>OV815288.1:23156939-24391225 GCA_929108145.2 Limnephilus rhombicus
TCAGAATCAATAACTGTTGAATTAATTAAGTTTTTTTATTAAGTTAAAAATTACACAATGAAGCAATTATCGATGCCCAACTGTCCGTGTTTTGTTTTTGTCAGTATCAGAGATGGCGTTGTGTACGGATTTATATTTTTTGTGATTTTCTTACTTTTCCACTTACTTACGGGAATTTTTGAAAGCAAGCGGGAACGGGTGCCGCCGGCCCAGAAAGCTGGGTTACCTATGGCCTCTGCCATAGGTAACCCCAAGTGGTTCGCTACGTTTGGTGATTTAGCAGGGGTGCCCGGGTTCATGGGGTGACTTTTGTGCGGGTCTTGGTGGCGGATTCGTCTGCCCACCTGCTGCGTGGCGGGCCGGATCGAGAGAGACTGGTTGAGGGAGGCCTTTTGACCTTTCCAGTCGGATTCTCTCAACCAATGGGTCGAAAGACTCGGGCTGGAAAGGTCAAGGTAAAAGGTCAATTCCGCTCAATGCAATGGCATTGCACCGCAGTTGGAGGAATGGATTCACTCCCGGATACACTGACCTCCAGATTCCTACCCACCCCTTATGCCTTTCATAAAAATACACTTCCCACAGCATCCCCTAAGATAACATAGGTCCTGAGTGGAGCTTACGTAAAAAATGCGTTTCATTTCAGAGATAAATAATTATTGTATTTTTCCTTTGGAGGGATGCAGAGACATACGTTCACCGTTTGTCTCATTTTTGACTATTGACATTAAGACGGGCAGCATTATATGTTTAAGAACAAAAGCAAAACAATCAACGCATTGACATTTGACGTTTTTGAATTTTTAGAATTCACGCACAGTTAAATATTATACCTATCATAATATTGCAGCAGTTCTTTCAAAATATGAGAATTCGTTCCATACAAAATGTATGAAAAAGTTAATTTTCTTCATAGCTTTCTTTTTCGTGAATTTTTGCGATGTTTTAATAGTTATTCTGTTATCCGGGACGGAGACAAATCCGACAAAACAAAGATCACCAAAATCGGTTCAGCCGATGTCGAGTTATAAATAGTGTAACTAACCCGACTTTGTTTTATAAGTTAAGATTTAAATATGTTTATTTTTATAATAATAAAGTTAAACCGTTGATGGTTTGCAGATTCAATTTGGGAGGCGGGAATGGGTACCGCCGCCCCGGGAACCTTTATTGGATCACCCCAAGTGGTTCGCTACGTTTGGTGATTTAGCAGGGGTGCCCGGGTTCATGGGGTGAGGTTTTTCTAGGTCTTGGAGGCGGATGACCAGAACATACTGAACCCCAGATTCCCACCCAACCCTTAAACCCTTTTCCTTCCCAGAACTCTCCTCGCCTTCCTTTCCTTAAAAAACCCTCCACACAGTATCCCCAAAGATGTAATAGGCCCTGAGGGAAATTATTTTCCTCAGGGCCTCCTGTGTGGAGCTCATGTAAAAAAAAAAAAGATTTCTGAAATTTTCAAACAAAATGTTGTTTTGTACAACACTCATTTTAAATCATATTATCACAAAATAAAATAAATAAATAAAATATTTTGGTAAACTTATTTTCAGAATTTTAATTTTAGTTGAAATAAAATCATTAAAAAATCGTCCTTGTTACCATATCTCACTGACTCCGGTTAGCAGGGAGCAGTTGATTCTTGACCGATATTCACATGAAAAAGTACTTTCATAAAAAATCCGTTCTTGCATCAAAAATGACGCTTTGATATCTACGAAATCTTGATTTGTAAAAGTAATATGAAAATAAGTTGTCAATTTGCAAGAACTCTGAATTTGGATAAAGACTTTTGAATCTACAAGACTCTTTGTGATCTGCAAAATCTTGATTAATTTTCAAAAGTAACAAATACTTTGTCAATTTGCAAAAGCTCTGAATCTGGATAAAGACTTTTGAATCTAAAAGACTCGTTGTGATCTACAAAACCTTGATTAATTTTCAAAAGTAAGAAATACTTTGTCAATTTGTAAAGACGGTAAATGCCAGCTTTATTATTTCAACGTGAGTAAGTTTGAGTAAGGTCTTGTTTCAGGCCTATTCACGGTGGGCACACCTAGTTACATCTTGTACACAGGATTACATTCAACGCTGGTCATGGATAGTGCACGGGCAGATCATGGGAATTCAAATTAGCCTGTCATTACCAAAGGTTAAGGGTAGGGGTAAGCATTGGTGGGGTAATGGCCAGCGCTAATATTAAATACGAACAACTTATCGGCTCGGACCCCTCCGCGGTAAACGCCGGTACTATCGATGGCGATGTTGAACGAGACATTTTATTAGTGCACCGAGTAAATTGAGATGAGTTTAAAGTTACTCAACTGTATTTTTTTGTACGATAGCCGCACAAGAACCTCATTTTAAAGCCAAAGGTTTTATTGAAACTTATAAGACTAAGCTAAATGAGAAATTACCATTTCAGATTAATCTTTACTGCAAATCAGTGTACATTACGAATAACAAAAAATATGTTTTGGATATATATATAAGCTTGTTCTTTGGTTTGGCTTGAGTAGAATTAAACTAAAATTGTTAATTACTTTATAAAAAATAAGCGTAAACTATTAAATAACGTTTTTTTATCAGAATTTTATGAACACAAAATTGTATTTTAAAAAAGTTTTTTCATCTTCCATTGAAATACTGGTAGAACAAGAACGTTAAAGGCATTGTCCCTGTAAGACAGAGGTCATGGGTTCGATTCACAGTAGTTGCAAACATTACCTTGCTTTTTTTAAATTGAAACTTCTTTAGCACCGTTAGTGATTTGAAATTTGGATGAAACGGAAATGCGTCACCAGAAATCACCGGAAATGGGTCCTCGGTTCTAATACAATGCAGTAAATTCACGACTCCGTACCAGCGTCCGGTGGCGCAGCGGTATAGCGCGTCGCAAATCTCAGCGGCCAGAGGAATCCAGCGAACGGAGGTTCGAATCCTACGAAATCCAAAAACAATAAACATTTTTGTTTTTGTAAATCAATATCCAATCTTCAAACCACTTTAAAATAAACAGGCAAAAGAAAAGAAAGCGACATCTAGCGACTTTCTAGTTTCACTTCTACCACGAGTGAATTAGACACTCTGATTTTTTTAATCTTGTTCTGTTTTAGGTTTCTTTAATCATTGTAAGTTTTATTTTAATTTCCAGAAAAGTTTTGCAAATGTGCGATATTTTTATGACCAATGATTAAAAACCTCCATTTTATTTTTCAAAACGTCGCAGATGACATTTAGGTAAGGTTGTAGAAGTCGGATTCACGGATAATACGGAATATTCCTTGTCGAAGTTCGATACCCGGATAATACGGAACATTCATTTTTTATAAAAACAAATATCTAAATCAACGATTGTAGTACCAAACTCAGAAAATAAATTCTTGTCAAAATGAAAACAAACGTACCTAATTCGAATTATTTCCGGTACTACTGGTACTGGGTTGAGGTTCCAGCTACGGAAGTTGCGTGACATCATCATATGGTTTATATGTACCTACTGCTAACTTTTGAGGGGCTCTTTAGATATAATAATAATAATGGTCTTTATTCCAGAATGTGGGGAGGTAAGTGCAATCCCACACATCCTATATAGAAATGCATCCTAGGTTTTGGTTTAAATGGCAAGCAGGGTTTGTCTATCGGATATGTGTAATTATTCTAATACCTTTCTTTCCGTGTTCTTCTGTTTTATATACAGGTTCAAACTTGACAATAATGCATTCACTTCAGAAAATGAATTATTTTTTTTATGGCAATAACTATATTAATATGTGAAACGCATAAATATTCACATTTCGTAATAATAAAGCTAGATCTAACTGTGTAAATAATAAATATTCTGAATTAACAGAGAAGCGGAGTAAAACAAGTTCAATGACATTTCTTCGCAATGATTTCATGATGCACGATAAACCGTTGATGGCTATCTAAGGGTTGTTTTTTTTTTTAGAGAGAATTTTTGATACAATACATATAATAGATACATGAAATAATGAAAAGTAGATATATAAAAAAGCTTAATATAATAAATGTATAAACAAAAAAAAAATCCCACAAAGGCAATGCCTGTGCGTGGGTATAATACTGATTTTTTACTTTTATTTTTATTTTTATTTCTATGGTTATAGTGAATATTTTAAGTATACATAAATTAGGGACTTAAAAAAAGTAAATGAATAAATGCATTTAAAAACTACAGCATAATAACCGTCTGCACTGTTATTATCGTATTTGTAAGTTTTGTAAGAATAGATATAGTTTAAAAACGTAAAACACAAACAAACAAAAAAATAGCAAACAATATTATATACATTCTCTAAAAGCTGTCTAATGATATATATACTTAACGGCTTTATTTAAACTTATAAGAAAAAAATATCTGTTTCAGTGTTTTTTAGCCAAATTTTGGTATATTTTTTATAAGATTGAAGATTTTGACATATGTTCTCTTTAAAGGTTGTACATAGTAAATTATACATTTTTGGAGCTATAAAACTAATATGCCTTTGGGACAACATAGTTTTGCAGTGGGGTACTGCAAACTCACAGGTGCCACGTCTTTGGCTGGTACGATTTGAATTTTTTAGAAAGTTATTTGGACGCATGTAAATAAATTTAAGACATTGAAGACCATAGGTCTGTCTAAGGTCCAAAATATCAGTTTCCTTAAACAATTGTTTGGAGGGATACGCTTTTTTTTTTACATAATCTTAATAATTGATTTTTGGGCAATTTCTAAAGGTACATGATTATTGAAAGCTCCACCCCAGCCAATTGATCCGTAGGAAAGAGATGAATGGACTAGTGCATCATAAACTAGTTTTATGGTTTTCATATTTACCATGTTACACATTCTTTTAAAAATATAATTGTATCTGAGTTTGTTAACAGTAATTTCTATATGGTTGGTCCATTTAAGTTGACAATCTATGGTTACACCTAAGTACTTAATCATTTTTCTTGATTTCATCTCTTCACAGTTAGAGCATATGGTTGGGTTACAATAATTGACGAAAATCTTAGATGGGACCTACACATCAAAGGAATTACGGAAAAACTCACAAGCCTTACATATTTCTTCAAAAATCTAAGAAACGTGCTGAATAAAAAGGATATGAAAAAGGTCTACTATGCGTTATGTCATTCTCGAATTGAATATGGAATCATAGGATGGGGATCTGCTGCAAATACGTACCTACACAGCCTGAATACGATTCAAAAAGGAATCTTAAAGACCATATTGAAAGTACCAATTAGAACGCCTTCAACTGAAATTTTCAATAACTTTGACGTACCAAATGTACAACAAATATATTCCAAAAATATATTATTGAAGCTCTTCAAAAATAATGAATCCTCTACTAGACCGTGTATGCATAACACTAGATCGAATAAAAATGATATAAAAAATATTCCAAGTTATAAAACCACATTTGGACAAAGAAACTATACATACTTTGCAACAAAACTCCATAACATCCTCCCCCAAGACATAAAACTAATAAAAAATCCAATTGAATACAAATCAAGAATAAAAATATGGCTTAAAGAGGTCAATGAGAAAACCCTAGCGAAGACGCTAAAAACGACATAGAAGACAAATGAACTATATTTGAATAACTTTAGTCCTCCTCGGCACAGGACCCCCTAGTGAGGAGGACTAAGAAATACAATATTTTGTACTTAATTTCACATTTCATTTTGTATGTAAAATTTTTCTATATAGTCGCTATAATAAAAAAAAAAAAAAAAAAAATTTATATTATGAAACTTTAAATTGAGATTAGTTTTAGGAGCTGATTTCTGTGTTATATAGAAAGGAATACAAAGAGTTTTATCGTAATTTAAAGTAAGAAGGTTTCTATCTAGCCACTCTTTGACAATAGAAATACATTTGTTAGCTTTATTAGTTGTATGTTCCATGTCTTTCCTTGGACTATTATTGCAGTATCATCAGCAATCAGAAAATTTTTCCAGGTATAACAATATTACACAAGTCATTTATATACATCAAAAAGAGTAGCGGCCCTAATACAGTCCCTTGTGGAACTCCATGTTTTACTGTGTCAAAATTACTCAAACATGTTTAAATTTTTGTACATTGTTGCCGATTTAATATGTTATTTTGTGACAGCATGAGACTTTTATTTTTAATTCCAATGTTGGACATTTTCTTAAGAGTTTTATGGTTGACTATGTCAAAGGCTTTCTTTAAATCTAGAAAAATGGTTAGAGTTTTAATGTTTGAGTCTAGGTTAGAATAAATATGTTTGGTACCTGTTGATTGACCAAGGAACAACACGGAAATTTCACGACCTTCAATTTGAATCGAATGTTTTGTGGATTAATTTTTACCTATCGTATATTTTATTGACCGAAACACATTCCTAGAACAATAAACTATTTACAAAACAACATTACTTGCGTTAATTATGTAAATTGATAGGTTTTACGATGTTTTAGTCGAGGAACTCGCATAACGGCATAAACGTGACGTGGCCAAAATGACATTTCGAGATGTCCACAGATAAAAATTATTTGAAAATATTCTGGGGTTACAAGGTGAATGAAACTAGTGGCTATATCATCTATGATGTTAGCGCAAGCGATTCTGACACTGTCCTTATCAAATTTTGTACATAGAAGGGTCAAAATAGTAGAAAATACATATTTTCCCCGCGCATGCGCAGAAACTGCTTATATCCCCGGGCTACGGCAAATTAAATATAAATTATTCCGAGTGACTAGATGCATTGCGCGTTTCGCTATGTTAAAGGACGATAATAGAGCAAGCGTTTCTGTTATTGTTCTTCATACATTTTCTTTATACATAAGGGTCAAAATTGCATTTTAAAGTGCCGCGGCCACCTCGCGGCCACCGGGTGACAAACGGCAATCCAGAAGATTAAATATAGCATCATCAGTACTGAGTTTAGTCCTAAAGCCATATTGTTACATTCCAAAGTTAATTTTGTGCATTTACGTTTAGATTAGCAAAAATAATGAATTAAGTATAAAGATATATACCAAAAGACGGTAAAGTTACCATAATAATATATTCGTTAGCAGAGCTTTACGTGTAGAGGTGTAGATATCCCAATAATGGTGATGATTCGTAGGTTTTTAATGATGATACTGGTCATTATTAGTTTGATTGGTAATTAACATTAATAATGAATTTATCACGATAGGTAAATTTAGTGGCTATTTTATAAAGGAAAGGCTAATTTTGATGGATATTTCATTTAATACTTCATATCTTCTTCCTTGCACTGACCCAACTCATTGCCTAGGTAGGCTGTTGGGGCTCTTCTTGTTCTTAGGCTATAGCTTCTTCGGTTCTGGGTAAAGCCTTCATCCAGGCCGTTTCTCTGTTATATTTTGAAGCATTGAGTCATCCAGGAGTTCTTCGGTCTTCCTCTGAATGACCGTCGATAAAGCTCCATAGACCATGCCTGCTTCACTCTGTGGTCTGGTGGTCACCGTCTTATGTGTCCATATCATCTCAACTGTCGTTCCTCCAGCTTACTGTTTATGTCCGTGACACACAGGCTACCACGAATGTGTGAACTTTTAATCTTATCTCTTAGTGATACTCCTACCGACCATCATTTAATACTTCATATAACATGAGTTATTTTCAATTAAGGAGATATACTTAACTTAAACAATCTAAACAAAACGATAAAATTTAAATCAAGTTAAAGAATAAAAAAAACACATAAATTTGTTTAAGACCACTTTTATTTTAAACACTCTACCGGTTTCAGAAGCACCCTTCCTTCAATGTTGACAGATATACAAATTTTAGATACCTAAAATTTGTATATCTGTCAACATTCTGTGTCATAGTTTAGTTATAATATTCTCCTGGCGAAGGAAGGTTGCTTCTGAAACCGGTAGAGTGTTTAAAATAAAAGTGGTCTTAAGCAAATTTATGTGTTTTTTTATTGTAAATTATGCTGAGCCACAAAGTTAATGCTTTTTACAAATATGTAATAAAAATTTAAAAAAAAAACAATTTAATGAAAATGAGAGATCTTGCACACGGAGGATTTTTGAATTATTCTTGCTGAACAGAAATACAATCAATGTAGTAACATTAAAAAAACTTTTTTTATTGTAGGTATGAGGAAGATATTTGTAAGAAGAAAGACTCCGCGGCCTTATTCAATCAAAACTTAATTTTGTATTTGAAGCCGAAATACTTTAAAATAATAATAATGTTTTATTCCAG
Source organism: Limnephilus rhombicus (assembly GCA_929108145.2). Classification (NCBI taxonomy): domain Eukaryota; kingdom Metazoa; phylum Arthropoda; class Insecta; order Trichoptera; family Limnephilidae; genus Limnephilus; species Limnephilus rhombicus. Next base: position 23,165,179 of record OV815288.1, read on the forward strand.
GATGTGAGCAGGATAGTGCAATCACATACGTCCCGTATAGTTATATACATTAACACAACACATTTTTAGTAAAAAATACGTAGAATAGGAAAGAAAAAAAAAACCTAAACAAATATTAAAAAGTAAAATAAATAATCAATTATAACATAGGGCGTGGTCTGTGTGAGCTCGGGCCTAGCGCTTACTCAGGAGTGGCTCTTGGTGCTGGAAAGCTGTGGTCACCACTGTATTGTCGGAGGCCATTAGCCGCATCCTGGCTCCAGTGACCCGGTGCCTCATCAGACCGGCGAATCCGCGCAATCCTACTTCCGTAAACTGAATCTTCTGTATCCAAATATAATTCTGCATGCTTTATTATATTGGATCCGTAATCGCTCCATCGAGCCGGTTCGGTAGTGATACCTTGTTTCACATATGCAAAATGTGTTTCACTAGTGCAAAATACATTGAACAATATTTTTTAACATTGTTACTATACTTCTTTGGTAAACATTGTAAAAAAATGTTTTTTTTTCATTGTAATGTCATTAACTCTCAAATAATTGTCAAAGTTACCTCAAAAATCAAGATTATTTGAATTATTTATTACAATATATATATATAACTTACTGTATAATTTAAAATCAATAAAGCAACACATTCTTGTCCACAAGTACCTAAAGTAAAATCGTGTTTTCAAATAAAACCAATTTCGTTCATTTTTCTTCACAATTAAAGGTTTTAACTCGAAACTTTGATATAACGTTTGTCAAATCAATCTATCAATAATTTCCCTCAAAAAACACTGCGCGTCTAAGATCGATCTAGTACCCAGTACCCATCCTCTACTATAGTGACGAGGATGAGCAACACCCGGCCCGCGGTCCGCTTGCGGTCCGGGTACCCACATAATTCGTTGCGCCCACTTTGCTAAATAAAATTACAAAAAAAATTGCGGTAAAAAATATTCAATGTTTCCTGTTATTTTTTTTTTAATAATTCCGCTCAGGGCCTACGTCATCCTTGGGGATGCTGTGTGGAGGGTGTTTTTAGGAAAGGAAGGAGAGGAAGTTCTGGGAAGGAAAAACAATGCATACAGGCAACTTATGCAACTACCGAGGTTTTGCAGCGCCTCCACGATGTTCACCGAAGGGAGGGTGCACTCATTCCCAGCATTACTTCGCCACCGGCTAGCCAGCTTCTGGAGCAGGACACGAAAATCAAACAACATCATTGTCGTGGCTGCATCCGGGTGGCTCAGCTCCCCACTGAATGAGCGATGGATGCAAATGATGAGGCGACCTCCCTGATGGACGATAAAAAAAAAAAAAAAAAACAATATTTCTTTTTTAAATTTTAATTTCTGTTTTATTTTTGTTTAATTTTATTTTGTTTTTAATTTTGTGATTAATTTTTATTGCTATTATTTATGTTCGAATTTTATTTTCATTTTTTATGTAATATGGCAGACTGGGATTGCACTACCCTCCCAGCCCTGCTGGAATAAAAACTTAAATAAAAATAAATTAAAAAAAGGGTATTAGGGGTGGGTAGGAATCTGGGGGTCATTGTGTCCAGAAGTGACGGATGTATGAATCCATCCCTCCCACTGTGGTGCAAGGCGATGTTCCCAGAGATTACGGCTAGAGAAGTCAAAGGGACTTCTCTCAACCATTCTCTCCCGATCCGGCCTGCCAGCTGGTGGGCAGACGCATCCGCCGCCAAGACTCGGACAAACCTCACCCCATGAACCCGGGCACCCCTGCTAAGTCAACAAACGTAGCGAACCACTTGAGGTGACTTATGGCAGAGGTGTTGGTTGGTTACCCATATCCTCTTCCCATATTGCTCTATTTTGCAAAAGGGTTCAACGGTAAACCTTATGGTAAGCCCACACTGCGGCCAACGTTCCAACTTCAAACGTTTGGACGATCGTGTGGAGGGGTGTTCGTGCGTTGGAAGTTCGAGTTGGAAGGTTGGAGTTCGCGTTGGCCCGGGATCGCCTTCGAGGCGATCCCGACGGCCAACTCACACGAACCAGCCTGCCGCAGCTGTCCACACCGTGCCGCGTACTATTAAAATGACTATATTATTACGGAGAGTGGTATTACAATTGTTTGAAAACATGTCGCGTATATAAGTATATGATTATACGTACGTAATAATTGTAGGAAACTGAAAAAGATACAGCGTAGCTACAGCTGTTTCATGTCCGCCATTTTGAAGTACGGAATTCGGGGTTGGAGGGTTGGCCGCAGCGACCACACGATCGGCCAACCTTCCAACTCCGAACTAAGTTCGGAGTTGGAAGGTTGGCTTCAGTTTGGACGTAGCATTACTCTTTCTTCAAAGATTTTGAATCAGCAGAAGAGTACAAAATGATAAACTTTATTGCATATTTTTAAAAAGACAAAATTTCATGGTTTGATGATTTTTTTTTTACTTCGCAGAGCATCGCTTTTTTGTTGTTTTTATTGCACTTTAATGTTTTAAAAAATTCCGTTTTATAAAATTCAAAAAGTTTTCTTCACTAAATAAATAATAATTCGTACCTAGCAAAATATTTGCCTGCGGCGCTTTGTTTTAGCGTTCCATGTTTTTATTATAAAAAATACCCTTTTAGAAAATGCAAATTCAGTATTTTATTTTTTACATATATTTTATATAGTATTTTATTTTTAACTTCTTTAAAAAAAATCTTTTTTATAATCCTTTATATATTTATATATATATATATGTATATATGTGTGTTTGTATGTATTTATATGTATTTGTGTATGTATGTGCATATGTATTTGTATGTGCATACGTATACATATATCTTGTTATATTTTACCTTAAATATTTTTATCTTTTTTCTTTCTCTTGTTTCTAATATCTTATAATTTCTATTTCAAACCTATATTTTGTTCTAGTTCATTCACTGTATAACTTATATCATGTATGATTACTTTAACACGGGCATTAGCCTAGTATGGTAATCAAGAAAAAAAAAACATAAAAGTGTATTTTCAAAAATTGTATGAAATAAAAAAAAAAAAATAAAAAAAATAAAAAAAAATAAAATTGAAATTGCATCAGTACAAACTACAAAGTTAACCATAAACTGCAAAGTTTACCATGTCATGTGTGTGTAATTTGGGTGGCGGATATGGGTAGCGCTGCACGGGATACCATTTATTGGATAACCAATACCTCTGCCATAGGTGACCTCAAATGGTTTGCTCACTAGGTACAGGGGTACGTAGGTCTCCCACCTATTGCGTGGCGGGCCGGAACGGGAACGGTTGAGGAAAACCATGTTACCTCTCTAGCCAGACTTTCTCGACCCGTCACCTTGCACAGAAGTTGGAGTGATTGGATTCATACATCCGTCACTCCTGGACACACTGACCCCCAGATTCCTATCTAGGCTTCATACCCTTATCAGAACTTCCTCTCCTTCCTTTCCTCGAAAAGACCCACCACACACCATCCCCTAAGATTATATATGTTCTGTGAAAAAATAATTCTGCGGAGCTAATGTAAAAAAATTATAGGTGTAATGTACGAGTATTCTACGAAAATGTTTAAATCGGTCCCCCGGCTAAAAAGGTTGATCATCACCGTTTGGTAGGGCAGGTATGTTAGGTCTCCTTCTATTTCCTCCATGGCACAACAACTGAACACCTACAACTAACAGTGAACAGTAACAACTTACTGGTCGCGGCAACCTTCCTTATATGTCTCCCGATCTGCTGATCCCGCACTCTCTTGGCGCTATGAACTGAACATTGATGGCTGGACCACTAAATATGATGCACTTATCTGGTGGCTATAAATTAATCCTAAACATGGTTTGAACAATAATTGGATTTTGATAGGTGGTAAGTTGTTTAACGATGTTCTAACCAAACCTAAGCTGGATAAATTGGAATATTTACAAATTATTTGAGATTGTTTGTTGTTTATTAGTTTATTATTTACTATTTATGTTTATTGCTTTATTTGGGAAGGCTGGGTAGCGGGAAGAGGTTCGCCAGAAGAGGAAGGCAGGGAAGGAGGAAAGGAAGGCAGGAAGGGGGGTCGCTGTACGGGTGGAAGCGGAAAAGGTAGGGGGAAGACTTGGAAGATGGAGGAGGAACGCGGGAGTAGAATGAGTCGCTTGGGGGGGGGGGGTGGGGGACGATGAAAATAATATAAAATACATATTGGGAGAATAAAATTGTTGTCTTTAATGTTTTTTACAGATAATGCGTACTTATTAAGGGAACGTACCCATACTACGTGACCTGTCCGGGGGGGGTTTCGTTAAAATACCACGCTCGGTACAAATGAGCGGCGGCGGCCTTAGGATTTTGGTCACCGGGGGGGGGGGGGGGGTTAAAAATTGCAAAAAAGTTGGTCACGTAGTATGGGTACGTTCCCTAAGCTAAAGAAAACTAATACATTATATTTGATTTTAATTTTCTACTCAGATAATGCTACTAATTGAAGAATTGGATTGAAGGAAAAAATACACGTCATTTTTACTTACTTTTATGAATGTGAATACCGCACAAGAGTCCCAACTGCTCCCGTCTGGAGCCTCCCGACTACATCATACCCAATTGGTGTACGTTGTGAGGCTGAAGATAGTGGGGAGGGGAAGGTAATGGGTTAAAAGGAAGGTGGGGAAGTTCCTGACTAATCAGATCTGGTTACCAAACACGGCTAAAGCCATTTTATTCAACGTTTCAATTCTGACTGGTGGTCTTACACCAGGGCGATACTGAGACTATTCTCGATTCTGGAACGTACCGAAAATGAAGTATGAATTGTTTTTTTAATTATTTATTTGTGAAATAAAATAATAAATAATTCAAATTTAACAAATAAATTTTGTTTGCGCACGCCGGGATTTGAACCTGTGACCTTCGAATTGCTAGTCGAGAGCCTTACCCCTCGACCACGCAGGCGCGTCACTAGTTTCAAATTTTCAGGAGCCAGTTGGTTTACGGAATTTTAAATTTCGGTCAAAGATGTCAGAATATGACACGGTACAAGCGTGCTAGCATTAGGTTTCCGACAGTGGTTGAAGATTTTTTGTTTTAATTTTTTTTTAACTTTCGAATCCTAGCGCGCGCCAGAAAACGTAATTGTGTATTTTCACAATTTATTAATTTAAAAAAATATATAATATATTTGCGGCACCTTCCAGAATGGAAGATACTCACAGTATCGCCCTGGTGTAAGAACGCCATTCAGAATTAAAACGTTGCTTGAGATGGCTTTAGCCGTGTTTGGTAACCAGATCTGAATAGCCAAGTATTTCGCAATCTCCCTCTACCACGTCTCATTTCTCTTCCAACTACTTTCAGCCTCTACCTCAATTGGGGATGCCTTAGTCTCACTAGCTCCAGACAGGTGCAGTTGAAACTCTTCTGCGGTGTTCACATAAATATAATTTAAAAAAAAACTATTAAAAATACCATGTATTGTATTACAGTACCTTATCTCTTCTAAGTCGGGAAAAATGAAGTTATTCGAGGCGATAGAAGCCGCTCGCAAAGCCATTTGTTTGAGAGATTTATGTGTCTGGCTTTTTTAGTTTTGAACTAGCCGCCTGGAATTCCGTCAAGGTTCAGGTTCCAGGTTGCCAGCAACCACAAGGAACCCAACTACCATACAACCCAAGCCACCACGAACCACGCAACCACACTTTGTGGTTCAGGTGTTAACTTTGTGGATCTGGAGGTATTGATTGTTTAATCTTCAAATTTCTGATAGGTGTAATCAATCAAAAACGGTAATGCACGTTTTTTACCCGCGACAAAATATCCCCGACAAAATATCCCACGGACAAAACATCCTCCAACAAAATAACTATTGAAACCTAACCTAACTTTACAGGATGTCTGTATTATTTTTTAACAACAATTTATTGTCTTTGCAGGATTCTGTATTATTTTTGTCCCATTTTATTATTTTTAAACAACAATTTATTGTCTTTGCAGGATTCTGTATTATTTTTGTCCCATTTTATTATTTTTCAACAACAATTTATTGTCTTTGCAGGATTCTGTATTATTTTTGTCCCATTTTATTACTTTTCAAAAACAATTTATTTTCTTTGCAGGAATCTGTATTGTTTTTGTCCCATTTTATTATTTTTCAACAATAATTTATTGTATCATTGAATAAGAAGATATTAATAATCTAAACCAAATTATGAAAGAGTAAAACACAGGAAAACCACTCGTCTAACCGGGATGTACGTTAACGAATTTCGCTATCGCCACCTCCTGTCAATGTCATATTTCAATTATTATTTTTAATTGATAAATTAACGTTTATAGCACAAAGGGTTACAATTATTATAAGCAATAATTTTAAAAATGTAATAGGCAGTAATTGTTGAATGAAACAGTAGTATATATTGAATTATTTGGCGGGTATTAGATAAGCCGACATAGCTCAGTGGTAGAGCACCTGACCTGCAATCACAAGGACACGGGTTCAAATCCCGTTGGCTGCATGTATCTTTTCTCGAAAGATTTTTTCAATGTAGATGAGTGTTTCATGCTGATAATTAGTGTTTATAACAACTGTTACCCTTTGTGCTATGGATAAAAATCTTGTCTTAAACGTTAGTTTAACAATTAAAAATAATAATCAATATTTGACAAAAAGTATTTTACCAAAAAATTTGGACATAATTTGTCTCGACGCCACCTAGCGAGAGATTTAGCACTAACAATGCCTCTCCCACAAAAATAAAGTTGGTTGTTTTCAGGTGGAAAAATGTAATAAGCAGTAATTGTTGAATGAAACACTAGTAGGTTTATATTGAATTATTTGGCGGGTATTAGATCAGCCAACATAGCTCAGTGGTAGAGCACCTGACCAGCAATCACTAGGACACGGGTTCAAGTCCCGTTGGCGTCATGTATCTTTTCTTGGAAGATTGTTTCAATGTAGATGAGTGTTTCAGGCTGATAATTATTGATTACAATAATTGTTATATTTAAAATTTTAGAATTAACAATATTATCTTCAACTTATTTTTATTGGAAACAATCGTTCTAAGAATTGATTAACCTGGATAGCGTCTAGGATAAATATATGCTAATTTATTAATATGGAGCTATTGACTTTTTATAAAAGTCTACTATTCAATTTTTTATACGGAAAACTCTATTTTAATTATTGAAGATGATACATTACATTGATAGGAATAACCTTCAAAAGTTATAAAATAGAGTTTTTATTATAAAAAATGTATTAATTTATTGTCTTTACAGGATGTCTGTATTATTTTTGTCCCATTTTTTGTTAGGTTGGGTTAGGTTTTAGTAGATAATTTGTTGGGGGATGTTTTGTCCGTAGGATATTTTGTCGGGGATGTTTTGTCGCGAGATGAAAAGTCGCGGAACCATCAAAAACAACTGATAAAATTTTTCATAAAATTTTAAGCTTTTTGGTTTGTTTATATTGTTATCTATTTGGTGTTACTCGGTGACATTATTTATCCACATGTTGCATACTTTTTTGGGCTCTAGCAACTGCTCAACTAGGCCCAAATTTCTACGGGTGAAATTGATGAAAAAAAAAATTTACGGATTATTAATTTCATTGACCTAACTAGGACACAAGAGTCCGAAAATTTTTGTACAAACTGGAAACATTTTCTTTTAAATTTGTTCAGTGAAAATCTCTTGGCATTTTATTATGATGATTTTTTCGTAAGATATACGTTTTTTTTATAAATTTTCTGACTGCTTTTTCATATCAAATTTAATTTTATGTAAAATTCAGTAAAATCACGCAGATGGTGATAAGGTAGAAAAAACATTAGAGCGTAGGTATGCTATTTTTTGAAGTGAAAACTTCTTTAGCACCTTTGTGATTTGAAAGTTTATGAAACGGAAACGAGCAACACTAAAAAGAGACAAACACATACATCTACAGGATTTAGTCTATGAGAGAATAAGTTAGACTAATCGGTGTTTTCTTTGTGCGGTGCTTCTTAGAATAAAATGTACAATAATTTTTAAACTTGTAACAATATCATAATCAATAAATAAACCCTAATATTATCCTATTCCTGATAGTCTGCATTCGTCTCATTCTATCGAAATTTAGTTTTTCTGAAGGTTTCATTTCTACCGCGTGTGAACCGCACATTCTGTTTTATTTGTGAAACTCAAGTACATAATTTTAAATTTTTTTTTATCTTAATCTAAAAAACTTAATTTGGCACGTTAGACAATAAACCAGATACGAAAAGGGTTTCGTAAGTGGGAGATTTTGCATGTCAAAACTTTTTCTATAAGCATGATACTTTATTTTTTTCTGCGCTTATAAAAACACTATCATATCAAAACAGTTCTATTGTAGCAAAGTCCAATATGTTCAGTATTTAAATAAAATATCTGCAAAATTAGTAAGCGAAAAAAATTTCATTTCTGTAATACATAATTTAACATTACTTCGTAGTGCATCGTCTTAGCAACGAATATAAATTATTTACAATTAAAATATTTTTTTAAATATTCATTTAAAAAAAAAAAACTGTAATTACGTTGCGTTCTTTCTTGGCCTTTCTTTCTTAACCCAACAATGAATCACAATAAGACAGCTAAAAGGAAAATAACAACAAAACGGGCTCCCAAAGCTGGGGGCGTTGACCTCACGGTAATCCTTCCACGCATCTAAAGGATGTATAGGGAGAGCTTTAAGCCCTGAGGCCTTAAGGCTTTCGGCCTTAAATTATCAAGTGGCAAGGGCTTCCCAAATATACACCTGTGAAAGCTTTCAAATTAAGCACCAACACAGTAGATTTTTTGTGGATTTAAAACCGTAGCCTGTGTCCTACATTTTTAACCTTTCCCTTACTGTGCTAAAAAAATACGCGCGCTCCGGTGCTGTGTAATCAATTCACGTGTTAAAATTATCGATTTTATATCGGAAATATATGAACATTCATAGCTAATCGCTTTTTTTTTCGTAATTTGTATTACAAGTGATAATAATTGTAATTTAATTGCTGAAAACATGAAAAAACCATCGTCCGTTACTCAAAAAACGGGCGAGGAGACCATCTCAAAGGATTGCCCGCGAACGACTGAGGCGCTGGGCGCTGGGCTGCTACCCAATACATATATACAGCTATGTATGTTTAGCTACTACGTGGTCGTAGGTGTCGACGGTCGAAACACAACACGGCGGTCTCTGTTTCTCGTGTTCCCGTATAGCAAAGTAGAGCGAGACGTCACATAGCGTGTCATCTCCCCCCGCACACCCTTCGCGTATCATGGTCCACACTGGCACACGGTTGATTGTATTTGTGGTTTATTCCCGATATTTAACAAAATATCTCTGATTTTGAATTAAATTTGCTAATTACTTTAAATATTATTTTTTAATTCAGTGTGTAAATGTATAACGGAGGAATACCTAAGATCTGAACCCAGAATTCATTATATTTATAGAGATATAAAAGTTATTAGAAGCAATGTGTAGTATTTACGCATTACAGACCAGGAAAGGTTAAACAAAATTTGAAGAACAGGTTTGCACTCGAAGAAATCCAAAAATGAATCTTGAATTTCACTGAAAAAGCAGGAAATTCAATCAGTGAAGGACTGAATTTAATGATATATGTATTTAATTATTATTGCAGATAGAATTATATCATGGAAAGGTCAGCTAGAAGTCCACAGTGGCAATCTGATACTAACTCTGATGGCAATGCATGGAACAGGCAGAGGAGGAATGAAAGTAGACTGGCGTAGTCGAGGGGTAAGGCTCTTGATTCGCAATCCGAAGGTCGCTGAATCAAATCCCGGTGTGGCAAATAAATTTTATTTAATTAATTTGTGTTATTTCATAAAAATAATATACAGTATTTTTGCGGCACGTTCCAGAGTGGAAGATACTCTTAGTATCGCCCTGGTGTAAGACCACCATTCAGAATTGAATGTTGCTTGGAATTACTTTATCCGTTTGGTGACCAGATCTGAATAGCCAGGTACTTCCCTAACTTCCTCTTCCCCAACTCCTTCCCCTCCCCACTACCTTCAGCCTCACAACATACCCCAATTTGGGATGCCACCAGTCTCACTAGCTCCAGATGGGAGCAGCTGGGACTCTTGTTAGGTATTAATATTAAAAATATATATATATATTAAAATATATTAAAATATATATATTATTATTATAAAAATTACTTAGAACCACATACTTCGCTTTCTGTCAATCAATTATACAATACGGCATTATAGGATGGGGCGGTACATATACAAATCAAACACAAACAATTTACATATCACAAAAACTAATAATAAAAACAATTTTAAAAAAACCCTACTCATATTCGTCAGAACTTTTATTCAAACAATTTAAAGTCAGAAAATTAAGTGCATTATACTTTTATCATGCAAAATTACAAATTTATTAAGATAATATTAAAAATCAAGTTGCACCATTTAAAAATAACAGAAGTCTTAGACAAACATCAATACTTCCCACTCCAAAATGTAAAAAAAATTGGGCAATTGAGTCATAAATATCTCGGAGCAAAATTTTTTAATTCATTACCAGAAAAAATTAGAAACATGAATACCAATATAAAAATTTTTAAAACTCACCTTAAAAATTATACTGAAAACTTCGTTTAAATGGTAATTTAAATGTGATATAAATAAACTGAATGATATAAAAAAAGCAATACAATAACACCCCGCCATACACACAAGCCTTGCTTAATTATGGGGGTACATCAAATATATCTACTATGTAATTAAATACTGTATAAAATTTATTTGTAATTTATGTACCTTCTATTACTAATAAAAAAAAAAAAAAAAAAAATATATATATATATATATATATATATATATATATATATATATATATATATATATATATATATATATATACACATAGATCGGCAGTATCGCCCTTACCTAGTTGAAAACCACCATTCAGAATTGAAATGTTGCTTGGAATGACGCTAAACATGTTTGATGACTAGATTTTAATAGCCAGGAACTACTCAACCTTCCTATTACCATCTCATTCCTCTTCGTACTCCCTTTAGACACATCTTATCCCCAAATGGTAATGCCAAAGTTCCACTGGCTACAGTGCTGTAATAACATAAACAATATACATACATAATATTAAAGAAATTCAATACTTTATCTCCATTCAATTGATTAGGATAACGACCCCTGCAATTTAACCTTTCGAGAACAAGGAAAAAAGCGAACAGGCAATTCTAAAAGAGCAAAAAGATAATTCTTGGAAAAACAGTTTGTTTTGGGATATAGTGATTTATAAAGAGTTGTATCTAAATACCTTCACGTGGGAGAAACTTTCGCTTTTAGGGATAAAAAATATCATCGGTCGCTATGTAGTTTATTAGATCGTGAGATCAAGATTTCGGGGAATTTCAATATTTTATTTAGCGATGGTCTTAAATAATTATACATCATGTTCAAATTATTGCAGGTTTCTGTTTATCATCTTTGTTACAAACTGAGGTTATTATGAGTATATTCATTTTCAGTTAAATCTTTAAATATTTTATTGCAGCGCCTTGTCTAACATTAAAAAAGTAACACCGGAAGGTTGAAAACCTTTTTTTTCTTTACATTAGCTCCACACAGGAGGCCCTGAGGGAAATTATTTTTCTTCTTAGTGTATGCTGTGTGGAGGGTGTTTTTAAGGAAAGGAAGAAGAGGAAGTTATGAGAAGGAAATAGTTATGAGGGCTGGGTAAGAATTGGGAGGTCAGTGTATCCAAAAGTGACGGACTTATAAATCCTTCACTTCAACCGCGGTGTTAGGCGATGGGTCGAGGGATTCTGGCTGGAGACCAAAAGGAGAGTCAATAAAGCGGAGAGGCAAAAGACCTCCTCAACCAGTCTCTAGATCCGGCCCGCCATGCAACAGATGGGCAGACACATCGGCCGCCAAGACCTTGACTTACCTTACCCCATGAACCCGAGCACCCCTGCTAAGTCACCAATCGTAGCTGACCACTTGGAGTGACCTATGGCGGAGGTGTTGTAATCATTAAATGGATCCTGGAGCGGCGGTACCCATACCTGCATCCCAAAACACAAGTACCGCTGTGTTTTCAATTTTCTGTTTAGTTATTTCCACTCGTTTATACGAAATACAAAAATACGCAAAAGAAAAAACAAAACTAACAACATACGTAATAAATAACTAAATAGCTTGCGAATATATTTTGTTTTGTCTGTTTTAGTGTGATCAACTCAAAAAATTGTCAAGTTTGTTGACAGACTTTGCAGGTACGAGTAGATACCTAAATACTTATTTCGGTTGTAGCACTCTAACACTTTGTTTCAATAGCCCTTTTTTATTATTTATTGAGTTAGTTTATACTACATGAATATAAACTAATGAGCACAATGTAACATTTCATTTGATAAATTGAAATATTTTTACAGTAAGCATAACATTTATTTTTTAAATACATTCGTTCTTTCTACATTCTCTGGTATTTCATCATACATCTTTAGTCCTCTATACATTTGGTAGTTCTGTGATTTTGATTTCTTCGTTTGTGGCAATCGAACTCTATTTATATTTCTGGTTTCGTAATTATGTACGTCTCTATTAAAACAATTTCATCCTTAAAGTATTTTGGCTTTTGGTTTTTCATAACTTTATGTACAACAATTAACACATTAAATAGCAGTCTCTTTAATCCAATTTAGCTACTCTCACATTTGCATATTTGCCTTTCCTTAGTGTACATTGCTCATCTGCTAAATTCTGTATTGTTCAAATTTATTTAGAACTTGAATTTGCTTACATTGCTTCTTTTGCTCGAATACAAACTTCAAGATTTATAAATAGTTTTAAGAATCCGTAAACATTCGTTTTTATCCTTTCCTGCAAGGTTTTCATTTTGTGTCTTGAAGGGTTTTACCAAAACACTGTGGGATTTACAAATTATATTCCACTTGCAAACCAATTAATGCAGTCATGTCAAATGATGCCGTTTCTCAATTATTTGCAAGCACGCCGTTAACCAATCTATCTATACAACAAAGGTCCATCACCGTTCGAAAAAGAAAGACAGACCGACAGTAAAATTATTATTACAAAGGCAAGTCGTTTAAGGCTTTAAATTCACAGTAAGACAATAAATTAAATCCTTAAGAGGCTTTCGCAACGTGCGAGGCGATTGTGAATTGCTTGGCTTGCATAATTTTAAGGGTCATTGCAATACGGAAGAAGTGAGGAGTAGAGACAATCGGTTAATGCAAATTATACCGAGTACTAGATGCAATTACAAGGAATTAGTTGTTCGGCTTGCTAAAAGAAAAGAAAGATGGCGAAACGGTTTCCGCGAAATGTGCGTTTTACACTGTGATTTTTTTTCGTCGTCTTTTGGTAAAGATTCCTGATAAAAAGGGTCGTGTTCTTTTTTAATAATTACCGATATACGTATAGTTTAGGATGGCGTACCAGACGGATTAGACCCGGGACATTTATTTACTTATTTTGATCTTCATGCCCGGCTGGGCTTTTACGTGTTATTTTTTTATTACAAAGAACATCTAAATAAGCACTACAAAATCTAAAAAAAAAACAAAATCTAAAACAACATCTAAAACAAAAACGAAGTCAAAGGCGAAATAAAATAAAAACAAAATTTCCACCATGCGAGACGGAAAAATAGTACACCTATGTACTAAGAAAAGTACAATACGTTGCTAAAATAAGTCGAAGCAGAGCTACGTAGTTTGTTTAGTTAAATTAAATTTAAATTAATGTTCTTCTTTCCTACATAAATTGGATGTTGACTTGTTTATATTTTATTATGTGAATGATGTGTTGAATACATCAACAACATCTTTATAGTCATTACCCAAATTTTGTATACGGCAAACGGGGGTAAACAATTGTGATTCTGTGTTGGAGTTACCGATAGATATTGCCTCGATGTTGGTTTGCGAGGTATTAATAATAGTTCAGGGCTGTCAATTTTTAAATTCATGATTTTATATAAACAAGTTAGGTCATGTAAGTTTTAAGATTTTCACGGCCAAAAGCATTTTCGTTATTTGTTTTTGGGGTGTTATGCCGTGTTGCGCTACCTCCTTCTTTAGCCAAAAGAGGCTAAAGAAGGAGGTAGCGCAACACGGCATAACACCCCAAAAACAAATAACGAAAAAGTTAGGTCATTATCTATTGTATGTTCGGATAATTTTAATAAATTAAGTTGACATAGCAGATAATCATAGTTGAGACATTCCCTCGTAATACCATTCTGAATTTAATAAATCTTAAGAATTTATTTGGTTTGAATTTTGAATACCAATATAAGAATTCAAACACAACCAATTTTAGTGTTCAAATGAATTTATTTGAATACCTACTATTATATAGGGTGTCCGGGGGTAAAGTGCATTAACTTCGGGAGGTGATTCTACATGATGGTAGGAGTAAAAAGATTAACAACTTTTTCCGAAATTACAACATTTTTTTCACATACAAAAAGACGCACATACTAAAAATCCTTAGTGTGAGGTACGATCTTACTTGCTGAGAGCCTGCCGGCCGCCCGACTCGATTGTGATTGGCTCGTATCTGGCCGTACACGCCGTACTAATTTTATCTTTTTACCTCAAATCTACCCCTAAAAGTTGGAATTTCGAAAAAAGTTATTTATCGTTTTTACTTGTACTATCATGTAGAATCACCTCCCGAAGTTAGTGCACTTTACCCTGGGACACCCTGTACATATATGTATACCTATATATTATTTTTTTCACATGAGCTCCACATAGGAGGCCCTGAGGAAAATAATTTCCCTCTGGGCCCATGGCATCTTTGGGGATGCTGTGTGGAGGGTTTTTAAAAGGAATGGAAGGAGAGGAGAGTTCTGGGAAGGAAAAGGGTTTAAGGGGTGGGCAGGTATCTGGGTTTGAGTGTGTCCTGGTCATCCGCCTCCTAGACCTAGACAAACGTCACCCCATGAACCCGGTAACGTTATGTGTGATTTATTGATTGCGATCATACATTACTTACTGCTTGATAGAGTACATTTGGAGAGTATTTTTGATGACTTGTTGACAGATGACGGAATCTTTCATGTTTATTTTTGACGATTTAGTACCCTCCTAAAATACTATTTCTTCTCTAATGGCAAATATTTGAAATTCAACATTTAGCAAATATTTGTATGAAATCACATACGATGAAATTAATTTTCATGTAAAGCAGTGATAGGGTAGGGAACGTTTTTGCCGTGAGGGGACATGTTTGAAGTATCCAGCGCGGATATGATCACTATGGTAAGCAATCCATTGGTTACGGGGAGGGCAATATATATAATCGCCTTCCAGACAAATGAAAAAGTAATAATAATAATAATAATCTTTATTCAATGAAATAACAACAATATAACAAAAAAAAAAAATTACATACTCAATGTAGTTTACAAATAGATTACATCAATCAGTACAGAAAAATTAACAAAAAGAAAGTAACGTAAGAAAGGTTACACAGGAGTAGTATAGTTATACAGTATTTTTAGTTGTGCATTGCCTGCCTCACTAGATGAACCTGTATTGAGGCAGAAATTTTGTTAATTGTTTCTCGCAATTTTATCTATGGTTTTTTTATAAATGTGTAAAGTAGGTTTCCATACAGCAAAAACTTTATTTTAGTTAACATTATTGTTTGCATATACCTACACAATTCATAAACTGCAAGGTTATTACTACAATAACAACTGTCAATGACTGGGCGTTTGGGTGAGGGCACCAGTATAGGCTCGATCATTAGAATGTATCCATATTTTAACATATTTTTTAAACTCTCTCTGTGTTTGACTCAGTTTGATGTTTTCTGGGAGAATGTTGAATATTTTTGTGGCAAAGTATCTAAAGCTACGTTGACCAAAGGTGGAAGAGAGTGCTGGAACTTGCAATATGTCTTTGTTGGAGTTACGTGTAAATCTTAAGTTTATTTTTTTTTCGTAAAGCACATGTTTGTTTTTAAAGAGATGCATGAGGATAGTTTTTACATAGATCTGTCGAACATCAAATACTCTCATTATTTTGAATATAAGGTCACTGTCTGCAGTTAGAGGAAGTTTGAGAATAATTTTCAAAATTATTTTCTGTGCCTTTTCGACAGAAACTAGAGCTGATGAAGTGCCCCCTCCCCATGCAATGATACCATACTCAATGATAGATTGGGTGATTGCAAAATAAATCGTTTTTAGGAGTTGTAAGTTAAGAAAGTTCCTTATGGATCTGAAGAAGTGAATTGTTTTTCTTATTTTATTTGCAATGACCTGGGTATGTAGGTTCCATTTGAGATATGGGTCAATGGTGAGGCCGAGGTACTTTAAGTGCAAGTAAGTTTAAAAAAAATCGTTAATTTTTATATCTAATTAACAAAATAATGAAAATTAGTAATGCTGTAACGTAATGCATTTATGTGTATTGTGTTTATTTTTATTATCTCTAGATAAATAGGTGAAAATTTAATTTCATTTTTTCTAGAATAAAACTTTTTTTTAAAATTAGCACTCAGTTACGTTGTCCTATAAAAAATTGTACAAATTTTATGAAGCAAACTTTCCGCTCAAAGAATCTCTGTTACGTAATCAAAAGACATTTTCAGGTGCAAACATCAATTATAACTGCAATATGGCAATTAAATCTGAGATTCCAACATCATAATACCATTAACATCAGGTGTTTTACCTTCATACAGTCATTCGCTCGATTATCCAAGATCAAAAAATGATAAATTACCTATCACGAGTTCATCAGGTGTATCCATAATCATCATTACATATTATGTTCACCATTTCCTTGTTGAATTTCATGATTTTGATTCCCCCCAGAGAACGAAATAAATGTAATAATCAATATAAAAATATATTATTTATTGTATTCGTGGATAATGGTGTCCTTCTATGGACTTCAAAGCAATCTCATTGCAATGTTGATTCAATAATAATTCTAAGCAGTTCATGATTTGCATTCTGGAATAAAACTATTATTATTATACCAGCTGGTTCCCGGCATGCGTTTAATAAACAATTTTTTTCTCTGCGTGTCCTTTCCCATTCATCCCGTTCCCCTTCCGCCTCCCCTCCTCCACCTTCCCTCTCCACCCTCCCCCACCCCCTTCAAATTCTATAAATTCATTCCCGGTACGTTCAGTTTTCAAACAGCTCGCTTGCCACCTTTTGCAATTTTTTCATACAAATTTCATAATTCCAAAGCTCACATATAAACCTTTTCCTGACAATAACGAACACAAAAAAAATCCAATTTAGTGCAGTCGTTCGGAAGCTATGCGCGTACATACATTTCGGCGATTCATTTTTAACTACTACGCCTGTAATAAAATTTCCGCAAATATATCAACATACTCTTAGTTACCAAGCCAACAATTTGTTTTGCTTTTCATCTGACCTTATCGATAACTCGCTTTTGTAAGTGACAATAAACGTATAATAAATATCTATAGTACATTAATATTTATAATTTCATAACGTCAGAGCTTACTATTAAATATAGCCAATTTTTTATTCTGATGTATGAGCTATATTATTGTAAAGTTTCATTAAAATCTATTCAGTAGTTTTTGCGTGAAAGAGTATCAAACGCATTTACATACTTCCATACTTCCATACAAATTTTCGCATTTTTAATACTAGCTTTTTCCCGCGGCTTCGCTCGCATGGTATTAGGGGGGGTAACCATTCCGCCCCCTCCCTCCCTTCCTCTGCCCCCTTCCTGCATCTTCCTCTGCCCCCTTCCTGCATCTATTTGAAGTACTCCCCTAATAATTTGAATTGAATAAAGAATTATACTCTTAGATATTTTACTAATCGTACCTACCACCTATTGCATTTTTTAATACAAATTTCATAATGCCAGAACTCTGAGCTATAGCCTATATGTTATTCTGATGTAATGGCTTTAATATTGTAAAGTTTCATTAAAATCCATTCAGTAGTTTTTGCGTGAAAGAATAATAAATATACATACGTCCATACATCCATACATCCATACAAACTTTCGCCTTTATAATATTATAGCAGGATTAGTAAGATTTTCATCTCATTTCTTAATCCTCTACAAATACCCAATCAAACATTACAACAATCAACAATTCGTGATGCCATAACACTTACAACACTTCCTCAACTCCGTAGTATAACAAAATAACAATATTTACAATATTATTGTCTGCATGACCCGTGAGTCCATCCACCGACAAGTTCAGGTTTAGCGGAAGGCCAGATGATGACCTTGCGGATCCATCGCACGCACAGAGATAATGGAATCTGCGCCACAGATCACACACCGACAACACGTCTAATGATTTAATTATTTGATTGATCAAGGTTGCACCGTTCGAATTAATCGCTTGTCAATATTATATACTTACCTATAACATACCAATCGTCCAGTTAATTGGTCAGAAATCTCCATATACTAATTTTTGAGAAAATGAGGTAAGTAAATCAAATAAATATGATTTAAACGTCTCGGTGTTTTACGTTTTAAATATGCTGTCCGGTACATTTTGAAATATTCTACTAGTGACCCAGAAAAAATCAACTCTTTTTTTTAATTCACTAAAATATTTTTCTGCATTATAATTGATTTCAATGGTATTTATTAGTAATCTGAGTGTTTTACTGATTATATTAGATAGGGGGTACTTACACTTTTCCATTTAACTACATACTCAACTGAAATTTCGATGTTTTGGAGATGTCTGGCTAATCAATTGGACGATCGATTTATATGTGCGATACGATTTTATTTTATTATGCCGTGTTGCGCTACCTCCTTTAGCCCCATGATGATGATAATGATGGACACTCTAACGCCGTCCGAAACGTTGGCTAAAGTAGGAGGTAGCGCAACTAGGCCTAACACCCAAAAATAAGTAACGAAAAAGATGTATGTGTGGTTTATAAATAAAAATATATACAAAAAAAATAATAAAATAGATTATCTTTTATTGTTGAAATAAGCATTGCTTTCGAAACATGTTGGTTTTTTTATACAATAAAAGTAGTTTTTTTTTTAAAGTATATTTATTCAGTTTTTTTTTTTTAATTTTACAATATTAATCTTTAAAATCTTACAAAACTGATCAATCAGTTTGATTGTAAGAAATCTCTCATTTGTCCTATTTAATTAATACTATTATACTTTTATGTTTTACATTGTAATAACTGTGTAAAATCTAAAATACTAATTATTATAAACTACTAGTTATTATAATGTTTATGAATACAGTGTGTGATAGTAATTTCCAGGTATTTTATCAATATTCGATCTGGGTATTTGTATACAATATTATTTGCTTTCATGTTCTACGGAGATAGAATGATTTAATTTTTTTTTTATATTTGAATAAGATGTCTCATTTTTAATATTTTCAGGTAATGCGTTAAATATTTTCGGAATTCTATGCCTCTTTGTTCTATCACCGCATACATTTTGAGATTTATTAATAATAAACATTTGTGCTTCTCTATGCCTAGTAGGGTAGTTGTGGTTTATAGGTTTTTTGAATTCTGTATTCCAAAATTCACCTAGCGTTAATTGATTATCTACCTTACTGTGTATAGAGAGGACATTACACAAGGAGAAAATTTTTTTATAATCGCCTTCACATAATTGAACTTTTTTTTTGCTAAAACTAAGGGATGTGTTGTTTCAAATTTAATAATTTAAACATTTCAAATTTTCAAGTTCAGTGAAAGTTCCATTCAAGTTTTGTGATTATTTCAGTTTTATAAAGCTACTGGCCTATCCATACATAAAAAAATCTCTTGTTACGGTTTTTGTAGTCGCACTCCTCCGCAACGGCTAGACCGATTTATATTATTTTTTTATGTAATTTGGTAGGTATGAGAATAGGTCGTAAAGTATATTTCACACCGCTAGGTGATTAGGGTGTCCCTATCCAGAAAAAAAATCTATTTTTTTGTAAACATTTTTTTTTTCATTTTTTTTATTTAGCATCACAAAATATCTATAACCCCAAATTTTCACCCTTCTACCCCCACCCTCCCATTTTTTTGGTCGCTACCCTCCCATGTTTTTTGGTCGCTACCCTCCCATTTTTTGGTCGCTACCCTCCCATTTTTTATCGTGATTTCAGTATTTTTGTATGAACACGTTTAACCGTCGTTCGTATTTGAAACGGAACGAAATTATTTATGTTGTTGACTGACATATGGCGCTACGTCCGCCTCATCGAACTTTCATTTATATGGTAGAACAACGTTTGCCGGTGAGCTAGTACTGATAATTACTTTTTGACCGACACATCGAATCCATAGTTGCAAAAGCTTCCAAGGTACTTGGCTTCATACTCAGAATCTGCAAACACTTTAAAAAGGTAATCACTATGAAAATGCTGTACTTTGCGTATGTACGCAGTTCTCTGGAGTACGCCTCTCAAGTCTGGAATCCCAGGTACACAACTTATATAGAAAGGATTGAGAAAATACAAAATCGTTTTCTACGATACCTTGATCTTCGGGGGTATCGTCCTCATCTAAGTTATGTGGAGTCAGCCACGTTTTTCAAAATCTCGTCACTAGAAAATCGTAGAAATTCTGCAGACGTAATATTCTTGCAAAAGATAGCCACCTCTGCGATAGATTGCCCGGAATTACTTGAAAGAATTCAATTAAGAGTGCCCACCAGACAAACTAGACTAAATCACACACTTAACACATCTCGATGCAATACTAACTCTAAACAAAACACATTCATTAACCGCGTTTCACACTTTTTTAACAATTCATACAATGAATTCGACTTATTCAACACAGCACCCCAAATTCTAAAAAAAATAAACAATAAATAACTTCTAAACATATACAAACTATTATACTCCTATACAAATAACTTATTCACTCCCAGATTAGATCCGTCCCCTTCCCCTCCCGCCCACCATCCCATCCCAATAAGCTATTATAACTATTATAACTTTTATAACTTTTCAATCTCTCTAATTAATACACACCAGTGAAAACCTATTATTGGTTCAATAACATATACATATGTAAATACACCTAAGTAAATAATGTAACTGTTGGTTTTCCAAATAAAAAAAAAAAAATAAAAAAAAATAAAAATAAAAAATAATAACAGAACTTGAATAGAACTTACACAGAGCTTGAAATATAACTTCGAAATTTGATGAATGGGGTATTTCCACAAACGAGAAATTCTGTGGAAAATGTACGGAATATTTAAAGATTATTTTTCTGATTTTAATAATCCTACTAAAAATGTTTGATTTTTATGTTTTCATTCAATATTATTGATTTTAAAAACGATCTAAAACTGACCAAATCAAAACGGCCCATGGTTGGGGAATGGGTTTGTGACGTCACAAGTGTCGCTAAGCTGAACTAGCATAAATAAACACTGTCAGTGAGCGTCCTCACTCATGACGTCACACGATAGCCACGCCCCAATATATCGTTTTAGCGGTAATTCCAAAATGGGAAACTTTAACTCGCTGTAGAAAATTTATTCGTCAACATAAAAATAAAATAAAAATGCTATAATCATCGTAATTTTTTGCTTAATTTTTTTAAGCAATAAAAAAAACACGTGGAAATACCCCATTGTTCAAATTCTGTGAAACAACCCGTCCTAAGTATTTTATTAATTTAAAATTGAATTTTATTAATTAAAATTGTGCCATTAAGTTTACTGTGTTTGAAGAAAAAAATACATTCTGCACCCTGTCTACCTACGTTTTCTCTGATTGGCTTGTATGTGCCTTGAGGTGCGGTTTAGTTATTTTTCCAGCGCGCAAACAACAATGGACTGTCGCAAAAAAAATGACACAAAGGTTCCGTGTTGCATACACGTTGCATAATGAATAATTGCAAGCGGCCGCGGCGGGCACCTTTTGTGAGAAAGTTAGTCACACAACACGTGGGGCTGATTGCCCGTGGTTTATTATTCAGGTACTTTCAGTATTCCAATGGTGAAATTAAATAATGAAAGTCAAAGATTTTGAAAGAAAGAAATGCCTGATGTAAGGTTCTCAAGACCAATGTTTGTTAATAATTGATGTGCTGAGCAGTCTTATCGTAAATCTCATCTTTCCTGTTCTAACGCTTCAGATAGCTTTTCATTGTCGCAATTGTTGATATTTTTAGTATCGTTTTAGCGAAAGACCAGAAAACTATCCCAATCGGGGATGCCATATTTCCATTGACTCCGGACGAGTTGGGAGCTCAGAGTATTGTTACTCTGAGGTTGGGAGCAGTTGTGACGTTTATGCGTTATTCACATAAATAAATCGAGTACAGTTTACACGCGGTAGAAGCGAAACTTTATCAAAACAATCTCAACCAATACTTGAAAAGTGAAGTCATAATCAAAGCGACCAATGAGCGCAGACTTCGCTTAGTTTCCGTTTCATATCTCAATTAATAGGAGCCGTTAAAAGCGGCCGATGAGCGCAGTTGTAGCGTCGCAGGTGCAGTAATCGTCATTTCCGTTTCATCCGAAATCCAAATCACAGCGGTGCTATATGATATATTCACTTAAAAAAATCAGAGAGTGTAAATCACAGAAGGTAAAAGTGAAACCTTCAGAAAACTAAAGTACACAAGAGTGGAGAGGCTACGAAGCACTGCACAAAGAGGAGATTATACTATCTCATTCTCTCACAGACTAAATGCTACAGATTTGTGTTTGTCTCTTTTTCGTTTAATCGAGTTTCAAACCAACGGTGCTAAAGAAGTTTTCACATCAAAATATATATTTTTTAAATTGGTTAAATAAACCCAGCTTAAGACCTTCGCCATTGTAGGAGTATGAACACTGAACACATTAACCATTTGACACGAAAAGTTACACAAAATAAAGGTGTGGTAATACCTACGATGGTTTGTACATGAGCGTGCGTCTCATTGTTAGGTATATGAAGTTTTTTCGGAAGCTTTTTATAAACGTTTTATAATAAATTAACATTTGCATGTTTTCGACGTCGTGTTTCATGGGATAATGTAAATAAACATAACGTATGTGACCTCACAGCATGGAGGTATTTTATATCATTTAAAATCTGCGTGAAGGTCAGCCATTATAGGTGGTTCATATGTACACTCAGCCATGTTCATGATCGAATTAAATTATAATAATAATACTTTTCTATTTTTAGTTGTGTCAGTTCAGACTAGGGTTGCCAGACGTCCTTTATTTCAAAGGATGTCCTGTATTTCAGACCCAAAAATTGACCTTGTCCTCTTATTTGAAATCTTAAATAGAGGACAGTACTTTGTCCTTTAATTTGGAAAAAATGAATCAGCGTTATCTCTGTATATTAAAGCCTCTCCTGACGAAAATTATAGACGATAAGAAGTGTGAAAGTGTTCTTAAAATTTTTATTCAGATTCTCAAATCTACGGATGAATTCAAGAATCTGCTAAAAATAATACAATACGTATTTTCCATCCCAGCTTCTAACGCCCAAGCCAAAAGGATTTTTTCCTTGTGTTTCGTACACAAGGAAAAAAAGTGGACCAAAAACCGAAATAAGTTAGATATTGACACTGTAAAAGCAGAACTACAAATAAAGTCGAACTTCAACATGAAATGCAAACAATTTTATAATTTCACTATAGAAAACGAAGAAGTTCTTAGAGCAGCCAAAAGTAATACCAATTATACTCTTAAATGCAAAAAGACTGATTAAGGTCGTACTACTTACTTGGCTTCGATTAACGACGAACTACGTTACATTGCGTACTGACATTGTTTTTTTTTTATTAATATATGTCGCTACTGATACCATAACAGCATTTTATGGAAAAATATGGATGTCCTTTATTTAATCGTATCAAATCAATACCTAAACCGGGAGCTGGCAACCCTAGTTCAGACACACAACAAAACAGTGATGGGGCGAATATTGCATTCAGTTATATCGATCGTCCATTTGATTAGTCAGACATCTACAAATAACACAAAGTTTTGAGATAATGAGGAAATCAATATTGGAATGCTCGCCGTAATTCAAATATTATTTGCACGTGTCTGTGTGTCACATTTTAAATATGCTATAAAATAACACCGTAAGGCATTACATTAATATGACATTTAGATATATCGTACTAGTATTCTAGAAAACATCAAAATTTTGTTTAATTCATTACAAGTTTTTTTGTATTAAAATTGGTTGTGTTTATTAGTAATCTGAGCATTGTACCGATACAATTTTAGATATACCCTCTCTCTGGTTTCAATCCTGGGATTGGTTTGCAGCAATTTCCTCTCTTCGTTTCTTCCACTCGTCCCTGTCTTGGGCGGCTCTTTTGAAATCTGCTTATGATGAGCACCGCACGTCCACCAGCAGGTCCTCCAGGTACTCTCGGAGTGGGCGTCCCCTAGATTTTGTCCCCTCGGTCATACTCTCCATTATGGCATGCAAGAGGCCTTCTTCTCGTATTACATGGCCGATCCATCTTGCACGCCTTTCGGACAAGGTCCTGGGCAGGTGCCTTCCTCCTTTGATTTTTTGGAGAACCTCCTCATTTGTAATATGGTCTCTCCAGGAAGTTCCTAAAAGTCTTCTATAGGACCACATCTCAAAAGCCTCTAGTCTCCGTTTATCTCTTTCGGATTGGCACCATGTTTCGCAGCAGTACATCAAGATACTCCATACATAATTCCTGAATAACTATACCTATATAAAGTAGTCAACAATTTAATGCCCAGAGTTGCTAACCAAAATTCAATTCAATGTGCCTTCACATACAACACGCTCTTCTGTACTGTTCAGGGTGGATCAATGCAAGACAAACTGTAAGCAGAATTCTTGTCTGAACAGACTATGCAATAGTTATATAAGCGTATTATCTGATGTGGACATTTTTAATTGCGAATTTACCAAATATAAGAGATCCAAAAAAGAATATTTCTCTGTTAGTTCTTGAATAATGTTATGTTTTATTGTTTATATTTCTGTTATGATTTGATTTATTTTTACAACCTCTCTCCATGGGGCTACCAATGTATTGATAGATTTTTTGTTTTGTAATTTATATTTAAAAAAATGTTTTAAGTAAGTATATATATATATATATATATATATATATATATATATATATATATTAAATATAATTTTTGGATTCCTTTTTTAAAAAATTAATTTCCTTATTCTTATCATGCTGTCTCAGTAGAAGTAAAGTCACAAGGAGGAAATCCATAATTGGTTTTATTTTGGCTATTTAATACTATGTACAAACTGAAATAAATGTAAACTGTCGATTTCCCGAAATTTAATAAATAAATATATAACTGCGCATTCAACTCAAATTTCGATTTTCCGGAGATGTCTGACTAATTAACTGGATGATTGATATGTCTTCGGCAGTTTGTGCTATAAAAATTTTGATAAAACCATCTATGATCGTGTGAGAAATGTGGATATCAGCAAAAAATGCAAGGCCTATGTGAGTGTAATGAGTATGATTAAGAAAGGGAGGCATACTAGGTACTCCATTTCTTACGTTTTAACTTACTGCCCGATGAGTTACCGTTAAACTCATTTTGGGAGGGGAGGAATTTTCATTAGGGAGCATACGGCCGGCGTAGTGCAGCGGTAAGGCGCTTGACTCGCACACACCGAAGGTCGCGGGATCGAATCCCGGCGTGGCAAATAAATTTAATTTGATTAATTTGTGTAATTCACAATTTATTCATTTAAAATAATATATAGTATATTTGCGGCACGTTCCAGAGTGGAAGACACTCTCAGTATCGCCCTGGTGTAAGACCACCATTCAGAAATGAAACGTTGCCTGAAATGGCTTTAGCCGTGTTTGGTGACCAGATCTGAATAGCCAGGTACTTCCTCACCTTCCTCTTCCCTATTCTCCACTACCTTTAGCCTCACAACATACCCCAATTGGGGATGCCATAGTCTCACTGGCTCCAGAAGGGAGCAATTGGGACTCTTGTGCCGTATTCATGTAAAAAAAAAAAACATTAATTACGTGAGCAGTTTTTCTTCCAATCTAGACCCCCTAAAGGTATTTTGATAAGGTATGAATATAAATTTCACATGCAATTACAATACAGTACAAAAAATAAATAAGAAAGAGATTAAGTAGAATAATCCTCAAGAGAAAACAAAAAAATAATAATAAACAATATCTACATATTGTAATCGCAAAGACCCGAGAGGTTATCCCCTTACAGTTGGCCCAGATTTTTCTTCACGTTTATTGACTGTAGTTTGTATTGGTGCTACTATACAAGTATTATGATTTCCTCGTCTTCATGTTGGTTAACTACTATTTTTGGTTTCCCCATCTTCATATTTGTTGACTATGATTGTTGATTTCTACACATTCATGTTTGTTGACTGTAGTGTGTGCTGATATGATGATTTCTTCTTCTTTGTGTTTACTTTGTTTTGATGTTGCTTTTAAACTTATAAATCTCCATGGTGTTTTTAATTTCATTTGGAAGGGCATTGTATAATTTTGTAGCATGAAATTTACGGTTTTCTGGCCAAGAGATGTATTTATTTTTGGAATGCTCAGAAGATTTGATGTTTTAAGTACTTACTTAAGCCAGTAACGCACCTTCTCGTTTTATCCGTTAAATTTAATAATGGCAATTTTTGTAGACTTACTAGCTGACCCGAAAAACGTTGTTCTACCATGTAAATTATTTCTTGTGAATATTTTGGTTGTTAAATAAAAAAATAGCGAATGTACTGTAAGTGTATGGGGATGGGATCTATGACAGCAAGAGGAATGGAGCGCTGTAGATTATGACCGCCGATAAAAACAAAAAACACTATAATAAATTAAAATAATTCGTACACAATAATAACGATACATAACAAATGCCGATTGAAATGTCAAAAGACGTGACGCTTCTCGTGAATGACTTGCGCATGTGTGGACGAAAGTTCGATGAGGCGGGCGTAGCGCCATCTGTCCTTCAATAACATAAATAATTTCGTTCTGTTCGAAATACGAATGACGGTTAAATTTGTTCATACAAAAACACTAAAATTGCGATTAAAAAATGGGAATGTCGCAATTAAAGAATGGGAGTAGGCGGATGAAAATTTGGGGTTATAGGTATTTTTTGATGCCAAAAAAAAATACTTACAAAAAAAAATTGTCAAAAAAAAGTTTTTTTTTTATGGATAGGTACACCATAATCACCTAGCGGTATGAAATATACTTTACGACCTATTCTCATACTTACCAAATATACATAAAAAAAATTCATAAAAATCGCTAGTGCCGCTTCGGAGGACAGCGACCACAAACACTGTGACACGAAATTTTTAGATAAAGGGTGGCGCAAAATTAATCATCCAATTTTGTTTTTGAATAACTTTTTTACTAAAGAAAAAAAAAATATTTTTTGTAAAAGAAACCTTTATTTGGACTTGTACAATTTTTCCTGTTAAGTGGAAAAGATGATATCCGTCAAGTGGCTGCCGCCAGTGTTTATACACATTTGTGCCCATTTTATCGCATTTTTCATGACTTTCCCGCAAGATTTCCGGTGATAACTGTTCGTATTCCTGTTGAATATTCTCCTTGAGGGCTGCGATTGTCTGAGGCTTGTTGGCGTAAACCCGCAACTTCAAATAGCTTCAAAGAAAGAATTCTGGGATGGTTAAATCGGGCGATCTTGCTGGCCATACCAAATCGCCGAAACAAGAGATTACGCGACCAGGAAACGCTTCCTTCACAATATCCATTGTGGCTCATGCTGTGTGCGTGGTTGCACCGTATTGTTGAAACCACATGTTCACCAAGCCCTGCTCATCCATTTCCGGAAGTAAGAAGTCGTTTATCATGGCCCAGTAGCGTTCGCCAGTAACAGTGAACGTAATGCCAATGGCTTCCTCAAAAAATACAGCCCAATCACTCCTCCCGCGTGAAAGCCGCACCACACAGTGGCTTTGAGTGGATGTAATGGCTTTTCATGCATCATACGAGGATTTTCAGTGCCCTAGAAATGAATATTTTGCTTATTGGCGTAACCGTTTAATTGGAAATGCGCCTCGTCGCTCATGATGACTTTCGACACAAAATCGCTAAAAGCGTTAAAGCTTAGATCGACACAATTATTCCATGCTCTTGCGGAGTATAGCGCTCCATTGCTTGTCTGTTTGTATTCTGCAGCTGTCTAGTTCACAAATGTAAAATATGATTGACATACAACGCCATTTTCAAAAACTAAAACATCTTCCGATATGGTGATTAATTTTGCACCACCTTGTATATATGTATATATAGAGATATGGCACTGAAAACATTGGGGTCACAATTCGGAGTTTAAACTAAACGAAGCTTCTAAAATAATCAAAAGTTGTATTTATTCGTAGGTACTTTCAGATGTGAAGAGTTCTAAAAAATGTTTAGCAGTAAATGTGGAATAAACTTTACATTGCAAGCTTCAGCCTTTCTTCGCGGATGAGTACCCAAATTCGATCCTGTATATCTTTATCGGCTATCTTTTCGCAACGCTTCCCGTTTAAAACGTGGCTCCAATCCCACCAAAGCAGCAGAAAAAATAAAATAAATTAATAGACAATAGAAAAATTAGCCAATCTCCCTGGCTTCTAGGAACACCTTCGGTTTATCCTCAACCGCAGAAGACTAAAATTAGTTTGGCAGTAATAAATTAGTAGAGTTACCATCGGAGAAAAGTGGGATTCGGTTCACAGAATCCGTGAGGCACTCGTCTTGAGGCGGGACTGACACGAAGTCGACCATGAAAAGCGTTTAGAAGGTTAGTCGAGTATGGAAAGAAGTTAAGTCATATCATTGGTTAGAGACCTTGCCGGAGAAAGCTTTATTTAGTTATATGTGTGTTGAGATTTGCCAAAATACAATCGACTTGTTTACTTATTTTGGCATTTTGTCAATAATCTCCTTCCCTTTTCCTTAAAACAACCCTCCACACAGCATCCTCAAAGATGACATAGGCCCTGAGGGAAATTATTTTCCTCAGGGCCTCCTGTGTGGAGCTCATGTAAAAAAAAAAAAAAAAAAAATTAAAAAAAAATAAAATGGGCGGTGTTATTTGTAGCGAAAGGTGGTATTAAGTCCGGTAATTCCTCGATAAATGGATGATTCGATTCGATCTAACTCGATTCCGTATAAAAAATCTAGAAAAAGTTTGGAGCGGAATGAAAATTTATTTTTACGTACAATTACAATTTGGGAGGCGGCTGCCGCCCCGGGAACTATTTATTGGATAACCAACACGAATGCTATATGTCACTCCAAGTGGTTCGCTGCGTTGATGACTTAGAAGGGTACTTGCTGTATGGCAGGCCGGATCAAGAGAGACTGGTTGAGGGAGGCCTTTTGACCTTTCCAGCCCGACTCTTAACCCATTGCCTTGCACCACAGTTGGAGGGATTTATTGATACGTCCGTCACTCCTGGATACACTGACCCCCAGATTCCTACCCACCCCACATACCTTTTTCCTTCCCAGAACTTTCTATTCTTCCCTTCCTTAAAAAGACTCTTCACTCAGCATCCCCTAAGATAAAATAGGCCATGAGCGATTTTTTTTCCTCAGGGCCTCCTGTGGGTAGATAATTTTAAAAAAAACTGAAGCAATTTTGTAGAAGTATGTTATATTTAAGCATTTGACATTTGGTCTCCAAATCATCATAACAAAATCTAACCTAAACTAACTTGTACAAAAAGACATGGTATGCGTTTTTCCTCATTTTTAAAACTAGTATTATTATCTTATTTCATTTCATTACGATACTTGTGCAGTGATGGGAGGCTTCTATAGCAATAGAATTTAACCCACGACGCGACGCCTCAGTGGAAACTCGACGCATTTGTCTGCACATGTACCTAAACTTTGACTTACTTTGATTAACATTTTAATTTGATTGTAATTAGATACTCTGTTATATTATATTATCGAACTCATTTGTCCTCTCCGTGATAGTTTACTGAAGTATCTGACATTATTCCATGGTTTCAGTATAAAGGGGATTGGTATATTTATGGTATAAAGTATTTCGTCTTCGGAAATTGAATTCCTTGCAGAAATTCTGACGATAAAGTAATTGGTCAAAATGGAATTGTTTTGTATATTAATTTTAGTGCGGTGCAAGTCGGTAGTATGTATTTTTGTTTAAAATCAACTTCGCTATGTATTCAACACATAAATTGCACATATATTAAAAACTCACCATTATTATTATTTGTTATATACGTATATACATATAAAACTGATTTTTTTCTCTTTATTGTATAATGCTATACTTTTTACTTACCAGCTTTATTTATATGTACCATGTGTAAAAACTATTCATGTTTTCTTTGTATTCTAAACACACCTGTATGCACTAAAACATAAAAATGTAAATGTGTGTAAAAACCCATAAGGGCGTTAATGATTAATAAATAAATAAATAAATAAATAACCTGTTAATATCTCTACTTTCCAATCTCTATTAAAAAAATCAAATCAAATTAATAACGGCGCTTACACTGGTAACTATTAGTGATTAGTTAATAAATTTTATTTATATAATAAGAAATATCGTAGACCTATCAAGACAGAGATCATATGTGACGTCATCGTTCTAGTATCTTCAGTGTTTTTAATTTTCGGCTTTTCAGACAAGAATTGTGAGAAGGAAGAGCACGATCGTCAATGACGTCAGTGCGAGCTTTTTCTGGGACTTATGAATCACCCAATATAATTATAGCATTAGGTGAATTATCATATATTTTTATTATTTAACTAGCGAGTTCCCGACATGCGTTGCAAAGCCACTTAAATAAAGAAATTATTTCTCCTTGAATAAATATATATATTTTTTTAAATTTAATATAGCTATAAAGTACAGTGGTTTTATACAAATTACATATCGGTACACAAATTATTTAAAATTGCAATCTCACCAAAGAAGAAACTAGTTCTTGTGCTTGATGAGCGAGTTACACTAATTATAACAGAAATAGAATAACATTATGCAATAGGTAAGTATATAATGGGAACAATTGAAACTTCTGGATTATCTATAAGTGTAGGTGTACATACATGGGATACGGTTACATACTAAAATATTATGCACTTAAGTGAAATTCGAAAAATCTAAATAAAATAGAGATGAATATAGATTGATAATACATAGAAAGAAAGAGAAAAACAGGTAATTATTAATAATATATAATAATATATAATTATTAATAATATCCTTTCCCATTCAATTTGGGAGGCGGGAATGGGTACCGCCGCCCCGGGAACCTTTATTGGATAACCAAGACCTCTGCCATAGGTCACCCCAAGTGGTTCGCTACGTTTGGTGATTTAGCAGGGGTGCCCGGGTTCATCGGGTGAGGTTTGTCTAGGTCTTGGAGGCGGATGACCAGGACATACTGAACCCCAGATTCCTACCCACCCCTTAAACCCTTTTCCTTCCCAGAACTCTCCTCTCCTTCCTTTCCTTAAAAAAAACCCTCCACACAGCATTCTCAAAGATGACATAGGCCCTGAGGGAAATTATTTTCCCCAGGGCCTCCTGTGTGGAGCTCATGTAAAAAAAAAAAAAAAAAAAATCGTCCCCGTTCCCCTCCCGCGACCCCCTTCACCTTCCCCGCCTTCCCCACTCCTTCGTCCCCTCCTGCGAACCCCCCTCCTTCGTTCCCCTCCCTCCTTCCCTCCCTGTCGCAAAACTATATGAAATATAAATTAATTTTTCAAACAACTTGCGCGCCACCTATTGCCATTTTTAAAAAAAATAATAATTTCATAACGCCAAAACTCACCAGTATATATAAAATGCTTTGCGGGCATGCGTACAACAATTCACTAAAGATTCATCGCAATCGGATGAAAAGCATAGGAAAAAAATCATAACGCCTGAGCTCACTTTTATATATGGAAACTATCCCGGACATGCGCACATCAAATCCCCAAAGTTGCATCGCAATCGGATGAATTTTTTAGGAATGTGTAAGGGACAAACAAAGAAACATTGATTTTAATATATTAAGATGATCCACTGCCGTACTGTTTCCAACCACTGAGCTCAGCAAAACCTTACGTCATACAAAACCTTTGTACCAGAACTCAACATCACAAAATACAGAAAGAACCCAACATAAAAAAAATAAACAAACTACTCACGTGCATCCTTTCAAAATGTTTTCATACGTCAAAAAAATGCCGACATTTGTTGAATAGGGTAGAATTAATAACTTGGTGATGTTTTATTTTAACGGCGCTTCTTTAGGCTAGTGTGAGGTCAGTTCTGCAAGGTCAAATTTAATCTTCAAGGGTAAACCTTAAAAATTAACGCTCAAAACTTAAACCAGTGCTTTAAAAAAGTTTAAGAAGTGTTCTGTTA
Source organism: Limnephilus rhombicus (assembly GCA_929108145.2). Classification (NCBI taxonomy): domain Eukaryota; kingdom Metazoa; phylum Arthropoda; class Insecta; order Trichoptera; family Limnephilidae; genus Limnephilus; species Limnephilus rhombicus. The sequence goes on from OV815288.1 coordinate 23,197,562, forward strand.
TCTCTTAATTAGTATAATTAATCATTGCTTGGCGGTGAGTCTACCCAAAAATGCATTTGTGTTTTATTGGACCTCGGCGTTTTTTGCTTATTTTTTGTGAATATCGAACAACAATACCAACGTCTGGAGCTTATGATGGCAGTATGGCACCCACAGTGCCAGTGGTATGGTAGAATCTTAGAATAAGTTACTCTGAGGGTAGAATGGCATCCCCCGTGATATGGAAGTATGGCATCACCTTGTTATATAACATTACAGCATTTCCCCCTTGCTGTTCTAAGATTACATTGTACCTACATGTTATCGTGTTCGAAATATAAGTGAATATCTATGTTAAATATTACAAGAGAAAAATTATAAAGTTATATCTAAAAGAAAGCACAATACAAGCATTAATCTTCGTTAGGTTGCAAAATTGAACCCGTGTCCATAATCTATATCTTAATGCTTCTTTTGAAGTCAGTTGTTATTGCAAGAGGGAGTATATTAAATAATTATATATAGTATTGCATTGTCCAAAAGTCATCTTAGTTGACGGTTGGTGGAATGTACATTGTTATGTGGACCTTGTGAATCGGCCCTAATTTGTCTGTGTAAGGTTACCCTGGTTTTTGAATGCGTACATTAGAATATATTTTGTGTATAATTGTTTCAGTGACATTAAATTCAATGCTTTAAAAACGTGGCCTGTAGGAGTTCTGATGGGGACTTTAAGTTTAATTCTCAAAATTGCGCTTTGTGTTATGAAGACTGGTTTTATAGTAGAATCGCATGAGCTTCCCCATCCCATAATACCATATTGTAGATGAGATTGGGCTAATGCATGATAAATTTTAATTAGCTGTTCTTTATCTAAAAATGTTCTTATTTTTTTGTAAAAATAGGTTGGCATCCCCTTATTAGTATAGAATTTCCTCTGTGTTATGGCAGTATGGCTTCTCCTTGTGATATGGCAGTACGGCATCCCCTTGTGGTATGACAAAATGGCACCCCCCTGTGGTATAGCAAAATGGCATCCCCTTGTGGTATGGTATCTCATGGTTGTAAAACATTACAGCATTTCCCCTGTTGTATGATATCACGGCATCCCCTCGTGGTATGACAGTATGGCATCCCTTTGTGTTATGTTTATGGCATCCCTTTATGGTATAGCCTCTATGGTACGGCAGCAAGGCATACCTTCGTTGTATGACAGTAAGGCGCCCCCTTATGGAATTGCTGTATGGCAGTGCCATCCCCTTGCAGTATTGAATACCAAAATCGGGGTATATTGGGAGGTTGAAGAGACTGTGGAATAGTAGAATGTATGGAAGTGGAAGGTTGAGTACCTTCCTGGTTATTCAGATTTGGTCACCGAACTAGCTATTTCAACCAACAACGTTTCGATTCTGGTTGGTGGTCTTTTACCTGGACAATACTGAGAGTAGGAACTCTGAAACATGAAAACAATTGTACTATTTGTTTATTTATTAGTATTTTGCTAATTACCATAAATAACGAACCCGTGACCTCTGGATTCGGTAGTTGGAGCAATGAGGCATTGACTTAAAAAGAAGGTTTGAGAGACCTACACATATATCCTACGCACTCTTCTACTACCATCGAAATAGGTCAAAATATACCATTGATACATTGAGAAATTTCTAAAAATGATGTGTAATTACTGAGTGCGCCTCTACACTAGCAATTAAACTGCCCACTATGCAACTACCTGATAGTATATTTACCTGCCGATTCAAATTTGTCCCTTGCTCATGTCTCAAGTCATGTTTAATTTGTTCCACATTGGTCATGCCACCTTTCCTTGGTCGCCCACGACCTCTTTTATCACTCCAATCTATTCACATCTTATAAATTACTCATTGCATCACGAAGGTACTTTTAAAATAATTATGTAACGTAATTCTAGTATTCACAATGTAAACACAACTTAATTCAAAGGTAACTGATCAAGGAATCGTTGTTATTAACGTTTATTAGTAATATAACAAAGCTTAAACGATAAGTTACCATTAGGCATTTATATTCGTGATTTGACTGACATTGAGATGAGATAACTGACATTGGATGATCTACAATGAACTCCCTGATACTAACAACATCAAAGTCAGTTTAATTGAAGAACTCAGTGGAAAAAGAAAAAATGTCAACAACTACCGCCAGAGTCGTCACCACGACTTGCTCTGTATTCCACATGGCAGAAAAGACGTTCTGGCTCAGTGTAGCATGAGGTATGGTGCTGCTAAATGATATCTCTAGGTCTCTTGACATTTTCAACATTGGCCTTGAAGCTTTCAAGAGTCATTTGAGGCAAGAAATATAATATTATTGTAATTTTTTCCCATTTACAGTTATGTGTATTGTGATAGGATTACATCAATCTGTAATGCACATTAAAAAGAAAATTAAAAATTAAATTAAATAATTCATGGTCTGCTCGTTCATAGATGGCAGGAATTTAAATATTTTGAAAAAAACCCTTTTGCAGTCGTGCTGTAAAATATAAAGATGATTTGTTTGTTTGCGCTCCTAAACACTCAATTTGAATACGAATATGTGTATAAACAATCGTTAAGTAATTTGCTCTAGTTTTCAAGTGAAAATTGCAATTTTTCCAATTGAATGTGTATTTAATATGAAAACCTGCAAATAATAGTATTTTATTTTGATATAAGTTAAAAAAAAAAAAAAAAAAATCTCTTTGAACTTTAATCACAGTCGGGAGTATTTATAAATTACTAGAGAGTTCCTGGCATGCGTTGCAATGCCACTTAAATGAAGAAATAGTTTCTCTCTGCGTGTCCTTTCACGTTAGTCCACGTTCCGCTCCGCCTCCCCTTCCGCTCCCACGTCCTCTTCCTCTCCCGCGTTTCCCCTCCACCTTCCCCGCCTTCCACCACCCCTCTCCTTGGGCGTGTGCACAACCTTTAAACTTTACCAAAATTTCATCGCAATCAGATGAATAGTACAGGAAATAAATAATAAAATAAGTAAATACCTAATATAGGTACCTATTGAAAATACCTATAATTCTTGATTTGACTCAAAGTATTCGATTTGGGTGAGTATCGTAGGTGCATTTTTCAATTAAATTTAATAATTTAAAGAGTTTATTGTATTTTAATTTTTTTTATTTATTAACAGAAACAAACAGTACATCAGATCCTTTGGTTAAAAAAAAATTACAATTAATAAGTATATTACATGGTGGGTACCTATTATGTGTTTCATTGTAGTGTCTTATTTATAGTATGCGTATTAAGTAATTACCGGGTAAATTATTATTTACCGAAAATTGTGTATTCGAAAATTGATAACAATCGCTGGTTTGCAAAATGTCATTCTCAATGTGTGACTAGCTTGACAGTTTCGTAAGCGTTTTTTTAATATTAAAAAAAACTTTTCAGCTGTAGGTATTGTCATGTGGTTGAAATAATCCAGAATTCTTCCCTAGGGTGGAAGACAATATTTTGAAAGTTTCAAACATTTCCTATGCTTAATATAGCAACACATAAGCAACAAATGAATAAGAAAACCAACATACATTCATTTTTATAAATATATTGATTAATCTTTTAATGTAAGTTGACGACAAAATCTCAAAAGACCACAGAGATTAATATGGTGCCGAATTTTGTCTAAAAATATAAAGTGCTTTATTATCGGTGAAAAACTAGGTCAATGGTGAAAAGAGATCCCAGTCTGTACAGTGTAAAGACAGGAGAACTATGTCTCCACCCGGTTGGGCAGCGTTGTGAGGCGGTTTAAGGTTAGGGCTGTATGAAGGGATTTATTAACGTGGGTCTTGAAGAGGCCCGGCTTATATGAAGGAAGAAAAACAGATACGTAATGCGTTTATTCCTAAATGATTGCCATTGAAAAGCAGTAAGCAGTTTTAATTGAGAGTGTTAACCTTGATAAGACAATAATAATTTTAAAATGGTAAACACAAGTGTTACGATGTTATTTTTTATGGATCATCAACACAACGATATGTTTTTGGCCAAATCAAGATTCTTGATTTTTTCTCCAAAATAGACGCATTGGGTGTAGTTCTGTTCATCTTTTCACCAGAAAACTCTCTCACTCAGAGTGAAACATCTGCACAAGAAATTAAACAGAAGTATCGAATGATTTCATTAGTGAACCGATCCTTCGAAGTTATATATTGGCATTCGTCATCTTTCCACGGGAGGTTTTGAGTGAACACGGAATGAACGTTTCACGGGCTCTTTCATTCCGTCTCGCTTCCTGTACTGAAAGCACGTCAAAATGTTTTTTTTTAGTGGAACGAGGAGCTGTCATTTTTAGAGAATTTTAAAAACTACCTGTGCCTCTGGAATCATGAACTTAATTTAAAACAGATCTTAAAATTTACTTTTATCCATTCGAACACGATGCGTTTGCCCACCTACTGTATAGCGGGCCGGATAGGGAGAGACTGGTTGAGGGAGATATTTTGACACTCCAGCCGGACTCTCTCAACCCATCGCCTTGCACCGCATTGGGAGGGACGGATTCATACGTCTGTCACTCCTGGATTCACTGACCTCCAGATTCAAACCACCCCTCATACTCTTTTCCTTATCAGAACTTACTCTCCTTTTCCTTAAAAAAACAGGTAATTTTTTGGGATTAATGTCCATGGCTATTACGAATAATTTTTAGAAAAAAACTTTAGATTCGCCTTAATCACTATAAAAGGAAACTTTTTGCATCACGGCTGGCGGAAAATAATGCATTTTTATTTTCAATTTCGTTAAATAAAATTTCACTTCTCGAACCGATACTACGACAGCCCGCCCGCCATTTTGTCACTCTTATGTTGGTATCCCTGACCTGATACAACCAAGAGCTAGATACGATTGTAGCTGACTTCGTGGGATACATGATGAGGCGCGTAATTATGAAAAACAGAATTAATAATATAATGTAAACGAACCTCTAATCAGGCACTAGAATGGAGACAAACCATTCAAATCCTGGGATGTTTTTTAAAATAAAGATAATATACACAAGCCCGCTACACAAACCCTGCTTTGCCAGAAAAACCATTCAAAAACGTAGGCTGTTTTTTTAAGTAAAGATAACATACACAATCCAGCTAGACAAACCCTGATTTGCCAGATGTAACCCACGAAGTCGGCTACAATCGTATCTAGCTCTTGTTTGTATCAGGTCAGGGATACCAACATAACTGACAAAATGGCGGGCGGGCTGTCGTTGTATCGGTTCGCGAAGTGAAATTTTATTTAACGAAATTGAAAATTAAAATGCATTATTTTCCGCCGGCCGTGATGCAAAAAGTTTCCTTTTATAAGTGATTAAGGCGAATCTAAAGTTTTTTTTCTAAAAATTATTCGTAATAGCCGTGGACACTAATCCCAAAAATTTACCAAAAAACACTCCACACAGCATCCCCAAATATGATGTAGGCACTAAGTGAAAATATTTTCCTCAGGGCTTCAGGTTCGTGTATTAGACGCGAACGGCGACAGTTGACACTCTACTAAAGTACCACTTTTACTGACTTCAGTTGAGACCCCTCAAAACTGCATATAACTATCTTTACTGACGACATCTGTTGAAGTACATTAAAAAAACACATGTTTTTCTGTTCAATACAATAGGTTATGAATTTGCATGACGATGCTGTACGGCAGCTGTAAAACTATTTTGTAAGGATCAACAAACTTTTTTAATTTTATTAACTTCTCACAGGAGGACTTGATGCAAATCATTTTACTTGGAGCTTGTGACGTTTTTGGGTATGCTGTGCGAAGTGGTTTTTTTTAGGAAATGAAGCAGTGAAACTTCACACCGACATCAAAAAACACAGCCCTGCGGATCCCAAAATACAACATAATTTTTGGGCTTTTGGTATAGTATATCTACCTACAATTTACCCAAAAATGGGTTTTTGGGGAATTAAGCCCGCAACCTCACGATTTAAAGTCAAATGCGTAAATCACCATTTTTTAAAACCTTTTTTATTAAAAAGAAAACATCTTGGGTTGCGTATAACCTAACAATATTGGAATTCCTCCTACGTAAGTACATAATTCCAATAAGCGGAAGATGTTGCTTGTGCAATGATGGAGGACTTCAATAGCAGAGCAATTGAACAACTGGGTAGAAATCGGACGCATTTTTCAACACAGCCACTAACCATTTCGTTAAGGAGATTGTCTTACTCTATTTCTCAACTGAATTTTGAATATAAAAGCCAAAATTTTGAAAACATAGTTTTTTAATCAATACTGAAAATATTCTGTGTTTTTTTTCTTCTAAAAATAGAGATCTCCAATCCAATTTTTCTTAATTTTTTTTAATGAATAATGACCTTCTTACTATAACTGCATTTTTATTTTTATTTTTAGAATTAGTTTTAATAGTTAAAATAATTGTCAAAGTTTTAATTTTTCAAGATCCCCCTAAAACCACCGTATGTACGGTGAATCGTGTGACGTCATCAGTCCTGAAAAATTATCATAGGATCGGGCAATCAGCTGATCAAGTGTCGCCATTTTGAATTCCTTTGTTCGAAGCAATCTCCCCAGAAGTAGCATTACTATTTTTTTGTGCAGTAGTTTTTGAGTATTTTCAATAATAGAGATAAACTAATAAGAGATACCTTTATTTTTAAAACATTATTTAGGCCTAAATAATGTTTCAATAAACACAACAACTAAATCTATATGAACAAATATCAAAATATATATTTCATGTAAATAAACGAATAAATTAATACGATGGCTTGTGTCTTATCATACATTCCCGTACAATGACTTTACGGTGACGTCACGACACGTCGAAGAGTGACGACACCACTAAAATTTCAATAATGCCAACTTGATGGCGTGTTTTTACGAATCGATTAAAAATGGACTTTTTAATAATTTTTTAAAAACTCTGCGTTTAATATTATTAAACAAAACTTTATAAGCGTTTATTGGTCTATATGAACATATTTTTTTAAAGCCATAATATTTTTCACTGGAGTTCCTTATTGGGTGGGTTATTTCCCAGAATTTAAACAATTCATCAAAATTCTAAATTAATATTCAAGTTCTGTGAAAATCTTTTATTCAATTATCTATTTACCATGAAACAACCAGCCTGTGGTGAAATATTAACAGTACTAGAATAGAATTCACAAAATTTGAATTTTTATATTTTAAATTTGATGATTTGTCCAAAGTCTGTGAAACAATCCGTTCTTAGTCAAGCAAATCAATCAATCCGGTAAAAAAAAAACACTTTAGGTACATGTTAGGCAGCGGCAACAAACATAACGATGATCCTATGCTTTGTTTTATCGGTGTTAAAAATATTATAAAAAAGCTCGAGAATCGGGAAAAAGGTCACCCCTAACCATTGTTTCATAATAAACATGGGTTTAAATTCGCGTAGCTTTTGTATAGAATCATCATTACAGCACGTTTAGAGTCATTGATCGTTTTTCCTAGAATAATTTATTATTCATTCTCATCAGTCATTGGTCTCTGGCTGGATGGTATCTATATTCTGCACAAGAGGTCAATCATTGGCCATGACCTGTATGGAATTATATATTATGTAACCAATTTATATTATTATTAATCGCTGTATTTTAAGCCCTCGTATTTTGAATCACCAGGATTCTTGAGTGCGGTTTTATTAGTTCAGTGGTGTAGATAAGATGATAAAACATTTTTACGGGGTAAAGCATTTTCTTGCACCTCTCTCACACACCGCACCGTGACATCTCCGTAGACCCCTAGAATACTACTAGCCGTGATGATAATTTTGAAAGTAGGGAATATAGTTTCAAGGATAATATTGAAGTGTGAGTGAATTCCAAAAAAGAAAATTGTCAAATGTCAATGCGCTGATGGTTTTGATTTTGTTCTTAGGGTCAGTCCTCCTGAGTCAGTATGCTAAGTTGTGTCTTGTGAGTGCATCGGTTCGCCCATGAGATTTTTTTTTAGTAAAACAACTTTTTCCATTTCGGCGAAAAAGTGATGCAGATTATCGAGAGCAAAGCGCGGCTGTGAAATTTTGTTTACTGTTGGAGAAATCGGTAAACTATTGTAATGCTGACTGCTTATGTGGATGTTGACCTACGTAAAAACCAGAGTCTAAGAATGGTTCTCACTTTTTAAAAATGGAGAAATGTTTATTGAAGACCAACCCCGTTCAGGACGCCCCTCAACGTCAAAAACTGACGAAAACGTCAACAAAATCAATGCCCTCGTTCGTGGAGACCGTCGCCGAACCATTGATAAACTCTTTGAGGTGTCTGAGGTGGTGATTTTAACCGAAGAATCGCACATAAGAAGGGTTGCAGCCAAATTTGTCCCCCGCCTTCTCGCAGACGAGGGAGCGTCGACTTCAGGCATATTAAGAGCTTCAAAATCAGCTCGAAGAGGACCCTGAATTTTTTTCTAAGGTGAACTATCCCCCTGTGACTTGTCTTTGTTCCCCACACTGAAAAGAGACATGAAAGGAAAGCGTTTAGTCACTGTGGAGGAGGTAAAACCAAAATCGCCTGAAGGCCTAAAGGACATCCCGATAAGTGAATTTAAAAACTGTTTTGAACAATGAAATAAGCGTTTGGAGAAATGTGTTGTGGTCAATGGAGAATATTTTCACGGTGTACGAAATTTGGTGTAAAAATATTGAGAAATAAAGAATTTATGACGAAATTACCCTTTTTGTAATGCAACAGCTCTTTCTTACACACTAAATAACAACAGTCGAAAATGAGACAAACGGTGAACGTCTTTATGTCTTTATCTCCTCAAAGGAAAGATACAATCATTATCATACATCTCCCTCACACGTATAAAGGAAATGAAACGCAATTTCCTTCGCTGCAGCTGAGCCCTAATAAGATACATCTGTTTCGTTCCAAAGAAAAAAGTAAGCAGTACTTTGAGGAAACAGACGCACGTGTATTTATTTATTTATTCATTTATTTATTTATTTATTTATTTATGGTATTGTATGTTTCGTTAACACCTCACTAGGAGAACCTGTGCTGAGGTGTTTACGTGTTTATTTATGATTATGTGTGACAAGTATTAATGTGTTGTAGTAGAAAGTTTTATATTTATTTTATTTAATGGTTATTGTACATTGGTTATTAAGAAGTTAATTTTTATGTTTGGTTTGGAGTAAATAGGTTTTGGAAAAATAGTGTTCCTTTAGCTTTTATCCAGACTGTGATTTGTTTTTTTAGTTTATTTGTTGGTGAATAATCAGCAGATTGTTTCAAAGAAGGTGGCATGCTGTTATATATTTGGTAAGATGAATTTGTGTGGGTAGATTTGTATGATGGCGTCCGCTGGCTCTGTTCAGCGATCCGCGTGGTGATATACTTACTTCACTACACTTCTTAATCTGACTCCATTGGGTTACCAAATATACCGTGATTGAAAGAAATATTTGTGATACTGAAGTTATGATTTATTTAAGTTTAGAAACACGACAAGTATTAACTTGGAAGATTTATAAGGAAAGATACTCAAGCAAACAGCTCGTACGTCGGGTAGCCGGGAAACGAATTAGAGGTGCGCCTAATATAACGATAACAGGTATGGATAACATAGTATCTTCAAATAACGGCGCACCTGTTATTGCAGCAACGAATAACAGGGTATGGAATAATTTCGTTATTTTATACCTGCCGACCGTAGTAGGACTTTAGACCTTAGTTCCAGGAATTGCCGATCACCGAAAATTTCCGAATAGAACCGAAGTATTGTCTGTTATTTCGTTATTTAGTTATTTCGTTATTGTCATTATTTCGTTATTGGCATTATTTCGTTTTTTCGTTATTAGATATTAGATCAGTTCAGTTATTTGAGTTATTCTGTATGCTTTCGTTATTTTAACGCTCGGTTATCGATTCAAATTCATTCTTCGTTATTCCGTTCTTCCGTTTTTTTTTAACATTAGAATTAGAAGTAATACAAGTTTATTATTCAGATCGTTTGTGAATAATGTTCCGTGGTGGTTTTAGAACAATGTATTGTGGTGGTTTTATAATTATGTAGAGGACTAGAGGATTGTGGAGAAATAAATACATTATTATAGACATTTTTTTTACGTTATCTCCACACAGGAGGCCCTGAGGAAAATAAGTTCCCTCAGGGCCTATGTCATCTGGGATGCTGTGTGGAGGGTCTTTTTGAGGAGACGAAGGAATGAACAAATGAACATTGGTCTTGAAGAGACCCATGTTGTAGGAAGGAGGAAACACAGAGGCCGGCAAATCATTCCACAGCTGAGCTATTGAACACAAAAAAGAGTCGAAGAAACGACCCGTTCTCATGTGATAAATTTCAACCATGTACAAATGTTGGGCACGCGTTTGGCTTTGGCACGTTTCCTGAGTATGCACCGGTGCCGAAGGGATCAATGACGCTAGTTCCTCGGAGCATCTTCCATTGTTATACCGGTAGAACAAGGATAGCATTCCCACCCGACGCCTGTGCTCTAAAGATTGTAATCCGTTTGTTAGTTAGGAGAATCTATTAAACGGACCGCCCGTTTTTGCACAGATTCGAGGGTATTTTTCAGGTATTTTGGAGCTCCAGACCAGAGGTGGCATTTATTTAAGTATTGATTGTTTCCATGTTTGTGGAGTTTTTGTTGTGAAATATTTCGTGTATAAAAGTTTTTATCAAGGCTTCGAACAGAAAATCGATTGAAGTATGTACTTACCTGAATTTAAACGAAGAGACAGATGAATTTAAACTTGCATTTCATAGATTTGAAAAGTTGTAAGGTTCGTATTTATATACACAAGCAGGACAAGTATCAAGTATATAATGCATGTCGTTTTTTTTGTATTATGGAATGTCATATTTCGGCGTGTTTTTATAAATAACTAGCTGACCCGACGAACTTCGTACCGCCTCAGTTTTTTTTATTAAGTTAAAAATTACACAATGAAGCAATTATCGATGCCCAACTGTTCGTGTTTTGTTTTTGTCAGTATCAGAGATGGCGTTGTGTGCGGATTTATATTTTTTGTGATTTTCTTACATTTCCACTTACTTACGGAGATTTTTGAAAGGAAGCGGGTACGGGGTACGGGTGCCGCCGCCCGGGAACCTCTGCCATAGATCATCCCAAGTGGTTCGCTGCGTTTGGTGATTTAGCAGGGGTGCGCGGGTTCATGGGGTGACTTTTATGCGTGTCTAGGCAGCGGATGCGTCTGACCACCTGCTGCGTGATGGGCCGAATCGAGAGAGACTGGTTGAGGGAGGCCTTTTTACCTTTCCAGCCGGATTCTCTCGACCAAAGGGTTGAAAGAGTCGGGCTGGAAAAGTCAAGGTAAAAGGTCAATTCCAGTCAAGGCAATGGCCTTGCACCGCAGTTGGAAGGATGGATTCACTCCCGGATATACTGACCTCCAGATTCTTACCCACCCCTCATGCCTTTTTCCTTCCCACAATGTCCTATCCTACCCTCCATTAAAAAGACCCTCCACACAGCATCCCCTAAGATGTAAGCTTAAGCCCCTAAGCTTACGTAAAAAATCCGTTTAATTTCAGAGATTTATTATCATCGTCCTTTGGAGGAGTGCAGAGACATACGTTCACCGTTTGTTTCATTTTCGACTATTGAAATTTAGTGTGTAAGAAAGAGGGGCAGCATTATATGATTAAGAACAAAAGCAAAACAATCAGCGCATTGACATTTGACGTTTTTGAATTTTTGGAATTATTAATATTATTATTATTATTATTTGGTTAAATATAATATCTATCACAATATTGCTGGAGTTCTTTCAAAATATGAGGATTCGTTCCATACAAAATGTATGAAAAAAATAATTTTCATCATAACTTTCTTTTTCGCGAATTTTTGCGATGTTTTAATAATTATTCTGTTATCCGGCGCGGAGACAAATCCAACAATTCAAAGATCTTCAAAATCGGTCCAGCCGATCGTTATAAATAGTGTAAATAACCCGACTTTGTTTTATATAAGTATTAAGATTAAATACCTTTCACATACCATAAAAACTAGTAAAATCTCAATACAAATTCTATTTTGAATGAATTTGTTTAATTGTAACCTATCTGAGATACCTACATATAAAAATATGTAAACATTTTAAAATTGTTTGGTTCGTGGGGCATTTTATTGTGGTTAAGGCATTAATTAAATGACAAAGTGGCGTTATGAATACTGACAATTTAGTTATTTTACATTTCTTAGAAATTTAGCTTCACTTACATGCCATTAGGCTATTTTCATAAATTTGGGTATTTTTGGTGATTTTAAAATATTGAACCACAACAATTGAAGAGAAGAATGTCAATATTTACGTTCGATCATAAATGCCCTACTTTGGTTTTTCCAATTTGCGTTGCTAGTTGATAAGCCGATAATGTATTCTATGTACTTAGTAAAACCCATTTGGTCGAATTTAATATCACAAGCGGCCGCAGGATAAATACGAATTATATCGATGAATTATCGTTATATATTGATCGTACTTGCTTTTTCCTAATTTTGTTAAATATTTATCCATATCACATAGTATAGATGACTAGATTACAAATAAACTAGATTTTTTTTAAATATTCAATCGATCTCTTGGTTGTTATAAAAGTTGTTAGGAGCGGGCCCCCAAACATGTCCCAAGCTAGCTCTCAGGGGAGGCATGATTTACCCTCTATTCAGGTGGTGGGTCGCTCGAGGCTTCAGAAATTCCTTCGCATCTCAGTCGTCTGGCAGGATACTCCCTCTCTAGGAAACCCTCCTGCCGTAGCAGAATAATAACAGGATTGAGTTAACTAGTTTCATGTATTGCAAATTTAAAACACAGTACATAGGTCATTACAGTACAATTCAACACAAGAAATACATACTACACAATCCTAGCTATCGTGTTTATAACCTCTAGATCCCTAGACGAAACTCTCTGAGTGATGGCTTTGCGCGGGAGTTTACAGTCTATCGTTAAAGGACACAATCAAATGAGGAAACAATTGTACAGCTTACATGATGTTGGGGGTCTTCGTCTTCCGGCTTCCAGGGGGACCTCCCGAGTTTAGGACAGAACCGAAGTTTACACAGGCATGGTGAAATATCAGCGCTAAACCCGTAGGTTATTGAATTAACATTGCAGGTTATATTTGAGTACAATTTGAGCGATAGTACGCAAGGCGCGAACAGTGGGAATCAACGCGCGGGCTTAACGTGTGCCCGAGGCGGCTCGCAATGCTCAACTGCTGGAAGGGATCGCGTGCGGGTGGGCGGATGGGATAGGAAGTAGGAAGCAGGGAACAGGGGGGGAGCAGGGTGTTGTGTAGTTTGCGGCGAATTAGGAGTTTGAATTCTTTGTCGTTTGGGCGTACCATAACACTTCCCCCCGCGCTTGGAAAAAAAGCGATGTGGCAATGGAGCTGTAGGGAAAAAAAATCCTCTTATGCTTCCATCGGGGTTTTGAGAGATTCGTTGCTTGAGAGATTTCCTAGCTAGAACATACAGTTTTATGCTATAGTTTGGGTCACAATGTTTGTAGGGAATGGGTGGGGGTACATACAATGTTTGGACAAGACAAATTTGGGAAAAGTACATGGTGTAAAACAACATACAAGGTTATGCAATTGAAAATAACAATACACATGGTTATGCAATTGAAAGAATGACAATACACATGGTTAAGCAATTGAAAGAATGACAATACACATGGTTATGCAATTGAAAGAATGACAATACATTTGTACAAGAGAAGAGAAAAAAGTGTGTGATTCTAAGGTTTCATTGGTCTTGGAGCTAAGTTTGTGAAGCGTGGATTTGTTTGGTTTCGGAGAATTTCGAAGAAAAGGACGTGACTTCACGGATTCTAAGGGTTACATTATCACTGTAATCAGACCCATTTGAGACAACGCTCAGGAGTACACTTGGGCCTTAGAAAACACTTGGTTTTGTCGAAGACGTCGAAGTTCACGAAGTGGAGACTGTGGTTGCTGTGCCGCGACTATGGTTACAGAGGTCATTGAAGAGAAGAATCCAGTATCTGCAGACATGCCAGTGCGAATCCTAAGTGTTATTATGGTAAACACGGATCGTATATAATGGTTATTGAAGCATAATGTAGCTCAAGATAACTTGTATTGGTGCGCATTCAGCGAATACTGGTGGGTCAAGGTAATGATGGTTTACACATGACGATATATGCGTCACTGCATGACAGAGCAAGAGACGACAAGGTTGGCATTGATAGCAAGAGTAAGAACAAACCTAAGAGCTAGCGTGCCCAAAAGGTAGTTTAGAGTGTCATAAAGTATAGTGGGACAACTCAGCTTGCTGTGGCACGACAAAACAACATACGTATGGGCGGTATGGTCTGTGCTTTCAGGAACAATTGCGTAGAAAATGGCAGCAGGAGAGACCTTGTAACCACAGCGCGTGCTGTCAGGAAGTGAAGCTCAGCTTGGCTGTTGGTGATGACATCCGCCTGGGCTTCTTTTTAAATCCGGGAGGAATTATTATTAGAGCAAAATTCTTGAAGTTTACCTGCCTAGGGACCAATGAAGAAAAGGTTTGGAGAGAAACAAAATGTGTCCAGATAATGAAATAACGAAATTTTAACCACCGACCCAGAGAGTGACGAAGAGAGATTCCTAACTAAATTGTGATTACATGAACATTTTCCTTTGCCAGGATGACTTGGCGTTTGCCTAGTGACAATATGTCTTGGTTAAAAAACAACCGGCCCTCTATGGCCTATGCTAACATGAGATGGTAACATTTTCGTAGAATTTCAAAGAACGAGACAAAGAATCGTGGACTAGTCACGGCAAAGGGAAACCAATTCATGAATAAAGGTTGTCAAAAGGAGACAGACGGTACGCCAAGTGCATATCGTACATATCCAACATTCATGAATGTGTTTCGTGGAATTGAGAAAAGAGAGAAAAAAACTGGTGAGACATATGCAGAGATTGAGGGGGAAAACCTGTAGATAACCGGACAGTTACCTATTCGAACTCCAAGTGAGGGCGAGATATGGTCAACGACAGATTTTTCACTTCATAACATAAGTCTGAAACATGGGGAATGGGAGGAGGAGGGGAGAAGGGAGACGAGTTGCGAAACTTGCTAGAGACTGGACTAATTTCCGATTCAAACTCTATGTGAAAATGAAACATAATCAACCAGCAGATTTCCTGACTCTTTACATTTATCAAAAAGGATGAGGAGACATTTGAATACACATTATATCAAAGAGGCTAATCTTTCGCGTGTATTGGGCAAAAGATTAGGGGTCATTTTAAAAACTTCTACATGATTGTGAGAAAAGACAGACCCTTGCTCCAATTTCACAAACCTGGGGGTTTTCTTGTTCGTTCTCCAGACAACGAGTTAGGTGGTTTTTTGTGCTCAATCGATTAACTCCCACAGCACTATGCCCCATAATTGACAGTGAAGCTGAAAACTAGTCCTTTTGGGATAGTAGATATTCCTGGGCTTCTTTCCTTTTTGCAAAGAAGTAAAAAAACAGGAAGTCCACGGGCATTGGCGTTGAATGACAACAAAGGGTTGTGGACTACATTTCGTAGATCGCACACAAAGGGTTTGATATTATTTCGTTCGCACGACTCATGGTAAGTGTTTTAACGTCTCCACGTATAGTGTACAAAATATGTAAGTACATACAAGATATAACTCAATTATAGACAGAAGTCAAAGAGTTTATACAATGCATCCTAAAGAAGATAGCAAAGCCGATATTATGTCGTTCACACGAATCACGGTAAGTATTGTTATTACGTCTCCACGTCTCGTGTACAGAGTTTATACACAGTTATACATAAAAGCGGTACTCATGACAAATAAATGACACACGACCGGAACAGGTTATACGAAAAGGGTGGTACTCATGGCAAATGAATGGCACACGACCAAAATAGAACGTACAAAATGGTTCTCATGACAAATGAATGGCACACGACCAAAATAGAATGTACAAAATGGTTCTCATGACAAATGAATGGCACACGACCAAAATAGAATGTACAAAATGGTTTTCATGACAAATGAATGGCACACGACCAAAATAGAATGTACAAAATGGTTCTCATGACAAATGAATGGCACACGACCAAAATAGAATGTACAAAATGGTTCTCATGACAAATATGTCACACGACCAGCTCAATAACATTTAGCTATGAGAAAAAAGTGATTATGACGAACTTCTCGTATCGCGGCAGGTATTTTAAGGATCCCTCCTATAATGGTGGATGTTCTAAGGATCTCTCCTATAATGTAACAGGGTTACGTTTAAATACAACACAATAAACGTTAACTATGCTTGTTTTAACACAGTTTATAAAGATTTGTTAGATTAACTAACTCCGTAGCCCAGGAGCGTACGATAGGATAACAAGGAGGTAAACAATTTAATGTCACTTCGTATGTTATAAAGGCGGGGTGATGACAGAGTACATTTCTGTTTACACCATGTGACAAACAAAGACAGACCTACATGGTTTTACATACTGTCTATTGCAGCAAACTTCAGTGGGGACAAATAAAAGGGACCAATTGTGGTTTTACATACCCTTTGTGTGGTTACAACATACCAGGTTATGTGCAATTTAGGTTGCAAATACTTGGTTAAATGGCGAAACAGGAGTTGAATGCCTATGTTTGTAAAACGATGATCAAACAAAACATTGATGATTTACGTTAAACTGCGGTTATTTATGTACGGAAATCAGGGCTGCCGTTAGGTTTTATTAACCTTTTCCGTAAGGGTTGAAGCATGTAATACAAGACATACATGTTGTGAAGAGGGACAAATCGGGGACTTCTTATAACAACAAAAGACCGAGTATTTGGTTTTACGTACTTTAGTTGAAACGAGTCCATGAGGATTTGTACAAGGATGGAAAGACCAATTTAAAGGTTTTTCCTTTATTTATATACATATGATTTCAAAATGGATGTGTCAAAATCCAATTTGTTAGCAAAGAGCTCGGGTAGGACGCCATCAATTTTTGACATTTGAGAAAAAATTGAAAACTACTATACACAAGGAATGTGATTATGTGAGTAACCACTTATCTTTACCATGATGGGTAAAATATGGAGCATGTTGAGATGGTTTACTAGTCCTGGGTCGTGATTTAACGCTTTGGAGTTTACCAAATCGATTTTAGAACGACGCTCCAGTATTTACAGAACATAAAAAGAAAAAAAATGAAGAGATTCCTTCCGATATGATGAAAAAAAAACAACAAACAAAAATGGTGAAAATTACAATATTGCATTACATGGCAAAGCGTGCCATGGCATGAACGTTGCGTAGTGTGAGGGGTTGAGAGGCAATGATTGGGTTCATGACTTCCCGAACACTGTCACTCGAGGGGTGTCTCTGCTCTAAAGTGATCAATTTTGGAACAGGTGAGAAAAAAGAAAGAAAAGAATAAAAATAAAAAACGTGTGAGACAAAAATTACGGTGGTTGCCAATTCACGAACATGAACGGGGCAAACTACACCGTGGGTTGTACATAAATTTACAAAAATGATTTTTTAACAATATTCGTTTTATCAACGAAAGGGTGGGCATGTAATTGACACTTTACACGCCAGCCATTGTAAGACTTGGTGTGCTTACAAATAGGTTGTGGTGATACACACTGGATCATTTTAAGTTTGCTGAGATAGTGGGGGCAGTTTTACTTGACTCCTCACTTCCAGATTTTGCGATATCCTTAATATGGTAATTACCAATGTGTTTTCCAGAGCAGTCAGACAAGGAGTACACTAGATCTGATATCTTTCTTAGGACTTTGGCCTTCACGAAACGTGGTGCCAGCTTGGCAGAGAAATACATGGCTCCTTGGGAAAGTGTGTTGTTCTTTCTCCAAACTATGTCTCCTGTATTGAAGGTGACATGTTTCCTACGTAGGTTGTATCTGTCCGCACTCTTTTGATGAGCCAGGAGCAAAGCATCAGTGACTTCACTGTAGATGGCCGACAGTTCTTCCAGACGATGGGCATAGTCCGCGGTAGGGTTGCTTGTGGTGGCAATTGACGTAGGAAAGTTTGTGTTCCTATGTAGAGAACCATGAACAACTTGTTCCATACCGTGTTTTAAGAAGAAAGGTGTGTAACCAGTGGCCAGATTAACAGTGTTGTTCATTGCAGCCTGAATTTTATCTAGGTTTTTACACCAAGTACGTTGATCTTTATCAACTAGAATAGCCAGAGCTGTGTTGATTGTTTGGTTATAACGTTCGACGGTGTTATTTTGTGGAGTATACAAGGTATTATAGTAAATATCCTTGATTCCGTATTTGGCAAGAAAATCTTTGAATTCTTGGGCAATAAATTGTTTTCCGTTATCAACAATTACGGTTCTGGGTGTTCCGTAAGGTATAAAAATGTGTTTTTCCAGAAGTTTGATGATGGCGGACGCGTTGGCTCTTTTTAAAGGAAAGATCCAACAGAATTTAGTGAAAACATCCACTACACTAAGTATGTGCATGTGTCCGGCATAACTTCGGGGAAAGGGTCCGACGAGGTCCATTGACAATGATTGTAGGGGTCTGTCGGCACGTTTGGGATTACCCATTAGGCCGGCAGGTGCTGCCGTGCTATGTTTATAGGCTTTACAAGTTTCACATTTAGAGATGTAATTGCGAATTTGCTTGAAGAGACCAGGCCAGTAATACTTCAAGGAGATCTTTTTATACGTCTTGAAATTTCCTGGGTGTATGGAGTCGGGAGCACTATGATTGTCAATAATTATTTGTTCTCTGCCTTCGAGGGGAACGACAAGTTTCCACGAGTAATCTTCGAGGATGGATAGTGGTACCTTGCAATTACGGTATAGTTGTCCTT
This sequence comes from Limnephilus rhombicus, assembly GCA_929108145.2. NCBI lineage: Eukaryota > Metazoa > Arthropoda > Insecta > Trichoptera > Limnephilidae > Limnephilus > Limnephilus rhombicus. The sequence goes on from OV815288.1 coordinate 23,216,427, forward strand.
CTTTTATGATAAAATTAGGAAACTTTTGTTGGTTATTTTTACAACCTTCGAAGATTTTCAAGTACCATTCATCTTTTGTAGATGGAGGGGGGGCAATTGTGTCAACATTTAATGAAGCCAGTTCAATTCTTGAAAGGGCGTCGGGAACAATATTGTCCGCGCCTTTACGGTGAACAACATCAAAATTGTATTGAGACAAACGGGAGGACCAACGAGCGAGCCTACCGGAGGGATTACTTAAAGAGATCAACCATTTCAAACTACTATGGTCTGTGACTACAGTAAATTTGCTACCGTCTATGTAACCGCGGAAATGGTGAACAGAATCCAATACAGCCAATAACTCTTTCTCGGTAATTCCGTAGTTTTTCTCGTGTTTGTTTAATGTACGGGAAAAATACGCTACAGGGTGTTCGCCATCTGGGAATTCTTGAGTAAGGACTCCACCGATTCCTACATTGGAGGCATCCGTGTGGAGGGTAAAAGAGAGTGCAAAATCCGGGCAATTCAGAACGGGAGCTTTTTGAAGGGCATTTTTTAGAGTTGTAAACGCTTCTTCAGCTTCGACAGACCATCGGAAATTGCTGACACCTTTACGGATGCCGGTAATTTTATTTAAGGGGGCTGCGATAGTGGAAAAGTCTTTGATGAATCTCCTGTAGTAACCTGCAAGTCCAAGGAAACCTTTGACTTCCTTCGCGTTTTTGGGTCGGGGAAAATTTTCCATGGCTTCCACCTTAGCGGGGTCTGTTCTTAGACCTTTTTCGTCGATAATGAATCTCAAATAACGTAGACGGGACTTACAGAATTCAGACTTCTTCAAGTTGATGGTTAAACCAGCGAACTTGAGTTGTTGAAAAACTTTTTCCAGCATTAATAGGTGTTTTTCAAAGGTATCGCTGACGATGATGAGGTCGTCAAGGTAACAAAACAGGCTGTTATCGACTTCAGGACCGAAAAGTTTGTCCATCAGTCTTTGTAACTCGGCGGGGCTGTTTTTTAGACCAAAGGGTAATCTTTTAAAATGGAACATTCCCCTACCAGGTACAACGAAAGCAGTTTTTTCGCACGATTCTGCGTCCAAGGGTATTTGCCAAAACGCTTTGCTGAGATCGACAGAAGAGATGAACTTGGCGTTACGCAGCTTGTCTAAGGTTGCGTGAACGTGAGGTAAGGGATACGCATCAGCTTCCGTGCAAGAGTTTAAACGTCTACTGTCGAGACAGAAACGTGCAGAGCCGTCTTTTTTAGAAACCAAAAGAGTTGGGTTGGTCCATGCACTTCTGCTGGGAACCACCACACCCATTTTTAACATTTCATCAAGTTCGTTTTCTAAAAGTTTAAGTTTTAGGGGGGCTAAGTTGTAATAACGTTGCTTGATGGGTGGGCCATTGGTTTTGATATGGTGTTCAACCAAATTTGTCAAACCTAATCCACATTTTTCGAAAGATATTGACTCGAATTTATTGACCATTTCTTTTAGTTGGAGAGCCTGGTCCGTGCTTAAATTTTCGTGAGGTATTATTGTGCGGATCTCACTAATTTGAGCAGCAGTGGAGGTTTTGCCAAGAGTATTAAATACTTGGGGAGCAACATTGAATGCCTTCCAGAAGTCAACGCCAAGGATGAAATTCTGGGATATAGAGGGCACTATTAGAAAATTGATTGTAACTATTTTATTGTTACAATTAATTGGCAGGGCAAGGGCACCGATGACCGGTTGGGAAACATTATCCGCAGTCGTCAGGTGTGTCGATTGGGGCGAAATTCTAAAATCACTGTTAACAAAAGGCAGGTGAGCATTGTTGCCAAGACAGCTGACAGATGCACCACTATCAAGTAATCCGGAAAAGGGCACATTGTTAACAGAGAAAAAAGCATAGGGTCTCCCATCTTTAGCTTGTTTGCAACAAACCGAAGAAACATTTAAGGTCTGGTTAAAATACTTAATGTGTGCTAACCAATCAGTCCATTCTTTAGACCTTGGTTCAGAATGGGTGCCTGAGAGGTTATTATTTAGTTTTTTTGGCCTCTTCATGTAGAAATTTGGTGGGGGCTTGGAGAAATCCACCTGAGGTCTGACATCGCTTGGGTTTTGTAACCTTTCCATGTTGTGCCTTGATTTCTTGAAAATGTTGCGCAGTTCGTCGCTTGGAGGAGAGCGGTCCCTAGAGTGATGCCTCTTGAAAGTTCGGGGTTCCTTAGATTCCAGAAACCTTGCTTGCTTGAAACAAGTAGTGGCCAGATGGCCTACTTTTTTGCAAAAAGAGCACACTTTTTTGTTGTTGAATTCTGGTTTTAAACCAGACGAACGGCTTGGCACAACTACATTATTTGACACATTCTTTATGTTTTTCCTATCCTGGTACGATTCCAGAAGGAGACAGACTTCGTTTAGCTGGGCTAGGGATGCAATTTTCTGTGAGGTAATGATGTTCTCGTATTTGCTTAAAAGGCCATCAGTTATGACTGGTAATAGTTCAGCTTCCGAAACGGGATGTGAAAGCTTGATGTTAATGGATTCAGCCCTTTCTATGAATGTTGCTACAGGTTCATTTACTAGCTGTTTAATAGATAGTAAAGATAATTTGATCCGGTGCTGGGCTTCCGTTTTTCCGAAGCTCGAGATTAGGGCAGATCTGAGTTTATTCCAATCTTTGCATTTAGTTTTTTGAATGCGGTGCCAGGGTATCAATTCTGGGGAGATGAGTTCTATGAAGTTTTTTCGTAGAATCTCGAATGGGATATTTTTGATTGTAGCCGTTTCTTCAATACGGTCAATGAAATCCAGTACATCGGAGACGCCATTATATTTGATTTTCCACGAGGATAAATCGTAGGTTTTATCTTGTGTCAAGGTGGGTGCGATGTCCTGTTTTATCATTACTTGTGGCATAGGTTCTTCGTTAGGAACAAGATTATTCAAAACTTGCGTAGCCGAGCGTGAATTATTTTCGCTTGAGGGGGCGAGGTTTATTCTCTTAATGTACTTTTTGTTGAATAAAAGTGCATAAGCCTTTAATGTAGGTTTAGATTTGCTTGATGGCGAGAGTCCTCTATCCCTTAAAGCAGTTTGTAAGTGAGTTTTGGATAAGTTGTGCACGTTGGGAATGATGCCCAAATTGGATGATGCCATAGCTTGATTGTTTTCCATTGTGAGTTTCCCAGGTGGTGAAAAATTGCCAGGGGTCTTTTTTAGCAAACGCAAAATTAATTTTGTGAGGCACTTTTCACTTGGTAATCACTGGTTGGTATTTCTAAAATAGTTATAGAAAACTGTATTCCATACTACAATTTGGTATATATGACACCAGAATCTTTGTCAAAGGAAGGCACAAGAAAAAATTTTGCGTGGAAAGACCTAAGTAGTAAAGGTTTTTGTGTTTCACTGACCACTTTGAGAAAACTTGTGAAATTCACAAGTATTTATTTTTTTTCCAAAAAGTTTTGCCAGGACTGACCTTTAGAAAACGGGTTTTTTATTTTTCACAAACCACTTTTGAGAAAACTGTGAAATTCACAAGTATTTATTTATTTCCAAAAAATTTTGCCAGGACTGACCTTTAGAAAACGGGTTTTTTATTTTTCACAAACCACTTTGCACTGAGAAAGGCACTAAAATTCACAAAAGGCACTCTTCTGGCAAATAAGGACAAACTTCCGGATGAAAATAACTGAATATGGGATTTGTTACGAAACCACATTAAAATTATTTTATTTTTTCATGGAACCAATCATTGGTTTTATTATTATTTCACTTTTTTTTATTTAAGGAAAAAAAACAATTCACTTTACACTTATGCTGAAAAAAATGCGGTACCTATAACGTAGGATGTGGAAAGAAAGTCATTATTTTGTTCATTTGGTGAAATATACGTGGTACTAATTTGACAGACACAACAAGTGGGCCGATCGGTATATTGTGCAAGAAAAAACGTGAGTGTGAGATTTTTTAATTAAAGAATCCACAAGGTAATTGGAATTCCAAAACCAAATTTACAATAGCGATCTCCATTGCTTCCGACCTTAGTGACAGAAGGGCGATTTTATTATTCAAAACACTGCAAAGTGACAGGGAATTGTTCTGCCTGATTCAAACGGATTTTTGCCGTTGGAGTTTGGCGCGATAAACGCACTTTTGTGCTTCGATGCGCGTGGGTGCGCGCGCAACTCAGAGATTAGGTATGTATTTACCGCGTGAAACATCGGGCCGTTGATTTGGCGCGAATTACTGTTGCTCGTCCGCTGCTTTGTGAACAAAGGGGTCGGCGCGTGCGCAGTCAGATTCGCGGTTTAAATGCTGCCGTCTTTCTGGTTGATTACAAAATGGCCATGTTTTCAACTTTGACGCAATTTTTTTATAATTGCAATCAAATCTGCGTTATGGACTCAACTTGCACATGGATTTCTGTGGTTTCCCACAGAATTCATTATTCACTGGGTATAAAACACCAAGACACAGTACAATCAATGTTTACAAACAGTTCCTATGCGGGGAAGATTTCGACAGGGAGCACTCCGTAAGGCGACTGAGACAATGGCAAAAATGAAAAAAAAATTCTGGGCCCCACTATGGACGCCAGTGTTAGGAGCGGGCCCCCAAACATGTCCCAAGCTAGCTCTCAGGGGAGGCATGATTTACCCTCTATTCAGGTGGTGGGTCGCTCGAGGCTTCAGAAATTCCTTCGCATCTCAGTCGTCTGGCAGGATACTCCCTCTCTAGGAAACCCTCCTGCCGTAGCAGAATAATAACAGGATTGAGTTAACTAGTTTCATGTATTGCAAATTTAAAACACAGTACATAGGTCATTACAGTACAATTCAACACAAGAAATACATACTACACAATCCTAGCTATCGTGTTTATAACCTCTAGATCCCTAGACGAAACTCTCTGAGTGATGGCTTTGCGCGGGAGTTTACAGTCTATCGTTAAAGGACACAATCAAATGAGGAAACAATTGTACAGCTTACATGATGTTGGGGGTCTTCGTCTTCCGGCTTCCAGGGGGACCTCCCGAGTTTAGGACAGAACCGAAGTTTACACAGGCATGGTGAAATATCAGCGCTAAACCCGTAGGTTATTGAATTAACATTGCAGGTTATATTTGAGTACAATTTGAGCGATAGTACGCAAGGCGCGAACAGTGGGAATCAACGCGCGGGCTTAACGTGTGCCCGAGGCGGCTCGCAATGCTCAACTGCTGGAAGGGATCGCGTGCGGGTGGGCGGATGGGATAGGAAGTAGGAAGCAGGGAACAGGGGGGGAGCAGGGTGTTGTGTAGTTTGCGGCGAATTAGGAGTTTGAATTCTTTGTCGTTTGGGCGTACCATAACAAAGTGTTTCATAATATTATTAGTACGATTTATACTTTCAAGACCATTTTATTATAATAATTTGTATGATATACTCGTATGTTATCAAAACAATCTGAAACTTGTTTTTTTGTATGTAAGTAGGTACTAGGAACGTATAGATATATATTTATGGAATAATACATTTGAATTTTGATTTGTGTATGAAGGCACTTCATATTACATGAATGTAATTGTTAATGAAAAATTCAATCTATTTAGTAATTTTATTATTTAACATACCTCAATGCAGTCGTTTACCGCGTTACCAGTTACCATGACAACAAGTAGTGGAGGAAATACATTGACTCTCATTCAAACTATGCTTAAATTTGCAGCCAGCCTGGAGTGTGGATTTATATCCACATTCCAGGCTGGAATTATTTGCCATTTCAAAGTTTTTTTACTTCCATGAAATCTATACTTTCAAACTTTAAAAAATATATGAAACCTTAACGTATTAAGTGTTAATTAATAATGTAACGAGAGAGTGCATCTTTCAATAGCACCTCTGCTCTGCACGTGAGTATTGGTTAGGATCGTGAGTACCTACATGTACAAATTTCATACAATTAAAAAATATCTCTAGATTCGATCCCATTATTTTTGGTAGCCAAAAAAAAAGCATATTACCAGAGATCTGAACAATTATTATTTTCCGAGGACTAATAAAGGTAAAGATTTAAGATCACAATATGACGTATAACGTGTCGTTATCGACTCAACACTCATCCCCAGCAACGAGTAACGAATAACGATGTCGTCCCGTTGGCCGTTTTCCGTTCCGTATATGTATCTACCTACCTACATTATCTACAAGTTGTTAATAACAGCCTGTTATTAAATAACAGGGTTGATACTATGTTATTGAGTTGGGGTGTTATTCGTTATATTAGGTATCGGAAAAGAGCCGTTATTCCCACCTCTAAAACGAATGAATTCCGTTAACTTCGCCGAACGGAATTCGCGCAGGCGCGGCGACTGAGTTGCCCGCGTATAAAAACCAATTATTCGGCTGTTGAGTATCGTTCCCTACATATAGTTTGATAGAATAGTAGTTAAAGGATCTTTGTCCGTGGGTCGTGTGCTTTAGCGGGATGTTGAGTGTTAGGTTTGTTGAAGACCGGCTTGTTAATGAAGACTGAGAAAGTAAAGGGATATGAAGTTTGAATTTGAAGAGGTGAAGAATAGACGATTTAGCGTAGAGTTATCTGATTGACAAAGAGTCATGCTACTTGAAGTATTAGTTTGATTGTATTGTGTGTCATCTTTTGGAAATGGAATGGAAATGAAATGGAAATCTTGTTACCATAAAAAAATCAAGGCGGGATTATAATCAAATTGCCTCTCTACGCCATTGATTCTTCATTCACCATACATCGTACAATCCCTTCCAGCCACATTAAATAAACAAACATAATTACCACACGGAATCATCAAATAAAACATGACCATTGTTGACTTCCATCCGTGATGAGATGACTATTAGTTGCATTAAGTCATATTGTTTTCCTTTGTCCGGAGCAAATGGGAGTCATCATAGGCTCAGCTGCCGTGGCCGCTCTGACCTCTGACCTCCTGCAGCAGTCAGGAGGTCAGTGAGGTCAAGTCATGGACCTCATCATCGGGTAATATGGCTGTAATTGCCTGCAGAGGTCACGAGGACGGGAATGCGGAGCAAGTAATCATAGTCTGGTATTTTGCTGGATTCTAAAGTGCTTGCAAAATCATACACAATAGAAACTACGGAAATCGGCCATGAACCGCTAGTAACAAACAGCTTACATAAAAGTGTCGCCAAGATCGCACACCAATTAGACGCTTTAGTGTCCCCACTTTTACGGAACGGCGACGGTACAAAAAGGCAATATACACATACGTTCCTTATCACAATAATGCTTCAGCTCTTTCTTACACATTGAATAATGGTGAGACAAAAGATGAAACACACAATGCACATACGTCTGTTTTCTCCAAAGGAAAAAAAAATAGTACTTTGGAGGAAGCAGACTTACATCTTTTTCTCACCATTATTTAATATGTAAGAAAGAGCTGCATGAAGAAAGAAAGAAAGGAAGACATGGCCCCGATCAAGTTAACCAAATACTTGCATCTTAAGAGAAGCGTATATATATAAGAATAAATTGGTACGCTTGAGACGATGTTTGAATGTGGATGAAGCAAGGGGCCTGTGCCGAGAGTAAGTTGTTTAGAAGACGTCTGCCTATCAATGTGGTGAGGCGTGATAGTTAGTTGGTTAGGTTAGGTAATTTAAGTTATTCTTTTATATTTTCAATAGTAGGTATTTATTATTACTCAATTAATAAAAAAATAGTTCACTTGCAAAGAAGTTCTGCTGCGTAATTATAATTACGCGTGACAGCTGTTTCGCCTTCTGAAGGCATTGTTAAGCCGTGGGGAAGCCACTCACGGACGATATTTATATATTACAGGATGTTAAGGGACGTACGTGACTTTCTAGTGATTTCAGTGATTTCCGGCATTATTTGAAGTTAAAATTGTAAATGAAATTTTGGTCTTCGGTGACATTTTTAAAAAAATTAATAACATAAAAAATCACTGCTCATTGGATATTTAAGAGCGAATAAGGGGTTGAGCGGTTACTCAGTTGAGTGACCAGTGAGGAAGTTTTTTTTTTAATTTGAAGAAAAAACAACGGACAAAAGTCACCGGAGACCATTTCAATTTTTACTCCAAATAATGTCACTGGTTAAAGTAATTCTAGTACGCCCCTTAATACCCTGTATAGACAACGAAAAATTGGTTACTATTTCTTAACACCTCAGGCCTCGAGAATATTTGGTCAGAAGGACACAGTATTTCCGCTTTCCAATAAAATCCAAATAAAAGGACTCTCTCTTAACGCATCCGAACACTAAAAACTGTTTTAGTAAGGTGTATTATTAGAAATAAATGCAAAATTTAAAAAATGTAAAACTATTAATAAAAAATTCACAAGATTTTTTTTTTGTACAATTTCATTCTTCTGTGGTTATCTTTTAGATTTGAACGTAGAGCGAGGTGTTTTCTCTAACACCGTTTAGATCAGTTTATATCATGTTTCTCACCATTGCAGTAAGGGAGGTAAAACAATTCCTTTTATATGAGGTGTTCCTTGCTTTGATGCGAATAATGTTATTTTATATGTTCGAATACTTCCAGAGTCACTTTTCAGAAATTATTACAATATTGATCGTATCTTTAAATTAAAATACAAATTCCAATCCTTCTTAAAATCTGCAGAAAATCCAAATAGGTATATAATCCACTTATTAAATAATAATAACAATAAAAAATATACAATGAGTTGTATTCGTACACAAGACAAGCTACAGACTTCTAAAGTTGATGACGGAATCTATAATCATATTTTTTCAGTAAAATTTTCTATAGTGTTCCTTCTACGTTTAAGACAGATGGACGCAACTTTTGGCACGAGTACCAATAGTAGTACAATAATAATAATAATAATATTTAATAATAATATTTGGATGATTTATATAGCGCCGTTTTTGTGAAAAATCACCTCAAGGGCGCTGTACAAACTTATAATACATTTCTAAAATCTAAAAAACTACAAGCTAGGCAAACAATTATAAACAACTTATGGCTAAAAATTGCATACATCGGTTCATTGATCACCGATACGAAAATATGTGTACAATATTTTGACCAATGAACGCGATGCTGCCTAAAATTTAATGAAAACAGGACCATACTTACCTGGGAGGTCGCTTGAAATTAACTCTGTATATTGTCCATTTAAGGAAATTTAGATAGAGTTCGCACGCAGAGGACATTATTGTGAATAATATTAGGTCCTTACATATGAAATTGGCGTTTTGTATGGGAGGAACATAAAGTCGATTTTTTTTAAATATAATATATTTATTTAATCAAAGTATGTACCTACCATTGCTATCCATGCACTTTTGCCATCTCATAGGTAGTTCATCGATCCCTTTACTAAAAACCATTCGGAAGGGAATCAATAAAATCTTTGAAGGCGGTTTGGACTGCCCCATCGGAGTTGATTTTTTTCCCTTGCAAGAAGTTATCCAAATTTCGAAAAAAATGGTAATCTGTTGGGGCAAGGTCCGAAGAGTACGGTGGATGTCTTAGACATTCCAATTGAAGCTCCTCTAATTTGGTAACCGTCTGTTGTGCAGTGTGTGGTCTAGCGGTCAACGCGCGTACTGCAGCTAACTCGGACGTGGTTTGCGATGGATCCGCTTCCACAATAGCCTTCAATTCTTCATTATCAACTTTGGTCTTCGGCCGTTCACGGGGCTTGTTCTGCAGGTCGAAATTTTCAGAACGAAAACGTTGGAACCAAAAACGCACTGTGTTTTCTTTTGCGACACCGTCGCCATACACATCATTAATCCTTCAAGCCGTTTCTGCAGCACTGGTGCCACGGTGGAACTCGTACTTGTAAATAACGCGGTATTTCAAGTTTTCCATTTTGTAAACTAAGTGACGAAAAGAAAAAAAAAACAATTAAGGAAAAAACAAATGAATTATAACTTTCGAAATACAAATACATGAGTAAATAGCTGTATAAATTTGAATTTGGAATTCCTAACCAAAGGGAAGACATTTGAAATCAAAGTTGCCAGTACGGCAAAACGCCAATTTCACATGTAAGGACCTAATACTTTATTCCAGAATGTATGCAGGGGTAGTGCAAAGCAATACATTCCTTATTTTGAAATAACTAAAAAGTGGTTAGACAAACAATAATAAAAATACATAAGATAATGTAACAAGGCACAGGTTCATGAAAAAAAACAGAGAAGAAAAAAAATAATAAAGTGGAAAAGAAGTGAAGAATGTTAATCACAAAAATGTATGCAAGCAGTACATTTCAGTCTCCAGAGGGCCAGGGGGATTCCAAACAGGCAATCGTGGCAGTGATGCTTGCATTATTCGATTGGCGTGGCCTGCACCGTAAGCTTCCCGTGTGGTGGCGGAGAAGTCCTCTGAAAAAGTGCACTTGTCCCTCCAAGAACATTTCTGCAGCGCTGCAGTATCTCGGTAGGTCACAACATACCAACTTTTTCATCGTTTCGTTTAGTTTCATTTCATTTTGTTACAAATCACAACGGTGCTAAAGAAGTTTTCACTTCAAAAATCACCAATATATGTTAAAATGCAACACAAAATGTCAAAATATAGTCATTTTGAGCAATGCCTTTCAGAAATATCGAATAGAAGTATCGCGTACCATCGAAAATTAATATTTACGAGAGTGTTGAATGTATCGGGAGCATCTCCGATCCTTATCCTATATTCCTCTTCCTCTCACCATTACCTTTATATTTTAAGGCATAATAATATTCTATCTCCAAGCAGCATTAGCATAAGCGACTTTTTTGGCTTGACTTCAGTTGATTTATTTTGTTTCTTACAAATAAATAAATAAATATTTATTTTCTACTTAATAAATTTTAATCATTAATTTAAAAATAAAAATAAATATTGATTCTAGAAAAGTCAATATACATCTTTTATAAAAAATGAGTAAGTTTATCCGAGACACTATCTAGATACACATTTAGTTCTGGATAAATCCTGCAATCATACATAAAGATAGCAGCCAATAAAAATATGCGTTAAGAAAATGAAGATAATGTTGATAGTTCTTGGTCGAAGAATGACAAGTTAAATGTGACCGAATCGGATGGGGACAAATTAGCTCAGTTGGTAGAGCACCGGTAGACATAGGTCCTGGGTTCGAGTCCCAGATGTGACCGTATCTTTTTCTGATTTCTCTGTTTCAGATTTTCGATTGAATTTCGCTAATATTGTCTTCAATAATTAAATGAACAAATCTTATAATTTGTTAGGAAATTTTGTTTTTGGTTTATTAAATACTAGCAGACCCGGCCTTGCTGTGGCTAACGAAATACAACGCCATCTAATGTCAATGCCATTACGTAACCTTTTCATACATATCAGTTAATTTGCATACATATCAAATCCACACCACCTGCTTGCCAGCACGCTGCCCGCTTGCCAGCCTGCTCACTTTATGTATTATATATTTCAACCAACTTACACAAAAACTTCACAAATTATATATATATATACATAAACCTTCCTCATGGATCATTCTATCTATTGGTGAAAACCGCATGAAAATTCGTTGCGTAGTTTAAAAGATCTAAGCGCACAGACAGCGGGAGCTACTTTACTTTATAAAGAAGATAATATTAGAAACATAATTTCTAGGACGCGAGGTCCACATTTCACAGAAATACTAATTTACAAATAAAAGGTGCCACACACCTGATTTAAAATAATGGCTAATTGAAATGACAGCATCATATTGCATCGTGTTGTTGTTTGGTTGGCGTCTTGAGAGGATGAGTCGGGTTCCAAGGTTAGGTTAGGCACAGAGGTTATGTGGGTATCGGGCCTATTATTAGGTTGGTACTATTACTATTGTTATTGTTGACTTCCTAATCTGCCACGTAATTACTGAATGGTAGGTATACGTTATGTTTAGTCACACTTTTCCAAATGCAAAGTTTTGAGAAAATGAGGAAAGAAAAATTAGAATGTTGTTAATTGGTTTGAAATAATGTACCTACCAATATAACCACGTACACACAGATCTTCATTAAAATCGTTATCATTTCTTATTTGCATACTCTACAAAGTACTTACTTCGACTCTATATATTTTATAATTATATCATTTTTATATTCTTTCATGTATTGCCTTCTATGTTCTATACTTTTCATATTATTTTTATATTCTACTATATTCTTTCATACTCTTTTATACTCTATAGTAATTTATTGTTTCCATACTCTTTAGTTATTTACATTATTTTATATTCATTTGTTTTCTTTAAATTTCTTTACTATTATTATATATAATATGTATATTTATATATTTTTATTTAATTTTTTATATTCTCGCACATTTCTTTATATTGCATCTTTTAATAAACTGTATATGAAAATCGACCACCACAACACAGGCATGTGCCTAGTATGGTGGTCGAAAAATCCCCAATTCATGTAATGAACAATTCAAAGAATAAAGAAACTTAAAAAAAAAAAAAAAAAAAAATGTCCACCATAAATAAAATACTATTCACATGTGTCTATGTTTTACAAAATAATGTTTTGGAAATATGAAATACTAGCGTTTGCCCCCGGCTTCGCTCGCATAGTATTAGGGGGGTTCCCACTCCGCCTCCTCCACCTTCCTTATCCCCACTCCGCTCCCCCCTCCACCCCCTCTTCCTCCCCCCCCCTACCCAACACCCCCCCCCTCACCCCCACCCCCCCTACCCCTTCCACCACTCTCCCTCATCCCCCTCCCCCTTCCCCTCGTCCCCCTCCCCCCATTCAAACCCGTTACTTATTTATTTATTTATTGTTTTGGAACATTTACAGAGTATTAACAGAAAAAAGTCATTGGATTAGCATTGTAAAAAGCGTACATGTTAAAAGTCCACTTAAAAATGTTCACAGAATGCACAGTTTAATAGTTGTTAACAGAAATTAGGAATATCAAAATATAAACGGAGGTATAAAAAGAGATAACAAAAATAGTGATGATACAATATAGAGATGACAAAGATAAAAAAAAGATCGATATACGATGTAAAAAAAAAAGAAAAACAAAAAAAGTAAAGTACAAATAGAGTGAAAAACAGCCATTCACATTCAAGTTCAAGATAAGTATTTTCAATTCTCAATTACATGTTAGGTTAGGTTAGGTTACATTAATTTTTCAAACAGCTCGCGTGCCACCTATTAAAGCGTAATAGTCAAACACACGCAGTTTCACATTTAATATAGATTTGAATTTTAACTATCAAAAGGAACTCTATAGTAACCTAAACAAGTAACAAAATGACAGTGGCTTTGCTTCTGAACAATAAACGTATAGTAAATAATTTCATAACGCCAGAGCTTATCAATATCTACGGCATATATTATTCGCAAATAATGTAGCTTTCTTTTAGTGAAATAATTTTTAAAGTACATTTAGTATTTTTTGCGTCTAAGAGTAACAAACATACATCCATACATCCCTATAACCATACAAACTTTCGCCTTTATAATATCAATAGGATGCAGTCGGTGGAAAAAACAGTGTACCCAATTTCACAACATGTAATGAAGTGTCTCCGAAGGAGTGTGCATAGAGGATATACCGCCGAATAAAAAAGCTTAAAACATTATTCAAATGCATCAGGGATAAAACTACTTGTCTATATAGCGCAGGTATACGAGTATGTAGGCGAATAAGTACAAAAGTCAACACTGTTGATAAATTCATTAGGTACCTATCCATATCCATTCCACTATATTATTAATGGTACTCTTGAAGTTAATAGGTGCATCGCATTTTTTTGATTTTTTCCGGTTCAGGCAAATATTCTAAGACATTATGTATTTTTTTATCGTGTTTTTGAAACCCTGGCGATTTTTTGAAAACTTCAATCCGAAATATCGGTCCATTTTTTTATAAACCGGAAAACCGAAAAAAAAAGAACGTTTTCCACACGAATGGCACAGGAGAATAACGAGGCACACCAAAATATTACATCTTATGAATATTTTTTTATAATCATCATAATGTTCAACGTCTATGTTACTAAATCCAATGTAATATACTTGTACTTGTAAATTATGATAATAATAAGAATATTATAAAATTTGGTTTTGTTAAAATCCGCACCATTATCATTATACCTCTAAAACACGTACAGACAGCGCAAAATGTACGGGTTCTCTTCATAACATCTGTCAAAAAGTCAAACCAAATGTAAGTTAATAAGTAAGTAAGTAAATAAGTTCGCAGAGAACAAACAATAAATCTAGTGAACGTTAAATGTCAAATTCAAAAATTCGCCTGAAATCAAAGTGATGCCATATAAAAAAAATAAATCAATGTGGAATTTTATAAAATTAACTAGCTGACCCGACGAACTTCGTACCGCCTCAGATTCAATAACTCTTGAATTAAATTAAGTATTTTAATTAAGTTAAAAATTACACAATGAAGCAATTATCGATGCCCAACTGTCCGTGTTTTATTTTTTGTCAGTATCAGAGATGGCGTTGTGTATGAATTTATATTTTTTGTGATTTTTTTACTTTTCCACTTACTTACGGGAATTTTTGAAAGGAAGCGGGTACGGGTGCCGCCTCCCCGGGAACCATTTATTGGATAACCAACACCTCTGCCATAGGTCACCCCAAGCGGTTCGCTACGTTTGGTTATTTAGCAAGGGTGACTTTTTTGCTTGTCTTAGCGGCGGATGCGTCTGCCCACCTGCTGCGTGTCGGACCGGATCGAGAGAGACTGGTTGAGGGAGGCCTTTTGACCTTTCCAGCCGGATTCTCTCGACCAATGGGTCGAAAGAGTCCGGCTGAAAAGGTCAAGGTAAAAGGTCAATTCCGCTCAAGGCAATGTTCTTGCACCGCAGTTTGAGGGATTAATTCACTCCCGGATACAATGACCTCCAGATTCCTACCCACCCCTCATGCCTTTTTCCTTCCCACTTTTTTACTCAACAGAGGTGCATATGGTACCACCCAACGATTGTCAATGTCAATGTCTACGTTACTGATATTTTTAATGAATGGTTGTCCGCCATTATCGGTATTTCTTCGACGATATATTGCATATCCTTCAACATGTGTGACCGTATCGTTGGTGAAATCTTTAATAAAACCCTTTGTACAATTTCCGTCTACCATGCAAGGCGATGAACGATTCAAATTACCGCATGGACCGTGAATCATGTTTGTAGTAACAATATCAAACAGTAATTGATTAGTAAAAAATTTAAAATTAGAGAAAAGAGGCCGGCTTCGTTCTCATCGGGTCAGAAGTGACACCGGTTTGAATTACTAATATCACTTTTAAAAAATAGGGGTTAGTGGTAGAAGGGTGAAAATTTATTTTTTAATGCCTCACCATAAAAAAAAAAATAAAAAATTTGTCCAAAAAAAATAAAATAAAAATTCGGAGTGGAACACCCTTTATTTTTAGGGGTACGAAAAATAGATGTTGGTCGATTCTCAGACCAGATAAGTTTTAAGATTTTCACGGCCAAAAGCATTTTCGTTATTTGTTTTTGGGGTGTTATGCCGTGTTGCGCTACCGGATCTGCCGGATCTGCCCTGATGATGGACACTGCAACGATGTCCGAAACGTTGGCTAAAGAAGGAGGTAGCGCAAATAACGAAGATTAAGTAAAAAGATTACAATAAGAAGAACAAAAACAAATAACGAAGATTCTCAGACCTACCAGATAAGCACACAAAATTTCATCAAAATTGGTCTAGCCTTTTCAGAGGAGTATGATAACAAACACCGTGACACGAGAATTTTATATATTAGATAGGAATAATTTGGGAGACGTTTTCGTGTAGTGACGTCACGAGCCCAAATAATGCATTTATTTATTTAAAAATAAAAAACTGTACAATTCTAAAAAATTTCACTAACATTTTCGTAATCTTAGTAAAAAAATCTATGCATACGATTTTTTCTAAGTCGTTATTAAATCCATGCATCCTATTTTGGGGTTTGAAATTGGTAAAAAATGCACAAAAATTTAATTTTTAAGCGCCCACAACCCGGATTAGTACCGATTTATTACATATTTCCCTTAAAAACGGTAAGTTTTAAAGCTATTAAAAAAAAGGTTATTCTTGAAAGTAATATCTAGACTTTGCCGGCGCCGAAACGCAAATTATATAAAATTCCCTCGACAGAAAAAAATCGCAAAGTATGCTCCAAAAAATATTATTAACACGTTTGTTTCAGTTATTTTACAAGTTATATGTATGAAAAAAATCACGGTATTTTTTTAAATGCCGCTTAAGATAATGCCGCGAAATTTTTGCTTTATTTTAAACGAGTCGTGTTTTATTAAACATTTTCGCAATTTTCACATCGATTTTGTCGCTGTAAATGTTAACGCTCTCCTCTGACATTCGTTATTTCGTATCTCTCCATCTTCTTCTTTTCGGGCCCGGTTGCAGATCCTTAAAGCAATTATAATTTCCAACTTTCGGATGATCAACTATCAAGTCACCATCGTCTTAAACCATACAGAACTGAGTCAGAAAACTTACATCTGAGAAAACAATGGTTTTGAGTTTGGTTTCATTGTGTAAATACCACCTATGGAACTAAATTGTGACCTACATTTAAGATAAAGGCTTAGATTGAGCTTTGAACATTTTATCATATTTATTATTCCAGCATATTTAACATACCAATTAAAAACTATTTTAAAAAGTTAGTTCACTCTGGTTAAAGACTTCGGTAAGTTGGTTTAAAGTTAGTGCACTCTGGCTGGTTATTATATTATGTGACTAATCTCTTCCATTGAATTCATTAAATGAACTAAGTGCATTCTTCGATCGTCTGAAGCAAGTTCTACGCCATCAATAATATCTTCATCACTTGCTTTTCCTGATTCTTCTTTCGGTGGAACATACTTTAATAGTGACATTATGCCATTCTTCTTTGCTTGTGCGATTTGATTCCCTGCAGGGTACAATTTGGGTTAAAACTGCCTTGCTATGATTGAATGGTATTCCCCGGAGTCGCTTATTGAGGTTTACTTCATAGAATTCAACTGCATCGTTGAGTGTGTACTTGAACTTCAAAATGCCTGGTCTTGATTTCTCTACACATATTAAACGCATTTTTAACCATTCTGCTTTCATTGTTTTGTTAGCGACAGTGGTTTTTTTCCTGTTTTTGCCTATATTTAATATGGGCGTTTCTTATATTGTCTATGAATAGTTTATCTATCTTAAATCTACACGTCTATCATAATATTTTGAACAACAAATCATGCATTAACAACAATAGCTTTCTTTATTAACATCGCATTGTTTATAATTACAATTGCAAATTATTGTTATTAAATCCTTCCGCATTAAACATTTAATATAGAAGATGAAAAAACACATGTAATAGCACACAGTGATGAATAAACAAAATTTGTAGCATTGATGCAATACATTTAATTAAACTCATGTGATTAATAGGTGCCGAGTGGAGTGCATTGTTCTATGGCCAAAGGTAAATAGACCACTTGCATGGATTTCATAACGACTTGGAAAAAATCGTATGGATAGATATTTTAACTAAGATTACGAAGATGTTAGTAAAATTTTTCAGAAATGTACAGTTTTTTTTTTTAAATAAATAAATCCATTATTTGGGCCCGTGACGTCACTACATGAAAATTTTCCGTCTCCGATAATTTAATTATTAATTAATTGTGTAAAATTCCTCACTGATTTTTTTTTTTATATGGCAACACTTTGATTTCAGGCGAATTTTTGAATTTGACATTTAACGTTCACTAGATTTATTGTTTGTTCTCTGCGAACTTATCATTTGGTTTGACTTTTTGACAGATGTTATGAAGAGAACCCCGTACATTTTACGCTGTCTGTAGTGGTGCTGATTTTAACAAAAACAAATTTAATAATATTCTTATTATTATTATAATTTACAAGTATATTATATTGGATTTAGTAATATAGACGTTGAACATTATAACGATTTATGATCAATAAGATGGATCAACGAAAAAAATATTTATCAGATGTAATATTTTTGGTATGCCTCGTTATTCTCCTCTGCCCTTTCTTGTGGAAAACGTTCTTTTTTTAAATGATTTTCGGCTATGTAGATATTTATCGTTTTTCGCACCCTTAAAATTATGACCCGTCTTTCCAGTTTATAAAAATGGTCTGATTTTTCGGATTGAAATTTTCAAAAAATCGGCAGGGTTTCAAAAATACGATTTAAAAAAAAAATGGAACGTCTTAGTGGCCTATTGTGGATAGTTTTTTCAGCAATTAATAATGAAAATGGCCATCTGTCTACAATATTTATACACGCCGTTAAAGAAACGTATTTGACTTACTTTAACCAGTGATTCCTGATAACATGACATTATTTTTTTTTAAATTCTCTTTCAACCACCACTGTTTAAATACCTATGTAATTACCACCACTTTTTATTATCCACATAATATAATACCCACGCTCAGGATTCGCCTTTGTGGGATATTTTTTTGTTACTCTGTTATATTTTATGCTATTATGTTTGTACCTATCTCCATATATAAAAAAAATTGCTAATAAAAAATAAAAAAAATCTGGAGTAAAAAATATAAATGAAATTTTAGTCTCCGGTGACACTTTCGACGTTTTTTATTCAACTTAATACATCAAAAATCAATATGTGATAGTTGGGGTCGGGTGGGGGTTTAACGGTTATTCGGTTCAGTGACTAGTGATGACACGTGGAAGATAAAAAAATGTTTTTTGAAGAAAAAAAAATTTTAAATTGAAAACGGCCGGAGAACAAAATTTCATTCGTGTAAGCGGACGGCCGGTGTGTCTTCGATTTATGTACTAATATACAGTTATATTATTTTTTTATGTGAAAACCTCACAAGAGTCTCAGCTGCTCCCGTCTGAAGCCAGTAAGACTATGGCATCCCCAATTGGGGTATATTGTGAGGCTGAAGTTAGTGGGGAGGGGAAGGAGATGGGGAAGAGGAAGGTTGGGAAGTACCTGGCTATTCAGATCTAGTAACCAAACATGGCTAAAGCCATTTCAAGCAACGTTTCAATTCTGAATGGTGGTCTACACCAGGGCAGCTGAGAGCATCTTCCACTCTGGAACGTGCCGCAAATATACTATAAATAATAAAATAAAATAAAAATAAAAAATTTAAAAAAATAAAATACTGAAAAAAAAAAGTATTGAACTTTATCAAAGAACATTTCTTTCAAGAACTGGATCGCAGGGAAATGTACTATACATTATTTTTAATGAAATTGTGAAATAACACAAATTAATCAAATAAAATTTATTTGCCCACACTGGGATTCGATCCCACGACCTTCAGATTGCGAGTCAAGAGCCTTACCCCTAGACCACGCCAGTCGTCAAATCCGAGATGAAAATTTGCATTCTTGACCTCGCAATGGGATGGGATGGGATGATTAGGAGGCAACCCGCTTGCACAGCGCGAATATGAACTGTGCACCCTAAAGTTTAAATTTGGACTTACGGAATTAAATACTTCGTTTGTGTGGAAGCATTATGATAAGAAACAAAAATTAGAGGATAATTTCGACTGTATCTGATTTCGAAAAACTTTGCTAAAAGCCCGGGGGATTTCGGGGACCTTAGCTAGTTAGGTACATTATCAACTAATAAAGGAGCATAAAAGATATTTTATATCCTAATACGATTTTTATAATTATTTTCGTGGTTATACGGTAGATATAGCTTTTTAACCTTTACGGACTGAATGCCATTACTGGCATGCTTTGTGTCCGGATTTAGTATGGTATGTCCCGGTTAGCGGTTATAATAATAATAATAAATTTGGACAACTTATTTAGCGCGTTTTTGCGAAAAATCGCCTCAAGAGCGCTGTACAAATTACATTAGAATTTACTTAACTTAGGAGGCTAGATAACAACTCGTCTTGCAGCTATCAAGCGCATGGATTATTGGAATTGTTGCCCCCCGATAAATTAAATCAAATATCTTTTTATATGTACGTATTCCAATTTACTTAACAATGTAGGGGGCTAGATAACCACTCGTCTTGCAGCTATCAAGCGCATGGATTGTTGGAGTTCTAGCCCCTCAATAAATTAAATAAATAAAAAAATTTAAATGTACGTATTTCAAGATTATCGGAATATACATAATTACTCTCTCGCTTCAACATTTGAACCTAGAAATAAGAATTAGCTACCGGCCGCTCTTGTTTAATAAACAAATAATAATGCCTGCTGCGGACACAATCGTATTGCAGTCTTACTAGAGGTAATACAAAAGCATTGCACTCTTATGTAATTAGTAATCCACTTAACATCCTTAGTCTAACATCTAACTTAATCTAATTAATCTAACTTAACCTAGCTTAATCTTACTCGGGTTGTCCGAACTAAGCGTATGTATTCGGGCATAGCTAATTTATTCGGATTTAGCGAACACATCCGAACTTAACTAACTAACTAACTAACTAACCATCACGCCGTTTCCCCGCAGGGGTAGGCAGAGAGGACGGACCGCCAAACAACTCGGTCTTGGCACACACTCTTTGCCTCATTCACATTCATACATCGTCTCATACATTCTCTTCTATTATTCTGACTTTTGACATGACCCGACTCAAGTATCTGATTCACTTGATCGTGCCATGTCTTCCTCGGGCGTCCCCGACTTCTTCTACCATTCACATTCGCGTCGTATATTCTTCTTACACTCCTTCCTTCGTTCATTCGCTCTACATGCCCAAACCATCTGAGGGTCCCTTAATCTTACTCATTATGCTTACATCAGCCTTACATTCTTTGCGGATATCCACATTTCTCACACGATCATACATTGTTTTACCACACATACGTCTCAGGGATCTCATTTCAACAGCATTCAGTTTACTTTCATCCTTCCTCTGCCAGTTCCATGCCTCACTGCCATACATCAGGGTAGGTACCAGGACTCCATTGTGGACTGCTAGGTTCGCACATCCGAACTTTAGGACTAAAAATAAGCAGAACGTGTACCAAATTTATAGTTTTTGAGTTTCATTTAATTATTAATTTCAGTAAATAGACTAATCGTTATAGAATCTCAAATTGGCGAAAAATCTGTTTACGTGATCTTTAAAGATGCAAAAACCCTTTAAAAGGCAACATGAAATTTGCACTGATCTTTATCTCTGGGATTACAAGAAAGCAATGTTACTGTTTTCAGCTGACAATGTTATTTGCATCATGTGCTATTAAGAAGCTTTGAAGTAATATCAACATAATCTTTATATACTTATATAAAAATCAAAATACGCTTACATACATATATATATATGTGAGTTGTCTGTGTATTGCTATATTAAGCTTAGGAAATGTTTAAAACTTTCAAAATATCTTCTTTCCACCCTTTTTTTGTTTTTTTTTCTGGTCAGATCTGGTCACCAAACACGGCTAAAGCCATTTCAAGCAACGTTTCAATTCTGAATGGTGGTCTCACACCAGGGCGATGCTGAGAGTATCTTCCACTCTGGAACGTGCAGCAAATATACTATATAATTTTTTTAAATGAATAATTATGGAATAACACAAATTAATCAAATAAAATTTATTTGCCACGCCGGGATTCGATCCCGCGACCTTCGGAGTGCCAGTCAAGAACCTTACCACTGGACTACGTCGGCCGGCCTTGCGAAGGTTTCTGGATTATTACAACCACATGACAATACATCTGAAAAGTATTTTAATCATTACAAAAACTCTTATGAAACCGTCAAAAATGTCACAATTTAAGAATGACATTTTGTAAAGCAACGATTGTTGAATCAAAATTCGATTTTCGAATAAATTCTATTTACTCGAAGTGCTGTAAGTAACAATTATATTATTTTAATTAGATTCTTATGTTAGGTACCAAATTTGATTTTTCTTATAATATACTTACAAAAATTAAGGTTTGTAATGTGTGAAAAATGAAAATCAGAATAAAAAAATTGTAATGGGTGGCACGCGAGCTGTTTGAAAACTGAATGTTCTGGGACTGAATGTATTGAATGCGGGAGGGGGGTTGGCGGGACGAGGGAGTGTGAGAGGGGGGAGGGGAGGCGGGGGGAGAATGAATGAGGGGAAGGGGACATGCGACAAGGACATGGGAGAAACGACACGGCAGGGAAAAACAATTTCTTTATTATGTGGAATTGCAACACATGCCGGGAAATCGCTAGTAGATTTTACAAATTTCTACACCATTACCATTAAATGCACCATTAATGGAACGGCGCGCGGTGCAGCCCTTTTCATACAAAACTTATTTTTGGATTTGATGCCAAAATACTTAATCAAGCAGGAAATTTATTTTTTTATTAAAAGTTATAGCAAATATCTAGTGCTGATGTTTAATATTTGGTTTGGTTTAGTTAGACCTCAAACCCAAAATTAAATTTTGTACGAATACCTAGGTACTTAATCATGATCATTACATAGTATTGTGCGATTTAAAACGGCTGGCGGGCAGTACTATAGTCACTTTTGAAATTCGTTCTACGGAAGAAATTGGAAAATAGATGTCCTAGAGTAAGTAGGTATTTGATTTTCCCTTTTCAAATATCCAGTGTTGCATTGCAAGCATTGTATAATTAGTGGCGAGTTGTTTATATTGTAGTAGAGAAAAGCCGATAAATTCAAATATTCAATTCAGCAGTGGGCAGCGGGCAGCTGGCAAGCGGGTGGTGTGGATTTTATAAAGATTGGGTAATGGCGTTGTGTTTCGTTAGCCACAGCAACGTGTGGCCGGGTCTGCTAGTCACAAATAAATTATTTAAATAAATATAGCTCAAAGAACAAAAAATGTTAGTCATTATGAGCATACAACAACATAATTTATAATGTTACATTCAGCAATAACAATGTTTGCAATTCAACAAACTTGAACATGAACGCACAAAAGAGCAGTCTTGAAAATCGTAATAATTATTTATATTTTAATACCGATGATGCAATAAAACATTATTTCATTATGCAAGGAGTTACGTGATTCGTTTCTTAATCATACGAGAGTCTGTTCAAAATAACTTTGAGGTCAAATACAAATACATGATCCATAGGTACTCCCCCAAGTTGAAGGACGTTTTTTATAAAAATTATTAATAAACTGTGTATTTAATATTGAAACATTATTAAAAATCATTCTTCTAGTATTGGAAAAACACATGAGAAAATTATGATTGGTAATGTTCCATGATAGTTGATCCCCTGACAGTTTCAAAAAAGGCAAACTTGTATCCGAAATGCTGTGGGATTAAGGAAAATACGGTATACCTACTTATACAAAAAATAAATAATTATCCCCCAAGGTAGAGGTGCTCAAACGGTCGATAGCGATCGACCGGTCGATCGCGAGTGCTTTTTGAGTCGATCTCGGGAAAAATTTGCCGATGTAAAGAGATCTATTGACAGTTTTTAGCAGACACATTTCGAAGGAAAATATTATCCTATTCCAAGTGCAGTTATAAAATTTTTGTTGCAGACTATGCATGTGTTGCCCGAATAAAAAAAAACATTTTCATGTTCTGAGTGTAGTTGTTTTAATTCACCGCATTCAGATTTAGTTTAAACCAGTTATGTGTTCACAACATAAAATTCGAGTTGTGGATTCATCTGCTGACACATTTCGAAGGAAAAAATTATCTTATTCAAAGTGCAGTTATAAAATTTTTGTTGCAGACTATGCATGTGTTGCCCGAATAAAAAAAAAGCATTTTCATGTTCTGAGTGTAGTTTTAATTCGCCGCATACAGATTTCATTAAAACCAGTTTTGTATTCAGAATGTAAAATTCTAGTTGTGGATTCATCTATTGAGTAATTTCGAAATAAAAGCATTCTCTTATTCGAAGTGCAGTTATAAAATTCTAGTTGCAGACTATGTATGTACTGCCAGAATCAAAGAAAAACCATTTTTATGTTCTGAGTGTGGTTTTAATTTATTGAAAGAATACTCGTCACATGTGATATAAAAATCGGCATTTATAAAATTCATTAAAAGAAATCCCCCCCCCCCCCGGGCGTTACAGCCTGTCGGAGTCTGACAATATTGAGGTAGATCAAGTGCAGAGAAGTCCGATTAATAAAAAAACATTACTTTTAATAATAGTAGGTATATATTATTTATTCTTTAAAAAACCTACCGATCGGTGTATATTATTTATTCTTTGAAAAGTTTCGGACCCTAAATCAACCTGTGTATATTATTTATTCTTTGAAAAGTTTCGGTCCCTAAATCAAACTGTGTTTATTATTTATTCTTTGAAAAGTTTCGGTTCCTAAATCAACCTGTGTATATTATTTATTCTTTGAAAAGTTTCGGTTCCTAAATCAACCTGTGCATATTATTTATTCTTTGAAAAGTTTCGGTTCCTAAATCAACCTTTGTATATTATTTATTCTTTGAAAAGTTTCGGTCCATAAATCAATGTGTATATTATTTATTCTTTGAAAAGGGACGGTCCCTAAATGAAGCTGTGCATATTATTTATTCTTTGAAAAGTTTCGATCCCTAAATCAACCTGTGTATATTATTTATTCTTTAAAAGGTTTCGGTTCCTAAATCAAACTGTGTATATTATTTATTCTTTGAAAAGTTTCGGTCCCTAAATCTTGAATGTTGTACGATGATATGGGAATACCAGAAACTGTCCTTATTAACTTATTATTCCTAAAATCTTTGAATCTATAATCACAAAAAAATAACACCTATTTTCAAAAATGTGCTGATTGAGGAACAGCATGGCTTTAGATCTGCTAAATCTACCACTACAAACTTACTCTCCTTCACCAACACTGTAGTCAATGGCCTAGAAGATAAATCACAAGTAGATGTTCTATATACCGACTTTTCTAAAGCTTTTGACAAAGTAAAACACGCTATCCTCATGGCCAAGCTATATGCTATAGGTATACGAAACCCATTGCTATCTTTCTTTAATTCTTATTTAAGCAATAGAAAACAAAGAGTTAAAATAAATAACATTGAGTCTATTATTATTGAAGTAACATCCGGCGTACCGCAAGGAGCACATTTAGCCCCGCTTCTCTTCAACTTGTTTATAAATGACATTATTCGTATTTTCTCTCACACACGCTTTTGGCTTTTTGCTGATGACAATAAGATCCTAAAAATAATCAAAAACTACCATGACTGCCTTCTTTTCCAATCAGATATTGACTCTTTCAATGACTGGTGTAAAATTAATTGCTTGGAACTAAATGTCGATAAGTGCAAAATTATGTCCTTCTACAGATCTAAAAATCCGATTGTTTTCGAATACAAATTAAATAATAATTGCCTAACAACTGTTCAATCTATTAAAGATCTTGGTGTCTCTCTTGATAGCAAGCTTTCTTTCCGGGAACATATAAATACGATTGTTAATAAATCTCTCAAACTACTTGGTTTTATCACTAGAACCACTTCTGACTTCAAAAACATAAATACCCTAAGAACTCTTTACTGCTCCTTGGTTCGCCCCCATCTTGAATATGCTTGTATTATATGGTCTCCTTTTTATGCTGTCCATATTCGTCATATTGAATCCGTTCAACATCGGTTCCTAAAGGGAATTGCTTGGAGGCTAGGATTAGAGCGAGGCAATTACTCGTATGCTGAAATTGAACAAACTCTAAACCTTTCTCCTTTAGAAGACCGTCGGATAAAATCTGATCTCATTTGTTTCTTCAAAATTATTAACTGTTTAATCGACTCGCCTACATTACTACAACTCATCACATTTAATATACCTTCTCGTAGACTCAGAAATAAAGACCTGCTTTTCCTCAATCAGCACTCGACTAACTATGGTTATAACTCACCACTGTCCAGAATGTGTAGACTGGTCAACTCACGTCAAGACCTTGATTTTTTTGGTATTAGCTTAAATGATTTCTGTCGCTCTTTAAACAAATGAAGATATGTAATATTCACCCTAATTTTTGCAAGGTCTTGACGTGACTTGACACTTATTTTTCTTCTATTTTCACTGTTTGTCTTTGCTTTCATGTACCATCCGAATCCTTACATTATTCATTTCTATACTTCGTGATACTTTGTTTTAAATTGGACGTAAGTCCGTAAATAAATAAATAAATAAATAAATAAATAAATAAATTATTGTCTCCTTATCTTACCCTTTACCTCCTGTTTTATGCGAATACCGCACAAGAATCCAACTGCTCCCAACTATCTGGAGCTAGTGAGATTATGGCATCGCCGATTGGGGTATGTTGTGCGGCTGAAGGTAGCGGGGAAAGGAATGAGATCTAGAGGAGGAAGGTGGGGAAGTACCAGCCTAATGAGATCTAGTCACCAAACACGTTTAAAGCCATGTCAAGCAACGTTTCAATTCTTCAATTCGACTACCATAATACGGTCATGTGCCTAGTGTGGTAGTCAAAAAACTTGGAAAAACTGTATACCAATATTTTTACGAATAAAGAATAATAAAAAATAAAATATAAATCTGAATCGCTTCACACCAGGGCCTTACTAAGAGTATTGTCCACCCTGGAACGTGCCGCAAATTACACTATTTAATTTTAAATTAATACATTGAAAAACAAATAACATTTACTTGCGCACGCCTTGATTTGAACCCGCGACCTTCGTTTCGCTTGTGAGAGCCTTACCCCTAACCATGCAAGCCGTCAAAATACCGCCTTCTTTCTTCCGCACACAGAAATTTCGTGATAGTCCGCACGCCATGGTGCAAAATCCTGGCCGACCGCACGCTACAGTGCAAACGTCCCCACAGACCGCACGCCACACCAAACAGCAAAGTTTGGGATTCACTGACCTACATCACAACATGAGCACAGTGGCGGTATTGCGTTATTATTGGTTATGTAGGCGAACTGTCATAATATTGGCCGCATTCCCACTTCATTCTGTAGTCAAAAGACTGCAATCTGAACGCTTTCTTCCCTTCCTCTCGAATTACCCCACAGATAAAACTCAAGCTCCGTGATAGATTACCGGACACGATTCCCTATTTTGCCATTTTTACGAGAGTTAATGGAGATTGAAGCACCATTTAGGTACTTACCCGGGCACCTAGGTACTTGTTTCCTTTGATGGGTTGGAGAGTTGCAAAGGATAGTCACGCAGAGATGAAATTAGCAAAGAAATTTACAACGAATGCATAATACGAGGGTAGACTGAAAAGCAATGCACACATGCTTCAAAACGCAAACAAAAACAAATAGCAAGATTGGTCGAAAATTACATTAAAGTACAATTCGAATAGCCGTTTTACACCACCTCTTTTTTCAGCCCGATTCCCGTATGGAGACCAAAGTCAAAAATTTTCTATTAATTAATCTAAGATCACTATTTTTATCTCTATTTTCGTATCTACGATTTCAGTTGGCATCACTGCAAACAGCACATGAACCATGTTGTTGCGCAGTGATGCCTACTGAAATCGTAGATATGAAAATAGAGATGAAAATAGCGAACATGTAAAGCTAAAAATTTTATCTTTGGGATCTGTATGGGATCTGTAGAGATAGTGTAAAACGGCTGTTAAGCTTCAAAATATTATTTTTCAACGAAGTCGCCGTTAAGGCTAACACATTTCTCCCAACGTGAAGTATTTTCAATCCGTTCCTAAAAATTCTTCCGACTTTTCTCGAATCCAGGACTTGACAGCTGCCTTCACCTCATCGTCCGAGGTGTAATGATTACCCTTGAGGTCTCTCTTGAGTAGACGAAAAAATAAAAAGCGGAAGACGCAAAATCGGGGGAGTAAGGAGGGTGTGGTCAGTTCAAGCTTTAGGTTCCGCAGAGCCTTTGCAGTTGCGCGTAAGGTGTGTGGATGAAAGATTGTTGTCATGTTGCAAGATTTTACGATATCCCAATTATCAAATAATGAAGCCGACACGTTCCTAGAACATTCCAATGTGATTCGCTTTTGAGCATTCGCCGGTCATTTTTAATCAAATCGATCAAATGATCCTATATTATTGACAAATGTTTGTTCCAAGAAGTAGTTAACATGTTTTGATTTGTTTTATAGCAGTAATATAAAAAATATGTATATATGCATATATTATTTTATTTCATTTAACATGTATAGAAAGAATTTTGTGATTGTAGAGGCAATAAAAATTAAAATACCCAATTAATCAGGTCCTTCCTTTATAATGTAAGTGTTGATTATTGACAAATTTTTGTTCCAAGAAGTACCTAATTATAACATGTTTTGTCATATTTTATAAATTTTGTTTGTTTTAAAGAAGTTATACAAAAAAATATTTTTTTTCACATAATTCAATTACCTATTGTTTTTTATTTATTTAATTTAACACGTTAACTGTCTGAATAAGTGTAAAAAATAAGCCAAAAAACAGTAAACAATCGATTTTGATATGTCTAAAAAGTTTCGGTTTCGGCCGAAACTGAGACAGACACCGAAGATTCGGTTTCGGTTTCGGTGGAAAGTCCTGTTTTGGTCGAACACTACTTATTAATGTGAATGTTTTGTGCGACAAACCCTCGGCAGTTACTGGCCCGCTGTACGCCATCACAGTGCACCGTCTGACCCTGGAGTCAGATTCGTGACGCGATCTCATACACAGACAGAACCTACGAACTTCCATTATAAGGACGGCTGCGACTCGCAGAATAATTATTGGGACCTTGCCCTGCCCCGACAGCCAACAGATTCGCAGGGATCAGATTGACAAGGGAAGGAAATTGACCCCGGAGAGAAGTTAACCCGAACTATGGATCACAGCAGATTAAATTGGTGTGGGGACCAATGACCGGTATTTCAGTTATCTTTGAAGCTCGGCTTGAGAGATATTTACGTTATTCAGGAACCCTGAACAACATAAGCCGACTTTTTCTCAAGCTGCAAGAAAATCCATCGGGCTCCGGTGCTGTGTGCTTTTTTGCAAAATTTTGTTTTACCAGGTGTGCTTCAAAAACAGTACGTAATCTACCATGTGTAGTTTCTCCAGAATAGTTAATAGGCCACTTATATCACTTTTAAAAAAAAATCCGGTTTAGGCAAATATTCTAAGACATTCCGTTTTTTTTATCGTGTTTTTGAAACCCTGGCGATTATTTGAAAATTTCAATCCGAAAAATCAGACCATTTTTTATAAACCGGAAAGACGGGACATAATTTTATAGGTGCGAAAAAACGATAATTACATAGCCGAAAATCATTGAAAAAAAAACGTTTTCCACACGAATGACACAGGAGAATAACGAGGCATACCAAAAATATTACATCTCGTAAATATTTTATATCTTATTGATCATAAATCATTATAATGTTCAACGACTATATTACTAAATCAAATATCATATACTTGTACTTGTAAATTATAATAATAATAAGAATACTATAAAATTTGATTTTGTTAAAATCCGCACCATTATCATTATATCTCTAAAACACATACGGACAACGTAAAATGTACGGGGTTCTCTTCATTACATCAAACCAAATGATACGTTCGCAGAGAACAAACAATAAATCTAGTGAACATTAAATGTCAAATTCAAAAATTCGCCTGAAATCAAAGTGTTGCCATATAAAAAAATTAAATCACTGTGGAATTTTATAAAATTAATAGGAACATTTTCGGAGACGGGACATTTTCATGTAGTGACGTCACGAGCCCAAATAATGGATTTATTTATTTAAAAGTAAAATAAACTGTACATTTCTAAAAAATTTTACTAACATTTTCGTAATCTTAGTAAAAAAAAATCTATCCACACGATTTTTTCCAAGCCGTTATGAAGTCCAGGCAAGTGGCCTATTACATTCAGAGAAATGAACATATCTATCTACACTGGCGTAGAGGTACGTAAAAAGTGATTTATTTTTTCCACTGGAGCGTTTTTGGCAATTTTTGGCAATTTGCAAACACCATTGAGCGTTCGCTGACCAAAATGTGGCCAATTCGAAGAAATATTTTAAAAACAATTTTTGGAATTATTTCAAATGCTTCCGCGCGTCGTATACTTTAATTAATTACAAAGTTAACTTAGTATTTTCACTTTTTAACAAGAGAAGTCTCGCGTCTCGACGTTTCAATTTAAAAAAACGAGTGTGCTTTAGACCACACGACTTAAGTAAAACTTCACTAACTTATTAAATTACTTACTCAACTTCCGTTCGCCTCGCCCGACCGTTCACCTCGCCCGACCGTTCACCTCGCCCGATCACACTTTTCATAACGCTCTCGTCATGCATTCACCAGTTTACTCCCCAAGTCATGCGTGCGTAAATAAGTTTTATTTCAAAAATCACGAGCATCGGATTTTAGAGTAATGCGTAAATGTCCGCGTGTGTGTGCGTGATTGCTACCAAAGTTTCACGGATTCGGGAAGTGGGTTAATTTTCATTTCCAAGATTCAGCTTCATTCATACATTCAGTCAATCATGAAAACAAAAGTGAAATCAAGCCGTAAAAACCAAAGTTTTTTTTAACTTACTTGAACCTTCCTACCCATTCAACCGCGCTACCCATATTGCCAAAATGAGAGTTGGTGAGAACAAAAAACGCGTACACATCCGCGAGTGTTTGCTTGATTGGCAACAAAGTTTATAGAATGCATTGTCATCGACAATAAATCTACCTGCCGAGTTTCAGCTCGATCGTATGTCGGGAAGTGGGTTCACATCCAATATTCCGCTTGATTCAAACATTCACAATCACACAATCAAGAAAACAAAAGTGAAATTAAAAGATATATGTTAAAAAAAAATCAGAGTGTGTAATTGACACGCGGTAGAAGTGAACTAGAAACTCGCTAGATTTCGCTTTCTTTTCTTTTCCCTATTTATTTTAAAGTGGTTGTGAAGATTGGATATTGAATTCACAAAAATAAAAATGTTTATTTTTTTGTATTTCGTAAGATTCGATTCACTGCGCTATCGAAGGAAGGCCCGCGCCGATACAAGAGTTTACCGCATTATTTTAGAATCGAGGACCGCCAGATAATAAATTTCAGTGATGCATTTCCGTTTTACCCGAATTTCAAATTACTAACGGGGCTAAATCAGTTTCATTTCAAAAACAACACGTTCACACGTGGTAGAAGTGATACCTTCAGAAAACTTAAATAGCCAAGAGTGGGGAAGCACCGCACAAGGAGGATACCGATTGTTCTCTCATTCTCTTGCAGGCTAAATCCTATAGATGTGTGTGTTTGTTTGTCTCTTTTTAGTGTCGCTTTTTCGTTTCATCGAGTTTCAAATCACAACGGTGCTAATGAAGTTTTCACTTCAAAAAACACGTGGTACCTAGTGTACTTACGCCATATTGAACCAAATAATCGCTAGTATTTCTAGGATTCTAGACGCTCGTTCCTGTTTGTTATTATTTTTATGACAGCGGAGCAGGGTTCCCAACTTAGGGGTTTTCTCCTCAAATCTAGGGGGAAAATAAGTGGAATGGGATTTTTTTAGGGGTTTAATATGTTTAGGGTTTTTGTGACTCCATATTTTTGTACCAATTGAGTAATAAAATATGGAAGAATACATCTACTTTAGCTGATTTTTATTACGAAGTTTACAATGATTGTGACACAGCTGGATGTAAAAGTTTTGAAAATTTCTCAAAATTTGGATTAGCGTTTATCACGGTTCGAATAGTGTCGAACGTGCATTCTCCATCTATAATATCGTCAAAAATAAGCTGCGGAATAGAATCTCTATTGAAATGTTACAAAGCATGATGATTGTTCGGTTCACACTATATCAAAATTGTGGATCTTGAGCGGCCTACACACGACACTGCATGTAGTGACTGCGGCAGTGACTGCAAAGAGGGTGGAGTTGAGCGAACTAGCGCTGTCTCGTTCTAGCGGCCCTTTAACAAACGAGACAGCGCTAGTTTGCTCAACTCCACGCTCTCTGCAGTCACTGCCGCAGTCACTACATGCAGTGTCGTGTGGACAGCCCATTGCACAATATTCAATTCATCCCTAAAATGTTAAGTTTATTCAATGTCAACAAGTATGATTTAAAAAAATCTGATTCTTCCCAAGAAAATGAAGTAATATTTGTATGTATTAAATAATTTATTAATTAATATTATTAAAACAGCATTACAGCATATAATTTAATTATTATTCATTATTTTTACAAGGTATTTTTTATGGGTATTTTCAATAATTGGCGGGATTTTAGGGGTTTTTGATTTTTGACAGTTGGTAACACGGAGAGCGGAGGCGCGCGGTTTGTTTTGATTATTTGACAACACGGTTGCTATATGGTTGCTATGCAATTTCTGTCAATGTTTTCGGTGAATTTCTTCACCTTCGTTGTTTGTCATCGATTTAATTCGCGAAAATGGTTAAGATGGACTGGAAAACTATATTATCCTTCAATCATGAAGACATTACGGATGAAGACAAGGAGAAGATATTCGATAGTATCACTTGGGTTGACCCGGGAGACATTGAAATGAGTTTTGGAGATATGAAAGGGATGTTTCTCGTTGCGCAAGAAATCCTACGATATAAAGGAGAACAGGTTCTAATTTTACACTATATTTATAAAATATGTACCTACTTACATGCATAAGATGGCAGCGATCCTTTTTTGATCCTTTTTTGTTAAAAACAGCCAAAAGAGATATTTTTTACGTTAACTCCACACAGGAAACCCTGAGGAAAATAATTTTCCTTAGGCCCTAAGTGTTCTTTGTGTATGCTGTATGGAGGGTTTTTTAGAGGAGAGGAAGGTCTTGAAGAGACCCATGTTTACTTATTTATTTGGAAGAGACAAACAGCTTAAATACATAAAATACAGAGATAAATATAACATTATATACGTCATATCACTTCAGACATATTATGTCTGAAGTGATATGACGAATGTGATATTTTTCATATATTTTATGATATTTAGAGTGCAAATGTGCGAATGTGAATGTTAAGGAATCACATAAAAAAAAAACTTTAGTCAAACGTGTGTTCGCAACGCCGAAGTAGTGCGCCCAATATAGAATAAGTTTTCTCCCAAAGATTGCACTTTAAACTTAAACTTAAACTTTAAGAAAAGTGAAAACAGCAACGAGGCATTAAGTATTACACACTACTATTACTACTTGAATTAATAGCAGAGTTTGATCTGTTTTTAGCCATGCATATTGAAAGAGACGCAAACCAAGGGTCTAGAACTACCAGCTACCTATCAAAAACTGTCTGTTTATAGATCTCTTCTCGAGCTTATTATAGCGGATGTTCACGGAGGGGTGAGTTCCTGGCTTTGCAGCCCTTATTAGATCCAGGGTGGCAGGAATTAGGGAAAGGATAACCAGCTCTGGAAACATCCTCGTCATGGAAGCCCGCCTCAGTCCATCATCCAGTATTGATGCACACTGGAGAAAAATACTGGCTCCTTACGTGCTCACAGAATCCTGAAAGCTTAATATTATTATTTCTTTTGTTTTCCTTTTACTACTATTAGCTTATTATCTTTTTTTGTTTCGTGTACATTCATATCCACCTTCTTTTTCTTTTTTTCCTTTCAAATACTTTGTACATGTATGTGTATATTATACCCTTATGGAATGTGTGGGATTGCACTCTCCTCCCCACATACTGGAATAAACACTTATTTATTTTATTTATAGCAGAGTGAGAAAATTTTGATTATTTCGAAGAAAGTGTATTTGAAATGAGCGTACTTAAGCAATACCAGGGCGTCATTAAGAGTAAGAGAAAAAAACTTTATAGACGAAACATCAAATGAGGAAATTAAACAACCTCCAGAGGTTCTTTCAAAATAATCACCTTTTTGGTCATCCTGGATAGACTGAGAGCTGAATATTAGAGAGAAGGCATAATGCGAACGTAAACTTCAAAGATTTTTTTCATTTTTAACAAGAATGGGTGAACTTTAAACCCAAAGAGTCTCAGAAAAAGCTCAGTCTCTTGTGCAATATTATTACAATGATTTAGAAGACGATTTAGTTCAGGAATGTGTACACTTTCACGGTCCCATTTCCTCTAATAAGACAGCAGAGAAACCTGAATTTACACCATTACTGAATCTTTTTAAGATTTTGAGGAAACAATCTCCATGCAACGTTTACCCAACTTGGATATAGCTCTCTGCATTGCACTTTGCACTCCGGCCACAAATTGTTCTGGAGAAAGGAGTTTTCCTGTTTAAAGCGAGTGTTACCAAAGGTCTTCATTGTCCTAAGAAAAACTTAACTCTTTGGCTCTTCTATGCATAGAGGCAGACTTAATAAATACTTTAAACTTTAGAAGATGTTATAGATGATTTTGTCAAAAAATTTGAAAAAAAAATTCGGTAAAAAATTTGTAATTCTTGATTCATGTAACACTTTTCCTTTATGACTAATTCATTCGTTTATTTCATTTTTAATACCTAATTAACCTATATTTGAATATTTATTTTGAAAATTGTGTGTCACTTTATAGAAGTCCATAAACGAGTGATTTATGATAGGTGGCAACTTCTAGAAGGAGGAAGGGGCGGCGCAAAAGAAGTGGCCTATACTTATGAAAAGTATAAACACAGCTCTGGACTGACAAGTGACATTATAAATGACAACTAAAACGATAAAACAATCAAGGAATCACAAACAATGTAGCTAGCGCAAAAAACAAAAGACACGTGGACAGTGGGAGAGTCACGACATGATCAGCACACATTCGCATTCGCTAAACATTCGCATCGATTGTTGCGAATGCAAATGTCGATGCGAATGTTTAAAATGATGCGAATTATTCGCAAATGCGAATGCGAATGTTCGTAACATCTCTAGTCTGAAGTCAAGCCAAAAAAGTCTCTTATGTTAATGTTGCTTGGAGATGGCATTTTAAGGTTTCTTAAAATTAATTTTAGGTGATGGGACGAGGAAGAGGAATATAGGGTAAGGATAGGAATGCTCCCGATACATTCCAACTCTTGATTAATTTTCAGTCACACGCATTACTTCTATTCGATATTTCTGAAGGGTATTGCTAAAAATGTCTGTACCGTGAAACTTTGAGTTACATTGCACACATATACAGGGAATTGGGGATTTTTTCTAATGTTGGTTCCTACATGTGTGTTGTAGGAGGGAGAAAACACATATGCCTGCCAGAAAATCGCTCCACAGCCGTAGTCTTATGTAAAACTTTTTTTAATGTGAGGATTTACACAATAACAACAATGTAAGTAGTTATATCTGCACTTATCATTGGTAAATAATATACATAAAAATAAATGTAGATATGCTTAGATTGTTGTAATTGTGCTAATCCTATTGGATGTTAGCGGGCCTCAATTTCTTTAATTTGGGAGGCAGGTATGGGTACTGCCGCCCCATGTTTAATTTATTGAATAACCAACACCCCAGTGGCGGTCCGTGAGTTTTCAGTGAGGTAGAGTGCTAAGATTGAAAAATACGACATTACTGATGTTGTTCTAGCTGAAAATTAACCCGGCAAGATGGGGGCTGGGTCAAGATTACCCGCGCCTTTTAACTTTGCCTATAATTTTAAAACTATTTATGCGACGTTGCCGCTTTTCTCAGTAGCTGGACGTCGCCTCAGTTCTTAATTGTCCAAACGACCATTTTAGTTTTTGTTCAATGTCCACTTTAAAACTAAAAATAAAGTATAAAAAAGGATAGTTAATCACTTATTTAAGAATTATTTAAACTAATCAGACCTTTGCCTTTACGGAAATAGCTTTATCTTAAACACCTATCATAATGTTTCATTGAAATAATGAAAGAAAACCTTCACCTCCTGTCAAATTTTCAAATGGTCGTTTGGACAATTAAGAACTAAGGCGATATGGAGTTATTGAGTGCCTCGACAAGTTTCTGGCACGAAATCAGTCGGGCATTAGCCGCGTTGTGAGCTACACGTGCCAAAACTTGAAAAAGGTAATTATTACCCATGCCCGTATTCGGTGTAATTTTTCTTTCTGTGAGGATTGTAGCAATAATGATGATGTTAATTAGTGTTTTCAACTGTTTCCGTAATTGTTTATGTTAGTTGATTCATAAAAAGAACATTTAGACAATTGAAGACGGATAATTGTTACATTTAACTTTGATTTTGCTAGAAGAAGCCTAAATTTGTTGATTTTTTTAGACATTCAGTTTCAAAGCCTTGTTCCTATGATTAAATTGCCTATGATTAAAAGTTTATTTCTAAGATTTTTTTGGTATTTTGTTACATTGATAACAGTAACATAATGCTCGTAATGAATAATATTAATTTCCATAAATAGATACTGAAATGTGTGACATTGTCTATTCCGATAACAATTACCCGGCCACCAACTCTGTGTAACAATTTTAAACCCTCATCTCGCCGGGTTAATTTAATTTTTTCTCAAAAATGTCAACTTTTTGTATGAAGATCTTTCAGTATGTGGATGCGGCGCATCCCTTGACTGAAATAATCCTGAAGATTTTCATAGAAAAAGTTGAAATTAAAAAAAATATATAATTAATTTTCAGCTACAACAACCTTGTATTTTTCAATGTTAGCGCTCTAGCTCACTGAAAACTCACGGACCGCCACTGCAACACCCCTGTCGTAGGTCACCCCAACTGACTGACTACGCTTGGTGATTTATCAAGGGTGGGGTGAGGTTTGTCTAGGTCTTGGCGGCGAATGCGTTAGCCCACCTACCATGTGGCAGGCCGGATCGGGAGAGAATGGTCGAGGGACACATTGACCCCCAGATCCCTACCCACACCTCATACCTTTTCTTTCACAGAACACAGCATCAACAAAACGAGGGATTTTTTCTTCAGGGCCTCCTATGTAAAAAAAAAATTCTATAAGTGAATCATTTTCTTCTGTTAATTTTCTAGGTCCAGTCTCTAACATCTGAATTGGATGAGTTGGCCTCAAAGCAGGGCGAAATGGAGGCCGAACTACAGTTGAACACCATTCCTAGAAATGGTAACTTTTAAAAGTGATTGCGACCAGTTTTAATATATGTACATCTAGAATTTACTAAATAGCTGCTCCCATTTATCTTTAACTTATTGTTTTCTTTCACAGGTTCTCTTCAGGTAAAGGAGTTATCGGACCAAATTGAACAGCAGGAAGGCATTATAGAAGCCAATAAATCTCTCATTGAAAAGGTTTGGGAAAACATTTATCATATTATTTATTTATTTATTTATTTATTTATTTAATTATTTTCATATTACATTTGGTTATAAAATGACGTATTGCCCATCTCACTAGGTGTGAAACGCCTGTGTTGAGATGGCAATTTACAGAGTGGTTATCTAAGATTTTGTAGTAATATTATGAAAATGGCAGGTTAATATAATTTTTTTTCTTTAAATATACAATTCAAGTATGTTACATATATATAAGAAGATTGCAGTAGGTACATGGTTACATATATACACACAGTAGGTATAAAGGTAAGTCTGTTTTTAAATACTTGTGATGGATATGTTTATTTGAGGTGATCAATGATTTTACTTTTAAATGTACTTTTGGTTTGCGTGTTTCTAATTTCAGGAGGTAGAGAATTGAACAGCTTTGTTGCATTATATTTAAAACTTCTTTGCCCATAAGAAGTTTGACAAACTGGGATGTTGAAAGATTTTACATTTGACTCTCTTAAGGCTCTTGTGTTCATTCGTTCTTCAAACATGTGTGTATTTTTAAATTGATGAAGCAGGATATTTTTTGAATACAATTTTTGCAGGTTCGGAACATTTAGTGTCTTAAAAATAAAATCAGTGCTTGTTCTCAACGGGACTTTAAGAATAACCTTCAAAATTAGTTTTTGAATCTTTACTAAAGGCTCTAGGCAAGTATTTGTGGCACTACCCCAGCTGATAATACCATAATGCATTGCAAAATTGAGTAATCTGAAAGTATGTTGCCTGTTATATGCTGATGACGCGGTGCTGATTTCTAACAGTTTGTAAGATCTGCAGCCTCTCGTGTCCAGGATGAACGAAGTGTGTATGAAGAATGAGTTAATGATGATGGTGTTTGAGGTTTGTGGAAAACATAAAAATATATCATCATATTATGCGTTGCGAAATTGAGTAATCTGAAAGTATATGCTGATGACGCGGTACTGATTTCTAACAGTATGTAAGATCTGCAGTCTCTCGTGTCCAGGATGAACAAAGTATGTATGAAGAATGAGTTAGTGAAGATGGTGTTTGAAAGAAAGAGTATGAAAACAGTATTCAATATAGTTGTGAATACTGGGAGGATATTGAAAGAAGGGTAAACACAGGTAACTCCATTAATGGAGGACTGAATGATATTGGCACTAACAAAATACTGCACAAAGAAGTAAAGCTAGTGGCCCACACTGGAGTGCTGGTACCTACCCTGATGTGTGGCAGTGAAGCATGGAATTAGCAGAGGAAGGATGAAAGTAGATTGAATTTACTAAAAGTAAGTTTGGTAAAACCATGCATGATCATGTGAGAAATGTGGAGATCCGCAAAGAATGCAAGGAAGTTTAAGAAAGGGAACTCTTGGATGGTTTGAGCATATAGAGTGAATGAACAAAGAAAGGAGTATAAGAAGAACATGTGACGCAAATATGAATGGTGGAAGAGGTCGAGGGCGCCCGAGGAAGACATGGCACATTCAAGTGAATCAGATACTTAAGTCGGGCCATGACAAGATTCAGAACAATAGAAGAGTATGTATGGATGATATATTAATATTAATTTGGCAAAAAGTGTGTACCAAGACCGAGTTGTTTAGAGGTCCGCCCTCTCTGCTAACCCTGTGTTTTTAGTTATATTGTAAGTTTCCTACTTTTATGTTATTTATTTGCAGTTTTTAAATAGGTTCATGGTTATAGTACACACCAAACTTTAATACCGGCCTGATGTTGATACAGAAATCGTCACAATAGGCGAGTTTAAGGTCAAAAAAGTGGAATGCCTCCCCGCCCATGCCTTTCTTTCTCTTTTGCTTACGTTCATTGTAAAGTCAGTAATTGCTTGAGAATGGATCGTATTAAGTTCAGGTTAGCATTTAAGTTTGGCATGTACTATACTTATGTCTCTTAGTTGCAAAACCCCCTAAAATAGTTTGAGTTAAATATGCAGTTCTATTGATTTTTGTTTCAGCTATACGCAGAATTAATTATTTCTTGCAAAAGTTTATTAAATCCATTGATATTGCATCTTATAAATAACTTAAGAAACACTTTCTCATCTCATGGGAGGGGATTTTGGCACGCATTGATACAATTTGGTTAGAGATAACACACAACCTCACACGACACATATCAGTTTGGTACTAATACTACTAAACTGAAAGTACGACAATTATTATATTTTTTGCTTACCGCTTTGAGATCAAGGGCGGATCCAGGGGGGGGGGGTCATGGGGGTCATGACCCCCCCCTCGGCTGGGTCCAGGACCTAGGTGAACCTACTTTTTACTTGTATCTATTATTATCAAAATTAAATTATAACTTCTTGTGACTTGACCACGACTATGTGACCCCCCCCTGGCGCTATGTGACCCCACCCTGGTGCCAAAGCTGGATCCGCCCTTATTTGAGATCTCTACAATATGTCTATATGTTTTATAATTTTATTGGTGATAGTTAGTTATAGGTATTAGTTATCTGAAATTTGCTGTGTTTTGCAGATGAGCCTAAAAATATCTTCCCTAGAAGATCAGGTAGCACATTTACTGAAAGACAAGGCTGAAGACTCGTCTTCTACTTCAGACCCCGTATCAGAAATGGATCGAATCAAGGAGCTGGGAGACTCTCTCAAGAAGAAGAATGGCCATATTAAAGAACTGCTTAGCGATATTCAGGTAAGTGAACAAATCTGCAGAGAAATTAATTTTTCACAGAGACTGTCTTTGGAGATGTTGTGTGGAGAGCCTCTTTGCGGAAAGGAAGGAGTGAACCTGGGTCTTGAAGAGACCCATGTTGTAGGAGGGAGGAAACACGGAGGCCGGAAAATTGTTCCACAGCAGAGTTATTTGTACAAATGTTAGGCGCGGTTTTGGTGTGTTTCCCGGCTATGCACTGGTGCCGAAGGAATCAATGACGCATCTTCCAACGAAATACCAGTAGGATAAGGATAGCATTCCCACCTGACCTCTGTTCTCTAAAGATTGCAATCACTTTGTTAAGACAGGAGAATCTATCAAACGGTTGAGAAAAGATTTATTGAAGAAGTACTAAAATCAATTAGCAATAAGTCTCTGATGAAATAGTATGCCTGTGATGCATTTTTTATTTTATTTTAGGCTTTAAATGAAGAGAATAAGGCGCTTCGAAGTAAACTGAAACATACAAAGGAGAAGTTATCCGAGGCTACATTCGATATCAACAATCTGTCTCTCTCAGTTACTAACACTCGCGGAGAAAATAAGCAACTAAATGGTATTTATTTTTCATTTTATTTAGCTTGCAGTTTGCAATCCAAAGAAAGAATCATCTGTTCACGAATCATCATTTCAATTTGGGAGATGGGTATGGGTACTGCCAACGGATTCATAACCAACACCTCTGCTGTAGGTTTGTTACGAACACCCAAGTGGTTTGCTAGGTTTGGTGACTTTGATTATAAGCCGATGTCCTGTGCAACTGGTGATGTACAAAGTGTGGTTCCGGTGGAATTATTTATTCTCATCTCCAGCATTTTTATTGAATAAGTTGTCTTTTATTGGTGTCTTGGAGCGCGTAAAAATAAATCAGCATCATTTACCGACCACAAGTACTGAGCTGTGTACCGAATTCAATATCGATTTTATTTCATACAGAATTTGGCGCATGGATCCAAAGATATTTCATTAAAATGGGATTTAAATATTCCTATGTCGAAATTAACACATGGATAAAGACGGAGGAAATGATGCTAGTGTTATAATCAGTGGCTAAGTTGGTATTGCTTTTGGGTCCCACCCGGGCGTCGCGTGTTCGATTCCTCGGCTGGCTAAGATTAACTTAGCTGTCTAGGAGAGAGATTTAAGTGTGTAATATTTATATTATTCTCTGAGCTAAGATTAGTTTAGCTGTCTAGGAGAGAGATTGAGTATGTAATTATTGTGTTATTCTCTGAGCTAAGATTATTTTAGCTATCTAGGAGAGAGATTGAGTATGTAATTAATATTTAATTAAAATGAAGACAATATAAGCGAAACTCAATCGAAAATCTGAAAACAGAAAAATCAGAAAAAGATATTGACACATCGTGTCCCAGATGTGTCAATATCTTTTTCTGATTTTTCTGTTTTCAGATTTTCGATTGAGTTTCGCTTATATTGTCTTCATTTTAATTAAATATTACAATTTGAGGTTTTACTCATAAAGTTAAAATAAAAATAAAAATATGTAATTAATATGTTATTCTCTGAGCTAAGATTATTTTAGCTATCTAGAAGAGAAATTGAGTATGTAATTGTTGTGTTATTCTCTGAGCTAAGATTAGTTTAGCTATCTAGGAGAGAGATTGAGTATGTAATTATTGTATTATTCTCTGAGCTAAGATTAGTTTAGCTACTTAGGAGAGAGATTGAGTATGTAATTACTTCATATGCCGATGATACGGTACTAATAATTAGCGATAAAACTTGGGAAAAAGTAACATTTAAAGCCACCGAAGACATAAATATTTTAAAGAATTTCTTCGACGTAAATTTACTATCACTAAATAGTGATAAAACATTTGTAATTCCATTTGCAATACACAAAAATGATACCCCTAAAAACATTGACATCATCATCCATGATAATTCCAAAACACATAGTAAAAACTATTGTATCCCAAACTGCACAATATTAAAAACAACAAACACAATAACAGAGGCTAATAATTAAAATTATATTAAAAAAACCTTCTGACTACCCAACGGATCAATTATTTAAGGAATTCCAAGTACCTTCATTCAAAGATCTGTACAATAAAAATGCATTGATTCAAATTATAAAAGAAAAAGAAAAGTATCAATTTATAACTGAAACCCGTACAAGACATAAATATATTTTTTCATGCCCAAAACTAAACACTTCCTTCGCACAAAATTTTTATACTTATCAAGGAAGACTTATTTTCAACCGACTACCGGATGAAATTAGAAAAATTAATGATAAAATCAAATTAATAAACACTGTTAAAAAATATTTTAAAGATAATCTCAAAAAAATAAAAATAAAAATTTCCAACTAATCTAATCTCAAAAATAACTTATAACTCAGTTTCCTAGTGATACTCCATTCTTCAAATAAGTTAAATTTTGTTTTGTTTTTGACAACTAATTACAATAATTCTAGATACATTATCCAAATAATAGAATTGTTTGATAGTTGATAAATACTTATAATTACAATTACATTAAACCGAACTTACAACTTATTGTTTTTTTTTTACATTCACATTGTAATTTAAGAACTTAAGATATAATAAAGCATTTAAAAAATGTACACTACTCTTCCAGACACAAGCTAATGCTTCCATGGAAGAGTGGTATTAATTAAGATATTTGAACATGAATGTACACAAATTATTACATAATGTACATTTAACATTATATTTTATATGCTAAAAAAAAAAAAAAAAATTATTGTGTTATTCTCTGGGCCAAGATTAGTTTAGCTATTTAGGAGAGAGATTGAGTATGAAATTAATGTGTTATTTTCTGAGCTAAGATTATTTTAGCTGTTTAGAAGAGAAATTGAGTATGTAATTATTGTTGTGTTATTCTCTGAGCTAAGATTAGTTTAGCTATCTAGGAAAGAGATTGAGTATGTAATTATTGTATTATTCTCTGAGCTAAGATTAGTTTAGCTATTTAGGAGAGAGATTGAGTATGTAATTATTGTGTTATTCTCTGAGCTAAGATTAGTTTAGCTATCTAGGAGAGAGATTGAGTATGTAATTATTGTACGGAGATGCCTAGACCGGTGGATGACAGATGTCAAGTTGATAGATTCGGTACTAAAAATATGCATTC
Organism: Limnephilus rhombicus; assembly: GCA_929108145.2. NCBI lineage: Eukaryota > Metazoa > Arthropoda > Insecta > Trichoptera > Limnephilidae > Limnephilus > Limnephilus rhombicus. Next base: position 23,259,349 of record OV815288.1, read on the forward strand.
CGTGGCCGCTTGCTAATTCATCTGACCCCCTCTCCTACCATAGGAAGAAATATTTGATAGCGTTGTGTGAACGGTACAAAACATAAGCGCTCGCGGTTCAACAGATATCTGGTCGCGGTTTATAGCGGTGTCTGAACAGGGCTTTATGAAAGGATCAATGTTTGAAAATTGTCTAATGTCTAATAGCGTAATAATGTTAGATGCAGAAGGATGTAAATAGATTTGAGTCATAATACTCAAAATGCAACTAAATCATAAAGATGCAAATCTATGTACATCCTTCTGCTTCTAAGATAGTTGTTGCATCAAAGGTAGTTCAATCTGTATATATTTTTGAAAATCCTATTTTTCTTCATGATAGGACTCTTTCTGCCACTCATAAACAAGATAATTTACTTCAAGTCTGCAACAAAAACTCATTTCTACAAATTTTGAACTTGCATCCGTATGCTTCTCGGGTACAGAGATTATTTTAGAGGTTTAGTATGTATTTATTGTTTTATTTTCTAAGCTAAGGTTGACTCAGCTGTCTAGGAGAGATTAAGTACGTAATTATTATATTATTATCTAAGCTAAGATTAATTGAACTGTCTGGGGAAGAGCTTAAGAGGGCATTACCAGAGAAAACCAGAAATATGTCATTTTCAAATCAGATTTTAGACGTATTGACTCTTTTCCACAAAAAATTATAAATGGATTTCGAAAGATTGTTCTTTTATCTAGCATTCGCATGTAATAAATTTTGAGATTTTTTTAATTTTTAGTATAATACGGTTATTCCATAGGTCGTTGGCAGATTTGTTAAATTTTCAAAAAAGATTTTGTATTATACCACATCCATTTCAAATAATATAATCATGCAGTAAAATAAATCAATACATTATCTAGCAAACGCATGTTTTAGAATTTTAATTTTAGTTTCAATAAAATCATTAAAAAATATGTACTTACATGTGTTTCTTGACGAAAATTGGTCCATTTGTGTATTTATTTGCGCACTTATAAACTAATATATTTCAAATTTTTTTAACATTCTTATTAAATTTAGACATTATTGAAAAATAATAAATACTTATAATCAAAAAATAATTACAAGAAGTACATTATTTTAATAGTTTTATCATCACGCCTTTCAGCATTTTTGAATGAAGGTATAAATTAAAGCTAATTTGGATTGAAATAAATTCGATATTGAGTTATAATTTAAAAAAGTTGGTACAGAGAATAATTAATCTTTCTCATTGTAACCGCCCTGCAACTTTCACATGAAAAACTTTCGACGAAATATGGATTTTCGTCCGCTGGCTGATTAAACGCTCTTAAATCAACTGTACATTGGGTTGTTAAACGGTGAATTGAATGGATAATTTTGTAATTTCCAGCAAACATAGAAAAACTGATGAGTGCAAATGCATCCTTAAAAGACCAAGTGAAAGGTCTCATTGAAATTAACAGGGATCAGGATTCTCAGTTGGACGAGTTTGCTGAACAGATGGACTCAAGAATCAATCAGTGGAAGGTGAGAAATTCTATTATTGGATTATTAAGTAATAGGAGAGTTAGGAATAGTGAAAGCCAAAATAGAACTCTGGATCAAAAAGAAAACCAGTTTGCTTCTCTTTGAATTTAAAATTTTATTTATCTAAATTCCAAGAGTCCGAACTGCTCCCAACCATCTGGAACCAGTGAGACTATGGCATCCCCAATTAGGGTATGTTGTGAGGCTGAAGTTGGCGGGGAGGGAGAGGAGATGGGGAGAGGAAGGTGAGAAAGTACCTGGCTATTCAAATCTGGTAACCAAACACGGATAAAGCCATTTTTTTTATATGAATACCTCACAAGAGCCCCACCTGCTCCCGTCTGGAGTCAGTGAGACTATGGCTTCCTCAATTGGAGTATGTTGTGAGGCTGAAGGTAAGTGAGGAGGTGAAGGAGACGAGAGGAGAAAGGTGGGGAAGTACCTGGCTATTCAGATCTAGTCACCAAACACAACTAAAACTATTTGAAGCGACGTTTCAATTCTGAATGGTGGTATTACACCAGGACGATACTGAGAGTATCTTCCACTCTAGAATGTGCCATAAATGTACTATATATTATTTGAACACAAATTAATCAACTAAAATCTACTTGCGCACGCCGGTACTTCAACCCACCACCTTTGGATTGCTGGTCGAGAGCCATAGCCCTCGACCACAGAGGCAGTCAATAACCGTCAATAACAATCAATGAATAATAATTATTTGATTTCAGGAAATTATAGATGCAAAGCAATCAGAAATCGATAAACTGCAAAATCAAAATGCTCAGCTGCAAGAAAAATCCATGGTCACATTTGAACAAAAAGAACCAGATTTCTACTCTAAGGTAAGCTTACTATCTATCTACTGCTTTAATTAAATCATTGTCCCATCAGCACAGGTGCCAATAATAAATTGTTGGTGATTCTTTTGTACTCTACCTTTTACTCTTTCTTGTTCGTCATTCACTTTTGCATATTTACGAGTAGCTAATTATTACTGATATTATTTTTGTTATAATTTTTGTAATTTAAATCATCCATGTATATAAATTTTTGGGCATAATGCCTGTTTTATGTACTTAAATTAAAAAAAAAAATTAAAAAATTAACCCATAACCGTACCTTATTTAGCCAGTCGCACTAATCTTTTTATTCTAAAAGACCGAAGGCTTCCAAAATAGGCTATCAACCATCTGCCTGATACACATCCTAAGATGCTTTTAAAGAGTTGCTCACCAAATTGAGATCTCAAACCTAGAGAAACTCGTGATTATTGGCCAAGTATTCAGCGGAAAAAGCAGACGAAGATCATCGATGTCTTGCAGTGATTGAATATCACAGGCATCCAGAATGTCGGAGTCCATGGCTCTCCATGCAGCGCAGAACCTTGGCAGTGGAAGAGTCTGTTCATCAGGGCTATTAATGTGGGGGTAACGATCCTCAGCGAAGCACCATCTCAACAAGAAGATTTCAAACATTAATCTTTTATACGAACTCCACACCATGTGTGTTATTTTTGGGGATTTCTTGATAATGTCTCGATAATGTCGGAATGTAAAGATCTTGGCATTTACCTTGATAGCAAACTTATATTTAATCCAACTCAATTTAAGCTCATTGAATCAATCGTTCACAGGTCATATAAAATGCTTGGATTTGTTCTTCGTATAATGTTATTTTTTTATTTATTTTATTTTATTTTATTTTATTTTATTTTTTATTTTTTTATTTAATATAGATATATAGTACAGTGGTTTTATATAAATTACATATCGGTACACAAATTATTTAAAATTGCAATCTCACCAAAGAAGAAACTAGTTCTTGTGCTTGATGAGCGAGTTACACTAATTATAACAGAAATAGAATAACATTATGCAAAAGGTAAGTATATAATGGGAACAATTGAAACTTCTGGATTATCCATAAGTGTAGGTGTACATACATGGGATACGGTTACATACTAAAATATTATGCACTTAAGTGAAATTCGAAAAATCTAAATAAAATAGAGATGAATATAGATTGATAATACATAGAAAGAAAGAGAAAAACAGGTAATTATTAAGTTAATTATTCCCGATGAAGTGTAGCTTCAGTTTGAGTTTCAGTTTATTGATGTCTTTGGTTTTTTTATTTCAATCGGAAGGTTGTTGAAAAACTTTATTCCTAAATAGATATAATTGTTTTGCATTAGTTTTGTATTAAATTTTGGTATTTTGAAGTTGTCTTCATATCTTTTTGATTGATGGGTTTCAAATTTTTTGATGATATTATCTTTGTAAATTTGGATAATTGCATTTTTCTTGAAGATATTCTCTACTCAAGGCACCGTGAAATCGGCGAAAAGCGTTTCTGTTGGATAAGTGGAGGGTTTCTTTAGGATTACTTTAATGATTAGCTTCTGGATCACTTTGATCGGAGTTAGAATATTGTTGTATGACCCCCCCCATCCAATAATTCCATATTGAATTGATGACTGGATTAGTGCATAGTATACTCTTTTTAGATTGTTAAGTTTTAAAATATTTCTTAATCTTATGAATATATATATACATTTTCTGATACGCTTAACCAATTCGCAGATATGGCTCTTCCACTTCATATGTTGTTCTATTATCACTCCGAGATATTTGATTTCTGATACTGATTTCAATGTTGAACAGCCTTGAATACATGTTATTTTATTACATTTGTTATTATGTATCCTGAACCGTCATTTAAAACCTATATTGAGAGAAGCATTCTCAAATCCCCTTTCGCGTGGCCTTCCCTGATCTTTTTTAGTACCTTGTGGCTGTCAAGTGGTCACCAGATGCTAAACAAAAGTATCTACATACATCTAACTTTTGTTTATGGCATTTTTTTCTCATTAGCGTATTAAATTCCGTCGCTGGCATTTTCGTTTTGTAGTAGCTCCGAATTTATAACGATTTTTCCCCAAAAAAGCAAGAATTATTTCAAAATCATACTCTATGTTATAACAGCGAGGCTGTTCGAAGTATTTTAAAATTAAAAACAGAGTTTAAGACCGATAAATGACAATATATGTGGTGAACACAACAAAGATTGTCTGCATTTTGGGTTCTTTGTTTCTTTGTCTGTTTTCTTTGTTTGTATCTTGTGTTGTGATTGACATGTGTTTTGTTGTGTTTGAAACAATGAGCGGGTCCGAAATTTCCTCATCCGATTCGGTAGAGATGACAGTATAGGAAATAAATAAAGTGATTTGACCAAAAGAGTCGAAGTGAAAGTTGCCGAAATTGGCGAAAAAAGATCGACCATCTTTCGGCCCAAGTGAAGCATATAAGCCATATATAAGCTCATTTATTCAAAACTTTATGGCTTCAAAAACGAGCTTGGTAAAGTATGGACAAGCCGCCGCATGCCGCTACACTTTAAATACTAAATAGGCATAAAATTGGAAAATGACATTTGCGAAGTTTCGTTTCAAACCAAAAAAGCATTAATTCCTCCATTTACCTAAACTAAGAACCTAATAACCTATTTTATGTTCGTAAATAGTTGTTTCTTGTAATAATTGTTGAAATGAAGTATAATTTCCGTAATCTGTGCATAAAAATGCGGCGGCTTGTCCATGAATTAATACGAGCATGACTCAGAAGATCGGAAGATACACGGGGAGAGTGGTGCATCAACTTCTCTAGGGATTGGTCTCGTTAATCCTAGATAAATGTTGTGGGGCATTGAGCCATTCCCTCTTTCTGCAGAATGAGTGCCTCAGAAAATCTCTGCAGGAACTGTGAACTGGAGAGTAGAGGAAGGACTCCGGATACAGAGTAGCAGGCAGTGATTACAGATGTTCTGTAGATCGTCTGCGGGAAGAGAGCAAACGCGATCCAGCATCACAGGGACGCAATACTCAATGAAGTAAAGAGTCAGTATCTACGGGAAGCGGTTAAAAATATTCCTCCAGCAGCGGGTTATTTTTTTGACCCAAGCAAATTGGAATCTCAGATTAAGCGAATGGGAGGGCTGGATAAATGCCTCCCAATTTCGAGCTTCGCCCCTCAACCATCAACCAGCACGCAGCTGCCCAAGTATAAAGGGCCAGCGAGGAAGCCTTTTCGCGACAGCAGGCCCTTTCGGGAAGGCAGGACGTTTCGCGATAGCAAAGCCTTCCGTGGTGAGCGAACCAACTAACATGAGTCCAGAGGAGGAAGAGAGGACCAATCAGGCCAATTTTGGCAACAAGGATAGTCTGACTATCCAGAGAGAGTTTCAGGGGGGACAGTTAGGACAGTTCCTAAGCAATTAGGATGATTTAGGAGCCCCACCGACGCTGTTAACGATGTTGCGAGGGTACAAGCTACCCTTCCGTCAGAAATCCATGCTAAGTGTACTGGCAGACACGGTAAGTTCCACTTATAAAACTCATATCACAAAAGAAATGACTAGACAAAATGAAAAAGGAAAAGATATTGGCATCGTCTTCAATATCTCCTTCATTTCTGTCATGGATGTTTCTCATACCGAAGCAAGACGGGTCATTTAGACCGGTTTTCAACCTTCGTCGCTTGAACAATTTTTTAACAATAGGCAAATTTAGGGAGTGTGCCAGTCGCAAGCTACCGGCATTTAATAAGATTGCACCATTTATTCAACCGGGGGACTGGATGGTTAAAGTGGAACCATCGCCGTTTCTTGAAACTCATTTTTAAGGAGAATTACTTCAAATGAGATGTTTGCCTTTACCTTTGGACTATTATCTGCTCCAAAGGTTTTTACTTATCTTACCAATTGGATAGCGCAAAAATTAAGAGATAAAGGTCTCAGAATATTTGTCTACTTAGAGAATTTTTTGATAGTATATTAATATATTGAAAATTCATAAATTTGAAACTATTTCAATGTTACTAACTCTGGGGTGGATAATACAATTCCTTAAATCCACTCCAAGTCCAGTTCAGAAAATTGAATATCTGGGAATTATGTGGAATTCAAGGGCTGATTTAAAAGATCTCCCGCAAGATAAAAGAGTGAAAATAACAAAGTTACTGAAACAATACATTAATCTAGGTAGATGGTCACTTGAGCAGGCCCAGGGCCTCTTGGGTACCCTCAATTTTGCTAGTTTCGCCATTTGTAGAGGCAGGCTTAACCTTTGCATGTTACAAGCAAGCTACCTGCATTCAAACCCACGCAGCTAGACGACCTCAGGTTGAATGGAGCTTGGTCCCAAACACAACAACCACTCCACAGCAATGTCAAAGAAATGCTCGCCGTGCTGGCAGCACTTACTCCTCACGGGCCAGAGCTGTCAGACTCGGGTCTTCTTACCCAGTCAGACAACAAATCAGTGGTCGCATACCTTCGCAACGAAGGCGACAAACGATCCAAGGCATTGCTCGAAGCGACTCGTCAAGTCCTTCAAATGGCAGACACGTATCACATTTCACTGTCTGCCCACTACTTACCGGGAATTCGCCACAACCTCACGACCGATGCCTCGGACTGGGAATGGGGCGCGCAGCTAAACGACCTCAGGTTGAATGGAGCTTGGTCCCAAACACAACAACCACTCCACAGCAATGTCAAAGAAATGCTCGCCGTGCTGGCAGCACTTACTCCTCACGGGCCAGAGCTGTCAGACTCGAGTCTTCTTACCCAGTCAGACAACAAATCGGTGGTTGCATACCTTCGCAACGAAGGCGACACACGATCCAAGACATTGCTCGAAGCGACTCGTCAAGTCCTTCAAATGGCAGACAAGTATCACATTTCACTGTCTGCCCACTACTTACCGGGAAGGTTCAACGAGGTAGCAGATCAACTCTCCTGAAAACATGAACCTCCGAAATGGCATCTTTTACCGGCTGCAACAAAATTAGTTTTTGCAAAATGGGGGGCGCCAACTATTGATCTGTATGCATCAGAGACAGCCCACGTCGTAGAAGATTATGTGTCCCTCAATGCATTCGACAAAGAGGCAAAATTTGTCAATGCTTGGACTCAAGAGTGGGATTTTCCTCTAGTTTGGGTGTTCCCCCCGCCGTGCCTTATGCCGAGAGTTCTAGCACACCTAAACTGGGTCAAGGACCTATACTTGATTGTAGCCCCGAGATGGAAGAAGGTATTCTGGAGACCAGACTTAAAAAATCGAGCAGCGAGTCCTCCATTCACCATATTGAAACTGATAGAAGTGCTGATAGGCACCAGAACCTTGAAACCCCCACCACAAGTAGAGGATTTCATTTTGGAGGTGTGGAAGTGCCGGGGTGGAGTCAGTCATTAACAGATTGGTCGGACAAACAGAAAGATTTTTTAAAGTCGGGTTGGAGAGAGTCCACCCTTAAAACATACAAACCGGCTTGGCTTAGGTGGCAAAGGGGGCATTAAATCATGGGGTAAACCGGAATGTCCCTACACGAAGCGACCTAGCACGATTTTTAACAGATCTTAGTCTAGAAGATAGTCTCTCTCCCAGCACAGTTCGACTTCATAAATCGGTAGTAACAACTTTCAGTAGCCCTGAAGAAGGAAACCGAAGTTCACATCCTCTAGTCAGACAAGTACTCAAAGCCGCAGCATTAAGACATCCTAAATTGGCTAAATCTCCTATCTGGGATCCTTTAGTGGTGTTGACCTGGTTAGAAGCTAACCCACCCAAAAAGTTGAATCTCTTTGAAACATCAAGCAGGGCAGCGACTTTACTTTTATTAGCTTCGGGACGAAGAGGGCATGACCTGACCTTGTTACAGTGTTCACCAGACAAATTATCCATAGATGAGGAAGGGGTCTCGTTATGGCCAGTTTTCGGTTCCAAAACAGACTCCGCTACGTACCAACAGTCAGGTTGGAGGCTGTTAAATGGCAATCAACCAAATATAGACCAAAAATACTGGATTAAGGAACTGGTTGAAATCTCCAAAGAACGGACAGAAGACAGAAACAAAGCAGAATTTAACAGAACTCTTCATCACTACATCAGGAGCAGTTAAGGCAGCTTCAAGAACAGCCATTGCCCGTTGGGTCAAAACGATTCTAGAAGAAGCTAAGACCACAGCTGCACCGGGAAGCGTACGGGCAGCAGTGGCATCACTTAACTGGCTGGATAATTTTAGACTAGATGACATCTTGGCTTGAGAGAACTGGAGGAGCCGGGACACCTTTGCCAAATTCTATAGAAGAGAAGTTAACACTTCTCTAGAGGTAAATAGGGCATTGTCTGTGACTTCTCTATTCCACCCACTGTAACACATGAGTAGGTATTCCAGTGTTTAACATATTTTAATATCATCACATTAGCGTTAGTGGTCACCAGTCGATAACAAACAGATCTCAATATAGGTTTTAAACGACGGTTCAGGATACATAATAAAATAGTTTTACCTACCAATAAAACTTATATTATGTACCTAACCTCATTTAAAACCTAGGAAATCACTGCCTGGTGAGAACTAATGAGAAAAAAATGCCATAAACAAAAGTTAGATGTATGTAGATACTTTTGTTTAGCATCTGGTGACCACTTGACAGCCACAAGGTACTAAAAAAGATCGGGGAAGGCCACGCGAAAGGGGATTTGAGAATGCTTCTCTCAATATAGGTTTTAAATGAGGTTAGGTACATAATATAAGTTTTATTGGTAGGTAAAACTATTTTATTATGGATAATTATTTTAGTGTTGGGGATTGTTTTTAGTTTGTTGATTGAGAAGTGTATGTAGTATGTTTTGTTGGTATTCAATGAGAGAAGATTTGTGTCAAACCAATGTTTTAAGGTGTTCATGCTATTATTTGCTTGTTCGTTTGCTCTATTCCAGTCGATCCCATTCACTATGATAGCTGTGTCGTCGGCATATGATATTATGTCTGCGTTAAGTGGTAGTTTAAAAATATCGTTTACATAAATTATAAATAGTAGGGGGCCAAGGACTGTGCCTTGAGGTATCCCGAAATTACTTGTTAGTGGTAGACTTATGGAGTTGTTTATCTTGACTACTTGTTGTCATTCAAATAAATAGCTTTTTATCCATTTTAGAGCTTTATCGTTTATCCCAACATAGTTTAATTTTTTAATAAGTTTATCATGAGAAATACTATCGAAAGCTTTTTTAAGATCTATGAAGATTCCGAGGCATTTCAAAGATTTGTCTAGTGTGTTCTGAATAATGTTCGATAATTTGGCAATCGCATCTTGAGTACTTCTATTTTTCATAAATCCATATTGGTTGTCGTGAATTATGTTATTTTTGTTAATAAATGCAGTCAATCTTTTTTTGATGATTTTTTCAAAGATTTTGGCAATGTTTGAAATCAGCGATATTGGACGATAATTAGTCACTTCTTCTGGGTTGCCAGATTTATGGATTGGAGTGATGATGGTTTGTTTATATATCGTTGGAAATATTCCGCTTTGAAGACTAATGTTCATTAAATGTGTTAATGGTTTTGAAATATGTTTTTTGATAGTTTTCAGTGTTTCGACAGTAACTCCGTCGAAACCTGGTGCTGATCTTCCCTTCATGCTTGTAATGATTTGTTCAATTTCCTGGGCTGAAGTAAGGGGAAAAATGTCAATTTTGTTTAAGATATTGACGTTAATGCTCTGTTCGTCATTAGACGGTATTTTTTGTATTTGATTTGCAAGGTTTTTGCCTACATTTGCAAAAAAGTTGTTAAATATATTAGCGGCAGCTGATGGATTTTCTTCGCATCGTATTTTGATATTGTTATGTGTAATACTGTGTATTTCATTTTTTTAATGTTTTTTCTTATCTATGATTTCATTTATAACATGCCAGACTTTTTTTGCATCGTTCTCCGTTGCTTCTAGTTTTCGCCGAAAATAGTTTTCTTTTGTGTTTTTTATTAAATACGTAAGTTTGTTTTTGTATGCTTTTAGGTATTTTTTTAAGGTTTCGTTTGTAGGTTGTCGGATTAATTGTTTGTATATTGCTTCTTTGTGTCTGATTGATACAATTAATCCAAAAGTTATCCATGGTTTAACTGGTTTGAATTTTGATGATTGTTTTCTGGAATCAATAGAATGTGCAGTACTTACGTGCATTGATAATTTTTTTTTCAAATAGTTCGAAGCATTCATTCGTATCATTACAATTAAAAATATCGTGCCATTTCTCTTTATCTAGATTATGTACTAGGGCATTTATGTTGAGCGTTTTGCGTCGGAAGTATTCATTCTCCGGAGTTTGTGTTGGTAAAGGTGAATATTTATTTTCGTAATTGTACGTAAAAATGCACCCGAAATGATCTGTGATTGTCGTTTGTATAACTGCAGATACTATGTTTTTTATGTCTTGAATATTTGTGAAAACATGATCTATGCACGAAGGTCGTTGACCTGGAATAATTCTTGTAAATGAATTAATACACGATATATAATTTAATTCTGCCATCATATTAACATAATTATCTTTATCATAAGACGAATAATCATTTGCAATATTGAGGTTAACGTCTCCGACAACAATGGTTTTCTTATTTCTGTTCGAAAGAAGTATGCGTTTTAGTTCATCTACAAATATTGGTAATATTGAAGCATGAGTTCTATATATAGAGAATATGCTAAATGTATACTTTTGGTAACTGATTTCCATATTTAGGACGTTTACATTGTGGATGTGGATTTCTCTGTTAAAAGTCACAACATATTTATTTGAAATAAATATTGCGATTCCGCTGTTCTTGTTAATTCGGGTATTTGTTGCATAGTATGTATAACCCGGAATATTATAGTTTATATCGCTCGATGAGAACGTCTCTGTTAATATTATACAGTCCAGTCTGTTAAGTGATTTTATTGTTACCAGGAGTTCGTCTAAATGGCGTTCGATGCTTCTTACATTCATATGAAATATGATCAAGCTAACTTCGGGATTCATCGGTAAAATATTGTTTGTTTCGTTCACTGATGTATATATTCTTTCGTCTATTGATATGGTTTTATCTATAGCATTTATCACGAAATCATCCATATTGAAGAAATAATAATAATGAATGGATTAGTGGCCGTGAATACATTTGACTTCAAAGAAGGGATAAGATTTTCTGGAGGACGGACTTGTTGAGAGCCTTTGTGTTTTTTTTTTATCACTAATAAGAGTTGTGCAATTTCATTCATAATCAATTCTCTCTTTGGCAATTTGAAGCATTTTATGTCTGTATGTGCAATTGATGCTATCAGCACGGTGGTCGTCCAGGATGTTCGCCTTGAATTTTTTATTGTTGCTGGAACAGTTGTAGCAGATTGGTTTGTTGTTTCTCTCTGTGCATTTTCCTAGGGTATGGTCTTGTGCACAATGGGGGCAGGTAGGTGGCTGTGTTCTGTTCAGGCATCGTAGGGCAGTGTGTCCATATTTCAAGCAGTGGTAACACTGCGTCAGAGGGTTAAGGTCGTCAATCGGTACTCTTTGGTATTTTATATTTATTTTTCCAAAGTTAAGAAGGATTTTTCTAATGGCTCCTGACGTTTGTATTAAGTAGTTTGATACGTCTTGATGGGACGTCTTTTGTTGATCGAATTTTTTGAGTTTGATTTCTTTTATGAGTTTAAAATCATCTTTGCAGTAATTTTGTAAACCCTTATTTTGCTGGGTTATGCCTAAAACAATTTCATCCTCTGTTAAATTTGACTCTAATCTTTTTACGATCATTATTGGTTTTCTCTTTTTTGTTTCTTCGGCGTTAATGTCTTCTCCGAATGTTCCATTTATTTTTGTGACCAATTTTTGTGCGTCTTCTTTCTTTACACATGAGATTATGAGTTTTTGTTCACCAATTTTTTTAAATTCTGTTACACCGACTTGCATTTTAGTTACATCAATGTTTTTTTCGATTCTTTTTCTCATTTCTTCAGCCTTCAAGTTTTTTGTTGTTGATATTATGATGGCGTGTTTTTGTGGAGTTTGTATCTCGTTTTTATTAATTGTTGTTGTGGCTTGCGCATACGTTTTTATATTTTTTGTCACGAAACTCTCTAGTTTCTCATTATAGTGTTCATTGTTTGTTATAATTTGCTCTTGTAGATTAATAATTTTTTTTTGTAGGATAAGATGTTCTATTTTAATTTGTTCTTCTAGTTTCTTTAAGTTGTTCTCCAAACTCAGTTTTATTCTTGAATCTTTAACAGATGTGATCTTTGCGATATCACTCTTAATATCTTCGAGAATGTCATCCATTTTCTTTCTAATACCCGCCCGCCCGGGCGAGGTACTTTGGGTGCGAAGTGTAGAACAATACTCGATACGCAGTGCACTATACGAAACTGTACGACCGCACTGTTGTAGCACTGAAATGCAACTGTAAATGCAACTGTAAATGTTATATTTTGCATTAGTCAGAAGTACACTGGAATATGCCTCGCCAATTTGGAACCCACAGTACAAAGTATACAAAGATAGCATAGATCATTAAAAAAAAATTATAAAATATCTTACCTTCAAATTCAACAATAATTTTGAATACACATTTCAAACTTTTGCAACAAAGGCGAGCAATAGCTGATTTAATATTTGAAAATTTTTTTTTTTCCTTAATTTATTTTAACATACATTTTAACTTTTCCACACGCTGAATTACAATACAAATGCAGCAACTAATTCGCCAAACCATACGTTCAATAATATTTGCCTAAACTCTAACATCGACATTTTCTCCGATTCACTGCCCACATTTAAAAAGAGCATCATTTCAATAATATAAACAGCTCAATGCCCATCCATATCCCTTCACACATCACCACTTCTCACATCTACAAACATACTCACACATACACACACACCTACCCAATACGCACATCACCGGGTAATTACTAAATATACATATCATAAATAAGACACTACAGAGAAACATATCATAGGTACCCACCATGAAATATTACTTGATATCTGTAAATTTTCTCACCACTGTAATCAATGTAATGTTTCGTTATAAATAAATAAATAAAAATAAAATAATAATCTGGCCATAAAATGTCTGTAATATTTTGTACTAAACGTTGATCACCAACAAATTTATATTCCAGGCAATAAAACAGCGCGAAGACCAAATTGAAAGTCTCCAAACGAAGCTGAAAGAGGCCACCCAGGACTTGCTGGGCTCGGTGGAGACCATCGAAGCCCTCAGGAGCGGGCGGAGCAAGCTGGAGTTGATGGTTGAGCGGCTCAAGGCGGGCCAGAGCCAGGATACCACCGACGAAAACCGGCTGGTGGAACGGCTGACGAACGAACTGGAGAGATGCAGAATAGACAGTGAGGATCTGGAGGAGTGTTTGAAGATTAAGGAAGCGGAGGTAAAATATTAAGTAATCACATTAATCAGCGTAACTCTTGTAACACTCTTATTGCTAATTTTTTATAGTTATTTCTCATGGCTCTCTAGCTCATTAGCTCCTGTAACTAATAAAGTTTTTCGCTGAAAATTATTGCTCTGACCTAGAAATTCCAGATAGATTTACCCACTTTCTTACCCTTCTCCCTAACCCTTTAACTTTCATAAGTATTCTACTCATCCTAATGAAGAGAACATTGTTCGCGAAACTTGTGGATTTGGTATTTAATAAAGTAGTGTATAAAAGTAATTTTTACACTTTTGTTCCCAGTTGGCCGAAGCACTCAAACTCCTCAACAAGTTTGAGAGGGGAGAAAGTGGGCTGAAGGAAGCACTGGACGCCAACAGGAAGGTTAAACAGCAGCTGAGGGTCCGGGATGATCACATCCATCAGTTGGTGGCGGAGAACAACCGCCACACGCATGTTCTGGGGCAGATGCAGCTGGAGAACTCGGTCATGAGGTGAACTTCATTCTTTTTTTGTCATTTTACGAGTTCATGTCAATCACAATGTACAAAAGAAACGAGAATGAAACAGGTGGCAATCCTTTCAGGGTAATCCTCAACCGAGCAATAAGTAGAACTAGTAATGAAAATAAAACAACAGAATTTTCGGGGAATCCCTGACCGACCGAGCCGTATAACTACGAAAATAAATAACAGTGTTCATGTGTAAAATATTTTTGTTGCAATATTCTACCTTCGTAAGTTTTTTTTTCACGGTCGGGTATCACACCTCATCGGGTGGCACCCGGGCCGGGCGGTTTTTTAATATGTGTAGATTTGTAAGAAAAATATTTCAACAATTTCGATTTGCGTAATGTCAATAACAAATAATTCTGAAGAGATCTAAGACATTTCTTGTTGAAAAGTGAAAATATTGAGTTATCTTTGTGATTAATCGAAGTATAAAATGCGCGGAAGCTTTTGAAATATTTCCAATAAATGTTTTAAAATATCTCTTCAAATGGCCAAAATTTGGCCAGCAAACGCTCGAGGATATTTGGAAATTGGCCAAAATGTGACCAAAGCTCTCCAGTGGTTATACACTTTTAAAAGATTTTTTTTTCTATATTATAGAAACAAACTCAACATGTCACCAGAGCAGCCCATATCAACTGACGACATCTTAGCAAAGCACGCTAAACGGAAGAGAGAGTTAAACTCCGCCATGAAAAAGATATCTGCCTTGGAGGAGCAGAAGATATCTCTGCAGATTCAGTTGAGGCAGAAGGAGAAATGTATTAAGAAACTGGGAGGTTGTATCAGAAGCCAGGGCATCAAAATTCCAGACCACTTCTTGGCGGTTATCTTGGCAGAGGAGAATCTGACACAGCAGGCTTTTGAAAATGACCCCAGTAATGAAGCCATTAGAAGTGAAAGGTAAATTTGATTTGATCATTTTACCATTATTAACCACTCAAATGAAAAATGAGAAACAGAAAAGATTCGGATTCTGCGAATTTTGCGAACGCTTCTGCGAATAAGGAAGTTGAGTCCATTTTTTTTATTCACATTAAAAATTAAATACTAGTATTTTTTTTATAGTTCATTTTCATAATTAAATTAATTCTCCAAGTTTAAATTTTATTAAGCCCGCCAAAACGAGCGGTAAGAGGTGGGGTGTGTGTTGTGTCATCATTTGGAGTCTGAATAACACGTCGCTTGAGCATTTTGTATGGAGATTTTTTTAATTCTTAAATAAGGAGTTCCAGTAATTTTTTTTTATCAATGTTAGCCAGCCGTCTAACAGAATTAATGATAAGTTTTAAGATTTTCACGGCCAAAAGCATTTTCGTTATTTGTTTTTGGGGTGTTATGCCGTGTTGCTTTACCTCCTTCTTTAGCCAACGTTTCGGACATCGTTGCAGTGTCCATCATCAGGGCAGATCCGGCAGATCCGGTAGATGTCCGGTACATCTACCGGATCTGCCGGAAAAAGTTGACCACCTTTCAACTTTTTTCGTAGATTGTCCACAATTTGCTAGTTAGCTAGTAATACGATTACACTGAGTTTACTAATAGATAGTGAATTTTCCAGCTAGTAGCTTGTAAACTCGCTCAATGTCGTCGAGGCTTTACTTAAACTAAATCACTCACACAAGGATAGCAAGAAAAACTGTTTGGTCTATACCTCTCTCATCATAAACAAACCATCTCTCGTGTTATAGAAAGAGATGCACGATCTTGATTCCAATGATCGTACAAACCAGAGTATAGATGACGTCAGAATTCTTTCGACCAATTATGAAACCTTTTTAGTTTATAGCTTTTTAATCATTTTTTAAAAAAGTTTAATTAATTCTAAGAATAATAATATAGAAATATATTTATATATTTAGAATCAATATTTTTTGATTTACATGAACATTTTTTTAACAAGTCAAAATATTTTTCACTCAACTTCCTTATTGATCCCAGGACCTCTGTTTTGCCCAGGACCGGCCCTATGTAGGCGTAATTGGAGCAGTCTGCTCTAAATATCTCTTCTTCAACTTCACTGTAAACTTATTGTCATTCGAATAACAAATTTGAAACATCCTGCATGCAAGCAATGCATTTGTGTGAGTACTGTGTTCACGTCAACTCTCGCTGCGTTACCTACATATACTATGCACAATCATTCGTACTACACCTCACAGAAATAATTCAGTTTTATTTTATTCTCAGTGCTGTCGATGAAATACATCCAGACAAACAATCTCTGTCCTCCGTTCATCACAAGTCAACAGATGATGAAGATGTCAAACTGATGAAGGAAAACTTCCAACGTGTGGTTGATGAAAATGATGTTTTCAGAAGAGGGCTTCATGAAATGTTTGATGCCATCAAAGAACAAGGTAAAAACGCAAAGATATGTAATTTTTTGTCCTAGATAAATATCACCCTTTATGAATAGTATGATCGGCTGTAGTTGATTAGACAAATGGACGTGGTGCTCATCCAGGGGAAGCAGGTACAAACCTCAAGCTAAGTCAGTCGTTATGCTAATAATTAAAACTTTTTAAGGTTATACCATCAATATAATTTATCATTGTAGAAGATAATACTACCTTTTTTTAAATTTTTTTTTTAATGCCGGCAACCCGGGCGTTTATAACAATTAAGTAACCCGCCTCACTAGACTAAGTCTGTTCCGAGACGGGTACATATACATATACATAAACTTACACACACATACATATGTACATACATATGTATATACAAATACATACATATACATACATACATACACATATATGCACACATATATACACACAGGTATTCGCATACATGTACATAATCATACACATAGATTCGTATAAAAACATAAGTACATATAATCAAATAAGAATTAATGGGTGTTGATATAAAGTTATCATGGAATTAACATATTTTCATAAAACCAAAAGTTCATCAGATACCTACGTATAGTAATGCTGGCATCTAAATCTAGAACTATTAAGGCGGCGACTGACCTGTAAACATTTGATCGTAACGTAACGTTACGTTACGACAAAATGTTACAGGTCAGTACAGCGAGCCGATCTGCTCACTGCGAGCGCCGCGTGCTCCACCTGGTTGTCAGTATTTTCGCGAATCCCTTTGAGTGCTACGTTACACCTTAATTTTAGGTCAGTACAACCCCAAGCGTCGTCGCGAGCGCATGTGTCAATAGTTTCGAAGTGTTTATTGACGAGCGTTGAAGATGGAATGGGACCACGATAAAACTCTGTTGTTCATTGAAAAATATAAAGAAATGACTATTTTATGGGACCCCTCTCATCCACAGCATTATAATAAAATTAAAAAAAAACAAGACGCGTGGGTCGATTTGGCTTCATTATTAGAAACTGAAGTAGAAACTTGTAAGAAAAAAATCACCAGTTTATTAGCTTCTTTGAGGAGGGAAAAACAAAAAATAAAAAAATCCACAGGAACATTTTGATAACGAGTGGCGGTGGCGGAGCGCAGTCGAGCATAGTGTTCGCCACGAGCAAGGGTACAGATCAGTCAGGTAATGCCGTAACGTAACACACTCGCCTCGAATGTTACGATACGGCCAAACGTTCATGTCAGTCGCCGCCTTTAAATTTCAACAAAATAATATAAATATATTATGAGAGAATAATAATATAAGCATTGGTAAAACAAAAGCAGTATTAATAAGTAAGAATAAATTTCTACTAACTCTAAATAACTAACACATACTCGTATATGTAAATAAAGAGTGAGGATTATAGACTAAGATGAGATTACTAGTAACTTGGTGATGCTTGCCCTTTTTTGGTGTAGTAACCATGTATTGAAATGTTTATGTAACCATTTTAGGTTTTTTTTAGTGATGCAATAAGTGGTTTCTTTTAAGAAGGTGTTGAAAATGAGAGGTGCGAGGTAGGATTCGTGCTTTTGGGCAAAAGTTGATTTGATTTTTGGCACTAGAAATTGATTATGCGATTTTGCCTTTGTGTTTTTTGGGTGAGTTATGTGGCATGGTGAGGATTTTATGCAGTTCATTTGTATGATCTTCTTAATGAGTAGTTTCCTGATATCTAGTATGTTATTAGTAATTAGGGTGTTTTCCGTTGGATGAAGATATGGTTTTTTGAACATGATTCTAATTAATGTTTTATGAGTTGTGTTAAGCGGTTTAATGTACTTGTCAGTGGCTCTCCCCCAAGCCGAAATACCATAAGTTAAAAGGCTTTGACATATAGCATAGTAAACATTTTTTAGTTTTAGTGACATGATGTTTCTAATCGTTTTAAAAATGAATGATAGTTTACGGATTTTTTTATAAGTAAGTTAATATGAAGTTCCCAGTTTAATTTATAGTCCATTTTTAAGCCTAGATACTTGATATTATCAGTGTGTTCAATTTTTTCACAGTTGTGGTTTGAGGGATTTGAGGTAATATCAGAGTGTAGGAATAAAGGCTGAAAGATTTTTGGTTGCCCAGTAGTACTTTTGCTGAATGTTAAGTATTTTGTTTTGGAGATGTTTAAGGTAAGTAGATTTTTGTCGAGCCAATTTTTGATTTCTAACATACCCGTTTCTGCACTTTTGAAGGCCTTTTCCCAACTCGGAGCTTTAAAAAGAATTACCCCTGTCATCTGCGTAAAGTGATCAAAAAGTTCTAAAGAATTGGTTTGCAACCTAGATAGTGTCTCGAATAAACATATCCGATTTTATTTATATTGGACCCCTATTCTAAAAGCTTAACAATTTTTATTAAAGTAACTCTTGTTATAATAACTTTGAACTATCTAGGTTAATAACTCAGGTACGCCTCATTGGTCGTATGTATTTCTAGTAATGTTACATTGTCGTGTCAACAAGCTTATGGGTCCGAGTGGTTAGCTAGTTTTATTATAACTATCTAGGTTACAAACCAATTTGTTTCAACCTTTTTATCAATTAATAAAAAGGTAGCAGCCAAAAATATCGGAAAAATCAGTCAAAGATAATATTGTTAATTTTGAATTTGAAATTTGAGATTGACAAAAATTACTTAAAAATTAGAGGTCTCAATGACCAAGTTGGTTAACCCGTTTAATCACAGGAGACCCAAATTGTCCCAAAACATCATATGCCGTTATAATAACAGGAGACCCAAATTGTCCCGGGGCGACCGTGCATTATTAAAAGTTAGATATCTCTCTTCCTCTCATGCCAATATTTGTGATCTCTTTTGTGTTAGAAAGTGAAAGAAATAATGGTTCTTATTGCCTTAGGAATATATGAGCTATATTGTTCATATATTTTACAAACCCAATTACCCTACAATAAGATAAATCTTTTTGTACCCCCAACCAAAACAACAAAGTTTAAAATAAAATTGTATGAATATGATAAAAAGTGAAGTGACAGTTTTTTTACAAATTTTATTAAGAAAAGTACATATTTAAAATTTTAAGTTTCTTTTATTTTGCGTACTTTTTCGGGGAATCTGCAGGTATGTATTTTTTAAGCGATTTTACATTTTCAATATCAAATATTTCTAACCCGGGAATGTTTAACTTTCATATAAAAAAAAACTTAAAAAATTATAACGCAATTTACATTTAACCATTCTTTGAAATTTTTCCTTCTCCAAATGAGCCGGCAACTCTATTTAGCAGCCATCTCTTCATTAGAGTTCTGAATTTAACTTCAATTATTTTTATCACTTAAAGAAAATCTAATGTTTCAGCCAAGATCTCATCTTGTGATCTGACAACCGTCTGTCTGGAGAAACTTATGCATGCCCTTGAGGGGAGCGGAGGGTCGGATCTGTATACCACCTCAGCTGGACTCGTGGAAGGGAAAGAACTAAGGGCCATGTTGGCTGAAGCAAGGTTAGTTCACTTAAAAAACTATTACACTTAAGTAAGCACCCTTGTTTGTCCAATCCCGATTTCGAGGACTTCAACTGGCTACCCGAATTCGAGGTCCTGTTATATTATATAAAGTAGACATGGATTCTACACTTATACGTATACTCAAGTTAATCGTGATCGTTGCTGTCTATTTGGTTTCATCATACACCCGGTAAGCACCTAGAAAACGGTCCTCAAAAAACCGGAATACACACCCGGTAACTGAGGACTTCCCATATCCGAGGCCTGTCCACGTATTCAGGATTACACTTACGTAAAATACACGGATCTCGGAAGGTCCTCGTTTTAGTGGTCTGTAGTTTTTGGAGGTCTTGGGTCCTCGAAATAGTGTGGAACGAATTTCTTACACGTATCTTGGAAGCAGGCGCGGCTCGTCCTAACGTTCACTCGTGCGGTGAACAGGCAACAAAATTATACGCCTCATCGTGTTCCTAAATATTTTATTTAAAATATAAATTTGCACAAAACTTAAAAAAAGGTTCAAAATAAAATTGAATTGCCTATCTAAATATATGAATTTGGTAAGAGATCATTACGGCTGACACCCGACAGGCAGTGCACCCCTCCACCCGCGCGCCCGGTGCAACAGCAGATCGGCTAGTAATCGGCGTTCGTAAAACGGAAAGTACTGAAAACTTCCGACGACAGGTCTCCAGCGAAATAGTATTCTTACTTATAGACTAGGAGGCGAGATAGGTAAACCCTACGTCATCGACTACAGACTACACGGATGAAACTACTTTTAAGTGATTATGGGCATTTAGAAAACCTTTAAAAAGCTGGTCTGCCGGTGCGCCTCTTGGCGGGAGCCGTGCAGTCATGGAAATAGTCAGCGATTTTTTTCGAAAAAATGACGTCATCGACTACACGAATGGGAATGGTTTCATATGATAAAGGTCGATTAGAAAATGAGAAAAAAGCAGGTCTGCCAACCGGCAGCCTGGCAAGTTCGCAGGCAGCTGGCGTCAAAGTGGGGTAAAAAATAGATTTTTTTACGTCATCGACTACACGAATAAAACCAATGAATAACTATAGTCCAGATCATTCCATATATAAGAATTTCGCGGTCTGCCGACCAGCAGCCTGGCAAATTTTTGTGAACGATTTAAAAAAAAAAAAAAAATTATTTTATTTAATTTAAATTTTTAAAAGAAAGACAAACATTCACGGGTTACGAATAACCCAACAATGTTTGAAAATCTCCTACTTCCACCACAGAAAGCCGAAAATGCTGCTTGTGTTGTGATGGAGGACTTAGCCAGCCGAGGAATCGAACACGCGACGCTCGGGTGGGACCCAAGCGCTATGCCTACTCTACCACTGACCGGTCAAAATTGTTTGTTTATCTTTATTATTATTTTTATTTCATTATGGTTTTAAAAACTTAGATTGCCATATTTTAAAAAAATAAGCGACAACGATAAAAAAAAATATAATTTGAGAGTTCCGAGTGTACCCATCCATCGGGCGAGCCGTTCGACGCCAAATCACTTACGAAACCTGCTGCGGTGCCCCTCACCGCTGTCGCGTTTCCATATTGTTATACAAATTTATAATAATAATTAATAGTCCTTTTAAGATTGCCTAATAGTCCGTAAAACGAACGGTTCAATAATTTTAATTATAAACGACTTTGTGGTCTTAATTTTTGTATCAGACTACCTAAAACACCATAATTTTTTTTAACGATTTTGTATGTTTTATTTGATGATAATGTTACTCTGCGTTTAGTAATTTTTTCCGACTCTTCAAGATCCGCATTAATAAAACCCTTCCTACAGCTCCTCCTTAACCCGCTTGACAACATCACCCATCCAGGTGGCGATATTCTTCCCTTGTCCTTAATTCAGAAAGAGGCGTTTTTGTGAGGTGTAGGCAGGGCTGGGCAGTATTTGAAATACGTATTTGAAATACAAATACGTATTTTGTATTTGTATTTCAATTACTTCCTAAAAATGTATTTTGTAAGTGGTATTTCAATTACCTGATGCTGAGGTATTTTGTAATTTGTATTTCAAATACTTATGGCTTCAAAATACATTTTAAAATACATTTAGCGATCTTAATAATGATAGTGAAAAAAATAAATTGACATAGATAATACATAGACTAAAAGCGCTAGCATCCAGAGCAAGATATGTTAATATTTATTTGTCGTTTTCATCGTTCGCGGTATTTATTCATGAATACGTGAGTTTATTGATAATGGATGAAAA
The DNA here is from genome assembly GCA_929108145.2 of Limnephilus rhombicus. Classification (NCBI taxonomy): domain Eukaryota; kingdom Metazoa; phylum Arthropoda; class Insecta; order Trichoptera; family Limnephilidae; genus Limnephilus; species Limnephilus rhombicus. The sequence continues at coordinate 23,281,760 of OV815288.1, forward strand.
AGATTATTTTTAATATTTAATTAAATGAAGACAATATTAGCGAAACTCAATCGAAAATCTGGAGACAGAAAAATCAGAAAAAGATATTGGTTCCACTGGGGCTCAAACCCAGGGCCCTTTGCTTACATAGCAAGTGCTCTATCAACTGAGCTATGGAACCCATTTCCAATTCGGTCACTTTTAATTGTATCATAGGTACTTCGACTAAGAATTACCAACATTATATTCATTTTCTAAACGCACATATTGCGCATTATTGGTTGCTATCTTTATATATGATACTCAATTTGGGAACCTTTATCGGATAACCAACACCTCTGCCATAGGTCACCCCAAGTGGTTCGCTACGTTTGGTGATGGGGTGAGGGGTTCATGGGGTGAGGTTTGTCTAGGTCTTGGAGGCGGATGACCAGAACACACTGAACCCCAGATTCCTACCCACCCATTTAACCCTTTTCCTTCCCAGAACTCTCCTCTCCTTCCTTTCCTTAAAAAACCCTCCACACAAAATCCCCAAAGATGACATAGGCCCTGATTGAAATTATTTTCCTCAGGGCCTCCTGTGTGGAGCTCATGTAAAAAAAAAATTATTGCAAGATTCAACCCGAACTAAATGCTATCTAGATTTTTAATACGCGACATCGACATTTAATACATACAATTTGGGAGGCGTAATTAGGGTACCACCGACCCAGGAACCTTTATTGGATAACCAACACCTCTGCCATACATCACCCCAAGTGGTTCGCTATGTTTGGTGATTTAGTAGGGGTTCCCGGGTTCATGGGGTGAGGTTTGTCTAGGTCTTAGAGGCGGATGATCAGGACACACCGAACCCCAGATTCCTACCCACCCCTTAAACCCTTTTCCTTCCAAGAACTCTCCTCTCCTTCCTTTCCTTAAAAAAAAACCTCCACACAGCATCCCCAAAGATGACATAGGCCCTGAGGGAAATTATTTTCCTCATGGCCTCCTGTGCGGAACTCATATAAAGAAAAAAAAATCTATCTACCTTTTCTGCAAGTCTAGGATGAATATATTTATTTTTATTCACAAAGTTAAAAATAAAAATATTTTTTTAAGTTAATCACAGTAGAGCGCACTTGAAGTGAAATAATACAAAACTGCGCACAAATGTCATATTATTACTATTATCTAACACCTGGGTCCTATACCTTTAGAAGTGGAGCGGAGGTGAGATGCATCTTCTGAGCAATATGATTGGTCAATTTTTGCAAGTCTCTGTTTCATTCTGCTCAGCTTTGCTTCTATGAAAACGCACTCTTATACCTATAATACACGACACCTTTTTTCAGCCCGATTCCAGCATTGAGACTAGACCATAGACAAAATTTTTCGCTTTTCGCGATCGCTATTTTCATCTCTATTTTCATATCTATGATTTCAATTGGCATCACAGCAAACAGCACATGAACCATATTGTGGCTGTGATGCCAACTAAAATCACAGATATGAAAATAGCGATCGCGTAAAGCGAAAAATTTTGTCTTAGGTCTCTATACGGGAATCGGGCTTAAAAAATTTGCAGTGTATTGTAGGCTTTAGTTAAGGGCATTTATGTCAATTTATTGCAACCAAAGGTTCTACCAAAACCAAATGTATTTTGTATTTTGTAACTTGTATTTTGTATTTGAAAAAAAAAAAAAATGGTTAAAATACTGTATTTTGTATTTCAAATACAAGACTCGAAAGTATTTTGTATTTCGTATTTTAAATACATGCGAAAATGTATTTTGTAATTTGTATTTCAATTAGGTATTGAATTTTGTTTCAACTGTCAAAAACTGAATTCCTTGTCGGCACAATCTTAATAGTGCAATACTTATTATATTCACATGCACGTAGGAATTTCGAACGACGGGTCCTCGGTTTATGGCGTAGGTGAGATTTCTTGACACTCGAGCTTGCAGCGCCTCCTGGTGTTCACATTCCGGTGATTGTCACCTTTTAACACGAAACCGAGGACTTTGAGAGAGTCCTCGGTTTAGGGTCTGTGTGTGATTTCCAGCATTAGCGGCGCCGCCCTGGTGGTCACACACCCGTACTAATTTTTTCACCGCGAAAATGAGGACTCTCTCCGATTGGCCCAAAATTTCGACAGTTGACCAATGAGAATGCATAGATTATATGTACATATTCAGTTTTTCGCATTTCGAATCCGAGGACGTCCTCGGATTCGTGTGAGTCCTCGGATTCAGGGTCTAAAGGCCTGTGAAGGTCCTCGAATAAAGGTGCATACTAACTCTCAATAATTTTTCCTCGCTTCTGTTGAAATTGATTATATATTTTCAAATATCGAAAATTTTTCTTAAACGGATTACCAATTTCACTTGCCTAACTGGTGTCTAAGAGTCGATAAGTTCTTGTGAACTGGTGACATCAGAAGGGTGATTCTGTATCTTTTGCGATAGTGTATCTCGTGTTAAATCTGCCGTATATGGCACATTTTGACAGTTTTCTGAAATGCAGTTTTCCTTATCGTGCTAACAAGTGAAATACTGCACTTTTGTTAAGACACCAGCTCTTAAAAGTAGTTACCCTAACACCGAGAGTGCATTTTACTGCATAATCATAGTCATTAAGAGATGTCAATCGTGGGAAAATTTGCAAATCGATTGTCATCATGTACAAACATCAAAATAATATGACAAGCGGAGTCATTTATGAACGCCTGTTAGGCTTACATATAAGTAGTTGATAATAACTAATAAATAGTAATTTGTATTTTTAAGTAAATAAAAGATATTGAAAGCCGTAAAAAATCACAGAATTTTGACAGCCGATAATGGATGGCGGACACCTACCGATAACAGATTTTGTCTTTTTGTCTTAATTGTCTCGTAACGCTGACTTAATGCGAAAGGTAACATAAGAGATGCAGAATCACCCTTGTGTTCTCTTTCAAATTGATATAGTTCAAAATCGTAGGGATTATCTATATATATCTATGTAGTCATTTTGTAACATAAATACATGTACCTGTATTACTGTGAGTTTACCTTCAAATTTCAGAAAGGAAATATTACTCACACTGGACTTACTAGCAAAAGAATCACAGAAAAACTTAGAGCTGGAAAGAAAGCTGACAGAAATAATTGTACAAAAGAAAGAAAAAGTTCCAGAAATGGTTATTATTCCAGAAACGCCTAGAGAAAATGTTGAAATATTGATTCTTTCCGATGAAGAAGAACCTAAATTTGACTTCACAAATTCAAAAACTACCAATGATACTTATATAAAATTTGCCGACAGATCTCACGCTAAAGCATTAAATAACACATTACGTCATTTTCACAATCAATTCGAATTACTCTACGATAATATGATTGAGATATACACGCAAAGTACGGCGGAAAAAAACAAATGGAAATCGTTAGAAGAACAATATAAGAATGAAATTGAAAACTTAACCACGAGCTTGCAAAGCGCAAACGTTAAATTCGATCAGATTGAAAAATCTAAAACTATTATCGAAAGCAACGATTTAAGCATCGCCGAAGTTGACATGAGTCAATTGAACTCTATTTTGGGAGAAAAAGTGTATTTCGAACGAAGGAATAAATACTTGGAAGAATTGTTGAAGTTCGCTAGAAATAACAATGAAGAATTGAAGACTGAACTATTGAGTGTTAAGAAGAAATCATACGAGGAATTAAAAGTTTACGAGATCGACTGTCAGAAGTTCATGTTTCATGTTGCTGATTTGAGAAATAGTTTGCGAAAATCGGTTCCGATTGACGTGTTTATGAAACAAAATGAGAAATTAAACGACTTCGAAATTAAGTATAGAATCATGTTGAATTCAATTGAAAGGCATCAATTAGACGATGATCATAATGTATTCGATAAAGCCGAATTGGAAATGTTGATAAAGAAATGTGAATTGTTAATTAAAGAGAAGGAAGAGTTAATTGATGTGATGAGAAAAGAAAAGAGGTTACATTTAATGGCTCAGCAATCAGAATCAGGTTGGTAAAAATGGTGTTACATAACTGCTTTCTCTGATTATTCCTGTATGTTTCTGCAGTCAAGATCTCCGCTGTAACCCCTCTATTGAAGAGAAGAGAGAAATTTTATAATAGAGCTAACCGCAGTTAGCAGTAAGCCCTTAACCAATAATAACATCCGTTTATAATGATTGAAGTTGAAGAAATTCAAACATTGTCAGGTTATTCGTAACCCAGGAATGTTTGCTTTTCTTTTTAAATTTTTTTAAATGCATAGTTCTGTATATTTTCTTTTCAGCCGACACTAATTTACAGCCGTTAGCTACAGAGCTGTCAGATTGCAAAACTGAGTTGATAACGATGATGCAGAAAGTTAAATATGTTGAGAGTATCAACAGCCTGCTGTCTGCGCAGGTGACTAATGCACACACAAAGTTGGACAATGCCAACCAACTATTGAGTGTGTCAAATATAAGGATATCTTCTCTAGAGGAAGAGAATATTAAGTTGCAGGAGAAGGAAATGGAACTCATGTGAGTTGATATTGTTGCTTTTTAAATAGGAGTTAAGGAGGCGAAACAGCTGTCATTCATTGGCGACCACCTTTCACGTCTAGAGTTCTGTTGGGATAGTTAGTGGGGAACTTAACCCTTAACCACCTACCACCGGTCTCAAGGACCGCAACATATTTTTTAATTTATTTTTTCGATGTGTGTGTGTCGTCCGGCAGAGAGCGTCTGTGTACTTTTTCTATACATTGAATATTATCGCAATTGTGCTCGGCGAGTGTACACGTGCGCGCGTTTGACCTGGGTAAGTCGAAGTTTCACGCCAGCGATCTGTGTGACCGCATGTAGGTGGTTGTGTGATTATTTGTATTTACTTATTTTTGTTGTTTTAGTATCAAAATGATGAAAATATTCATAGTTTTTATTCATTTTATATTAATTCCTGAAGAAATTGGCAAAACACATTACTAGATCGCACATGGAGCGTCGAGAAAAAAATGATCACGTTCAGAGGGACACCAAGAATTCTATTCGCTGTATTCTGCAGATCAGCGAAGAATTACCGACCACTTCTGATGCAGAAAAACTGAAAGTTCGAAAAATGCATTTCACATGTGATCCAAAAAATAACATAAGACGGCTTACTCATGTTTTTTGTGCAAGGTACCTATTTGTTTGGAGTGTTCGAAAAAAATGTGCTGTAACTGCCGCGAAAAATTGTAAATGTTTAGGCGTTCCAATTTTATTATTTCTTTATTTTATGTTTAATTTTTTTGTTTGATTTTTTTGATTGATTTTATAATTAGTTTATTCAATTTATAAAAAATAATACAAAGATGTCAAAATTTTAAGCTCCTAATGCTAAAGATCTCGTTTTCTTAGAATAGTGTTTTTTTGTGACCAAACCGTTGTTTTTTTATAGATTTTAAGAGTAGTTCAAATGTTTAAGAGGGCATTTACCAGAGAAAACCAGAAATATGTCATTTTCAAATCAGATTTTCGACGTATTGACTCTTTTCCACAAAAAATTATAAATGGATTTCGAAAGATTGTTCTTTTATCTAGCATTCGCATGTAATAAATTTTGAGAAAATTTTTAAATTTTTAGTATAATAAGGTTATTCCATAGGTCGTTGGCAGATTTGTTAAATTTTCAAAAAAGATTTTGTATTATACCACACCCATTTCAAATAATATAATTATGCAGTAAAATAAATCAATACATTATCTAGCAAACGCATGTTTTAGAATTTTAATTTTAGTTTCAATAAAATCATTAAAAAATATGTACTTACATGTGTTTCTTGACGAAAATTGGTCCATTTGTGTATTTATTTGCGCGCTTACAAACTAATATATTTCAGATTTTTTTAACATTCTTATTAAATTTAGACATTATTGAAAAATGATAAATACTTATAAACAAATACTTATAAAAAAATAATTACAAAAAGTACATTATTTTAATAGTTTTATCATCACGCCTTTCAGCATTTTTGGATAAAGGTATAAATTAAAGCTAATTTGGATTGAAATAAATTCGATATTGAGTTATAATTTAAAAAAGCTGGTACGGAGAATAATTAATCTTTCTCATTGTAACCGCCCTGCACGATTGTAAGAACAACTTTCGACGAAATGTGGATTTTCGTCCGCTGGCTGGTTAAACGCTCTTAAAGTTAATTTTGTTATTTTTGTTATTTTTGTTTCTTAAATAAAGTTCTAGAGTATAAGCAAGTGTTTTATTCAATCAGCTGTTTCGTCGTTGCAATGGATTCCAAATTAAAAGTAATAATGTACCAGTATCTCCAAGGAAATCAAAACTGGAAGACTCAGGTGGGCTGGACATATCCAGAGAATGAGCGAAGGAGATATTCCAAAGCGAATTATGGATGGTGCACCTGGGGGTCGGAGAAGAGTTGGAAGACCAAAGCTTCGATGGCTGGATGGAGTGGTGAAGGATGCAAGCACCATCGGCATCCGAAACTGGCGCAACGCAGCACAACACCGACAGTCATGGAGGCAGGCTCTGCTGGAGGTCAAGACCCGACCTGGGTTGTAGAGCCACAGATGATGATGATACCAGTGGTCTCATGGACCGCATGTAGGTGGTTAAGGGACAAAATTAGGTGATAGGTAGTTAAGGATTAATCGTACATTTTATAATACTTTAATAAATTTGATTGCTAAACTTTTAAAGAATGAAGAATGAATTCCGTTTTAAATTAGGAATCAAACTCAGTTTGTCACGCAAAGTTTAAGCCCTCCACATAGCATCCCTAAAGATGACATAGGCAATGAGGAGAATTATTTTCCTCAGGGCCTCTTGTGTGGAGCTAATGTAAAAAAAAAGTGTGCAGTTCACACGCTGTAGAAGTGAAACCTTCAGAAAATGAAAGTGGACAAAAGTGGGTAGGCTAAGAAGCACCCCACAAAGAGGAGGATGATTATTTAGAAGCACCGTACAAAGAGGACACCGATTATTCTCTCTCATTTCATTTGTTTCTTTTTAGTGTCACTTTTTCGTTTCATCGAGTTTCAAATCACAATGGTTCTGAAGAAGTTTTCACTTAAAAAAATGCCCATCCCATCTGTATCTCTTAGTTTATTTTGTTGTTTTATTTTCCGTGTTTCAGAAGCAAGGTGCAAATTTGTCTAACTCTGGAAGAGGGTGAAATAGACCATGAAACTGTGAGCAAGTTGGTCAAACAGAATGAGCAATTGCAATTGGAAAATCTTCAATTGTCAGCAGATCTGGCATCATTGACCAATCAGGTTTGTTCTTGTACAATCTTTCAGATACGATCAAATATGTCAACATTATCTTACACCTTTCACTTTCAAACATAATATTGGCACCATATTAATTTGTCTTTGATAACTTTAATTTTATCAAATATTTAAAACTCATTGTCGTGATTCATGTTTTGGTTATGTTGTGTTTCCCCCTTCTTTACCGAATGTTTCAGACAGTGTTATAGGTCTCGCAAGTTAAGTTGACTTCATCACAGTACTCACACAGATGCAAAACTTTCATACAGCGTGTTTCGTTTTACGCTTAAAAAAAAAACAATTAATAATTTTTTCACAATTGAGAATTCGAAGCCGAAGCGTGTTGAAGTCGGTTACATAAAACTTATTTTGTTTTACCACGTTTTTATTGAAATACTGAAGGTTTCAAAATAAAGTTTATTAACTAAATGTGATAATCTTCAGGATTGAATTCAAATGGGTATTCATAAGTAACGACAAGGTTAAAAAATATTGTGTTAATTAAAAATATTAATTTATTATAATACACAAACTGTAACAGAGGTGTTGAGGGTATGAACACGTCGATTACACAAACATAATATTTTATAAAGTTAGTATCCACAAGCCGCCACATCCGCTACACGTTTAATAAATAGGCAGAGATTTTGAAAAGTAAACTACTTTTAAACTTAATTGCAAAAAAAACATCGGTTTCGGTCGGAATAGACGGAAAAATATGTATTAAAATTCGATTTTCATTCAAAGTTAAAAATTTTCCCATATAAAACACCTCCATTGCCGCCTTTTTTTGTACGAATTTGACATTTGTAAGGTTTCGTTTCAAACTAAATTCGCATGAATTAGGTACATAGCTTACCTAAACTAAGAATCTTATAACTTATTTTGTCTACGTAAATAGTTGTTTCTTGTAGTAATTTAATTGTTGAAAAGAAGTGTGTTTTCCATAATCTGTGCTTAAAAACTTGGCTGCTTATGGATTATTAAATTTTTAAAATTATGTATTAGCAATTATCAGCAACAGTAATTATTTAGTTAGATATCAGTCATCATCAGCAACTATCTATACATATATTATCTAAAATATAACAGATTACTAACACAAAGATACAAAAGATTAACCGTTGAATACTGTCTCTGATACTCCAGTTTCCTTAGACGTCAAATCATACAAGTCATTTATGCTTAAAAGTTGACCACCATTTTTTTATATTATGCGTAATATACCTACACTTGCACACTTTACAAAAACTCTGTAAATCTACTAATAAAGATTCGAATTAAAAATAAGGAAACTATTAATATCAAATTTAAAAACTAGTAATTATTTCATTGCGATACGAAGGTATATGTATTTTTGCATCACATTACGAACTGAATGAATAGGACACCCGTAAGTGCACCAAAACGATACGTTATCAGCGCCATAAAAACTTGCTGTCTCTTCTACACTAGTTACAATAAGTGGGCAATAACAATAAAATAAGCAAGACAGAGGTCCCATTCGGGTAAGTAGGCTTGGTTGGAAGACACACGGATACACCAATACATCAATTTTAAGCATTTTTATTGCTTTCATCTCTCGTTGCGTTACCTATACATTGGCTGTGAAAATCTCATATCATATCTCATTGAAAACTCAATTCAATTTATTTTTAGTATTATCATCTAGGAATTTTTAGATGATATTGTTGTTATCACCAAGATGGTTTGCTAATTGTTGTTATCACCAAGATGGGTTGCTAATTTTGTTGTTATCACCAAGATGGGTTGCTAATTGTTGTTATCACCAAGATGGGTTGCTAATTTTTTTGTTATCACCAAGATGGTTTGCTAATTGTTGTTATCACCAAGATGGGTTGCTTATTTTGTTGTTATCACCAAGATGGGTTGCTAATTTTGTTGTTATCACCAAGATGGGTTGTTAAATGTTGTTATCACCAAGATGGGTTGCTAATTTTGTTGTTATCACCAAAATGGGTTGCTAATTGTTGTTATCACCAAGATGGGTTGCTAATTGTTGTTATCACCAAGATGGATTGCTAATTTTGTTGTTATCACCAAGATGGGTTGCTAATTTTTCAGAACCAAAAATCTAAATTGACTGACAGAACAAAAAATAATAACTCAAAAATGGTTCTTTTCATATAAAATGACTAGATGCTAATTTTGAAAAATAACTACTTTATTTTTTTCCATTAGGGGTCCCATTAATCAAGTGATGTTTTTAGCAACTTTTTAACCCCTCCACCCCTCCCTCTCTGGTGATATGTGGTGAGGTTTCACCCCCCCCCCCCGCCCCCCCCCAAAATCATGTGTATTTTTTTAGTACAAAGTAAATTGATATTTTCAGAATGTTGTCTTTATATACAGGTATAATCTGATTAAATTTTGGAAAATTAAGCATTTGGTTTAGAAATTGTGCATCCAACTAAAAATAAATACACGTGATATCTCATTATATCCCCCCCTCCCTGTGATATTTCGTGATTTTTTCCCGAACTCCCCCCCCCCCCCCCTTTCGAGCCTCACGTGATTAATGGACGACCCCTTAGTTAATATTTGAAAGCCAAAATACTGGCAAAATAAAAATCATTGTCGCCCATTTTTCTGAACAAAAAAATATTAACTCGAAAATTATTCTTTTCGTACAAAATGATTGCCATCCACCTGTTAAGGAAAAATGGTTCAAGCGCCATAGCTTTACGGCGCTTGAGCCACTCTTCCTTTCAAAACTGCATGGCCCTTTAACCATTTTTCCTATCCAGCGCCGATATAAAAAACTTATGGTAAACGGTTTTGGCATTTTATTGATTATTTTGTTTTTATTCCAGTCAAATGATTTCCAACATGATAAATTAGTGGGTGATCTAGAAATGAATATTCTCCGCCATCAAATACTGGATCTGCAATCTTCCAACCATAATAAGGCCATCATTGCAAGGTTAGAAAATTATGTTAATTCATAATAATATGTGCATACTACACGTGAGGGGCGTAAAAGCAAAACCACCACTATTCACACTGTTAATTTTGATCTAATTGATTGATTAGTACTCTATATTTCACTCTCTACATCATACAATCTTCAAACCAAAGCAAAAACGCCTCTAAGCCCTTCAAACGTGGCTTAAATCGTGGTAAATCTGTTGTGTCTCTTAACTTTCAATATTAGACAACTTGAGATGTGTTGGGGGTATCTCCAATAAGTTTAAGGTTCGATTGGTTATTACATAGTTTAATAAATTAAACAATGTATCTTATTTATTACAACCACTAATATATTTTATTGACACATTATTTCTTCAGGGCAAACATAATATAATGACTCGACAAAAAAAACAATGGGTGAGCACAATGTATTACTAAGTGGTAGGAGTGGGGACTTGGCTGAGGGATTAATGAAGAGTGGGGGGAAACAGAACGAACATTGAAAGGGAACATATCTAAGATAGGACTATAAGGATACTAGTTTGTTTATTTGGTTATCGTGAATATTACAATGTTATGTTATACTAGACAGAGATCCTTACTTGGCTAGATTCTAAATATGTAGTTCAGGCGCTACGGCAGACTGACAGCGGAAGCCCGCCCTATCTTACTGGGGTCTTCGGCCATCATCGTAACTATTCATGCCTAGGACACGAACGACGATAGATGGTACTTTTCTGATTAATTAACTCAGCTGCCATCTGTGGGATATGACAGAAGTTCATATTACAAACTAATCTATCGACATCTATTGATAGAAGTTGAAACTACATGATGAATATCAATACACTACAAAAACTAAGGTCAAATGCAAAACCGCCTCTCTCCCACTTTTGGTGAGGTTCAGAAGTTCCATTATCGAAATACACCAATCACAAGCCAGAAACTATATAAGTATAAGTACTTCGCAAATTCAATATGGCTGCCATGCTGGTTAAAGTGTAAAATCACCACTCCAAAAAATGTTCAGGTTCAAAAATGCCACTAAGCTAAATTGAACTGCAAAACCTCCACTATTCAAAATACATTTGTTTTTAGAGCAGAAACAAATCTAAAAATGATCGATTTGAAAATGCGAATCCAAAAAAACATGCACAGCTTGAAATTTAAAAAAAAAATTACTCCCAAAAGTTTAAGAGAATTATGCAAATCGTGTATTTATTATGCTGATCATTTTGCATTTGTGGATAGTAGCCGTTTTGCTTTTATACCTCTCGTATAGATAATAGAAACAAAGGGAGATATGGTATCGAAGCGGGCTGTTGCTGAAGACTAATTATTAATATTTATCCAAATTTTGAACAGACTGAGTGGAGAAATATTGGTGTCTCACTTGCACACGGCCGAGATGCACAAGAAGCGTGAGAAGCTGACTGCCTCACTCAAGAAAGAGAGAGACAGAATCAAGCGTCTCGAGAACATTGTGCATGAAAAAGAGATGCAGTTCGATAACTATGTCTCCAGAACTAATTTCAAAATCAGGTAAAACTACCTGATTATTTAAAACTGCCATCATTATTATTATGTGTGTCGTTGCTTATCCAGAATATATAATGTGAGATATCAGCCCTATTTCCCGCCAGCGTCGGTCTTATTCATTGCTTTATCTTGAATTTCCCGCCATTCCTCTGCAACTCCCTTCAGCTGTCAATTGTCGCCGTGCAGTTGGCATCTTGAGATGCCGTGTTAATTCAATTTTGGCGTTGTTTCGCCCACGTCCGGTCGAAAAATTTTTCGTTCGTAATTGTTTTAACGAAAATAATATCTGTTGCTACCCGCAAATTCCGTAATTTTATGAAAAATTAGTGCAAGTGATTAGTGCAAACATTTTTGACAGATTAGCGTACTCCTACTACCTTCGCTATATAAATCTGCGTCGCCCGTTCTCGAAAACGGAAGGACGCCGCGCCAATTAGCAATCGCTTCTCGGCCTGTTGGCTAAGATAAGTGTATTATCAGCTTAATATCTGATAGTTCCCGCAATACGGGACCAGTTTATTAAACTGGTTTTTTTAATGTGACGGGATGTTCGGGGCTTGCTCCACTCCTGTCACGGGTTGGCCCAGCCGGCATTGCCGCTGGGAGCGACCCATTTATATCCATACTAAAGATAAATTAAGCTGAATGTATTGTCTTACGTAATTACCTGATTTATGGATCAATTGTAGACACATTTAACCATTTTTCCACCTTTGGAATTTAAGTAATCGATTTTTTTTTTGAATGAAATATGACCATCGGCGATGTCATATTAAAATACTCAAATTACAAATACGAAATCATGACATTCATGTTCGTTTGATAATCGTTTGACGCAATTTGATGTAGTTAGATTTATCTATAATTCAGCTTTATTTATAAAAGTTTGGTCCTGCTTTTGACAGTTTCAAGCATGTTACAAACTCGGGCGAGTGGGCCAATGTCCGCTATGCATCTGCTTTAAAGGAATATTTGGCTGATTCAGGCTTCAAGGAGCTGGAGGTAAACTGCGAGGTGCTGGCATTTGTCACCGCCTCACCAATATTTACGGCCATGGAAAAGATGCTGGCATTGCATGCCTCATTGAAGCAGAGAGTGCTTTCAACAGGCTCTCCAAAAAACTTATCAAATGGGAAAGTAGTTCAGAAGGTTCCCTGTCAGGTCTTTACAGGAACAATGGACAGCTGTAAGATTGGAGTGGAACGGAGGCTCTTCAGCAGAATTCCTCCTTCTACCACTCATCCTTTTGGGGAAGAAGCACTTTCTGCCCAGTTGCAGAAACTAGGTGGTGTAGCAAAGTGCTTTAGTCCAGTGCGTCTACCTCAGGGTAGCCACTCGGCGCACAACCGCCCTTCATCTAAGGAGGTTGTTGCCTTTCCCCCAAGCAGACATCAAAGGAAAAGATGGCATTTCCCTTGTTTCCCCGGCGGGCAGACCACGGGTGAAACCCCCCATATTCCTCCCGTATGAGGGGTAAGGGGAGGGAACAGAAGCGTGGCGCGAGGGGGCAGACCTCTCGTGGCCGCTTCAACAGGTGTCGCGCACAACCGCCCTTCAACATCTAAGGAGGTTGTTGCCTTCCCCCCAAGCAAACATCAAAGGAAAATATGGCATTTCCCTCGTTTCCCCGGCGGGCAGACCACGGGCGAAACCCCCAATATTCCTCCTGTACGAGGGGTAAGGGGAGGGAACAGAAGCATGGCGCGAGGGGGCAGACCTCTCGTGGCCGCTTCAACAGGTGACTATCAACCATTTCGGGCGGGTCAACTACACTACAGGATTATTGGAGAGAATGGCAGGCCTTAGATGTCCCAGAGACCATCTTACATATGATAAGAGGATACCGCATACCATTCATCCAAGAGCCCTCGTTGATAAGTCCAAGCCAAACTTCCGCAAGGAGGTTCAAAATGAAAGTAATCCCGGAAATGACAATGATTAGAGATGGTACATGGAAAGAGCTGACGACAATGCCACCTTCCTATCAACACTTTTTCTGGTTCAAACGAGCGAAGGCTCGAAACAGTCGATCTTCAATTTAAAAGCTATCACAAATTGGATTGCAGAAATCCTGCGTAGACAGGCTATCAGGATCATTGTGTACCTAGACGACTTTCTCCTGGCTCATCAGACCAGAGAGATCCTAAGTCAAGCTTGAGAAGCTCTTTAATTGTTAGAGCGGCTAGGTTGGTCGGTAAATTTCCAAAAGTGTGTCCGTCAGCCAGCACAGTCAATGGAATATCTTGGAATTGTGTAGAACCCCCATCTGAAACAGAAGTCCTTAAACAAATACAGACGCCAAGGTCTTTGGAACTCACTTCAGAGATCAGTGACAAAAGGAAGATGGACTCTGAAAGGAGCTCAGAGTATTCTCGGAAAGTTGAATTTTGCTACCTTTGTGGTCCCCAGAGGTCGAATTCATACTCGGCTGATACAATTACAGTTAATGCTGAAGCTGACCCCTCAGCAAAAGTCTCTGATAAAGAAGGAGGTCTTGTCAGAAATGAAATGGTGGATGATCAACCTAGATCATGTTTCAACTCTTCATTTTCCCAGCCCAACACATTCTCTGACTACGGATGCGGCAGATCACGGCCGGGAGCCCTGATCGACTATGTACCTCTGTTGGGTTATTGGACAGACAGAGGGGGGGATATTGCAACATGAAGGAGATGACAGCAATCTTAAATGCCTTAACGTCTCTGACTCAGAATTTGAGAAGTTCAGAACAGGACAGTCGTAGCCTACTTGAGGAACAAGGGGTGCACTAAGTCGATGGGTCTCCTTCATCTGACATTTCAGATTCTTGCGCTTTTGGACAAGCACAGAATCTCTTTACAAGTGCAGATGCCGGGACGCTACAATGGCCTCGCGGATCATCTATCCTGAGGGATAACATTACCAGAATGGCACCTTCTACCCCCAGCGGTAAGAGCTGTTTTTCACAAGTTAGGGGCAGTCCAGTAGTGGATCTATTCGCTCCCTCGAGGGCTCACTTCGTGGATCAGTATGTCTCGATAGATTCCCACGACAAGAGAGCAATGCTTCACAGCGTGTTCAGCAGGAGTTGGAATTTCCCCTTGGCATGGATCTTTCCTCCCCCCTGCTTAATGCCACGAGTGCTGGCACATCTGAACAAGTCATCAGGGGTGTACCTGGTTGTAGCCCCAAATTGGCCAAAAGTGTTTTGGTTACCAGACCTAAAGAGAAGAGCCCTAGACCGACCTCACATAATACCCATGTTGGTCGACAACTTGATAGACTTATCGACAGGACTTCGTCTTGAACAGGTCCAGAAGCTCCAACTACAGGTGTGGAAGATTAGGGGTGGAGTGAAGCTTTGAACGATTGATCACAGCAAGAAAAAAGCTCTATTGAATGCGGGTTGGCGCAAACCTAAGCTTACAACTTATCACATGGCATGGAAGAGCTGGAAGGAATGGTGCGCCATTAATAATACATGCCCTTATAACCCTTCGGGATCTCAGCTGGCACGGTTTTTTAGTATACTTAAGAGTGAGGAAAGGCTTGGATCCCAATACTATAGCACTTCACAAGTCTGTAGTGTCGGTTTTGTATGACCCCATAGGCGATTTGAGGATAAGTAATCATCCCTTGGTCAAGCAAGTCATGAGAGGTATAGGAAATTCTGCAAATAAGAAGCTTAGAGCATTTACTTGGGATCCAGGACACTTGGTGTCTTAGCTTTGTAAGAATCCTTCAAATGACCTGACTCTTTTCGAAGCATCTCGTAGATTTTCGTTATTAGTTTTTTGGGGTGTTATGCCGTGTTGCGCTACCTCCTTCTTTAGCCAACGTTTTGGACATCGTTGCAGTGTCCATCATCAGGGCAGATCCGGCAGATCCGGTAGATGTGATCTGCCGGATCTGCCCTGATGATGGACACTGCAACGATGTCCGAAACGTTGGCTAAAGAAGGAGGTAGCGCAACACGGCATAACACCCCAAAAACTAATAACGAAAATGCTTTTAGCCGTGAAAATCTTAAAACTTATCTAACCATCTCGTAGATGTTCTGTTAATTTACTTCTGGCATCAGGAAGACAAGTACAGGATCTGACCTTACTACATGCATCTTCCGATAATCTTGTTGACAATGATGATCACATTGTATTATTGCCAAATTTTTTGGTTCTAAGAAGGACACCTCTACACATAGACAGTCTGGTTGGAAGCTTTACAAAGCAGAGGATCGTAAAATAGATTCCATATTCTGGTTGAGAAAGCTTATGTCTTTGGGTGAGAACAGAAGACATGAAGCTGTTGTTGAATGTCTGTTTATTTCCACGTTGGGGCCTGCAAGGCCAGCCTCGAGAACTGCTATTGGTGGATGGATTAAAACAATTTTGAAGGATGCTGGGATTGATGCCTCTCCTGGGAGTTTGAGATCAGCTGCAGCTTCAAGAAGTTGGCTGGAAGAGTGTCCTATAGACACCATTTTGGAAAGAGGAAGCTGGAGTTCAGAAAACACATTCAAGAAATATAGACAAATCAGAGGTCTCAATGTTGAGGTGCTGAATCCCCCCATTCACTCTCAGTCTTTGACCAAGTTATTGCAAGCAATACAGTAATAGTCACAATTTTGGCTTTAGAATTGTCACCAAGCGATAACAAACACTTCTCACATTATATATTCTGGATAAGCAACGACACACATAATGTTGGAGTTTTACCTACCATTAAAACTCTTATTATGTTGTCTTGCTTATCCAGAATATATTTAAGCTCTGCTTGGTGAGTCCAAATTGAATTAACACGGCATCTCAAGATGCCAACTGCACGGCGACAATTGACAGCTGAAGGGAGTTGCAGAGGAATGGCGGGAAATTCAAGATAAAGCAATGGATAAGACCGACGCTGGCGGGAAATAGGGCTGATATCTCACATTATATATTCTGGATAAGCAAGACAACATAATAAGAGTTTTAATGGTAGGTAAAACTCCAACATTACATATTTACTGATAAACCATTGCTAATTATTATTAGGGAATTTAATCATGTGATTTGATTTATACTTGATTAGTATGCCCTAATGAGTGGTTACCATACAGAATCAAAACTTTGCTTGAAATATCTTTAGCCATGTTTAGTGACCAGATCTGAATAGCTAGGTACTTCCACTTTCTCATCTCCTTCCCCTTCAGCCTCACAATATGTATTCCCCAAATTGGGAAATTTTTGCACCTGATCCATTCCAAAATGTTTCTTAAGATCACTTCAGCTATGTTTTGTGAGAGGATCTTTATAGCCAGGTACTTCCCAACCTTCCTCTCCCTCACCTCCTTCTACTCCCCCAACTCCTTTCGCTCCCCAGATCCTTCAGCCTCACAAAACTCTCTCAAATCAGGGCTGCCATAGTCTCACTTGCTTCGGGCATTTTTTCCAGTTTTCTAAGTTCTGCAATCCAAGCCCTCCGCGAACAGTACCAATGTTCCATACCACTGGCCATCTTGGAAAACGTCTACAATACCAGAGAAGAGTGGAGGAGGAAGCGCGGAGAACTGGAAGAACTGGAGATGCAGATCAGACAAAAGGTCAATGCCGAGAAAGCCCACAGTAAAGAAGAGGAAGAGGAGAATAGCGTTGAACTTGACCAAAGTGCGGGAGACATGCTCTGCCTTAATAGTGAAATATTGCAATGTCCGCATAATCTGGAAAGGAAATTGAAGGTATGCAAATGGTGTAGTTTTATTCTCCGTCAAAAAATGTCATAATTTTTCATTTTCATAAGTCATATTACTGCATTTATTTACAGAAAAGACTTGTATGACTTACTTTTTTTGTGAAGAATGCTTATTTAGCTGTAGAATATAATAAATCTCAATATCTTCATTTTTCTTAAATTAGAGGTTCTCGGTTAACTACGTAAGATAAATATATAAAAATTTTATAAGTATAGGAACACATTTTCTGATAAGATGTCACAATTTATAAATATAATAATTTTGCAAAAAACAAGTAAGCCATTACGAAAATAGTTTTAGCTGATGCATGGCGGGCCGCTCGGCATTTTAGCTGGCACTAGCATTTTAATGTCCTCTGTGCGCATTTGATTGCCTATGGTTCCTAACGAATTGAATACCACTCACATCAATAGAGTATCTCGCAATGGTACTTAGGACTAGTTATCTTGCGACATTTATTTCTGGGGCTCACACTTGGTTTGCATTAGAATACTTGCATTATTTGCATTAGAATTTTTAACAGGCTTTCTATCAATTGTATGAAATGAATTCTTGAGTAATTGATTGAAAGAGGCGTAGTTCACTATAACTTTACAATAGCTGGCTAAATAACCTAGGGCTATTTTACGGCAGAAAGTGTTATGTAGCGGTGGGAATCCTTGGTGGCAATTACCCACGTCAGCACAATTTACTTTACACTTCAGATTCATTGAACTGTCGTAACCTTGATATTATATCAGAGCAAGAGTTAGTTGATAACTTTTCACGGTGTTACACACGTCGTTATAATATATCATAACCTTAAGTTTTCATGATAAAGTAACGATAGATATACTGAGAATTCAGGCGTTAGAGTTTGTTACGGTTGACAGAGTGGGAAGTACTTCTATACTGATCGATTATATGCATCATGCAAATCCAACCTTACTGGTTGAATCTTGGCATTGCCATTGGTGGAAAGCAGAAAAAACTCATCAAGAAACCTGTCACAAAACACACACTAACGGTTAATTCTGTACCAATTATTTATCTGCTTCAAATAAACTTTTCACTTTCCTGAGGAATTTATTTTTATGTGAGTGTCGCACAATAATGTCATATTTTTTGTAACCCAGGAGTGTTCGACTTATAGAAAAAATTAGGTTAGTGTATATAATATAACAAGTGAGTTAATTTTTTTAAGGAATCAAAATGGAAAAGAGAAAAATCACTACTTGACTCTAAAATATCTAATTTGTCTGAGGAACGAAACCGGCTGGAGTTGAAGGTGGATTCTTTGGAAGAAAGTTTGCTGATGCTGACATTCGCCTTTGGAAGTAACAAAGGCTCTTCTAACCCTCAGAATCCCTCTAGAGACAACTTACAGAATTCTCCTTTCCATATCAGACGCTCATCTTCGATCGTAGAACTAACGGATATTGACTCGGATGATATCAATCAAATCAATGGTAAGTAATGAATAATATGTCACAATCTGTTTAAAATTTAATTTTTAATTGCTTGAAGTCCAAAGTATCCGATTTAACATTCTACCCATCGAGGTCTGTTGCATCCCCAGCTGATTCGTTAGCAGCACGCCCTTGACTCGATTTTATGGTATTTTAATTTTTTTAAATGCTCCTAGCATACTAAAATGAAATATCTTACCGGCTCTATCCTACTGACTTTCTTTTGGGTATGCTCGAAATGAATCTTCTTCGGGTCAGAAGGGATGTACACATTGCTACGTATTTCTTCAGATTGATTCGCGGATGGTTTGAAAACTCAGCTGTCATGGAGAGCATTCATTTCTATGTACTTGATGGGTATCTTCGCCACCGACAGCATAGACTGTTCTATTTTCCGGCCTGTAGGATTAATTTGCCAATGGTCATGATGATCGGGAGAGAAATCTTGCTTTTAAGCAGAATTAATTCGGATATCGACATATTTAGCGAAGCTACATTTAAAAGGCAAGCTCTATTAATGCTTGTATAATTTGTAGGCCTATGTGTTCAATGTAGTACTCTGACAAATGTATTTTAAAAATGCATTAAAATGTTAAATTTTGTAATGTTTTTAAATTAATAAATAATAAAATTTAAAATAAAATTGTTAAATCTTTATATTATTCTAGCTTGACGTTTCGTCACTTGCAAATACATATGTTTATTTATTTTATCTGTGAAAAAGTGCATCACAATAATGGAAATATAAGTATAAGTATATTCAGTTCTGTAAAACAATTTTCACAGAGTAACAATTATTATAAGCAATAATTATCAGCCCAAAACACTCATCTACATTGAAAAATCTTCCGAGAAAAGATACTTGCCGCCAACGGGACTTGAACTCGTGTCCTCTGATTGCCGGTCAGCTGCTCTTGACCACTGAGCTATGGCGGCTTATCAAATACCCGCCAAATAATTCAATATATACTAGTGTTTCATTCAACAATTACTGCTTATTATATTTTTTCCACCTGAAAACAACCAACTTTATTTTTTCGAAAGAGACATTTTTAGTGTTAAATCCCTCACTAGGTGGCGTCGAGACAAATTATGTCTACATTTATTGGGGAAATACTTAAACTCGTCAAATATTAATTATTATTTTTTATTATCGAAGGAAGCAAATACTTTGTGGTGTGACATTATATAATAAATTAAAAAATACACTTTGTAAAGCACCACTATAAAAAGTGGTGCTTTACAAAGTGTATTTTTTAATTTATTATATTATTTTTTAATTTATAAACTAACATTTATACAAGATTTTTATGCATAGCACTAAGGGTAACAATTATTATAAGCAATAATTGTCAGCCTGAAACACTCATCTACATTGAAAAATCTTCCGAGAAAAGATACTTGCCGCCAACGGGACTTGAACCCGTGTCGCCAAATAATTCAATATATACTAGTGTTTCATTCAACAATTACTGCTTATTATATTTTTTCCACCTGAAAACAACCAATTTTATTTTTGCGAGAGAAACATTGTTAGTGTTAAATCCCTCACTAGGTGGCGTCGAGACAAATTATGTCTACATTTATTGGGAAAATACTTAAACTTGTCAAATATTAATTATTATTTTTTAATTTATAAACTAAGGTTTAGACAAGATTTTTATGCACAGCACAAATGTCTCTCTCGCAAAAATAAAGTTCGTTGTTTTCAGGTGGAAAAAATATAATAAGCAGTAATTGTTGAATGAATAACTAGTATATATTGAATTATTTGGCGGGTATTTGATAAGCCGCCATAGCTCAGTCGTCAAGAGCAGCTGACCGGCAATCAGAAGGACACGGGTTCAAGTCCCATTGGCGGCAAGTATCTTTTCTCGGAAGATTTTTCAATGTAGATGAGTGTTTCAGGCTGATAATTATTGCTTATAATAATTGTTACCCTTTGTGCTATGCATAAAAATCTTGTCTAAACGTTAGTTTATAAATTAAAAAATAATAATTCATTTTCACAGAACTTGAAAATTAGGTTTGAAATTTGATGAATTATTCAAATTCTGTGAAACTATTGGCTCTTCATCTATCCTAACCAATAGGCCACTTGCATCACATTTTAAAAAAAAATTCCGGTTTAGGCAAATATTCTAAGACATTCTGTATTTTTTTTTTTTTAATCGTATTTTTGAAACCCTGGCGATTTTTTGAAAATTTAATTCTGAAAAATCAGACCATTTTTTATAAACCGGAAAGATGGGACATAATTTTATAGGTGCGAAAAAACGATAATTACATAGCCGAAAATCATTTAAAAAAAAAAGAACTTTTTCCACACGAATAACACAGGAGAATAACGAGGCATATCAAAAATATAAAATCTCATAAATATTTTTTTCCTTGATCCATCTTATTGATCATAAATCATTATAATGTTCAACGTCTATATTACTAAATCAAATGTAATATACTTGTACTTGTAAATTATAATAATAATAAGAATATTATAAAATTTGATTTTGTTAAAATCCGCACCATTATCATTATACCTCTAAAACACGTACGGACAACGTAAATTGGGTTCTCGTCATAACATCTGTCAAAAAATCAAACCAAATGATACGTTCGCAGAGAACAAACAATCAATCTAGTGAACGTTAAATGTCAAATTCAAAAATTCACCTAAAATTAAAGCGATGCCACATAAAAAAAAAAAATCAGTGTGGAATTTTATAAAAATGATAGGAAAATTTTCGGCGACGGGACATTTTCATGTAGTGACATATTATTTATTATAATAGTGATTTATTTTTTTTTAATTAAAAAAACTGTGCATTTCTAAAAATTTGTACTAACATTTTCGTAATCTTAGTAAAAAAATCTATCCACACGATTTTTTCCAAGTCGTTATGAAGTCCATGCAAGTGGCCTATTCTTATTTGAATGGGTCTACCACTTAATGATGATTTCATTGTTCTGTCATTTGTCATTTTTCCACATGGCCAGCTCATCACAGTTTCTGGATGTCAGAATCTTCCAATGGTTTCATTACCCTCAATTAGACGCTTGGATTGCAGTTTCTTTTTAAGTTTAAATTCTAATTTGCAGTTCCTTTCCAGTTTTAATTTCTGAATAATTCATTGAAAGATTATTATTTTTTCCAAGAGTTCTGCATTCATAGACTCTTAATTAAGTGTCTTCATTAATAATTAACCCATTTTTCTTATTTCCTACAGATCCACCGATACAAAAACCAACGCCAAAACCGCGCACATTTGTAAAAACATCTCCAACACACCGAGCAAAAGATAAAGTACAATCACTGATAGATTCTGATGTCAATCTACCTGGTTCTCCTATTAAAATGTCTGAAAAAACACACTCAGAGTCTCCGAAACTAACTACAGTGGTGATTCAAACCGACCCGTGCAATCTAGAAAACGCCATCTGTCAAACCGACTTCGAAGTTTACTCAGCCAGTGACAGAATCGCAGTTAAGGATGAGATTTGCGAGTTGAAAAATCAATTGAATATTGCGCAAGACGATTTAATTTCTGCTCTTGCCTTAGCATCAGAAAGAGCTGAAAAACTGTTAAATTTCGACTCAGAAAAATGCATATATGAATCTAAGATGGCGGCTACTGAACAGCTGATACTTGACAAGGACAAAATGATTGAAAGTTTAGAGATAAAAATTCAAGAAATCGGCCTAAAATTGTCTAAATTTGATGCTGAATCTGAAAAATTGAATCACGATAATGAAACCGAGCAGTTGCAAAATGTCTTGAAGAGTTTGCGACTGGTGGAAGCGGAGAAAGATGAGGCAATAGCGGAATATAGAAGCTTATTGGAGAGTGAAAAGATTGAGCATAATAAAACTACCGCCATTGCACAGAAGCAAATGTTTGATATGAAAATGCAGTTGGAGTCTTTAGACAGGGAGTATGTCAGGTAAAATGTGTGCTTATTTAATTTGTAGTATTTTTAACTCCATTTCTGTCAATTTATTATTAACTTGTGTTGATATTTTTGTTTCAGTTTAAAAGATCTGATGACAGCACCATCTCATATTGAAAGCTACAATAGCACCATCGAAAAGTACCGAGGGAAAATATTGGAATTAGAAGAAAGATGCTTTCAATTACAGAGAGACTTTGAGAATGCTCATGCTGCTGTGTTAGTTCTTTCATAAAAAATAAAGTTGACAATTTTTATTGTAATAACGTTGCCAGCTCCAAATAGTTTCATTGGCATAGAACTTCCAGACAGAAAAAGTTGTGTGAATTTCGTGATGCCAGTATGATGCAGGTTTTTTCCCCATTTTTACATATCTTTCTACCATCGGTCTCTTAGGGAGTCTTGGCTAAAGTAGCCCCTAAAGTAGAGGGGTTCTTATATGATTCCAGTAACTTCTGTATTTTTCGTTTTTATACATGACTTGTGAGAAGGAAGATTCTTATGTAAGCATTATAAGACGATTGTCGATGACAGCACGTACAACCTCTCTCTCTGGGACTACCTTTCCTCGGGGAAACAACCCCACTCTTGCCAGTCTCCTGTTGTTTTCTTCCAGTTCCTTATTCCTAAAGCTGCAGTGTTTTTCTTAATACCATCCAACATGCCAAATTTATAACTTATATTAACTATTTTTTGTTACTATGTTTTTATTAATTAACTATTTGCCTTCTCCGCAAATGCCCTCCACCCCAAATGCTCCAATCCTCTTCCTTGCCTCTGGGTCGCTTCCACTGGCATTATTTCACCATTTTCAGCTCACCGCAGCTTTGGTACCTACAGAAATATTTGGGACTATTGGACTAAAAGTCTAAACCATAGCTATTAGAAAAAAGGGAGATGGGCCATGAACCAACAATTCACCAGCATCTTTCATCCATACTACAGCAAATCTGCCTCTGTTTCTACCTTCACACCAAATGCATAATTTTCATTGCGTGATGCTTTGATAACTCGTGGGGTTTGGTTGTGACTCGGCCACAGCATCCGCTTCCATGACATATTTCCCTATGTTTTTATTATCTACGGTCTAAACCAGTGGTTCTCAAATAGTTTTTCCTGAGTACCTCTTTGAGGAAGAGCCCAACCTCACTGACCCCCTGTAGCCAAATTGCACAATTTCTGTACAGTGCATGCACGTACCAGTTAAAGCAACCTCGTATACCCCAAAGGGTAAGCATGGGAATAATTGGAAACCACTGGTCTAAAATAATAATATTATTTACAGTCTTTCGTCACGTTCAGAATGTGAACGTTGGAAAACACTATCGGGCGAACGATTCTCCGACCTGGAATCGCTGAGCCGTCGATTGGAGGAGAAGCACAACGACGAGGTCAACTCTTATAGGACCGAGGCTTCCCATTGGCTGGCCGAACTGAACATCTCAAAGCGGAATATCGGGGATCTTAGGGCGGAACTTAACCAGGGCAAGATGGCTGCCGCGCGACAGGTGGCCGATAGGGACGAGGTTATTAGGCGATTGCACATTGTCAATGGGAATTTGAAGGTTAGTAAATAATATATATTATAAGTGCTCAACATGGATAGTACAGTAACTTTTGAGGTAGCCAGTAGGCCTCCCGTTGACTGGTTGAGCTAAACATTTCCAAGCGAAACATCGGGGAACTTAGGGCAGAACTTAGCAAGTTATTGATAGGGACAAGATGATCAGGTAATTGCAAATTGCCATTTTGAAGATTAGTAATTGATTAATTGTTTTAGTATTTATTTCAAGTGATTACTGTTAAACTTATTGTGAACTCAGATATGAGTGCATCAGCAAAATAATAGATTACTAGTGAGTTCCTGGAATATAAGTAGGGAGTTCAATAATAATTAAGTAATAACACACATACTTTTTAATTCATTTATTTGTGCACACCGGGTTTTGAACCTGCGATCTCTAGATTTGTAGCAAGGTGATATGATACCTAGAATGGCCGCAGTTTTATATATTATCTCTAAAATATTATAAATCCTTTACAGCAACAGGTGCTTAACCTCCAGACCATCATATCGGCCAGCGATCCCACTTTTGACCTCTCGGCCATCACAGAACTGGAAGAAGAAGAAGATTTGGCCTTGGAGAGCGCCCTGACGACCATGCAGTCGCACCGACTGGACACAAACGGCCGGACGGAATCCACCAGTGATACTACGGTGGATGTGGATTCCAATCGCGGAATGTACAGCGATAGAAATGTACAGAGCGGCCGAACGCAATCGGGATGGTAAACAAAAATTGTATCTTTTAAAGTTGTTTTTACTTTTTTAACTTTGTTTACTGATAGTAAGAAGAGTCTTGATTGCCTTTAGAAGTGGATAAAGGTACCTTTATTATATAACCCAATTTTTAACACGTAGAGCCTCTATATTTTGCAATGATCTCAACCCCTAAGGCTAATTTGTTCAGTTTTCGGAATAACTCATAAAGGTCTCACAGAAATCGTTGTGTCTCTCTACTATAATGGTTAGAAATATGATCTAAACTGTGTTAGGAAGAGAAAACATCCCACTTTATATTCAAATGGAAAAGTTATCCATAAAATAATTAAAATGTCCATCTTTCTAAATTCAAAGTTCCTCACCACAATTTGAAAATTATTTTCACATGAAACGACACAAAGAGAGTTGACGATAACATTTGTAATACATTTGCCTATAATATGTGTGTTATAATTTTTTTCGTTCGCAGTAATTTTAGTTAGAAAAACATAAGGTGAGCCATTTTTGAAACTCTTTTATATGTTTGTTTCTATAATTACTTGTTTATTTCGAATTATAAAATTTGAAAGCATTTTTTATCACCTTTTAAAGACAGTTTTTGGTTTGGGATGCCTTCAGATATATTCTACATATTTATTTGGATTTTAATGCAAAGCCGAAATAGGATAAATGAGTAAAGCACCTGTAAAGAAAAATGGCTCAAGCGCCATTTCAAGCTCAATGCAAGGCTCTTGGTTGGCCTTTAAAAGCTGTTTTCTTGAGCTCTATTGGGCCGAACCGACTGAAATTTTCGTTTAGCTGTATGGCGCTTGAGACAATCTTCCTTTCCAGCTGCAAGGCGCTTTAGCCATTTATCCTTTCCAGGGTCGTATTTTGATTTTGATAAAATTAAAATAATTTCGGTAAATTTTGGGGATCGCTGGCAACGGTTAATACGCACTTTTTTTTGAAAAAACCTTTTGATTCACCTTAATTACATTAAAAGGCAACTATTTGCATTGGGGGAAGTGGAAAATGTTTCATTCTAAATTTCATTACGTAAAATTAAAATTAGCTTTCGTCTTGTGAGATTGTACGCCAGAATCACAAACCATGTTACACAAACCTAGCGTAGCCGCTAAACTACTTGAAAACTGGGATGTTTTTCTTGCCTTGACGCGAGTAGGCGTTATAAAGGGGCACTTTCTTTTGTATCACAAACCATGTTACACAAAAATATTTTCCACTTCCCCCAATGCAAATAGTTGTCTTTTAATGTAATTAAGGTTAACCGTTGCCAGCGATCCCCAAAAATTAATATAATTTCACTATGCCACAGTTCACCATCCAATAGTTCCACGTCATCAGATTTTCTGCTTTTAGTTAAAATTTAGTTCAAAAAAATTGTATTATGTTGGTACTCAGTGCATTACAGAATTTTGCCCTATTAAAAAAAAAAATGAAATTAATATTTTTAAGTTATTATTCTTTTTTCCTTTTTCATCAGGCCTGATTCAACCTTGGAGCATGTCAGGAGGGAGAAACAAATGCTGGGCAAGCAGAACTCGCTCCTGAGGAAACAGATACGGGTATTGGGCGCTCGGGAGAAAAGGTCCAGGCTGGAGCTGCAGAACCTCAAGTCACAGCTGTCCAGGTAATCAATTATATTCTTTTCTACGGTCAATTTACAGAATTGAAGGAGTCTGTCAAGAAGAGAACCATGTTGTAGGAGTTCAAATTATTCTAAAGTTTAGTTGTCCTGCCAATCAAAGAGTCATTGAAGCAACCCATTTTCATGTGACAAATGACATCTGTGTAATATGTTGGGTGGGTGTTTGGCGTGTTTCTAGACAATGCACCATTGCCGAAGGGATCAATGACTCAAGATCCACAGAGCATCTTTCATTGAAATACCGTCTGATAAAGTACAGCATTCCCACCTGGCGATTGTGCTCCAAATTCTGCAAATGCAAATCTATCTGCCCATTTCTGCATAGTCTAGAGTTTTTTCAGATATTTTAGAGCTCCAGGTCAGAGATGGTTACAATAATTGTTTTACTGTCTGATTACTGTCAGTAATTTTTATTCAACACTGCAACTATTGTCGTTATGTCCTAGTCTTTTTCATAAATTATTTGCCTTATGTTCATTTTAGATCCGGTGTAAACAATACAAAAAATTTCACAAACCACGAAGAAACTTCGTTTTTGCAACGTAAAATTGAAGCACTTGAGAATCAACTGTCAGAGAGAACCACCTACAGCGTTACCAGCAACAATGCCAGAGCTATGCAGATTGCTCTGTGGGATAAACAGAAAAGGTAAGGATATATAGTGGATAATGCATAAGAACTAACAACTAACAAACTGTATAGTGTATACTGTACTCACACTCACGGAGTGTGGTTTAGCACCATAATTTGTGCTTCTTTTAGGTTTTTTTGTCTCCAAGTAATTATAAATAATTAAATATTATTTTTATATCTCAAAGATGGGTTTTTTTACCTCTGTGTGTTTGAAGTTACACTATGTAAAGCGCTTTTTGAAATGCATGGATAGATGGCATACTATTGTTTGTTTGGTCAGGAATATAAATTTAATTTTTTAATTGTGACATGAATTTAAATTACCTGTGATTATCTTTGTGAATATTGCTCTGGTCGGGTCAAGTTGGAATCCTAATTTATTTATCAAGAAATTAACCTAATATATTATTGATAGGTGGTACCCCTTTGTGTGGAAGTTTAAGAGCCGTTCTTTGCAGGAAGGCATCTCTTATAGGTTGGTGCCACCTTTATGTGCATTTAGGCAATTTTTAGGATTACAATTTTTGAACACCGCAAAGTTTATTCCTTTCAATACTTTTTGCAATATCCGCTTAGTTTGGGTCTATTTATACTCCGTATATAAAGTGAGTTGTTAAGAGGATTTCAGCGATTGGT
Source organism: Limnephilus rhombicus (assembly GCA_929108145.2). Classification (NCBI taxonomy): domain Eukaryota; kingdom Metazoa; phylum Arthropoda; class Insecta; order Trichoptera; family Limnephilidae; genus Limnephilus; species Limnephilus rhombicus. The sequence goes on from OV815288.1 coordinate 23,309,786, forward strand.
ACATTCCTGTACAGGTATTTTGAACTCAAATCCAAAATTAAGGTTTGTATGGAACGGGCCGAAACAGGCCATTTTCAAAGGAGGTGTTGAAGTTGCACGACTCTGAGTTATCCAGTCACCGACAAATGTCAACCATGTACACATGTTGGGTGGGCATTTGGCATGTTTCCAAACTATGTCCTGTTGCCAAAGGGACCAATGACTCAAGTTCCACGGAGCTTTTTTCATTGAAATACCGGCAAGTCAAGGATAACATTCCCATCCGACGACTGTGCTCTGTAGACTGCAAAAAGGAATCTATCATGCAAAATAATTATATGCTAAAGGGAATCTATCTGCCCATTTCTGCAGAGTCAAGAGTTTTTCAGATATTTTGGAGCTCCAGACCAGAGGTACACCACACCTAGTCCACTAAAGGTTTTGGTAGCTAAGTTGGTATATTATGCCACTCGCAGGGAGTGTAGAGGTCCTGAATCTGAGTTTCTCTCTCTTTTCTCTACTTCATGATCTTTGAATATTATTAATATTCAATCAACAGATGGCAGGAGACATCAGAGAGATGGAAGCAGAGATTTGAGGAGAAGTCTGCCCAGTTGGAACGAATGGACAGGCATCTAGAGGCAGCTCGGACCACCATTCAAAGAATTGAGAAGGAAAAGCGACTCTTGGATTCTCGGCTGTCTAAAACTTCTAGAAGTAAGGCTTTTTATTATTACATATTTTTTTATCAAAAAATAAAAATAGCACGGAATATTATAGTTATAGGATTTGTGAAGCTGAAAGTTAAAAAAAATATATAGGTATATTTAGATTCTGTAAAGAATAAATGGCTAAAGTGCCATGCATCTGAAGAGGAAGAATGACTGAAGCACCTTACAGATGTATGGCACTTGAACTATTCTTCCTTTCCAGCATTGATATGTGTATTTGTATACATATCGACGCTGTATACATATAGAAGTTTGATATTTATATGTTTTGTTTAAAATTGACAGCTACCGATGGTCCAACGCCATCAACTGTTACCGGTGACTATGACAACCATCTGGAGCTACTCCTGAGGGACAAGGAAAGACTGGAGGAGGAAGTGAGAGGGCTGAGGGGAAAGCTGGAGGGAACTGTCACACAGGGGTCCCTCATGGAGAGGTTGGAAGCCCAGCAACGGAGAATCACTTCTCTGGAGTTAGCCGATAAAGTTCAGTATTGTTTGAATATATTTGTGAATATAGACCCCTGTGAAACCACAATGAGAATCACTTGGCTGGGGTTCATTGTTTCCTCATCCCTTGAAGATATTTCTGAGATTAAAAAGGATGACAGAAGTAGGAGCTGAACAATTAATTGTGTGTGTTACATTTTGGTCCTTCGAGCCGGATTTGACATTCTGTAGTCATTGTGTGCTTTATAATATTATGCTGTTAAAGACAAAATTAAAAGATTACTTAGTTTTAACCATGTTTATTGTTAAAAAAAAACCGACATGTTTCATAAGCAATGCTTACTTCATCAGGGTTATTTTAAAACTAATTACAGGATGACATAGGCCCTGACTAATGTAAAAAAATATATGCATAATTTTCATTCAAGGGAAAAGACGTTCTAGTATCAGAGTACGAGCGACTTCTGGAGCAGAACTCTTTCCTCGCGAAACGCAATCTCAAATTGGAGTCGGAAATATTGGACGGACAGCTCGTCAACTTGGGGAGGAGGCTGGAGCCCGATGGAAGTGAGGGGGAAAATCTCTGCTGCCGGAGGAACCGGCTACAGAAGGAACACTTGGAAAAGTAATATATAAACTATACCTGTTTAAGATATTACTCGTAGATGGCATTGGTAACAAATAAAGCTATCAATAATGCAGGGATTAAGACTTACATACGATTGCGACCTCAAGGTCGGGGCCCAGAATCACTCCTACAGCCTGCTAGATAAGCCATCTGAAATGATTGTAATCCAACACCAAAAAAAGTCCAGTTAAAGACCACCACTCAGATTCGAAAAGTTGCTTATTTTCAACTTTCAGGATGCTATGTGGAGGGTCTATTTGAGGAGAGAAAGTTCTGGGAAGGAAAAAGATATGTGAGGTGGATAGGAACTGGGGGTCAGTTTGACCAGGAGTGACGGATGTATGAATCCATCCCTCCACAACGGTGCAGGTGACGTTCCGAGAGAGTTTAGCTGGAGAGGTCAAAACGTCTCCCTCAACCAGTCTCCCTCAACCAGTCTCCCTCAACCAGTCTCCCCCAATCCGGTCTGCCATGCAGTAGGTGGGCAGACGCATCCGCTGCCAAGACCGGGACAAACTTCACCCCTTTGAGACCGGGCACCGCTGCTAAGTCAACAAATGTAGCAAACTACTTGGGGTCACCTACGGCAGAGATGTTGGTTAACCAATCAATGGTTCCCGGGGCGGTGATACTCATTCTCGCCTCCCAAATTGCTTGAAATGTCTTTTTACGTGTTTGGTGAACAGATCAGGAACTTCCCAATCTTCTTCTCCCCTATTTCTTTCCATTTCCCACTCTCTTTAGCCTCCCCACATACCCTAGTTGGGGATGCAATAATACCAATGTCTCTGGATATTTGGAAATCTTGTACATTATTAACATTAACAGAAATCAATAGAATTATAATTTTTTCTTTAGCTATGTGAAGTTGCTCAAAGAAGAAAACAGCCAAATACTTTCGAGGAACATTGAGCAACCGGTATTGGATGTGACTGCGACCAAAACTAGCTCAGTTTCTCAGGCTAAGAGAACAGCTGATCTAGAGCGTACTGTACTAACTTTGAGAGGTAAATACTATGATAACTTGTTATATTGTTGTATTGCCATAGATAATAGAAACAAGGGGCATGGATTTCGAACCATTATCAGTAAGAACATTGCCAAGGTCGTTCACCCGTAATACTGCAAATGCATTATGCGGTGCCATTTAATTTCTTAAACATGCAACGTATCGATGCCCCTGTTCTCGGCACTTATTCACTGATACAAGTTCACAAGACAACTGTTAACGGTTATGCCGTATGGGGCACATCCAACTGCTGTGATGTCCACATTTTATTAACAACTATCTTTTACCCGCCAAGAAATTACTGTACAAAGAATTTTCCCATGGGAATGAAATGTTTTTCCAGAATTAAAAATAGCCTATGTCACTTCCCAGTCCTTCAACTATCCCTATTCAAAAAATCTCATCGATCGGTCACTCTGTTGCGACATAAAAAAAGGACAAACAACAAACACACTTTTGCATTTGTAATATTACTTGGGATTAACAATGGGTTAAAAAAATATATTTTAAAAATTAATATTTACTATTTTTGTACCTTTTTAAAAACAATTATCTCAGTGACAAGATAGGGAAATAAGTATTTCAACAGTTTCTTGTCTATTTTTATAATTTTTTATCTTCAGAATGCTGAAGATGGCCGTGATAGGCTAAAGCAGTACCTAAAGGACAAAAAAAGAGTTTTAAATTGTTTAAAAAATCATTATAATGGAATGGTAAGACTTTTTCAACAATAATAATGAGTTACTTTTGCTTCTAGGTTTGATTGGAGGTCTGCAAGCAGAAAATAAGCGGCTGCTAATGGGTTCTGGAAAATTGAAAAGAAGTCCTGTTCACATTTCTCATGAAAAAGTAATGAACTCAAAATATTTGTAATGATGCAAAACTAAATATTAAGATTCCAATGTTTCAAAAACCTCAGTTGAATCTCTGAAGTGTAGTCAATTTACAATATCTTCCCTATTTTGTAAAAAAAAATATCCAATGAAACTTTCAGGCCCTTCTTTCATAGATATAAGTGAATATCAAATCTGATTCCCGACAATTTAATGATCTTGGTGACTACCGCCATATATCTACGGGGAAATTCATACACATGCATGTGTTGTCGACATTTTGTAAACTCGTTGGCGTTGCCAGTCTAAAAAGACAGTCTTAACAGTCAACAAAGTATGACAGTTTATAAAAATGACAGCTACATCTACCGTTTGGTTGTGAGTGAGCCTATGAAAGCATTCTAGTTTTACATTTTGAGAATTCAACAATGGTTGTTGGCGATGCAGGTCTTGTGGTTTGAGCTGCAAGGTGTGCGGACTGTGCGCAACAAGTTGTTTGCGACGTCGATACACAAAATGGGTTTCGAATACTTGCATATTCCTATAAAGAAATGCCTCTGACTTATAGACTGGTGAAAGGATCGAAAATTTGTTTAAATCAAAACCACCTCTAGGCCAGGACACTGAATCAAATCTGTCTCTTATAAATATCAAATTAAATTTGCGTTTTCAGGTAATCGATGAACTGAGACGAGAAACTGATGCTTGCAAAAGAACAATAAATGAAAAAGATGAATTACTGGAGAGAGCCAAGATGCTTTTGAGAAAAGCAGTTGAAAAGGAAAAATTGCTTCTGCAAGAGGTTTTTTTAAAATATATTATGTTATTAAATGTACACTAAAATACTAGCAGTGATTTTAAAAGATGATTTTAAGAGATGTCCAGTGGGCTACCCCAGACAACGAAGGGCAAAGCAACTCCGGAGGCTTTGCAAGGAGAGGCCGGGCCGCATATTTCCAAAACCTATACTGTTTCAGTCGCTTTAAATTTTCAATATCAAAATTTAAATATTTAGAAATAAAATTATTAATTTCTAATATACACATTGGAAAGATTATTTTATCTAGATTTTAGAACAATTTTTGCTTTTGCAAAGTGATAAAAAATTATCAATATAGAGGTGTATTTGCAAAATATGGGAATAATATTAAAATTTAAATATTTAGAAATTAAATTATTAATTTCTGATATACCCATCAGAAAGATTATTTTATCTAGATTTTAGAACAATTTTTATTTTTGCAATTTGATAAAAAATAACCAATATAGAGGTATATTTAAAATGTAAATTGTCCCTACCGCGACTGAATCGGTATAGGTTTTGTAAATACACGGCCGGGCCTACTAGGGATGGACAGACAGGGACCCCCGAGGCCCTTCGTCGAAGTGATGGATTCCCAACCCTAGTAGGACAAGGGGATATAGATGAGATGACATGAGATCAGATAATTAAATATAAAATATAACATTTTGAAAAAAATATTTATCCTTAATTTTTTTATGTTTTCAGATTTCAACACTGAAAGGACTCCAGGAAAAGAATCAAGAAGAAATAAGAAATCAATAATAAATTTGAAGTAGCATTGTGGTACATTTACAATACGATTTTAATTTAAAATATTTCATAAGCATCATTCAATAGACATGTATTTGACGAAGAACCATTATACAGGAAAAATAATTATATTTAACATAATATATTTACGCGTAAGCACAAAAAACTATGTTTGCAAAAATTATTATTAATACTCTTATGGTGATGTATGTATATATGTGTAAATGTTGTCTATACATTTATTGCAATGGTGTTACCTACTGCAAAATACAATTGAAAATAAAACAAAGTTTTTGCATTGCTATATCGACATGTTCACAATAACATTGTGCATTTCCCTCTCAACCTAACCAACAAATAGAGCATATGTGGGGATCAGCCAAAAGGGGCAGTAAAAAAATTGATATTAGGTTGGGTTAGGTTGGTTTAAGGTGGACATGCACAATGCAATTTTGAGCACCATACTGTAATTTAATACATTTTTTGTACATTATTTATATTACTTCCACGACAAAGAGTCTTAAGGTACCTACTGAAAGAATATGAAGACAGCTGTAGGTAGGCACAAAATCTATATTTTTTCCAATCTAAAACTGAATAAAAATGTATTCTCTTTTTAAGTCTGGTTTTGTTTCTTTTGAAAAAAAACTAAACAATGTTTTTTTATCAGTTGGAAAATATTTTTTGGAATAGAGCAGGTTGAGTTTTTGGAGGTGTGGAGAAAAATACAAAAAAAAAAAACGTAAAAAAATGAATAAATGAAAAAATTATAATGTAATAAAAACCCAAAAACATCCATTTCGGCCCAAAATTATCCGTGTAACTTGTGAAACAATAAAATACTTTAAAAAAACAACAAAAAAATGGGGAAACCATTAGGTATGTGATTTATATTATTTTCTGTTATTTTATAATAAGATTTATTTAAAAATGCGGGAGGAATGCAGAATACGCCAATGTCAGGGAATTTAATAAAAATGCACTTTCTAGATGAGAAAAGTGTGTAGAAACTCATTAAAAAAAGAATTAATGTGCGGAAAGCACAATTGAGGGAGATACAGCCGATCAAAGTTTTATAAAATTTCACTCGCAAACTGATACTATGACAGCCCGCCCGCCATCGTTATGTTGGTATCACGGACTAGATACAATTGTAGAATTGTAGCCGACTACATGGGATACTTGAGGCGCGTAATTATGAAACTAAACAAAATACTACCTTAAAATCGCTCACTCGTAATCGTCCTCAGAGTCAGATGTCCCATCCTCAAGCGACGGCAGAGTGTTGGGTGGACGTTCCACAGTGGCGTCATATAAACGTCCAGCCATGCACAAAAATTCGTCCATGCGATTTATGCGTAATTATGAAATTTGTCTAGCGGGCTTGTGTATTATAGCGCCGGATCTGCCCCCCCCCATAACCTAACCTAACCTTTCTAGCGGGCTTGTGTATGTTAACCCCGCGCCGGATCTGCCCCCCCCCCCCCCCCATAACCTAACCTAACCTAACCTAACCTAACCGAACCTAACCTAACCTTTCTAGCGGGCTTGTGTATGTTAACCCAGCGCCGGATCTGCCCCCCCCCCCCCCCCCATAACCTAACCTAACCTAACCGAACCTAACCTAACCTTTCTAGCGGGCTTGTGTATGTTAACCCAGCGCCGGATCTGCCCGCCCCCCCCCCCCCCCATAACCTAACCTAACCTAACCTAACCTAACCTAACCTAACCGAACCTAACCTAACCTTTCTAGCGGGCTTGTGTATGTTAACCCAGCGCCGGATCTGCCCGCCCCCCCCCCCCATAACCTAACCTAACCTAACCTAACCTAACCGAACCTAACCTAACCTTTCTAGCGGGCTTGTGTATGTTATCTTTACATTAAGAAACAGCCTACGTTTTTAAATGGTTTGTCTGGCGGGATTCTCCATTTCAGTGCCTATTTACATTATATTATTAATTCTGTTTTTCATAATTACGCGCCTCAAGTATCCCATGTAGTCGGCTACAATTCTACAATAGAGAACTCCAGTCCAATTTTTTTATTTTTTTTTATGAATAATGACCTTCTAACTTAAATAACTACATTTTTATTTTTATTTTTAGAGATAGTTTTAATAGTTAAAATAATTGTCAAAGTTTTAATTTTTCAAGACCCCCGAAAACCACCGGAAATATGGTAAATCGTGTGACGTCATCACTCCTGAAAAATTTGTATAGGACCGGGCAATCAGCTGATCAACTACCGCCATTTTGAATACCGTTGTTCGAAGTATGCTCCCTAGAAGAAGCATTACTATTTTTTTTGTGCAACAGTTTTTCAATATTTTAAATAATAGAGATAAACTAATAGAGATACCTCTATTTTTGATACTGAATTATTTAGGCTGACATATTGTTTCAATAAACACAATAACTAAATCTCTATAAACAGTATGAAATAAAGAATAACATGAAATGTTGTTAATACTGATGGCTTGTGCCATACCTACATTTCAATTGATTTCAATACAATGTGATACATTGACTGGTGACGCGTGACGTCAACACTAACCATTCAATCGTACCAACTTAACAGTGTATTTTAACGAGACGTTAAAAAATGCACTTTTTAATAATTTTTTAAGAACTCTACGTTTAAAATTATGAAATAATTCAGTTATATATTCAGAATCAGCGTTCACTGGTCTGTATGGACATATTTTTTTAAAGCCATAATATTTTTCACTGGAGTTCCTTATTGTATCTAGGCTCTTGTTTGTATCAGGTCCGGGATACCAACATAACGATGGCGGGCGGGCTGTCATAGTATCAGTTTGCGAGTGAAATTTTATAAAACTTTGATCGGCTGTATTTCCCTCAATTTTGCTTTCCGCACATTAATTCTTTTTTTAATGAGTTTCTACACACTTTTCTCATCTAGAAAGTGCATTTTTATTAAATTCCCTGACATTGGCGTATTCTGCATTTCACCCAAAAATGCTACAAGAAATAAAGTAACCACAGATGAGATAACGGGTAAAGTTCGGTTTATGGCTGAAATTCCTAAAAAATAAAACTAGTTATTTTTATACTAACTTTGGGCCGGGGAATCCGAATCTGAAAGAATTAGGTTGGGGCAAGCAAATATAAACTGAATAACACAACTTAAAAATTTTCGATACACAAACAATCTCCAATAAATTAATGACACATCTTTTTATGGGCGATACTCCGAAAGAAGAAATTTAATTATCTTTATACTAACTTTGGGCTGGGAAATCCGAATCTGAAAGAATTAGGTTACACTCGGCAATATTAACTGAGTTAAACAACTGTACAATTTTGAATTTACATACAATATAACAGGAATAACAGGCCATTTTTTTCTGAGAATAAAGATCATAGAAAAAACTAAGGTAAATTTACAATAAGCCGCCGCACTTTTAATTTGCACACATTAAAGAAAGTGCCCCCTTTATACCGCCTGCTCGCGTCAAGGCAAGAAAAACATCCCAGTTTTCAAGTAGTTTAGCGGCTACGCTAGGTTTGTGTAACATGGTTTGTGATACAAAAGAAAGTGCCCCTTTATAACGCCTACTCGCGTCAAAGCAAGAAAAACATCCCAGTTTTCAAGTAGTTCAGCGGCTACGCTAGGTTTGTGTAACATGGTTTGTAATTCTGGCGTACAATCTCACAAGACGAAAGCTAATTTTAAAAATAGTGTACTTTCCAAAATCTGTGCCTATTAAAAGTGCGGCGGCTTATTGTAAATTTAATAAAACTAAAGATAACATATTACCACATAAAATTAAGTGTTGCCATTAAGCAATAATATCAATAACGTAAAAAAACATGTTTATAATTTCAGTAATTATTTTTTATAAATTTTATTCACTTTTGTATCACAAACCATGTTACACAAACCTAGCGTAGCCGTTAAACTACTTGCAAACTGGGATGTTTGTTGCCTTGACGCGAGTAGGCGCTACGAAGGGGGCACTTTCTTTTGTATCACAAACCATGTTACACAATCCTAATGTAGCCGCTAAACTACTTGAAAACTGGGATGTTTTCTTGCCTTGACGCGAGTAGGCGCTACGAAGGGGGCACTTTCTTTTGTATCACAAACCATGTTACACAAACCTAGCGTAGCCGCTAAACTACTTGAAAACTGGGATGTTTTCTTGCCTTGACGCGAGTAGGCGCTACGAAGGGGGCACTTTCTTTTCTATCACAAACCATGTTACACGAACCTAGCGTAGCCGCTAAACTACTTGAAAACTGGGATGTTTTCTTGCCTTGACGCGAGTAGGCGCTACGAAGGGGGCACTTTCTTTTCTATCACAAACCATGTTACACGAACCTAGCGTAGCCGCTAAACTACTTGAAAACTGGGATGTTTTCTTGCCTTGACGCTAGTAGGCGCTACGAAGGGGGCACTTTCTTTTCTATCACAAACCATGTTACACAAACCTAGCATAGCCGCTAAACTACTTGAAAACTGGGATCTTTTATTGCCTTGACGCGAGTAGGCGCTACGAAGGGGGCACTTTCTTTTCTATTTTATTTTTATTTTTTTATTTTAGTTTATTTAGGAAACAAACAGTTATACATATTTTATAAGAAAGTAACATATTACATGATTACATTAACCAGCGAAGTTTCCGCTACAATTTATAATATATAAACATGGATTAAAACATTAAAGAAAACATAAAGTGGTAGAAAAAAAGAAAAATATATATATATACAACAGAAATGAAAGAAAAAAAAAAACACACACAAATTAAAGCATATGGGATATATAAATCATCCAAATATTATTATTATAATAAAAAGAAGGAAAACCAACATAATGAGAATGAAAAAAATAACATGCAGCAGGGGTGGAGAGTTCGTAATTAATAATTTGTTTTAATTTTTTCTATTATGGATTTAATAAATTGGCCTGAGGACAAATGGAAAATATCAGCGTCGTAAAAGATATCATTGTATTTTGTGCACGTCCTTCGGAGAAACGAATGTTGTGTGTAATTTGTTTTTGAGTGTGGGATGTGGAATAGTTGGTTTGACCTTGTGTTTCTTATTGGACAGTGGAAATTAATGTGTTCTAGAAGATAGTTGTTGTCAACAACGTTGTTAATGATTTTGAATAAAAATTTTTGGTCGGATATATTTCTTCTATCTTCTAAAGTTGATAAATTATGGAATGTTAATGAGTCTTTTAGGTTTTCTGAAGTTCGAAAGGATTTAAAGTCTAGGTGTTTCAATATCTTTTTTTGAATTCTTTCTAACCTTTCAATATTTACTTTGTATTGGGGATTCCATATGACTGATCCGAATTCTAATATTGAGCGAACAAAAGAGACGTACAGTATTTTGATTACGTGTGGAGACCTAAATGGTTTGGTCACTCTTATGATGAATCCTAGAAGTTTGTACGCCCTGTCACAGATGGAATTTATATGTGTTCGGAAAGACATTCCGGAGTCCATTATTATTCCTAAGTCCCTCACTTCACAACATCTTTTTATCTCTACGTCATTGATTTTGTACGGGAATATTAGGGGGTTTATGCTTTTGGTGAATGATATTGTGTTACATTTTTCCAGATTAAGGAACAGTTGGTTGTTAGCACAATATATTCCAAGCCTATTGATATCATCTTGCAATTCTAGGCTGTCATTAATATTAGTGATTTTTTTGTAAATCTTAGTGTCATCAGCAAAAATTTGGAATTTGGAATTTTTAAAGCATTTACCTATATCATTGATATATAAAATAAACAAGAGAGGTCCGAGATGTGATCCTTGCGGGATTCCTGAAGGTATACTGTAAAAACGCGAGGAGAAACCCTTAGCTCTAACTGCTTGACTTCTGTTTGTTACATATGATTTGATCCATCTGAGAAGGTCACCATTAATCCCGATTTTTAACAGTTTCTTCAGAAGCAGGTCAATGTTAATTTTATCAAAGGCTTTTGAAAAATCCGTATAGATAGAGTCTACTTGATTTTTACCACCCATAGAATTTAAAATAAAATCTGTGTATTCCAGAAGGTTTGTCTCGACCGACCGTTTTCTGAAAAAGCCGTGTTGATTTTTAGATATGATTGTTTGTACCGCCGGAAAAAGTTGATCAAGAACTATGTTTTCCATGATTTTGCTGACAATTGGGAGTTTGGAGATGGGCCTGTAGTTGGTAATGTTAGTTTTGTCCCCGCTTTTGTGGATTGGTGTAATGAGTGCTTGTTTCCAGACGTTGGGGAAGTTGCCTTCTTCAAATGACATTTTGAATAGCAAGGAGAGAGGATAAGCCAATTGGTCCCGGCATTTTACATAAAATATGGATGGAATTAAATCAGATCCCGCACTTTTATTCGGATCAAGTTTTTTTAAATAACTAAGTACACATGATTGATTGAAGTTAATATTGTGGATATGTAGATTAGAGTTGTCGTCATCATTCTCACAGTTTATAAGATTGAGGCGAGGGTTGGAATTTTCTACAAAAACTGATCTAAAATAATCACTAAAATGGTCGCATATGGATTGTCCATCATTGCAGGAAATATCTCCAAGATACATTTGCTTTGGTAAATCGGAAGAGGATTTCTTTGATTTAACAAATGACCAGAACTGTTTGCTGCACTTTTTTATTGAATCTTCTGCCGTCATAATGAAGTTTTCATAACATTCTAACGCGATCTTCTTTTGACGATTTCTCAGTACTGAAAATGATTGGTAGTCAGCCAGGTTCTTGTATTTTTTCCATTTCTTGTGATATTTTAATTTCTCTTTTACAATTTTAATAAGTGGTAAAGTGTACCAGGGGGGAAACCTTTCTAAATTACCGTTAATTTTTTTTTCGGGGATATATTTGCGAATAATGTCATTTATGATATTGTAAAAATCTAATACGGCTTTTTCGGTATCCTTACCTTGAAATTGGAGTTTCCAATTTATTTTGGATAATTCCTCAGTGATTTGACCGTAATCACCTCGGTGAAACATTTTAACTGTCCTAGATGAGCTGGAGAGAGACGGTACAGTAACAGGTGATAACTCTATGTCTAATGCTCTGTGATGTGAATCTTCAGGCGTCAGAGGTTCGGTACAATGGGTTATACTACATTTTGAAATATTTGTCATGATTAAATCAAGAATTCGTTTGTTTGTATTGGTTATAGAATTGAATTGGTGTAGTTGGGTGAATGAAAGGAAGTCTACCAAGGCACAGCTAGCAGTGTCTTCTGGAAAATTTGGTTCTAATTGGTTTTGCCCTTCGGTTAACTTCCAGTTTAGTTTGGATATATTGTAGTCTCCAGCTAATAAAAACAATCCTTCCGGGTGATTTGCGTGCAGGTCTGATGTGGTGTTGAAGTGATGAGTTAGGTTGTGGATGTAGTTGGTGTTTTGTGGATGATATGTGCAGCAGATATATAAATTTTTGAGTTTATTATTGTTACCTAGTATTGGCACTGATATCCAGATCTCCTCAGTACACGTAGACCAGGGAATTCTCTGAGCCTTCAGAGATTTGGATGTTGCAATTAGTACCCCCCCTCCCTGCTGCTGTCCAGACAAAAAGTAGTTCCGATCCTCTCTAAATACATCATACCTATTGTCAAACAATTCACTGTCCTGGATTGATTTATTTAGCCAAGTTTCACATATAAGATAAATATCGTAATTGTTCAAAAGGACCTGATTTAAGAAGCTATGAGTTTTTGTGCGAAGACCTCGCACATTTTGAAAATATATGTTAAGCATTTTTAAATATTATGTTCGTGAAATTGTTTGGAAAATAGTTTGGAAAAAAATAATTATGCTGTGATTGGGGGCATTTTTGAACATACGATTTTTTTTGTTTTTGTTTGTGGTAAATTAAAATGTCTATGGTTTTAAGAGGCTTTTGTTTTGACAGATTGATTGTTATATCTATGGACAGATTACTAATACAATTGCAATTCAAACAATTGATAAAAACATGTTTTAACATTATTTGACAAGAGTTTAAAGGGAATTTGTAATTAACGTATAGTGATGATTCGTGTATTATGACTAAGTAGAAATTGAATATTATGTTAAGGTACTGCAAGAGGTTAAATTTGATATAAATAGTAATACGTTTGATATTCTTCTGTAAATTTAGTTTCCTAAAGGGAGGGCCGATGTAGAAGCATCTTGTGTGGGCATTGTCTTCAATGTTGAAAGTCTGTTAACGTCATCTTGGTCCGCAATTAAAATTATGGGTGTTGTATCACTTACACGAATGAAGATTTTCCCATTTTTTATCCAGCAGTAGAGAATTTTCCTGTCCGTTTTTATATCTCTACATTGTTTTAGGAGATGCTGATTTTTGGGGGTTAAATGTTCATTGATGTAAATTCTGCTGGCACCAGGAAGCTGCAATTCTGAGGCAAACATTCCCTTCCTCTTCCTTATTGCAGCTAACAGGTTATCTTTCAGGTGTCGGCGTGTAAATTTTACGATAATGTTCCTCTGTTTTCCATTTGTCACATTTCGGTTTATTCTGGGAGAGATTCTGCTTGCGAAGTCCACTTCCTCTCGGGTGATTTTACAACCAGCTGTAGCACCAATTTTGGAGAGAATGTCATAAATATTTTCGTTTCTATCTTCTGGAACGCCACTTATTATAAGGTTATTTGCACGATTATATTGATCATTGCGCTCTATTTGTCCTTCCAAATGTTTCACTTTCTTCTTAAGCTCCTCAATTTCCTCCTTGAACTCCTTTTTGATAACTTCTACTATGGTATTTTTGAAGTCTGCAAATGATTTTTCTAGAAACTGAATTTTAAATTCATCGAACTTTTTATCTAGAATTTGCAGTAGTTCGGGATTAGGATTATAGGTGGACTTAGAATTTGCACGTGTAGTCATTGTTATATATCGGTTTTTATCACAATATTAATTTAAAAAAGTGGAAGAGCAAAATTTGACAGTAGTTTTCTATCACAAACCATGTTACACAAACCTAGCGTAGCCGTTAAACTACTTGAAAACTGGGGTGTTTTCTTGCCTTGACGCGAGTAGGCGCTACGAAGGGGGCACTTTCTTTTCTATCACAAACCATGTTACACAAACCTAGCGTAGCCGCTAAACTACTTGAAAACTGGGATGTTTTCTTGCCTTGACGCGAGTAGGCGCTACGAAGGGGGCACTTTCTTTTCTATCACAAACCATTGGTCTAAGAATACGGCCGTTGAGATAGTCATAATTCATCAGGTTAATGTGAGTTATGTGATGAATTATCATGTGAGGAAGTATCGTGTCTGAAAGTTTTACGTTATTGATATTATTGCTTATGGCAACTTAATTTTCTGTGGTTGAACATAAAATATCTGTGGTTTTTTCTATGACATTGTTGATAGTGTCAAAATGGCCTGTAATCTGTGTATGAATTTAAAATTTTGCAGTCATGTTATTCAGTTTATATTTGCTTGCCCCAACCTAATTCTTTCAGATTCGGATTCCCCGGCCCAAAGTTAGTATAAAAATAACTAGTTTTATTTTTTAGGATTTTCGCCCATAAACCGAACTTTTTCCGAGATAACTAATAGCAGTGTACATATTGTGGGGAATGCCCAAAGTAAGGTCAATTTTCCCTTTCTCTGCTTGAAGTTTATCAAATTTATTTAATGCTAGCTGGTTCCCGGCATGCGTTGCAATGTCACATTCAAAGAAATACATTGTTTCTCCCGGATTCACCTTTCCCGTGCGTCCCCATTCCCCTCCCGCGTCCCCTTCCTAGCTATCTTTATAAATTATAGCCTATATGTTATTCTGATGTATGAGCTATATTATTGTAAAGTTTCATTAAAATCCTTTCAGTAGTTTTTAAATGAAAGAGTAACAAACACACGTACATTCATATAAACTTTTGTCTTTATAATATTAGTAAGATGCAGTAGAACCTTTTTATTTTGTTTTTATATTAACTTCTCAGATAATTTCCTTCAGGGTTTATGTCATTTCTTGGGGATGCTGTGGTTAGAGTCTATTTGAAGAGAGGAAGAAGTGAACATGGGTGTTGAAGAGACACCTGTTATAGGAGAGAGGAAACACAGAAGCCAGTAAATTGTTCCACAGCCGAGCCGTCAAACTCAAGAACGAGTCGTAAAAATGATCCATTCTCATGTGACAAACGTGAAACACGTATAAATGTTGGGTGCGTTTTTAGTATGTTTACCGACCACGCCCTGATGCCAAAGGGAGCAATGACGCTACTTCCTCTAAGCATTTTCTATTGAAATACAGGTAGAATATGGACAGCTTTCCCACCTGACGCCTTTGCTATAAAGATTGCAGTCCGTTTGTTAAGCCATGGAAATCTATCAAACGGACCGCGATTGATTGTTGAATCTTTGCATACCTCAATTTGAGAGGTGGTAATGGGTACCGCCGCCCTGGAAACCTTTGTTGGATAACCAACACCTCTGCCATGGGTCACCCCAAGTGGTTCGCTAAGTTTGGTGATTTAGCAGGGGTGCCCGGATTAAGCTACGGAAATCTATCAAACGGACCGCAATTGATTGTTGAATCTTTGCATACCTCAATTTGGGAGGCGGGAATGGGTACCGCCGCCTCGGGAACCTTTATTGCATAACCAACACTTCTGCCATAGATCACCCCAAATGGTTCGCTACGTTTGGTGAGTAAGCAGGGGTGCCCGGGTTCGAGGGGTGAGGTTTGTCTAGGTCTTGGAGGCAGATGACCAGAACACACTGAACCCCAGATTCCTACCCACCCCTTAAGCCCTTTTCCTTGCCAGAACTCCCCTCTCCTTCCTTTCCTTAAAAAACCCTCCTCACAGCATCCCCAAAGATGACGTAGACCCTGAGGGAAATTATTTTCCCCAGGGCAGTCAATTAAAAAAATAAAAAATACCTACCTATGTAAGACGTAGGCAGGACATACCTAACACACAACACGTGCCTAATTTTTTTATTCTTTTGAGAAAATCAAATAGGTAGGTGTACATTTTTTCAAAGCTTCCAAATCAAGTACACTTTGTACCTTTGATATGCATAAGTTGATATTATCTTTTAAATCTTAATTCTAACAGAACAAACTGTGTTGCATTATAACTAACCATATTAACATCGTTTTTATGTCAGCTTGCATCAATGTGTGCTCTAAATATAATAATAATAATATCTTATAATAACATAATTAATTTTTATAGCTTAGAAATGCTTTGTTATATTATTTTGTTTTTGTAATATGACAGGTCCCGGGCCAGGTAACTATCTGCTACCACCAATAACAGGGTACGCTGGCCACGACGCTACCAAAAGGAGGAATCCACAATACTCGTTTGGTATAAGAGGAGGAACAAACTCCAAATTGGTAAGAGGAGTTTGACCACTTAACTCTCAAATAATTGATAAGAGGAGTTTAACCACTTAACTCCCAAATAATTGATAAGAGGAGTTTAATCACTTACTCCCAAATAATTGGTAAGAGGAGTTTAACCACTTAACTCCCAAATAATTGATAAGGGGAGTTTAATCACTAACTCCCAAGTAATTGGTAAGAGGAATTTAACCACTTAACTCCCAAATAATGTAAGAGGCTTCGACCAAGTATACCTAGACACGGCGTGTAGGTCTTAAAAATGACACCGGAACCAAAAATATTGGTTTACGAGAACATTTATCAAAAAGAAAGTTCTTTATCTCGCAGTCAAAAGATCGCAAGAAGCATTGGTTTGAACCTTTAGTTAGTCTGCGTGGAGCTAATTTGTTTTCCAGCAAGTTCGCGGTAACGGAATTACTCGCTTTGCGAAGATCATTTTTAAAGACTCAGATCGATTGCTGGCAGAATGTACACATTAAATTTTTTCCTATCAATTGAAACACTTAAAATAATTTATATGTCACTAGCAGAATCTATTATGGATTAACAATATGGGGAAATACTTCTATAACCAATCTGAAACAAGTGCAAGTTGTACAAAACGCAATTGTAAAATTATTGGTCGTCCCTAATATTTTCAAACAGAGACAAAATAAACCGTTGCTGTTTCAAAGTGCCAAAATTTTACCTGCTAAGGCAATACTTTGGCACAAAATTATAATTCAACATATATTTACCCCGCAGCATAAAGAGAAATTAGAACATAAATACAGCACTAGATTCACGCGTAACGACGGGTTAATAGTTCCGAAATTTAACAATAAGTACGGACAGAGAACGTTTGAATATATCATACCGAAGATATTTAATTTATTACCTGACACTATAAAGCAATGTAATTCTATGAATAAGGTTAAATATATGGTGAAAAATTGGCTATCGGAAAAAAAAGATTTATATTGATTTTGATATGTATGAAAAAATGTTGTATCTGTAGATATAAGATGTAAATTTTAAATTTTAAAAATGTATAAATATGTAACTAAAATATAAGCACCTGTTGACAAGCCGATTCAATTGGCTTAGCAGGACTTGTTTGTTGATTATATTATGTATTATCTATTATTTCAATAAAAAAAAAAATAAAAAAATGAAAACGGTCACTTAAATGGAATGAAAACAATAATGTTGTGATCAAAACGGTTTCTTTCATATTTATTTCATAATTATTTGATAGCCACTTTAATATTGCATTAGAAAGATTCGCTCTAATGTAATCGCTTATAAATCATTGTTTTGTTTCATTTTTTATTTTTTACACATATTTAAAAAAAAAAACCTAAGGACATATATTTTTTTAAATTTTATCTATTGTTGTTGAAAAAAACACAAATTTCAGGTAGTTAGAAATATTTTAGGTATGGGCTATCGCGGACTTTATTATTAACAATTTAATCAGTTATATGAATATCTAAAAAAATATGTACATAACATATGAATTCGAGGCAGTGTATCGAGAAAAGTAACATTTGATAAAATTTTTTTTTTTTTTTTACATGAAATCCACACAAGAGTCCAAACTGCTCCCGTCTGGAGCCAGTGGGACTATGGCATCCCCAATTGGGGTATGTTGTGAGGCTGAAGGTATTGGGGAGGGGAAGGAGATAGGGAAGAGGAAGGTGGGGAAGTACCTGGCTATTCAGATCTAGTCACCAAACACAGCAGAAGCCATTTCAAGCAATGTTTCAATTCTGAATGGTGGTCTTACACCAGATACTGAGAGTATCTTCCACTCTGGAACGTGCCGCAAATATACTATATATTATTTTATATGAATAAATTGTGAAATACACAAATTAATCAAATAAAATTTATTTGCCACGCCGGGATTCGATCCCGCGACCTTTGGAATGCTAGTCAAGCGCCTTACTGCTGCACTACGCCGGCCGTCAGTTAATTTCTTCCTAGTAAAACAACTACGTCACGCAAGAAATGCAACTGAATTCGATGGGTAGTAGTTGTTTTATAAAATTTCTCATAGGTGGTGTCACTTTGGGATTGGAATTGGGTATGGGAGGGCTAATCTATAGTTAATATATCGATGGTAAGAGGAGTTTAACCACTTACCTCCCAAATCATTTTTTAATCATTACCTAGACTAGATCATCCTTTGCGACCATAATGCAGTGTAAGGGGTCAAGTATGCCAATTTAAATTAGGAAGGGGGTATGGGTACCGCCGCCCCGAAAATCACGTATTGGATAACCAACACACCTGCCATAGGATACCCCAAGCGGTGTGCTACCTTTGTGACTTAGCAGGGGTGCCCACTTACTGCGTGGTGGCTGGATCGGGAGGGACTGATTGATGGAGATATTTTTACCTCCAGCCGGACTCTCTCGACCCATTGCCTTATGGGAGGGATGGATTCAAACGTCCGTCACTCGTGGAAAAATCAATGATTTCTTCATCAACATAAAATTTAAATTTCCAAAAGACAAACAAGTATTTTTATGTATTTATGTATTGCTTCTTCACAATTAAAATACATTGTTTGACATGTAATTATTAACCCCACCAGGATTCGACGGTTTTTTTTTTTTCATTAGCTTCACACAGGAGGTCCTGAGGAAAATAATTCCCCACAGGGCCTGTGTCATCTTTGGGGATGCTGTGTGGAGGGTCTTTTTAGGAAAGGAAGGAGAGGAAGTTCTGGGAAGAAAAAGGGTATTAGGGGAGGGTAGGAATCTGGGTCAGTTTGTCTAGGAGTGATGGACATATGAATCATCCCTCCCACTGCGGTGCAAGGCAGTGTTCCGAGAGAGTAAGGCTGGAGAAGTCAAAGGAACTCCCTCAACCCGATCCTCTCTCCCGATCCGGCCTGCCATGCAGCTGGTGGGCAGACGCATCCGCCGCCAAGACCCGGACAAACCTTACCCCATGAACCCAGCCACCCCTGCTAAGTCGCCAAACGTGGCGAACCACTTGGGGTAACCTATGGCAGAGGTGTTGGTTATCCAATAAATGGTTACCCATACCCGCTTCCCAAATTGTAGTAGGTAGTATAGACAAGTAAGTTCCTATAGTCAAAAAACATTACAAATAGTTGTGATTAAGATATCATAAAAAACAGTTACATAAAATAATATATAATTTAATGCTAAAATTAGTATTTTGTTGAGTTCTATTTTTTGCATAAATATTTTCAGCTAGGTACGGAATCACCAACCTAACTAAAATCTAAAATACTTTCAACCGGACCATTGAATTTAAAAAAAAAAATCTCAACTTCAACCACTTCACTATCGGTTCCATGCCAACTTAGAATCAAGTGAACTCAACACCTCTTTGAAAAGTCATTAAAAGCTATGAACAAAAAAAAATTAAAATAGCCCGTAACCCTAACCTAAGGTAACCTATATAACCATTTTTTTTTCACTTTTAATGATCAATGGAGGTTCTGAGTTGATTTCATTCTGAGTTATCCGGTCACCATCACTATCATACACAATATTTTTCAATCGAACTCTTTAGCATACTAAAAAGTCCCATTGCTCTAGCAATTTTTAGATCATAGTTGTTGTTATATACAGATGTAAAGAAAACTGCTTTGGTGATAACAGCACATAATGCTCAATACCTTAGAAGCCCGCCAAAAAATATTTTTGGGGAAACATTTTAAGCTGATCTCCAGTACTGTACTGAATCCACCTATGTTGAAGGAGATTAACCTATATGTCCCTAACGCGTATACTCGTGGGAGATCCCACGAACTTTTTTATGCTCCGAAAGCGAGAACTTCTTCCTTTCAGAATGCCCCATTAAACAGAGCAATTCAACTGCTTAACGATTCTGCATTGAGCATCAACATCTTCAATGTTACCTATAGAGAGTTCAGTAACTATCTTTTGACATACGTCTCAACATAGTGAAACTGCCAACTTGAACTTTTTTTTCTCTTAAATTTTGTAATCTTCTCCGTAATAATTTGGTGTATAACTGTTTTGTGGATAACCTCAAAAAATAAATAAATAATCTTCTGAATATCTGCATTCCTAATACATAAAAGGCAAAGGTTTGAGATTACGTCCCTGACAATTTCACAACAGCATGCAGGCACAGAACTTTTGTTGTTCCGAGATGCAGAACTAACCTGCTATTGGTAATGCCTCTCGGAAAAATGATTGTTCCCTGATATAGACATTTTACAATTGACTGTTAAAAAATTTAAAAATAGTTTTAGATATTATTTAACTATCTTTAATGCATTATCGAAAGTTAGTTTTGGCATATTATATTGTGTTGCACTACCTCCTTCTTTAGCCACTGGAGTGACCAAGCGAAATAAATTAATTTGCCTCGATTGTTCGAGATTTCCCAGAAGAGCATTTTAAAATTTTTCGCTAACATTAAAAAAATCATACCTTCGAATTTTAACATCGAGATATGAAAACTTATTAAAGTGCCAAATAGCGAATGAATTAACCTGTATTTTACTATTTATCTCATATTTGTAGGATTTATAAAAAAAATATAAAAAAATCGTAAAGTTTGTAACCGCGCGAATCCTGCGTGTTTGTTACTTTGAAACTACCGTGAGGGGTACTTATTCGAATCAACATAGAATATTTTCAATTTCTGTATGTTGTCTGTGGTATACTTGATAATGAAAGGTGCATATCTGTGCAAAAAGTACTTAATTTTAACCGTAAACAGCTGATCAAAAATTCGGCATAAAAAAAATATTTAAAAAATTAATTTTTAACATCATTCTAAAATAGTCTACGAAGTTTGGATTAGCATCATCTATGGTCGTAATAGATAAAGTATTTCAATAGCTTCGTTTTTAAATTAATAATAATATGGAAATGTTTTAAATAATTACAATAAATGTTTTACGAATGGTAGGAAAATGTGGTCCAATTTTGGACCGCTATCAATCACAGAAAAATAAAAGTGGTAAATTTTTACCATAATTGCTCCAGGGGTTAGCCAATGTTTCGGGCATTATTACAGTGTCTATCATCAGGGCGCCCTGATGTTGGACACTGTAATGCTTCCGTCCGAAACATTGGCCAAAGAAGGGGGTATAGCAACATGGCGTAATAACACAAAAATAAATCATGATATTACTTTCGACCATGAAAATCTCAAATCATATAATTGTAATTTATATGTTTATTGTTGGTTATAAATTTAAATGCACATTTAAAATAAAAATAATGGGAATACTATGTTTGTTTAGCAGCATTTCAATTAAATGATATTCAGTTTCCAATATATTAATTAGTTTTATGAGGATGGTCTGTTTGCACTAGGTAGTACATTGAACATTATGTATTATTTTGTAGATAGGACCAGGACCATGCTATGCCCTGAAGAAGGTAACCCAACATGGAAATATCACAGAACCTGCTTGGAGCTTTGGACTCAAAACCGGACTCAGTGAGTTTATTCTTACATTTACTCTATTCAGGAGGCCCTGAGGAAAATAACTTCTCTGGACCAATGTCAACTTTCGGGGTATTGTGTAAAGGAAGGAGTGGACCTGGGTCTTAAAGAGAGTAAGGAGGAAACACAGAGACCGGTAATTCCACAGCCGAGCTATTGAACACAAGAACGAGCCGTAGAAGCATCACTTCTCATGTAACAAATGTTGGGTGCGCGCGCGTATGGCGTGTTTCCCAACTATGCATCAGTGCCGCAGGGATCAGTGATGCTAGTTCCACAAAGCATCTTCTATTTAAATACCGGTTGAATAATGACAGCGTTCCCACCTGACGTCTATGCTCCAAAGACTGAAGTCAATTGCATGATTATATATTTCGGCTCATGAACCATTTGCATTATAAAAAAATTATCTTTCAAATAACATTATTTTAATATCACTTCATTCAGGAGTAGATGAAGGTTTTACAGATAGATTATGGAGTAAGGGCCTTACTAATAAACGTGTTTTAAATTGATAATTAACCATTATATAGGGTAAATGGTTGTTTATAAGTTTAAAAAATTTAAAACACATTTACATGTTAGTAAAAGGATATGTCGTGGAAGGGAAAGAGTTAATCTTATCATTAAATCGTAATTAGATCGTTCGTCCTCCTTTCTGGCTCACGTCAAGGATGTATCCGGCAAGGCTCAGGCCCTCTTCTTTAAGCTTAGGAGACTCTCCACAGCTGAGTGGGGACTGCGTAATCCGGCTTTGCGTGTTCTATACAGATGCGTATACGTGGCACAAGTCTCGTATGCCGCGTCTGTTTGGGAGCACCGCTTGGATAACTCGCTTATACTCCTGGCTCTCAAGCGGGGCCAACGAACTCCTCGTTGGCACTATCCGGGGCGTATAGAACCGTTGCTTCGGACGCTTTGCCTGTTTTGGCCGGCATTTTGCCAATCGATCTGGAAATCAGGGAAGTGCTCACTAAGCAGAGATTAACCAGAGGAACCCCGGCTACTCACCTAGGCGTTGTTCTCACTCCGGGTGGGCCGGGGACTCTCCCTGGGCTGCTACGACGAATGAGGGATCTGTCGCTCCAAGAGTGGCAGGTCCGTTGGGATAGATCGAATATGGGAAGATGGACTTTCTCCTTCTTCCCATCAGTTAAAATCAGAATGGAAGGGGCATATCTCAAACTGGACCACTACATCACCCAGCTCCTGTCCGGGCATGGGGAATTCAGGGGGAGACTTCACACCCTCGCCCTGTCTCCCCATCCCAACTGCGCATGCGGATCTACGAACCAGTCAGCCGAGCACATTCTGTGGCACTGCGAGATCTTGATAGATGCTAGAGAGGAAATGCTCGATGGTTTGAACGTACCTATCAGACCAGTATGGAATACTGATCTGGTTTCGAATAAGACGAACTTCGAGTGTCTGAAGAAATTTGCAAGGGTCTGGGTTGAGAGATGGCCTGAGCTTAGAGTCGCTGACTAGAGATTTTTGACACCAGGTGTACTTGTTCCTGATCTACCACGGACTTTCTTTGATTTTACTCTTTACCATTTTGCCAGGATGTACAGTTTTCTATTTTCTTTTCTTTTACTATGTTTTTTATGTTTTGCGCTTTACAATTTTAAACCTGTACATATTTTTTCTGCTTTTGGTTGTTTACTGCTTGATATTTTGGGTTTTTATGCATTCACAAATTTTCCTTTTCTTTTAGTCTTTATAAGCCTAGCGTAACTAAACGCTCAAGTTTTGTTATTTTTTTATTTTTACGATCACATTACCTTATGTTTTACTGCAACCCTCATGCTTTTGAATTATTTTTTTTTCTGTTAGTTAATTGGTGAACTTTCACACCAAGCGATGACTCCTACACGCTTTTCTTTTATTTTTTCGTTTTTTTGGATTGGTTACTTGTATATTTTCTTTCAGTTACGTTTAAATGCGAGAACTGAACTCCGTTGTCTGTTATGTACCGTCCTCTTCCCCATTAAGGGGTAGGACTCTGGAGCGTGTCCCCGCCTATGTTTACTGGCTGACCCTACAGAACTGGTGGAGCTGCACCTGTCTTCCGCGCCACCCCCCGTGACATGAAGAGGCTGGGGAGAAGGCCGAACGGTGACCGAAAGCTGTCCGTCCCGCCTCCGGCGACCCGACGCTTTTCTCCCTAGGGTCTTCATCCTTGACTTCCATTTACTCTCGCCTAGGCACCACCGGTTAGCTGGCTTACGGACGACGCCGCCGGTTGTCGGGAGGCCGGACATTCATCCTTCTTCACTGTCTCGGGGACTGCCGGTTGACAGAGTGTGGCAATACCACTTCTTCACTGTATATACTCTCTGTTATCTGTTTTTCTTTTTTTTCTTTTGAACAGTGCTCGGCACCGCCCGCTGGATTGACCATAGTCATCCGCTGTCGTGAGCTTATTACTCACGACGGTTGCTGTATATTTTGTTCTTTTTTCTTTACTTTATTTTTGGTTGAGGCTACTAACAACTCGTTTGACTGTCCATGAGGCTGATTACCTCCATGGGCTTTAGAATTGTAGAAGTGACTATAACAGTACAATCCTGTAGGCGCGCCTGCATACCGCCCTCTAACAACGTATGCGGGGACATTGAAGCTCTAGATTCGTTATACAAATGTTAAATGTAGAGTCGTTTATAAAAAAAAAAGTAGATTCTTGCGAGAGCTCCGAAGGGGCGACAATAAGTCGCCTATACCGGGGCGGGACAGTGGTGGGTGCTTCAATGTTACCTTTTTATTTTCTGTGTCTGTCTGTTTCATACTTTCATTGAAAATTGTTATTATAAATGTAAATGTTTACATAATTGCCTTAGTAAATCCTACATCTTATCATGATTTAATTAATAAAATGGTTAATCATTAAATCTTTTTAAAAATCCTTGTGTTCAGGGCCCTTCAACTACCCTGGCCCGGGGGCCCACCAGCCTGAGAAGTGCCCCCCTATGCGCACAAAGCGCGCCCCCGAGTACAGCTTTGGGGATAAGCTCGCCAAGACGCTGAAGACATTAGGGCCGGGCCCCAACGCCTACGCACTCAAGCCCCTCTTTGACGCTCAGCAGTGGTCTATGTGAGTTTTACAACCCTGGTTCTTATTATTCTTTTTTAAGGAAAATTAAAAAATTATCGATATTTTAAATGCCGATTCTCTGCCTTTTTCTCAAATTGTGGTCAGCTGTCAACCCTAATGGTCATGTTTTTATGCTTGTTAGCTAATTAAAATTTATTAGAAGTCTACTGGAGTATGCTTCCATAATACGGAATCTTCAATATAAGGTATAAATAGATTTAGTTAAAAGTACGTATACAGAATAAATTAAATAAAAACAAAAGCTAAAACTTGACAAAATTTTGTCAAGAAAACTGAATTTTATGCTTGAAACATAGATTTCAACAAGAAAAGCACTGCGCTGCAAAGGTGATTTATTTCTACACTAAACTTAGGTCGAGCCATGAAATATTGTCTGAAAATGTAAAAAAAATCTTATCATTTCGAGCGGCTGATTCAAAACTTTAAAAAAAGACTGAAGTGTTCCGATTAACCCTTTTTTAAAACAATAGAAACTATTGAATTTTCTTTACCGCAAACCTTTTTTTGATATTTTATTTAGTCAAGTGGGAAGTATGAAAAGGCTCGTGGGGCTCGCAAGCCGCATGTGACCCGCGGGCCACAAGTTGCTTCTCACTGAACCATGTACAGTAACCAAATATTATTTAAATATTGTTTGGATATTGCAGGGGCGCAAGTTTGGATCGAACGCCCAAACCTAAATCTCCCGGCCCCGCAGCCTACTTCCACAAGGATATGGAAGTTTACAAGTTGGGGTAAGTTTCACTTCAGAGCCTTTCACCATTAAGTATTAAGGGTGGGTTTTTTTTACCGAGAATGCTAAATGAAATGCTAATTGTAAAAGTAAACGATCGAAATTTAAAAATTTCTATGCATTTGACCGTTTACTTTTACAATTAGCATTGCATTTAGCATTCTCGGTAAATGAAGAAACCCACCATAAAACTATCACCATTTTTACTCATTAACTTCAAATTTCAAAATTAAAAATTTCGATTTTCAAAAAATTTCTAATTTTAAAATATTTTTTATTAAAAAATTAAAAATTTCAAAAACTTTCCATTTACAAAAAATTTTGGTTTTCAAAAAAAATTCAAATTACTGGCTATTGTTGGTACCTGTTTGGATATTGTGCTTCAGAATAGATCGATGGCTCGGTGGGTAGGTACTGAAAGTAGAAACTATTTTTCTATAAACATTTAATTAATGAAACCTTACAGTACCCGAGATGGATATCAAATTACGGGTCTATACCTACACAATCCCAAGGGCTGTGTGAAAAAATTAAGCAGTTCACTCCTAGGCCCCTTTTTCAAGATAAGGCTCTGTTGGTTTTCCAAATAAAATAATGAACGCCTTTAGCTGGGAGACCGTAGGGGCTCAATAGCAGGAGTTCTGAATTGAGCGGTAAGCTCCATAGGCCGTTTTAAATGGCTCAGTGATGGGAGTCTTCTTTGTAACAGAAAAGTAGGCCATATGGGTACCAAACTGCGCATATCAGCCTACGTAACCCGAATTGCGCAGTGAAAAATTAAGCAGTAAGCTCCTTGGCCCTTTTTACGAGAAAAGGCCCATATTGAACGCCTTGACCCGGGCAACCGAAGTATCTCAGTAACGGGTACGAAATTGAGCAGTTAACTCCCTATGCTTATTATGTAGGCGCACACTCCTTGATTCGTCTGCATTCAAACTTCGGTTTTTTTTTCAAATATTAAATTTAAAAAAAAAAGTATTCTCCTCCTACTCCTTGCTTCATCCTCATTCAAACATCAAATCGCTTGATTCTTTTACCAATTAGTTGCCTGGAGCCGTGCAAAAAGCTATTAACTGTATAATATTTGAATAGGTGTCTTTCCAACAAGTAATTAATATACTCTTTGTTAGCGTCAGCGGTCGGCATACGGCGCCAGTGTTGGCATACCGCAGGCCTACGGCCACTAGCCAAACCAAACCTGGAAAGGACATGCAATTAATTGGCCAACGATGCTAGCTCAGGACAGTCGGCGCAAGCAAGATTCTCCTAAAACCAGGGCGAGTGTTTGTGGTTCGCTGGGTATTCCTCCTCCTCCCTTCCTCACAATCTCCGGGGTCTCCTTCCTCAATCAGAACACAGTATTGCACGTAAAGGGTTTATTCAATTAGAAGGAGACAGGGTTATTACAATCGCCATATGGGCACACTTCACATGAACATGGTTAGCACTTTAATACCCTAACTTAACAGGGACTGTTTCTCTCAATCTCTCCACACGCGTTATTGGCTTTAAGAGCGGGACGTAGCACACAAAAGAGGGTAAGGGATCATTCTACTCACTGTAGCAGGAAATGCAGTAGCCAGCAGACCTTCAGGTTGCACAATTCACAATATAAAATACATCGCGAGTTTTTAGGTTCTCGAGTGCGCGTTAGAGCGCTCTCTTTGGTCACTGCTCTCTTGCCGGCTGGTAGCCGATGAATGAATGCTTGCGCGTGGGCTCCGAGGGAGCCGACGCGCGTGTCGACTCTCGTAGTGCGGGAATCTACCGAAGCTATTCTTGGGTAGAATGGGGCGACCGTGAATCTAGGGGGAACGTTGCTACTTTGTAACGTAACATCTTATAATTATATGCTGCATAAAATTTCAAAAAAATTATTTTGAAGTCTTGCATGAGAGTGATAGAATGAAAGTGAGACAACTATAAGTATTCAAAGAGTGTGCATCGTTCTCCAGTCTCTTGACATCCACCATCCCAATATCACAGACCTTAATATAAATGTCCATTACTTCCTTGTGTTTCAGATACCCCAAGTACTCCATGAGGGCGCGTAACCCCTCTGACAAGGGCCCCATGTCTCCAGGACCAGCAAGATATGGACCTAACCTCTACATGCCGGGAGATGTGAGTACATTACAAGCTTTATTATGTATACTCTAGTCTTCTAATGCTTTCGCTCCAGTTTCAACAGTCTTAAATTTTTTTCTTAATTATTTATATGGAACCAAAAACATGGCATCCTGTTTTATTTTTGGCAGTTAGGTGGATATTTGTAAAAAAATCAGATTACTGTTTATTATCTGATTTCTAATGGACCCTAATGGTTATTAGGTATACAGTAGAATCATTTTATTTCATCAGAGATTCTGTCTTTTATAGTGGTGTACCGTAGGACTGTTGTGGGGTTAGAGGGGACTTCCGGCAACCAATCTATTTCAAACTAATTTGAACCGCTATCGGTGTGTACAAATACATTCAAATGTGTGCTATTTAAAATGAGTTGGATGAAAAAAATATTTCAAACCAATATGAACCACTATTGGTGTATACAAATACATTAAAATTGTGCTCTTCAAAATGATTTGCCTGTACATGGCTACAACCTACAAATTATTATGACTTGGCAGCTAGTTTTTGACATACCTAGGTTGCGCAATTAGAATGTACCCCAAATGTCACTGAGAAACACCCTTTGTGATAAAAGTTTGTCTCGCTTACACCTATTTATTGGTTAAAGCGAAAAGGAGACAACAAATAGAAACGTTAATCGAATTTGAATATTGGAAATGTATTCTTTGTACTGTCTCTGCGTGAATACTATGTTTGGATTGCGCAATTAGAATGTACCCCAAATGTCACTGAGAAACACCCTTTGTGATAAAAGTTTGTCTCGCTTACACATATTTATAGGTTAAAGCGAAAAGGAGTCAACAAATAGAAACGTTAATCGAATTTGAATATTGGAATTGTATTCTTTGTACTGTCTCTGCGTGAATACTATGTTTGGATTGCGCAATTAGAATGTACCCCAAATGTCACTGAGAAACATCCTTTGTGATAAAAGTTTGTCTCGCTTACACCTATTTATTGGTTAAAGCGAAAAGGAGACAACAAATAGAAACGTTAAACGAATTTGAATATTGGAAATGTATTCTTTGTACTGTCTCTGCGTGAATACTATGTTTGGATCAAATCTGGTTACGATTCCTATAAAACAGCTTTAAAATGTTGATAGAAGAATTTTGATAAAAATGGTTAATATTTCAGTTAATGTATTGTGTTTCTTTCCAGGCTTCCTACAAGTACTCCTTTGGTAGGAAGCACTTTGAATGGTCACCCCCCCTGTTCACCGAGGCAGACAACTTGGAGTGCAAATCTTAACCCATCCCTTTTTGGTCTACTAAATTTAGCATAAGTTTAACAAAATAAAATAAAGTTCACTTTCATCCATTACTGTAGTTTCTGTTAATTCCAATGATTAAGACACTACGTAGGAAAACTTCCAAATAAGATCGATGTTCCTTAGGATTACAAGTTGCTTTATTTACGTTTATAATGAATATTTAACTGGACCAGAGGTTCTTACTTTAGCTAGGAGGCTAAAGCCCGCCTTCCACTGCGAGCGGAAAAGAGTCGAGCTGAGCGGGGTTGGAGATGAGTGAAATAGCTTTGACCTTCCACCAAAAAGAGTCGCTAAAAATGAGCGATGTCAACGAAAAATGAGAAATAGTTTTGCCTTCCATTGAAAACTAGTCATTCACGTTCCGTCTCGAAGTGAACAGAGTGATTTCTGTGATTTGAAGTACTGATTCTAGTGAGGATGATTTTTTTTTGTGCATACGCAATGAAAAACGTTTGACAAAAAAAAGGAATTAAAAATTTGTAAATTTTTTTAAACTTTCCTATTTCAGGCAATTTCATCTCAAATGCCGCATCCTTTTTGTCGACTTTGCAATATTCTTTGCTAGTCGTATCCTATAAACGCAAAAACTGGCGAAAGGCTTCAATAAACACCTCCATCAAGACAAAATGCAGCGAGGCAACTGAATTCGCTACAGTTCTTGAGCGGAGTCCGCTAGAAACTAGTCGGCGATGGTGTGCGCGAGCGAACTCTTTCGGACCTATTTTAACAAGTTCGGTCCGCTCCGCTCACCTCGTTCTTGATGGAAGCACTTGTATGCAGTTAACGTGTGCGAGTCGAGCGGAGTTCGTACGGAGTCCGCTCCGCTAATGCGAGCGGAGCGGACTCCGTTCTTCACCTCGTTCTTGATGGAAGCACGTGTATGTAGTTAACATTTGCTAGTCGAGCGGAGTTTGTATGGAGTCCGCTCCGCTCGCAGTGGAAGGCGGGCTTATAGGTTATTCTGCCATTGCGGGCAGACTGCCCGACTAACAGATGTCTTTGGCTATCGTAACTGTTCTTACATTAGACATGAACAACGATAGATGATACTCTGCTATAATAATATATGGCAAGGTACTGTTTAATGTACAATTTATTTTATGTACTGGCAATTTTGAATGCTGGTCACACCGAAAGACTAGATGTAGTTCCAAATGCTACCGCAAAAAGATTCCGTCCCGAATTGTCCTGGTGTGTACAGCTATCAGATTTAGCCCTGCAACTTTCTGATATTTAATATTGTGTCGCGATTGTGTTTGGCTATTACAATAAAAAGAGAATCTATTAAAACCTTCTAATCATTTATTTAACTCCCGTGACACATATGGAAGTGTTTATTTGGTAAGATTAACACCTCCCATATTGGTGACCCTCGATGCTAGACTCCATATTGGTGATCCGATTTTTTTTAAATCAAGCACGTACAGAACCAGCCAGACATTTTGGACGGAATCATTGGAAAAAAGTAAGTCCCTTTTCATTTTTAGTAATGAAAAATCATCCATCCATCCAAGTAAAATATTTTTAAAAAACAAAAGCCAGTTGAATTTATCACGAGATACGTATTTACCATTACGTAGCTTGCATTTCGCATCTTTGTAAATCAATGATATACTCGTATTTTTTTATTTATTTTTTTATTTTTATTAGCAAAGTTTTTTTGGTACATTTACATATGGGTAAATACATAATAACAAAAAAAGTAAGTAACAAAAAAAAATCCCACAAAGGCGAAGCCTGTGTGTGGGTATTATATTATGTGGATAACAGTGGTAGTTAAAATAAAATTATAAAAAAATAAAAAATAAATATATAAGCATAGAGTCTACAGTGATCAACATGAATGACTTCGTAGGAGTTTAAAAATTTAAAAATATATGTAAGATAAACACACAAATTAAAATATATATTTTTGCATAATGTCTACAGTGATCAACATGATTGACTTCATAGGAGTATAAAAATTTAAAAATATATCTAAGATAAACACACATTTACACCCATACTTAAATACACATGTACATACGGGTATAAATATATATATACATATATATATTTACTGTTTTTATTCTAAATATTCAGAAAGACTCCACATTTTAGAAGCTGATTGAATTACAGAAAAAACTTATTCAGTTCCAAATTATGTTTTACCCAGATTTTAACATTTTTTTTAAGTACGTTCAGATTTTGATCCTTGCTGATGGAGTGGGGTATGGAATTGAATAGTTTTGTGGCAATGTAGGTAATGTGTCTTTGGGCCAGTCTGGTTTTGTAGTGAGGCACTGTGTACACGCACGTGTTATGTCTCTGGCTAGAACGATATGTGTTTTTACTGAAATTGTTTGGACGTGTAAAAATATATTTGAGACATTGGATACAGTAGATCCGCCTTAGTTCTAGTATTCCAGTTTCTTGAAATAACTGATTGGTAGGATACATCTTGGACTTCTGGTACATTACCTTAATGATGGACTTCTGAGCAATTTCCAATGGTTTTATATGGTTATTGTATGTTCCTCCCCAGGCGATTATTCCATAGGAAATGGAAGAAAGCACCAATGCATCATAAACAAGTTTCATGGTTCTTGTATTGACGATATTGCTCATACGTTTGAAGATGTAATTTAAGTATCTCAGTTTATTTATAGTTTTTTCTACATGGTAAGTCCATTTGAGTTGGCTGTCTATAGTTACACCTAAGTACTTGATATATTTTCCTAATTTTACATCTTCGCAGTTTGTGCATGTCGCAAAGTTACAATTAACATTATGGAACTTCAAGTTAAGATTATTTTTAGGGGATGACTTTTGGGAATTATAAAAGGGAATAAAAATAGTTTTATCATAATTTAGGCTAAGAAGATTTCTATCTAGCCAATCTTTGACTATTGCAATGCATTTGTTGGCTTTACTGATTGTTTATTCCCAAGTTTTACCTTGTACTGTGATTGCAGTGTCATCGGCAAAATAGAGAATTTTACCTGGTATTACAATATTGCAAAGGTCATTGATGTAGATTAGAACGAGAAGTGGTCCTAAGACAGTTCCTTGAGGAATACCATGTTTTGCTAGACCGTAAGTGCTTAAGCTTGATCCTATTTTTGTGCGTTGTTGGCGATTTAATATATAGCTTTTTAATAACATGAGACTTTGGTTTTTAATTCCAATGTTAAAGATTTTCTTTAATAGAATTCTATTGTTGACTGTGTCGAACGCTTTCTTTAGGTCCAAGAAGATGGTTAGAGATTTAGTGTTAGAGTCTAGATTAGAATACATGTTTTTGGTTAAACTAAATACAGCGTCGTCGGTGCACAGGTTAGTTCTAAAACCATATTGATTAGCTGAGAGGATTGCCTTGGATTCTAAAAAGTTCATAATTTGTCGTTTTAAACACTTTTCGAAGATCTTGGATAGTTGTGAAGTTAAAGTTATTGGTCTGTAGTTGTCTGTTTTACATTGGGATCCGGATTTATGTATTGGAATAATGTGAGCGAGTTTAAAATTATTGGAGTAAATTCTGTGTTTGATGCAGTTATTGAAAATGTGATGTAATGGAATGATAATATGTTTTTTAATTGATTTGATGGTGGTATTGCTTATGTTATCTGGGCCATTTGCAGACTTCTCTTTAAGGTTGTCAATTTGTCTTGAGATTTCAAGTTCTGTTATTTCTTTGAAAGTAGAAAGCTCAGAGGTAGTATCATTAGACTCTGAAAGGTCGGGAGGAATTTGATTCGAGTAAATACTAAGACTCGGGTTATTATCTATTAGGGTTGAGGCAATGTTTGTAAAGAAGTGATTGAAATTATTTGCGATGCTCTCAGCGTCTTCAATGGTGGTGTTATTATCAGTAATGATTTTTTGGGGAATTTTGTCAACCTTTTGATTCCTATTTGAAATTTCATTTATTACGTGCCATGTTTTTTTTGAGTCGTTGTGAGCATTATGTAGTTGTGTGGAGTAGTATTGTTGTTTTCGTTTTTTTATGATTGTGTTTAGGTAGTTTCTAAATAAAGTGTATTCATTTCGTTTGGTGTGGATCTGTGCTTCGTTTTTGGTTGTGCAATGATTTTCAAGATTTTTGTAGATTTTGAAAAGTTTGTTTCTGTGTTGTATTGAAATTATCAGTCCACGTGTAATCCACGGCTTTATGTGCTTGTGTTTACTTTTTGGTGGTGTTATTTGTTCTTGACTTTTTAGAATATGTTTTTGAAGTACTTCGTAAAAGGTATTCAAAGTTAAATTTGGGTCATCATTAGATAGTACCGCGATCCACGATTCTTCGTTCAGTGAGTTATTTAGAGTTGAGTAGTTGATTTTAGTAATTGTTTTGTTAAAATTATTTGGATCAGCAGAGATCCATGAGATCAATGAGGGCAAGGTTGGAGTATGATGGCCGTAGAAGGTAGGATAGTGGTCAGTTATGTCAATTTTTAGTGTAGCGGATTTATATTGGTAATTTTTGTTTGATTTTAGGAATATATGATCAAGGCATGTATCATTAGGATGATTAGGTCTGGTGGTGTTATTTATGTACGATAGATATCCTGTGGAATGCATAACATTTAGATATTCGTTCGCGGCCGGATTTAGTAAGGCGTTTTGAATATTTATATTAATATCACCCAAAAAAATGCAAAATCGAAATGGTTAGAGTTATTGTTTTTATTAAAAGTTTTAATTTCTTGAGTAAACAGGTTTGTAGATAAAGAGGGTGAGCGGTATGCCGTCAAAATTGAGTATTTTTTCCCTTTGGAGGTAAAAGTTGCGTGGGCAGCATTGGAATATTTGAAGTTTGGGTTTTCTATATTGATGTTGGATATGGAGTGTACATTATAAAATATGGTTATGCCATCGTGAGAGGTATGTCTAGTCGGAATTGAAAAGGTAGTATAGTTCGGTAAGTTGAACGGAACGCATTCGCGCATTTGTGTTTCAGTGAGTGCTATAAAATCTATTTGGAAGGATAAAGAATTTAAAAGGATACAGAAGTCATCAAAATGTTTCCTAATACTTCTAATGTTCATGTTTAGTATGTTGAACGATGTATTGTTGAATAATGTGTTGACATCTTCGAAATTGTCACATTCATGAGTTTCAGGGATGGTGTTTTCTTCAGAAGGGGCCATTTTTATTGAGTCCGGATGGTCATCTTTGAAGATACAAAAGGGAGTCCAGGTTATTGAAGTGGTATGTCGCTTGCGTCTCTGACATGTATAATTGGAGTATCCTTGTTTTTGCGTAGAAGGACATTGCCGTTCTTCGTCCAAGCATATTGGTAACCCATCGCCTTTGTTGCTCTCGCTAGCCAGAGCAGTTGTTTATTTTGTGGCGTTAACTTTTCGTTAATGTAGATGGGGTTTTCAGAATTGGAGTGGTTAATGTCTTTGGCGGAGAAATATCCCGCCTTCTTTTTTTGGGAGATGATCCTGTCTTTTGCTTCTTTGGTGGCCATCTTTATTGTTATACATTTTTTTAGGGCGTTAGTGTAGGAATTTATTATGGTATTGTTTTCAAGTAGGTCTTCACACCCTATTTTTTTAAAGATGCGTTCTATCGCGATTTTAGGATTTTCTTCTTTCTTTGATTCAATTCCATTGATTTCAAGTGATGTATCAAGGGAATTTTGCAGAGATTGGTTTACAACATATTTTAAATTTTTATTTTCTTTTTCAACTTCTTTAATTTTTTTGTGGAGTTTAATTCTCTCCACCTCATAATCGTCGATATTTAATGAAAGAAAGTCGATGGTCTTGGTGAGTTCGCTCAATTGGTGCTTGATGTTTTTTACGTCTTTCAATTCAGTATTATATCCACTAATGCATTAAAAATGTTCATGTCATCAAAAAAGAATTAAGTGCGTTTCAAAACATTTTCAGACAGACGTGCGTCGCCATTGATCCAGAAAAACTGCCGACTTCAACTGCCGACCGCGCAGTTCAAATACAAAATACGCACATCAGACTCCCAGAATCCTGCAAAAGAATCACCAACTCCATATCGCATTCTCCAGGATCACACCATTGCAGCCAAGACCGCATCAAATCAACATCAGATCATCCTAGTCGTAAATTAAAAAA
Organism: Limnephilus rhombicus; assembly: GCA_929108145.2. NCBI lineage: Eukaryota > Metazoa > Arthropoda > Insecta > Trichoptera > Limnephilidae > Limnephilus > Limnephilus rhombicus. The sequence goes on from OV815288.1 coordinate 23,345,118, forward strand.
AAAAATCTACTTATCTTTTCTGAACATTTTTTTCACTACCTACATGAAACAAAATTTTACTGTCAAACTGTTTCAAATTTAAAAACATTCCATTTAACATTTTGAACATGATATGCATTTTTTACATACACAATTGACAAATTAATTAAGAACTATTGCAGCATATTTTATTCAACTTTAAACTTTTAAATTTTTAACATTCTTTTACAACTTGCTTGTCATTGTTATTTTTGTTTGCCTTGAAATCTATAACAATATACTGAAATGAATCCCGACGGCCAACCTAACATTTCTACAGACGAGGTAATAATCCTCTCGATCCTACGCCAATTGCAGGAGAAAATAGCTTCATTAAAGGATGAACTACAACAATTTAAAATGGAGCGAAATAATTCATATACACACTCATCTGCCTTCCATGAGCATCGATCATACAATCCTCGGCGTAGCTGGCAACAAAACCCATCATCACAACAGCCGCCCGCTGGCAGACATAAATACAGATCCCCTAGAAGAGCACCGACGGAAACATGCTATCACCACGCTAGATTTGGCGATAACCCTCGCAAATGCATCAAACCATGCATTTTTTTCTCCGATTCATCGGGACAGGGGAATCTCGCAATAGGGACGTGCGAAATTCCCACAAACTACTGCCGTCTCTTTATATTCGACGTTGAGACTCGCCAGAAGTTTCTTGTTGACACAGGCGCAGACATCTCAGTTATTCCAAGAACTTTCAAGATGGCGAAGACCTGCATAACTTCCGACACGTATCCCACCGATCTTTATGGAGCCAATGGTACACCCATTAAAACATTTGGCACGCGTACTGTAGAGCTAAATTTCGGCCTGCGACGAACGATGAAATGGCGATTCATCATAGCCGATGTCTCCAGACCCATTCTCGGTGCGGATTTCCTTTATCATTATAATCTTACGGTCAATCTTAAACAAGCTATTCTCTCGGACTCATCAACTGGACTAAGGATTCGAGGAACTACATACAGAGGACCCTCATCCGGAATATCTACTATATCCTCCTCACAATATAGAGATATTATCAGCAAATACCCAGGCCTGACGCGACCAGACACGAAGAATCTGGACATAGTGAAACATTCTGTGACACACTGTATAAAGACGAAAGGTCCACCTGTCACAGAACGTGCACGTCGCCTAGCCCCAGCCGTTCTTGAAGCAGCTAAGAAAGAGTTTAAATTTCTCATGGAACAAGGGATTTGCCGGCCGTCCAAAAGCAATTGGGCGAGCCCCCTACATATGGTCAAGAAACCAAACGGTGAATGGCGTCCGTGTGGAGACTACAGACGACTTAATGCAAAGACCATCCCAGATAAATACTCAATTCCCCAACTTCAAGACTTCGCACACAAACTTTCAAAAGCGAAAATCTTCACCACACTAGACATGACCAGAGCCTACCGCCAAATACCCGTAGAACCCGAAGACATACCGAAAACCGCCATTATTACTCCCTTCGGTTTATACGAATTCACTTCCATGCAGTTCGGTTTAACCAATGTAGCTCAAACCTTCCAGCGGTTCATGAACCTGTGACACGAGACTTGGAATTCTGTTTTGTGTATCTGGACGACATCCTAATAGCATCGGAAAATGAAGATGAGCACAGGAGGCATTTGGACGCACTTTTCCAACGCCTTGCCGACAACGGTTTGGTAATCAATCTTAGTAAATGTCAATTTGGTCTACCAACCGTCAACTTTCTTGGTCATACAATAACACCTGAAGGTATGTGCCCCATCAAAGAGAAAGTTAGCTATTACGGAATTTCCTTTGCCGAAAACCGCAAAGGACCTCAGACGCTTTCTGGGAATGCTGAACTATTATCGTAAATTTCTACCAAACTCAATCAGCACCCAAGCAAAACTTTTTGACCTAATAACCGGTTACAAAAAGAACGACAAGTGCACACTGACCTGGACTCCGGAACTAACAGCAGCGTTCGAAGAATGCAAACATCATCTCGCAACTGCTACTCTACTAGTGCACCCGGACCCAGAGGCCAAGATCGCAATTATGGTTGATGCCTCGGAAATCGCCATAGGAGCATCATTTCAACAAAATAAAGGAAACACATGGCAACCTTTAGGATTTTTCTCCCAGAAGTTCACAACGGCACAGCGGAAGTATAGTACCTTCGACCGTGAACTCACTGGTGTCTAAGAGGCGATTAAATTTTTTCAAAACAACATCGAAGGTCGTGTATTCACAATCTATACAGACCACAAACCAATCACCTTCGCATTCAGCAAAAAGCGAGCCTCTAGCTCTCCACGCCAAGAGAGACAATTGGATTACATTGTGCAATTTACTACAGACATCAGACACATTCCCGGATATGAGAACACCGTAGCAGACACCCTTTCTCGCATAGAAGAAATATCAAGTCCTTCTGCTATTGACTATGGACAAATGGGACAAGAACAGAGTCACGACGACGAACTAAGTCAATTGAGGACTCTTCCCTTGTTCTACGTCAAATGATAATCCTTGGCACTGACTCATCCGTATGGTGTGACATATCCACCGGACATGTCAGACCCTTCGTATCGAAGACGATGAGGACTCAAGTGATGGAATGCATCCATTCCGTATGCCACCCAGGTATTTAAGGAACCACCAACACAGTGAAAAGGAGATTTGTCCGGCCCAACATGGCTAGACATTAAAATTTTTGTAAAGCAATGCATCGCTTGCCAAAAATCCAAAGTCTCCCGACATACAGTTGCACCCACAGCAACGTACTTGCTACCAGAGGACCGTTTCCGAAACATCCATATTGATTTGGTCGGACCTCTACCAGTGTGCAGTGAACATCAATACTTACTCACTATAATTGGTAGATTTACCCGCTGGCCAGAAGCAGTTCCACTGAAGGATATGACAGCCGAGACTGTCGCTACTGCCCTGATCTCCCACTGGATCGCCCATCATGGTGTTCACGACAGATCAAGGACGTCAGTTTGAATCTCATCTTTTCAAGAAACTGACAGAAAAATTCGGCATTAAACATTCAAGAACCACCGCATATCATCCACAGGCAAACGGCATGATAGAAAGGTGGCACCGCACGCTGAAATCATCCTTAATGGCTCACGAAGATCAGAACTGGTTACAAAATCTACCTCTAATCATGCTAGGTTTGAGAACTACAGTTCGTGAAGACCGCAAAAGCTCACCTGCCAAATTGACTTATGGTAGGACGTTAAGGTTACCCAGCAACTTCTTCGCAACAACGCCACGCGAGGATCCTGACACATATGTCGGCCGCCTGCAACGAAAATTTGAAGACATTCGACCCACTCCTGCCAACTCACATGGTACTGGAAAATTCTTCGTGCACAAGGACCTTCCAACTTCCACCCACGTCTTCCTCAGAAACGATACTGGACGGAAACCACTTCAAGAAACTTTTGATGGTCCATACAAGGTAGAAGAAAGGGACGCAAAAACGTACATTATTAACGTAAAAGGAAAGCCCAAAAGAGTTTTCATTGTCAGGCTGAAACCCGCTTTCCTTCCCGCTGAAATTGAGGTACCTATCTCCACATCTGTCGCAAAACTTCCACCTGTACCTGTAAGAATGACTACAACTAGGTCTGGTCGGACAGTTCGTTTCACAGACAGATACCAAATTGCATAGACATAGAGAATCAATGGCATATATTTTTTAAAAGTATAATTCATTATATTTCATGCAAATATTTACAAACATGTCAAAATCAAAAGCACATCTTTCAACAGGATTTTAAAAATACTTACTTGGCTAACCAATTTCCTAGAGTATAGAAATTTTTATTAATTTTTGGTCTCTAAGTTAATTAAATTACAATGTTGTGATGTACATACAAATCTATTCTCACCGAGAAAATCCATAACCATGTTTTTATATTAGTTACTAAGAAAATATTTTTATACTCCTTGTTTATAGAGACGTGACGCCGTATTATTTTTCCACATTTTGCATGTGACGCCTATATACCACCTCTCTACAAACATAGGACGTACGTTATACATATGTACTAGTTATTATTTTTCCGTGTACTTAAAAAAAGCGATGACATCTGTAAGAACACGTCGAAGATATATGTTTTTAATTTTTCCAAAGCGCTGCGTGAATTGAAATCACCCGCTAAATTATGTTTTATTCATTTCTTCTAAACATTTTTGTAAAAATAAAAACGACGTTGAACAAACTTTACAATGTATAATAAACTTTCCAGGTCTAAATGTTTCACAAGAAGTTACATTTTCAAATATTCTACGCATAAAACAATAACATTTTGTTTAATTCACAAGATTTACTGTATGATTTTTGATTTTATTGTATTTACGATTAATCTAATTATTGCACCAGAGGATACGCATTTACATAAATGTATATGTAACTGTATACTATAAATATATAAATTTCCATTATCCATTATCCAGTATTCATCCATTATCCATTATCTATTATCCATTATCCATAATCCAATAACCATGATCCATTATCCATTATCCATTATCCATTATCCATTATACATTATCCATTATCCATTATCCATTATCCATTATCCATTATCCATTATCCATTATCCATTATCCATTATCCATTATCCATTATCCATTATCCATTATCCATTATCTATTATCCATTATCCATTATCCATTATCCATTATCCATTATCCATTATCCATTATCCATTATCCATTATCCATTATCCATTATCCATTATCCATTATCCATTATCCATTATCCATTATCCATTATCCATTATCCATTATCCATTATCCATTATCCATTATCCAAAATCCATTATCCATTATCCATTATCCATTATCCATTATCCATTATCCATTATCCATTATCCATTATCCATTATCCATTATCCATTATCCATTATCCATTATCCATTATCCATTATCCATTATCCATTATCCATTATCCATTATCCATTATCCATTATCCATTATCCATTATCCATTATCCATTATCCATTATCCATTATACATTATCCATTATCCATTATCCATCATCCATCATCCATCATCCATCATCCATTATCCATTATCCATTATCCATTATCCATTATCCATTATCCATTATCCATTATCCATTATCCATTATCCATTATCCATTATCCATTATCCATTATCCATTATCCATTATCCATTATCCATTATCCATTATCCATTAAACATTATCCATTATCCATTATCCATTATCCATTATCCATTATCCATTATCCATTATCCATTATCCATTATCCATTATCCATTATCCATTATCTATTATCCTTTATCCATTATTCATCGTCCATGATCCAGTATCCATCAGTTATACGTTATGTATCATCCACTATCCATTATCCATTATCCATTATGCATTATCCATTATCCATTGTGCATTATTCATCGTCCATTATCCAGCATCCATCCATTATCCAGTATCCATTTAATATACGTTATCTATCATACACTATCCATTTTCCATTATCCATTATCCATTATCCATTATCCACTATCCATTATCCATTATCCATTATCCATTATCCATTATCCATTATCCATTATCCATTATCCATTATCCATTATCCATTATCCATTATCCATTATCCATTATCCATTATCCATTATCCATTATCCATTATCCATTATCCATTATCCATTATCCATTATCCATTATCCATTATCCATTATCCATTATCCATTATCCATTATGCATTATCCATGATCCATTTTCCATTATCCATTATCCCCTATCCATTATCCTTTATCCATTAACCATTATCCTTTATCCATTATCCATCGTCCATTATCCAGTATCCATCCATTATACGTTATGTATCATCCACTATCCATTATCCATTATCCATTTTCCAATATGCATTATCTATCGTCCATTATCCAGTTTCAATCATCCATTATCCAGTATCCATCCATTATCCAGTATCCATCCATTATCCAAAATCCATCCATTATCCAGTATCTATCGTCCACTATCCATTATCCATTATCCAATATCCATTATCCATTATCCATTATGCATCATCCATTATCCATTATCCCTTATCCATTATCCATTTTCCTTTATCCATTATCCATTATCCATTATCCATTGTCCATTATGCATTTTCCATTATCCATTATCCATAATCCATTTTTTATTTTCCATTATCCATTCTTCATTATCCATAACGCATTATCCATCGACCATTATCCAGGATCCATCCATTATCCGTTATCTATTATCCATTATCAATTCGCCATTTTCCATTATCCATCGTCCATTATCCATTATCCATTTACAATTATGCATCATCCATCGTCCATTATCCAGTATTCATCGTCCTTTATCTAGTATCCCTCCACCATCCATTATCTATCATCCACTATCCATTATCTATTATCTATCATCCATTATCCATTATCCATTTTTTATTATCCAGTATCCATTATAAAATATCCAATACGCATTATCCATCGTCATCCATTATCCATTATCTATGATTCAATATCCATTACCTATTATCCACTATCCATTATCCAGTATCCATCGTCCATTATCAATTATCTATCCATTATCCATTATCTACTATGCACTATGCATTATCCATTATCCATTATCTACTATGCACTATCCATTATCCATTATCCATTATCCATAATCATTTATCCATTATCCATTATCCATTATCCATTATCCATTATCCATTATCCATTATCCATTATCCATTATCCATTATCCATTATCCATTATCCATTATCCATTATCCATTATCCATTATCCATTATCCATTATCCATTATCCATTATCCATAATCCATTATCCATTATCCATTATCATTATCCATTATCCATTATCCATTATCCATTATCCATTATCCATTATCCATTATCCATTATCCATTATCCATTATCCATTATCCATTATCCATTATCCATTATCCATTATCCATTATCCATTATCCATTATCCATTATCCATTATCCATTATCCATTATCCATTATCCATTATCCATTATCCATTATCCATTATCCATTATCCATTATCCATTATCCATTATCCATTATCCATTATCCATTATCCATTATCCATCGTACATTATCCAGTATTCATCGTCCTTTATCCAGTATCCATCCATTATCTATCATCCACTAACCCATATCCATTATTTTTCATCCATTATCCTTTATCCATTTATTATCATCCATTATCCATTATAAAATATCAAATACGCATTTTCCATCGTCCATTATCCAGTATCCATCCAATATCCACTATCTATTATCCATTATCCATTATCCATTATCCATTATCCATCGTCCATTATCCAGTATTCATCGTCCTTTATCCAGTTTCCATCCACTATCCATTATCTGTCATCCACTATCCATTATCCATTATCTATCATCCATTATCCAGTATCCATCCATTATCCACTATTTTTTATCCATTATCCATTATCCATTAACCATTATCCATTATCCATTATCCATTATGCATTATCCATTATCCATTATCCATTATGCATCATCCATCGTCCATTATCCAGTATTCATCGTCCTTTATCCAGTATCCATCCACTATCCATTATCTATCATCTACTATCCATTATCCATTATCTATCATCCATTATCCACTATTTTTTATCCATTAACCATCATCCATTAACCATTATCCATTATCCATTATCCATTATCCATTATCCATTATTTATTATCCATTATCCATTATCCATTATCCATTATCCATTATCAATTATCCATTATCCATTATCCATTATCCATTATCCATTATCCATTATCCATCGTCCATTATCCAGTATTCATCGTCCTTTATCCAGTATCCATCCACTATCCATTATCTATCATCCACTATCCATTATCCATTATTTTTCATCCATTTTCCTTTATCCATTTTTTATCATCCATTATCCATTATAAAATATCAAATACGCATTATCCATCGTCCATTATCCAGTATCCATCCAATATCCACTATCTATTATCCATTATCCATTAATTATTATCCATTATCCATTATCCATCGTCCATTATCCAGTATTCATCGTCCTTTATCCAGTTTCCATCCACTATCCATTATCTGTCATCCACTATCCATTATCCATTATCTATCATCCATTATCCAGTATCCATCCATTATCCACTATTTTTTATGCATTATCCATTATCCATTTACCATTATCCATTATCCATTATCCATTATCCATTATCCATTATCCATTATCCATTATCCATTATCCATTATCCATTATCCATTATCCATTATCCATTATCCATTATCCATTATCCATTATCCATTATCCATTATCCATTATCCATTATCCATTATCCATTATCCATTATCCATTATCCATTATCCATTATCCATTATCCATTATCCATTATCCATTATGCATCATCCATCGTCCATTATCCAGTATTCATCGTCCTTTATCCAGTATCCATCCACTATCCATTATCTATCATCCACTATCCATTATCCATTATCTATCATCCATTATCATTTATCAATTTTTTATAATCCATTATCCATTATAAAGTATCAAATACGCATTATCCATCGTCCATTATCCAGTATCCATCATCCATTATCCAGTATTCATCCATTATCCACTATCTATTATCCATTATCCATTATCTATTAAATATTAACGATTTACCATTATCCATTATTCATTATCAATTATCCATTATTCATTATCCATTATCCATTATCCATTATCCATCGTCCATTATCCAGTATTCATCGTCCTTTATCCAGTTTCCATCCACTATCCATTATCTGTCATCCACTATCCATTATCCTTTATCCATTATCTATTATCCATTATCCATAATCCATTATCCATTATCCATTATCCATTATCCATCATCCATTATTCATTATCCATTATCCATTATCCATTATCCATTATCCATTATCCATTATCCATTATCCATTATCCATTATCCATTATCCATTATCCATTATCCATTATCCATTATCCATTATCCATTATCCATTATCCATTATCCATTATCCATTATCCATTATGCATTATCCATTATCCATAATCCATTATCCATTATCCTTTATCCATTATCCATTATCCATTATCCATTATCCATTATCCATTATCCATTATCCATCGTCCATTATCCAGTATCCATCATCCATTATCCAGTATCCATCCATTATCCACAATCTATAATCCATTATCCATTATCTATTAACCATTATCCATTATCCATTATCCATTATCCATTATCCATTATCCATTATCCATTATCCATTATCCATTATCCATTATCCATTATCCATTATCCATTATCCATTATCCATTATCCATTATCCATTATCCATTATCCATTATCCATTATCCATTATCCATTATCCATTATCCATTATCCATTATCCATTATTTATTATCCATTATCCATTATCCATTATCCATTATCCATTATAAAATATCAAATACGCATTTTCCATCGTCCATTATCCAGTATCCATCCAATATCCACTATCTATTATCCATTATCCATTATCCATTATCCATTATCCATCGTCCATTATCCAGTATTCATCGTCCTTTATCCAGTTTCCATCCACTATCCATTATCTGTCATCCACTATCCATTATCCATTATCTATCATCCATTATCCAGTATCCATCCATTATCCACTATTTTTTATCCATTATCCATTATCCATTAACCATTATCCATTATCCATTATCCATTATGCATTATCCATTATCCATTATCCATTATGCATCATCCATCGTCCATTATCCAGTATTCATCGTCCTTTATCCAGTATCCATCCACTATCCATTATCTATCATCTACTATCCATTATCCATTATCTATCATCCATTATCCACTATTTTTTATCCATTAACCATCATCCATTAACCATTATCCATTATCCATTATCCATTATCCATTATTTATTATCCATTATCCATTATCCATTATCCATTATCCATTATCCATTATCAATTATCCATTATCCATTATCCATTATCCATTATCCATTATCCATTATCCATCGTCCATTATCCAGTATTCATCGTCCTTTATCCAGTATCCATCCACTATCCATTATCTATCATCCACTATCCATTATCCATTATTTTTCATCCATTTTCCTTTATCCATTTTTTATCATCCATTATCCATTATAAAATATCAAATACGCATTATCCATCGTCCATTATCCAGTATCCATCCAATATCCACTATCTATTATCCATTATCCATTAATTATTATCCATTATCCATTATCCATCGTCCATTATCCAGTATTCATCGTCCTTTATCCAGTTTCCATCCACTATCCATTATCTGTCATCCACTATCCATTATCCATTATCTATCATCCATTATCCAGTATCCATCCATTATCCACTATTTTTTATGCATTATCCATTATCCATTTACCATTATCCATTATCCATTATCCATTATCCATTATCCATTATCCATTATCCATTATCCATTATCCATTATCCATTATCCATTATCCATTATCCATTATCCATTATCCATTATCCATTATCCATTATCCATTATCCATTATGCATCATCCATCGTCCATTATCCAGTATTCATCGTCCTTTATCCAGTATCCATCCACTATCCATTATCTATCATCCACTATCCATTATCCATTATCTATCATCCATTATCATTTATCAATTTTTTATAATCCATTATCCATTATAAAGTATCAAATACGCATTATCCATCGTCCATTATCCAGTATCCATCATCCATTATCCAGTATTCATCCATTATCCACTATCTATTATCCATTATCCATTATCTATTAAATATTAACGATTTACCATTATCCATTATTCATTATCAATTATCCATTATTCATTATCCATTATCCATTATCCATTATCCATCGTCCATTATCCAGTATTCATCGTCCTTTATCCAGTTTCCATCCACTATCCATTATCTGTCATCCACTATCCATTATCCTTTATCCATTATCTATTATCCATTATCCATAATCCATTATCCATTATCCATTATCCATTATCCATCATCCATTATTCATTATCCATTATCCATTATCCATTATCCATTATCCATTATCCATTATCCATTATCCATTATCCATTATCCATTATCCATTATCCATTATCCATTATCCATTATCCATTATCCATTATCCATTATCCATTATCCATTATGCATTATCCATTATCCATAATCCATTATCCATTATCCTTTATCCATTATCCATCGTCCATTATCCAGTATCCATCATCCATTATCCAGTATCCATCCATTATCCACAATCTATTATCCATTATCCATTATCTATTAACCATTATCCATTATCCATTATCCATTATCCATTATCCATTATCCATTATCCATTATCCATTATCCATTATCCATTATCCATTATCCATTATCCATTATCCATTATCCATTATCCATTATCCATTATCCATTATCCATTATCCATTATCCATTATCCATTATCCATTATCCATTATCCATTATCCATTATCCATTATCCATTATTTATTATCCATTATCCATTATCCATTATCCATTATCCATTATCCATTATCCACTATCCATTATCCATTATCCATTATCCATTATCCATCGTCCATTATCCATTATTTTTCATCCATTATCCTTTATCCATTTTTTATCATCCATTATCCATTATAAAATATCAAATACGCATTATCCATCGTCCATTATCCAGTATCCATCCAATATTCACTATCTATTATCCATTATCCACTAATTATTATCCATTATCCATTATCCATCGTCCATTATCCAGTATTCATCGTCCTTTATCCAGTTTCCATCCACTATCCATTATCTGTCATCCACTATCCATTATCCATTATCTATCATCCATTATCCAGTATCCATCCATTATCCACTATTTTTTATCCATTATCCATTATCCATTTACCATTATCCATTATCCATTATCCATTATCCATTATCCATTATCCATTATCCATTATCCATTATCCATTATCCATTATCCATTATCCATTATCCATTATCCATTATCCATCATCCATTATTCATTATCCATTATCCATTATCCATTATCCATTATCCATTATCCACTATCCATTATCCATTATCCATTATCCATTATCCATTATCCATTATCCATTATCCATTATCCATTATCCATTATCCATTATCCATTATCCATTATCCATTATCCATTATCCATTATCCATTATCCATTATCCATTATCCATTTTCCATTATCCATTATCAATTATCCATTATCCATTATCCATTATCCATTATCCATTATCCATTATCCATTATCCATTATCCATTATCCATTATCCATTATCCATTATTCATTATCCATTATCCATAATCCATTATCCATTATCCTTTATCCATTATCCATTATCCATTATCCATTATCCATTATCCATTATCCATTATCCATTATCCATCGTCCATTATCCAGTATCCATCATCCATTATCCAGTATCCATCCATTATCCACTATCTATTATCCATTATCCATTATCTATTAACCATTATCCATTATCCATTATCCATTATCCATTATCCATTATCCATTATCCATTATCCATTATCCATTATCCATTATCCATTATCCATTATCCATTATCCATTATCCATTATCCATTATCCATTATCCATTATCCATTATCTATTATCCATTATCCATTATCCATTATCCATTATCCATTATCCATTATCCATTATCCATTATCCATTATCCATTATCCATTATCCATTATCCATTATCCATTATCCATTATCCATTATCCATTATCCATTATCCATTATCCATTATCCATTATCCATTATCCATTATCCATTATCCATTATCCATTATCCATTATCCATTATCCATTATCCATTATCCATTATCCATTATCCATTATCCATTATCCATTATCCATTATCCATTATCCATTATCCATTATCCATTATCCATTATCCATTATCCATTATCCATTATCCATTATCCATTATCCATTATCCATTATCCATAATCCATTATCCATTATCCATTATCCATTATCCATTATCCATTATCCATTATCCATTATCCATTAACCATTAACCATTATCCATTATCCATTATCCATTATCCATTATCCATTATCCATTATCCATTATCCATTATCCATTATCCATTATCCATTATCCATTATCCATTATGCATCATCCATCGTCCATTATCCAGTATTCATCGTCCTTTATCCAGTATCCATCCACTATCCATTATCTATCATCCACTATCCATTATCCACTATTTTTTATCCATTATCCTTTATCAATTTTTTATAATCCATTATCCATTATAAAGTATCAAATACGCATTATCCATCGTCCATTATCCAGTATCCATCATCCATTATCCAGTATTCATCCATTATCCACTATCTATTATCCATTATCCATTATCTATTAAATATTTACGATTTACCATTATCCATTATTCATTATCAATTATCCATTATCCATTATCCATTATCCATTATCCATTATCCATCGTCCATTATCCAGTATTCATCGTCCTTTATCCAGTTTCCATCCACTATCCATTATCTGTCATCCACTATCCATTATCCATTATCCATAATCCATTATCCATGATCCATTATCCATTATCCATCATCCATTATTCATTATCCATTATCCATTATCCATTATCCATTATCCATTATCCATTATCCATTATCCATTATCCATTATCCATTATCCATTATCCATTATCCATTATCCATTATCCATTATCCATTATCCATTATCCATTATCCATTATCCATTATGCATCATCCATCGTCCATTATCCAGTATTCATCGTCCTTTATCCAGTATCCATCCACTATCCATTATCTATCATCCACTATCCATTATCCATTATCTATCATCCATTATCCTTTATCAATTTTTTATAATCCATTATCCATTATAAAGTATCAAATACGCATTATCCATCGTCCATTATCCAGTATCCATCATCCATTATCCAGTATTCATCCATTATCCACTATCTATTATCCATTATCCATTATCTATTAAATATTAATGATTTACCATTATCCATTATTCATTATCAATTATCCATTATCCATTATCCATTATCCATTATCCATTATCCATCGTCCATTATCCAGTATTCATCGTCCTTTATCCAGTTTCCATCCACTATCCATTATCTGTCATCCACTATCCATTATCCATTATCCATTATCCATTATCCATTATCCATTATCCATTATCCATTATCCATTATCCATTATCCATTATCCATCATCCATTATTCATTATCCATTATCCATTATCCATTATCCATTATCCATTATCCATTATCCATTATCCATTATCCATTATCCATTATCCATTATCCATTATCCATTATCCATTATCCATTATCCATTATCCATTATCCATTATCCATTATCCATTATCCATTATCCATTATCCATTATCCATTATCCATTATCCATTATCCATTATCCATTATCCATTATCCATTATCCATTATCCATTATCCATTATCCATTATCCATTATCCATTATCCATTATGCATTATCCATTATCCATAATCCATTATCCATTATCCATTATCCATTATCCATTATCCATTATCCATTATCCATCGTCCATTATCCAGTATCCATCATCCATTATCCAGTATCCATCCATTATCAGCTATCTATTATCCATTATCCATTATCTATTAACCATTATCCATTATCCATTATCCATTATCCATTATCCATTATCCATTATCCATTATCCATTATCCATTATCCATTATCCATTATCCATTATCCATTATCCATTATCCATTATCCATTATCCATTATCCATTATCTATTATCCATTATCCATTATCCATTATCCATTATCCATTATCCATTATCCATTATCCATTATCCATTATCCATTATCCATTATCCATTATCTATTATCCATTATCCATTATCCATTATCCTTTATCCATTATCCATTATCCATTATCCATTATCCATTATCCATTATCCATTATCCATTATCCATTATCCATTATCCATTATCCATTATCCATTATCCATTATCCATTATCCATTATCCATTATCCATTATCCATTATCCATTATCCATTATCCATTATCCATTATCCATTATCCATTATCCATAATCCATTATCCATTATCCATTATCCATTATCCATTATCCATTATCCATTATCCATTATCCATTATCCATTATCCATTATCCATCGTCCATTATCCAGTATTCATCGTCCTTTATCCAGTACCCATCCACTATCCATTATCTATCATCCACTATCCATTATCCATTATTTTTCATCCATTATCCTTTATCCATTTATCATCCATTATCCATTATAAAATATCAAATACGCATTATCCATCGTCCATTATCCATTATCCATCCAATATCCACTATCTATTATCCATTATCCATTAATTATTATCCATTATCCATTATCCATTATCCATCGTCCATTATCCAGTATTCATCGTCCTTTATCCAGTTTCCATCCACTATCCATTATCTGTCATCCACTATCCATTATCCATTACCTATCATCCATTATCCAGTATCCATCCATTATCCACTATTTTTTATCCATTATCCATTATCCATTAACCATTATCCATTATCCATTATGCATCATCCATCGTCCATTATCCAGTATTCATCGTCCTTTATCCAGTATCCATCCACTATCCATTATCTATCATCTACTATCCATTATCCATTATCTATCATCCATTATCCACTATTTTTTATCCATTTACCATTATCCATTAACCATTATCCATTATCCATTATCCATTATCCATTATCCATTATCCACTATCCATTATCCATTATCCATTATCCATTATCCATCGTCCATTATCCATTATTTTTCATCCATTATCCTTTATCCATTTTTTATCATCCATTATCCATTATAAAATATCAAATACGCATTATCCATCGTCCATTATCCAGTATCCATCCAATATCCACTATCTATTATCCATTATCCATTAATTATTATCCATTATCCATCGTCCATTATCCAGTATTCATCGTCCTTTATCCAGTTTCCATCCACTATCCATTATCTGTCATCCACTATCCATTATCCATTATCTATCATCCATTATCCAGTATCCATCCATTATCCACTATTTTTTATCCATTATCCATTATCCATTTACCATTATCCATTATCCATTATCCATAATCCATTATCCATTATTCATTATCCATTATCCATTATCCATTATCCATTATCCATTATCCATTATCCATTATCCATTATCCATTATCCATTATCCATTATCCATTATCCATTATCCATTATCCATTATCCATTATCCATTATCCATTATCCATTATCCATTATCCATTATCCATTATGCATCATCCATCGTCCATTATCCAGTATTCATCGTCCTTTATCCAGTATCCATCCACTATCCATTATCTATCATCCACTATCCATTATCCATTATCTATCATCCATTATCCTTTATCAATTTTTTATAATCCATTATCCATTATAAAGTATCAAATACGCATTATCCATCGTCCATTATCCAGTATCCATCATCCATTATCCAGTATTCATCCATTATCCACTATCTATTATCCATTATCCATTATCTATTAAATATTAACGATTTACCATTATCCATTATTCATTATCGATTATCCATTATCCATTATCCATTATCCATTATCCATCGTCCATTATCCAGTATTCATCGTCCTTTATCCAGTTTCCATCCACTATCCATTATCTGTCATCCACTATCCATTATCCATTATCTATCATCCATTATCCAGTATCCATCCATTCTCCACTATTTTTTATCCATTATCCATTATCCATTAACCATTATCCATTATCCATTATCCATTATCCATTATCCATTATCCATTATCCATTATCCATTATCCATTATCCATTATCCATTATGCATCATCCATCGACCATTATCCAGTATTCATCGTCCTTTATCCAGTATCCATCCACTATCCATTATCTATCATCCACTATCCATTATCCATTATCTATCATCCATTATCCAGTATCCATCCATTATCCACTATTTTTTATCCATTATCCATTATCCATTAACCATTATTCATTATCCATTATCCATTGTTTATTATCCATTATCCATTATCCATTATCCATTATCCATTATCCATTATCCATTATCCATTATCCATTATCCATTATCCATTATCCATTATCCATTATCCATTATCCATTATCCATTATCCATTATCCATTATCCATTATCCATTATCCATTATCCATTATCCATTAACCATTATCCATTATCCATTATCCATTATCCATCGTCCATTATCCAGTATTCATCGTCCTTTATCCAGTACCCATCCACTATCCATTATCTATCATCCACTATCCATTATCCATTATTTTTCATCCATTATCCTTTATCCATTTATCATCCATTATCCATTATAAAATATCAAATACGCATTATCCATCGTCCATTATCCAGTATCCATCCAATATCCACTATCTATTATCCATTATCCATTAATTATTATCCATTATCCATTATCCATTATCCATCGTCCATTATCCAGTATTCATCGTCCTTTATCCAGTTTCCATCCACTATCCATTATCTGTCATCCACTATCCATTATCCATTATCTATCATCCATTATCCAGTATCCATCCATTATCCACTATTTTTTATCCATTATCCATTATCCATTAACCATTATCCATTATCCATTATCCATTATCCATTATCCATTATCCATTATCCATTATCCATTATCCATTATCCATTATCCATTATCCATTATCCATTATGCATCATCCATCGTCCATTATCCAGTATTCATCGTCCTTTATCCAGTATCCATCCACTATCCATTATCTATCATCCACTATCCATTATCCATTATCTATCATCCATTATCCTTTATCAATTTTTATAAATCCATTATCCATTATAAAGTATCAAAAACGCATTATCCATCGTCCATTATCCAGTATCCATCATCCATTATCCAGTATTCATCCATTATCCACTATCTATTATCCATTATCCATTATCTATTAAATATTAACGATTATCCATTATCCATTATTCATTATCGATTATCCATTATCCATTATCCATTATCCATTATCCATCGTCCATTATCCAGTATTCATCGTCCTTTATCCAGTTTCCATCCACTATCCATAATCTGACATCCACTATCCATTATCCATTATCTATCATCCATTATCCAGTATCCATCCATTATCCACTTTTTGTTATCCATTATCCATTATCCATTTACCATTATCCATTATCCATTATCCATTATCCACTATCCATTATCCATTATCTATTATCCATTATCCAGTATCCATCCATTATCCACTATTTTTTATCCATTATCCATTAAACGATTATCCATTATCCACTTTCCATTATCCATTATTTTTCATCCATTATCCTTTATCCATTTTTTATCATCCATTATCCATTATAAAATATCAAATACGCATTATCCATCGTCCATTATCCAGTATCCATCCAATATCCACTATCTTTTATCCATTATCCATTAACTATTATCCATTATCCATTATCCATTATCCATTACCCACTATCCATTATCTATCATCCACTATCCATTATCCATTATCTATCATCCATTATCCAGAATCCATCCATTATCCACTATTTTTTATCCATTATCCATTAACCATTAACCATTATTCATTATCCATTATCCATTGTTTATTATCCATTATCCATTATCCATTATCCATTATCCATTATCCATTATCCATTATCCATTATCCTTTATCCATTATCCATTATCCATTATCCATTATCCATTATCCATTATCCATTATCCATTATCCATTATCCATCGTCCATTATCCAGTATTCATCGTCCTTTATCCAGTACCCATCCACTATCCATTATCTATCATCCACTATCCATTATCCATTATTTTTCATCCATTATCCTTTATCCATTTATCATCCATTATCCATTATAAAATATCAAATACGCATTATCCATCGTCCATTATCCAGTATCCATCCAATATCCACTATCTATTATCCATTATCCATTAATTATTATCCATTATCCATTATCCATTATCCATCGTCCATTATCCAGTATTCATCGTCCTTTATCCAGTTTCCATCCACTATCCATTATCTGTCATCCACTATCCATTATCCATTATCTATCATCCATTATCCAGTATCCATCCATTATCCACTATTTTTTATCCATTATCCATTATCCATTAACCATTATCCATTATCCATTATCCATTATCCATTAGCCATTATCCATTATCCATTATCCATTATCCATTATCCATTATCCATTATCCATTATCCATTATGCATCATCCATCGTCCATTATCCAGTATTCTTCGTCCTTTATCCAGTATCCATCCACTATCCATTATCTATCATCCACTATCCATTATCCATTATCTATCATCCATTATCCTTTATCAATTTTTTTAAATCCATTATCCATTATAAAGTATCAAAAACGCATTATCCATCGTCCATTATCCAGTATCCATCATCCATTATCCATTATCCATTATCCATTATCCATTATCCATTATCCATTATCTATTAAATATTAACGATTATCCATTATCCATTATTCATTGTCGATTATCCATTATCCATTATCCATTATCCATTATCCATCGTCCATTATCCAGTATTCATCGTCCTCAATCCAGTTTCCATCCACTATCCATTATCTGACATCCACTATCCATTATCCATTATCTATCATCCATTATCCAGTATCCATCCATTATCCACTATTTGTTATCCATTATCCATTATCCATTTACCATTATCCATTATCCATTATCCATTATCCATTATCCATTATCCATTATCCATTATCCATTATCCATTATCCATTATCCATTATCCATTATCCATTATCCATTATCCATTATCCATTATGCATCATCCATCGTCCATTATCCAGTATTCATCGTCCTTTATCTAGTATCCATCCACTATCCATTATCTATCATCCACTATCCATTATCCATTATCTATCATCCATTATCCTTTATCAATTTTTTATAATCCATTATCCATTATAAAGTATCAAATACGCATTATCCATCGTCCATTATCCAGTATTCATCGTCCTTTATCCAGTATCCATCCACTATCCATTATCTATCATCCACTATCCATTATCCATTATCTATCATCCATTATCCTTTATCAATTTTTATAAATCCATTATCCATTATAAAGTATCAAAAACGCATTATCCATCGTCCATTATCCAGTATCCATCATCCATTATCCAGTATTCATCCATTATCCACTATCTATTATCCATTATCCATTATCTATTAAATATTAACGATTATCCATTATCCATTATTCATTATCGATTATCCATTATCCATTATCCATTATCCATTATCCATCGTCCATTATCCAGTATTCATCGTCCTTTATCCAGTTTCCATCCACTATCCATAATCTGACATCCACTATCCATTATCCATTATCTATCATCCATTATCCAGTATCCATCCATTATCCACTTTTTGTTATCCATTATCCATTATCCATTTACCATTATCCATTATCCATTATCCATTATCCATTATCCATTATCCATTATCCATTATCCATTATCCAGTATCCATCCATTATCCACTATTTTTTATCCATTATCCATTAAACGATTATCCATTATCCATTATCCATTATCCATTATCCATTATCCATTATCCATTATCCATTATCCATTATCCATTATCCATTATCCATTATCCATTATCCATTATCCATTATCCATTATCCATTATCCATTATCCATTATCCATTATCCATTATCCATTATCCATTATCCATTATCCATTATCCATTATCCATTATCCATTATCCATTATCCATTATCCAATATCCATTATCCATTATCCGTTATCCATTATCCATTATCCATCGTCCATTATCCAGTATTCATCGTCCTTTATCCAGTATCCATCCACTATCCATTATCTATCATCCACTTTCCATTATCCATTATTTTTCATCCATTATCCTTTATCCATTTTTTATCATCCATTATCCATTATAAAATATCAAATACGCATTATCCATCGTCCATTATCCAGTATCCATCCAATATCCACTATCTTTTATCCATTATCCATTAACTATTATCCATTATCCATTATCCATTATCCATTACCCACTATCCATTATCTATCATCCACTATCCATTATCCATTATCTATCATCCATTATCCAGAATCCATCCATTATCCACTATTTTTTATCCATTATCCATTAACCATTAACCATTATTCATTATCCATTATCCATTGTTTATTATCCATTATCCATTATCCATTATCCATTATCCATTATCCATTATCCATTATCCATTATCCATTATCCTTTATCCATTATCCATTATCCATTATCCATTATCCATTATCCATTATCCATTATCCATTATCCATTATCCATCGTCCATTATCCAGTATTCATCGTCCTTTATCCAGTACCCATCCACTATCCATTATCTATCATCCACTATCCATTATCCATTATTTTTCATCCATTATCCTTTATCCATTTATCATCCATTATCCATTATAAAATATCAAATACGCATTATCCATCGTCCATTATCCAGTATCCATCCATTATCCACTATCTATTATCCATTATCCATTAATTATTATCCATTATCCATTATCCATTATCCATCGTCCATTATCCAGTATTCATCGTCCTTTATCCAGTTTCCATCCACTATCCATTATCTGTCATCCACTATCCATTATCCATTATCTATCATCCATTATCCAGTATCCATCCATTATCCACTATTTTTTATCCATTATCCATTATCCATTAACCATTATCCATTATCCATTATCCATTATCCATTAGCCATTATCCATTATCCATTATCCATTATCCATTATCCATTATCCATTATCCATTATCCATTATGCATCATCCATCGTCCATTATCCAGTATTCTTCGTCCTTTATCCAGTATCCATCCACTATCCATTATCTATCATCCACTATCCATTATCCATTATCTATCATCCATTATCCTTTATCAATTTTTTTAAATCCATTATCCATTATAAAGTATCAAAAACGCATTATCCATCGTCCATTATCCAGTATCCATCATCCATTATCCAGTATTCATCCATTATCCACTATCTATTATCCATTATCCATTATCTATTAAATATTAACGATTATCCATTATCCATTATTCATTGTCGATTATCCATTATCCATTATCCATTATCCATTATCCATCGTCCATTATCCAGTATTCATCGTCCTCAATCCAGTTTCCATCCACTATCCATTATCTGACATCCACTATCCATTATACATTATCTATCATCCATTATCCAGTATCCATCCATTATCCACTATTTGTTATCCATTATCCATTATCCATTTACCATTATCCATTATCCATTATCCATTATCCATTATCCATTATCCATTATCCATTATCCATTATCCATTATCCATTATCCATTATCCATTATCCATTATCCATTATCCATTATCCATTATCCATTATGCATCATCCATCGTCCATTATCCAGTATTCATCGTCCTTTATCTAGTATCCATCCACTATCCATTATCTATCATCCACTATCCATTATCCATTATCTATCATCCATTATCCTTTATCAATTTTTTATAATCCATTATCCATTATAAAGTATCAAATACGCATTATCCATCGTCCATTATCCAGTATCCATCCAATATCCACTATCTATTATCCATTATCCATTATCCATTATCCATTATCCATTATCCATTATCCATTATCTATCATCCATTATCCAGTATTCATCGTCCTTTATCCAGTTTCCATCCACTATCCATTATCTGTCATCCACTATCCATTATCCATTATCTATCATCCATTATCCAGTATCCATCCATTATCCACTATTTTTTATCCATTATCCATTATCCATTAACCATTATCCATTATCCATTATCCATTATCCATTATCCATTATCCATTATCCATTATCCATTATCCATTATCCATTATCCATTATCCATTATCCATTATCCATTATCCATTATCCATTATCCATTATCCATTATCCATTATCCATTATCCATTATCCATTATCCATTATCCATTATCCATTATCCATTATCCATTATCCATTATCCATTATCCATTATCCATTAACCATTATGCATCATCCATCGTCCATTATCCAGTATTCATCGTCCTTTATCCAGTATCCATCCACTATCCATTATCTATCATCCACTATCCATTATCCATTATCTATCATCCATTATCCTTTATCAATTTTTTTAAATCCATTATCCATTATAAAGTATCAAATACGCATTATCCATCGTCCATTATCCAGTATCCATCATCCATTATCCAGTATTCATCCATTATCCACTATCTATTATCCATTATCCATTATCTATTAAATATTAACGATTATCCATTATCCATTATTCATTATCGATTATCCATTATCCATTATCCATTATCCATTATCCATTATCCATTATCCATTATCCAGTATTAATCGTCCTTTATCCAGTATCCATCCACTACCCATTATCTATCATCCACTATCCACTATCTATCATCCACTATCCATTATCCATTATCTATCATCCGTTACCCAGTATCCATCCATTATCCACTATTTTTTATCCATTATCCATTATCCATTAACCATTATCCATTATCCATTATCCATTATCCATTATGCATCATCCATCGTCCATTATCCAGTATTCATGGTCCTTTATCCAGTATCCATCCACTATCCATTATCTATCATCCACTATCCATTATCCATTATCTATCATCCATTATCCAGTATCCATTATCCATTATCCATTATCCATTATCCATTATCCATTATCCATTATCCATTATCCATTATCCATTATCCATTATCCATTATCCATTATCCATAATCCATTATCCATTATCCATTATCCATTATCCATTATCCATTATCCATTATCCATTATCCATTATCCATTATCCATTAACCATTATCCATTATCCATTATCCATTATCCATTATCCATTATCCATTATCCATTATCCATTATCCATTATCCATTATCCATTATCCATTATGCATCATCCATCGTCCATTATCCAGTATTCATCGTCCTTTATCCAGTATCCATCCACTATCCATTATCTATCATCCACTATCCATTATCCATTATCTATCATCCATTATCCTTTATCAATTTTTTATAATCCATTATCCATTATAAAGTATCAAATACGCATTATCCATCGTCCATTATCCAGTATCCATCATCCATTATCCAGTATTCATCCATTATCCACTATCTATTATCCATTATCCATTATCTATTAAATATTTACGATTTACCATTATCCATTATCCATTATCCATTATCCATTATCCATTATCCATTATCCATTATCCATTATCCATCGTCCATTATCCAGTATTCATCGTCCTTTATCCAGTTTCCATCCACTATCCATTATCTGTCATCCACTATCCATTATCCATTATCCATTATCTATTATCCATTATCCATAATCCATTATCCATGATCCATTATCCATTATCCATCATCCATTATTCATTATCCATTATCCATTATCCATTATCCATTATCCATTATCCATTATCCATTATCCATTATCCATTATCCATTATCCATTATCCATTATCCATTATCCATTATCCATTATCCATTATCCATTATCCATTATCCATTATGCATTATCCATTATCCATAATCCATTATCCATTATCCTTTATCCATTATCCATTATCCATTATCCATTATCCATTATCCATTATCCATTATCCATTTTCCATTATCCATTATCAATTATCCATTATCCATTATCCATTATCCATTATCCATTATCCATTATCCATTATCCATTATCCATTATCCATTATCCATTATCCATTATTCATTATCCATTATCCATAATCCATTATCCATTATCCTTTATCCATTATCCATTATCCATTATCCATTATCCATTATCCATTATCCATTATCCATCGTCCATTATCCAGTATCCATCATCCATTATCCAGTATCCATCCATTATCCACTATCTATTATCCATTATCCATTATCTATTAACCATTATCCATTATCCATTATCCATTATCCATTATCCATTATCCATTATCCATTATCCATTATCCATTATCCAATATCCATTATCCATTATCCATTATCCATTATCCATTATCCATTATCTATTATCCATTATCCATTATCCATTATCCATTATCCATTATCCATTATCCATTATCCATTATCCATTATCCATTATCCATTATCCATTATCCATTATCCATTATCCATTATCCATTATCCATTATCCATTATCCATTATCCATTATCCATTATCCATTATCCATTATCCATTATCCATTATCCATTATCCATTATCCATTATCCATTATCCATTATCCATTATCCATTATCCATTATCCATTATCCATTATCCATTATCCATTATCCATTATCCATTATCCATTATCCATTATCCATTATCCATTATCCATTATCCATTATCCATTATCCATAATCCATTATCCATTATCCATTATCCATTATCCATTATCCATTATCCATTATCCATTATCCATTAACCATTATCCATTATCCATTATCCATTATCCATTATCCATTATCCATTATCCATTATCCATTATCCATTATCCATTATCCATTATCCATTATCCATTATCCATTATCCATTATGCATCATCCATCGTCCATTATCCAGTATTCATCGTCCTTTATCCAGTATCCATCCACTATCCATTATCTATCATCCACTATCCATTATCCATTATCTATCATCCATTATCCTTTATCAATTTTTTATAATCCATTATCCATTATAAAGTATCAAATACGCATTATCCATCGTCCATTATCCAGTATCCATCATCCATTATCCAGTATTCATCCATTATCCACTATCTATTATCCATTATCCATTATCTATTAAATATTTACGATTTACCATTATCCATTATTCATTATCAATTATCCATTATCCATTATCCATTATCCATTATCCATTATCCATCGTCCATTATCCAGTATTCATCGTCCTTTATCCAGTTTCCATCCACTATCCATTATCTGTCATCCACTATCCATTATCCATTATCCATTATCTATTATCCATTATCCATAATCCATTATCCATGATCCATTATCCATTATCCATCATCCATTATTCATTATCCATTATCCATTATCCATTATCCATTATCCATTATCCATTATCCATTATCCATTATCCATTATCCATTATCCATTATCCATTATCCATTATCCATTATCCATTATCCATTATCCATTATCCATTATCCATTATGCATCATCCATCGTCCATTATCCAGTATTCATCGTCCTTTATCCAGTATCCATCCACTATCCATTATCTATCATCCACTATCCATTATCCATTATCTATCATCCATTATCATTTATCAATTTTTTATAATCCATTATCCATTATAAAGTATCAAATACGCATTATCCATCGTCCATTATCCAGTATCCATCATCCATTATCCAGTATTCATCCATTATCCACTATCTATTATCCATTATCCATTATCTATTAAATATTAATGATTTACCATTATCCATTATTCATTATCAATTATCCATTATCCATTATCCATTATCCATTATCCATCGTCCATTATCCAGTATTCATCGTCCTTTATCCAGTTTCCATCCACTATCCATTATCTGTCATCCACTATCCATTATCCATTATCCATTATCTATTATCCATTATCCATAATCCATTATCCATGATCCATTATCCATTATCCATTATCCATCATCCATTATTCATTATCCATTATCCATTATCCATTATCCATTATCCATTATCCATTATCCATTATCCATTATCCATTATCCATTATCCATTATCCATTATCCATTATCCATTATCCATTATCCATTATCCATTATCCATTATCCATTATCCATTATCCATTATCCATTATCCATTATCCATTATCCATTATCCATTATCCATTATCCATTATCCATTATCCATTATCCATTATCCATTATCCATTATCCATTATCCATTATCCATTATCCATTATCCATTATGCATTATCCATTATCCATAATCCATTATCCATTATCCTTTATCCATTATCCATTATCCATTATCCATTATCCATTATCCATTATCCATTATCCATCGTCCATTATCCAGTATCCATCATCCATTATCCAGTATCCATCCATTATCAGCTATCTATTATCCATTATCCATTATCTATTAACCATTATCCATTATCCATTATCCATTATCCATTATCCATTATCCATTATCCATTATCCATTATCCATTATCCATTATCCATTATCCATTATCCATTATCCATTATCCATTATCCATTATCCATTATCCATTATCCATTATCTATTATCCATTATCCATTATCCATTATCCATTATCCATTATCCATTATCCATTATCCATTATCCATTATCCATTATCCATTATCCATTATCCATTATCCATTATCCATTATCTATTATCCATTATCCATTATCCATTATCCTTTATCCATTATCCATTATCCATTATCCATTATCCATTATCCATTATCCATTATCCATTATCCATTATCCATTATCCATTATCCATTATCCATTATCCATTATCCATTATCCATTATCCATTATCCATTATCCATTATCCATTATCCATTATCCATTATCCATTATCCATAATCCATTATCCATTATCCATTATCCATTATCCATTATCCATTATCCATTATCCATTATCATTTAACCATTATCCATTATCCATTATCCATTATCCATCGTCCATTATCCAGTATTCATCGTCCTTTATCCAGTACCCATCCACTATCCATTATCTATCATCCACTATCCATTATCCATTATTTTTCATCCATTATCCTTTATCCATTTATCATCCATTATCCATTATAAAATATCAAATACGCATTATCCATCGTCCATTATCCAGTATCCATCCAATATCCACTATCTATTATCCATTATCCATTAATTATTATCCATTATCCATTATCCATTATCCATCGTCCATTATCCAGTATTCATCGTCCTTTATCCAGTTTCCATCCACTATCCATTATCTGTCATCCACTATCCATTATCCATTACCTATCATCCATTATCCAGTATCCATCCATTATCCACTATTTTTTATCCATTATCCATTATCCATTAACCATTATCCATTATCCATTATGCATCATCCATCGTCCATTATCCAGTATTCATCGTCCTTTATCCAGTATCCATCCACTATCCATTATCTATCATCTACTATCCATTATCCATTATCTATCATCCATTATCCACTATTTTTTATCCATTTACCATTATCCATTAACCATTATCCATTATCCATTATCCATTATCCATTATCCACTATCCATTATCCATTATCCATTATCCATTATCCATCGTCCATTATCCATTATTTTTCATCCATTATCCTTTATCCATTTTTTATCATCCATTATCCATTATAAAATATCAAATACGCATTATCCATCGTCCATTATCCAGTATCCATCCAATATCCACTATCTATTATCCATTATCCATTAATTATTATCCATTATCCATCGTCCATTATCCAGTATTCATCGTCCTTTATCCAGTTTCCATCCACTATCCATTATCTGTCATCCACTATCCATTATCCATTATCTATCATCCATTATCCAGTATCCATCCATTATCCACTATTTTTTATCCATTATCCATTATCCATTTACCATTATCCATTATCCATTATCCATAATCCATTATCCATTATTCATTATCCATTATCCATTATCCATTATCCATTATCCATTATCCATTATCCATTATCCATTATCCATTATCCATTATCCATTATCCATTATCCATTATCCATTATCCATTATCCATTATCCATTATCCATTATGCATCATCCATCGTCCATTATCCAGTATTCATCGTCCTTTATCCAGTATCCATCCACTATCCATTATCTATCATCCACTATCCATTATCCATTATCTATCATCCATTATCCTTTATCAATTTTTTATAATCCATTATCCATTATAAAGTATCAAATACGCATTATCCATCGTCCATTATCCAGTATCCATCATCCATTATCCAGTATTCATCCATTATCCACTATCTATTATCCATTATCCATTATCTATTAAATATTAACGATTTACCATTATCCATTATTCATTAACGATTATCCATTATCCATTATCCATTATCCATTATCCATCGTCCATTATCCAGTATTCATCGTCCTTTATCCAGTTTCCATCCACTATCCATTATCTGTCATCCACTATCCATTATCCATTATCTATCATCCATTATCCAGTATCCATCCATTCTCCACTATTTTTTATCCATTATCCATTATCCATTAACCATTATCCATTATCCATTATCCATTATCCATTATCCATTATCCATTATCCATTATCCATTATCCATTATCCATTATGCATCATCCATCGACCATTATCCAGTATTCATCGTCCTTTATCCAGTATCCATCCACTATCCATTATCTATCATCCACTATCCATTATCCATTATCTATCATCCATTATCCAGTATCCATCCATTATCCACTATTTTTTATCCATTATCCATTATCCATTAACCATTATTCATTATCCATTATCCATTATCCATTATCCATTATCCATTATCCATTATCCATTATCCATTATCCATTATCCATTATCCATTATCCATTATCCATTATCCATTATCCATTATCCATTATCCATTATCCATTATCCATTATCCATTATCCATTATCCATTATCCATTAACCATTATCCATTATCCATTATCCATTATCCATCGTCCATTATCCAGTATTCATCGTCCTTTATCCAGTACCCATCCACTATCCATTATCTATCATCCACTATCCATTATCCATTATTTTTCATCCATTATCCTTTATCCATTTATCATCCATTATCCATTATAAAATATCAAATACGCATTATCCATCGTCCATTATCCAGTATCCATCCAATATCCACTATCTATTATCCATTATCCATTAATTATTATCCATTATCCATTATCCATTATCCATCGTCCATTATCCAGTATTCATCGTCCTTTATCCAGTTTCCATCCACTATCCATTATCTGTCATCCACTATCCATTATCCATTATCTATCATCCATTATCCAGTATCCATCCATTATCCACTATTTTTTATCCATTATCCATTATCCATTAACCATTATCCATTATCCATTATCCATTATCCATTATCCATTATCCATTATCCATTATCCATTATCCATTATCCATTATCCATTATCCATTATCCATTATCCATTATGCATCATCCATCGTCCATTATCCAGTATTCATCGTCCTTTATCCAGTATCCATCCACTATCCATTATCTATCATCCACTATCCATTATCCATTATCTATCATCCATTATCCTTTATCAATTTTTTTAAATCCATTATCCATTATAAAGTATCAAAAACGCATTATCCATCGTCCATTATCCAGTATCCATCATCCATTATCCAGTATTCATCCATTATCCACTATCTATTATCCATTATCCATTATCTATTAAATATTAACGATTATCCATTATCCATTATTCATTATCGATTATCCATTATCCATTATCCATTATCCATTATCCATCGTCCATTATCCAGTATTCATCGTCCTTTATACAGTTTCCATCCACTATCCATAATCTGACATCCACTATCCATTATCCATTATCTATCATCCATTATCCAGTATCCATCCATTATCCACTTTTTGTTATCCATTATCCATTATCCATTTACCATTATCCATTATCCATTATCCATTATCCACTATCCATTATCCATTATCTATTATCCATTATCCAGTATCCATCCATTATCCACTATTTTTTATCCATTATCCATTAAACGATTATCCATTATCCATTATCCATTATCCATTATCCATTATCCATTATCCATTATCCATTATCCATTATCCATTATCCATTATCCATTATCCATTATCCATTATCCATTATCCATTATCCATTATCCATTATCCATTATCCATTATCCAATATCCATTATCCATTATCCGTTATCCATTATCCATTATCCATCGTCCATTATCCAGTATTCATCGTCCTTTATCCAGTATCCATCCACTATCCATTATCTATCATCCACTTTCCATTATCCATTATTTTTCATCCATTATCCTTTATCCATTTTTTATCATCCATTATCCATTATAAAATATCAAATACGCATTATCCATCGTCCATTATCCAGTATCCATCCAATATCCACTATCTTTTATCCATTATCCATTAACTATTATCCATTATCCATTATCCATTATCCATTACCCACTATCCATTATCTATCATCCACTATCCATTATCCATTATCTATCATCCATTATCCAGAATCCATCCATTATCCACTATTTTTTATCCATTATCCATTAACCATTAACCATTATTCATTATCCATTATCCATTGTTTATTATCCATTATCCATTATCCATTATCCATTATCCATTATCCATTATCCATTATCCATTATCCATTATCCATTATCCTTTATCCATTATCCATTATCCATTATCCATTATCCATTATCCATTATCCATTATCCATTATCCATTATCCATCGTCCATTATCCAGTATTCATCGTCCTTTATCCAGTACCCATCCACTATCCATTATCTATCATCCACTATCCATTATCCATTATTTTTCATCCATTATCCTTTATCCATTTATCATCCATTATCCATTATAAAATATCAAATACGCATTATCCATCGTCCATTATCCAGTATCCATCCAATATCCACTATCTATTATCCATTATCCATTAATTATTATCCATTATCCATTATCCATTATCCATCGTCCATTATCCAGTATTCATCGTCCTTTATCCAGTTTCCATCCACTATCCATTATCTGTCATCCACTATCCATTATCCATTATCTATCATCCATTATCCAGTATCCATCCATTATCCACTATTTTTTATCCATTATCCATTATCCATTAACCATTATCCATTATCCATTATCCATTATCCATTAGCCATTATCCATTATCCATTATCCATTATCCATTATCCATTATCCATTATCCATTATCCATTATCCATTATGCATCATCCATCGTCCATTATCCAGTATTCATCGTCCTTTATCCAGTATCCATCCACTATCCATTATCTATCATCCACTATCCATTATCCATTATCTATCATCCATTATCCTTTATCAATTTTTTTAAATCCATTATCCATTATAAAGTATCAAAAACGCATTATCCATCGTCCATTATCCAGTATCCATCATCCATTATCCAGTATTCATCCATTATCCACTATCTATTATCCATTATCCATTATCTATTAAATATTAACGATTATCCATTATCCATTATTCATTGTCAATTATCCATTATCCATTATCCATTATCCATTATCCATCGTCCATTATCCAGTATTCATCGTCCTCAATCCAGTTTCCATCCACTATCCATTATCTGACATCCACTATCCATTATCCATTATCTATCATCCATTATCCAGTATCCATCCATTATCCACTATTTGTTATCCATTATCCATTATCCATTTACCATTATCCATTATCCATTATCCATTATCCATTATCCATTATCCATTATCCATTATCCATTATCCATTATCCATTATCCATTATCCATTATCCATTATCCATTATCCATTATCCATTATCCATTATCCATTATGCATCATCCATCGTCCATTATCCAGTATTCATCGTCCTTTATCTAGTATCCATCCACTATCCATTATCTATCATCCACTATCCATTATCCATTATCTATCATCCATTATCCTTTATCAATTTTTTATAATCCATTATCCATTATAAAGTATCAAATACGCATTATCCATCGTCCATTATCCAGTATCCATCCAATATCCACTATCTATTATCCATTATCCATTAATTATTATCCATTATCCATTATCCATTATCCATCGTCCATTATCCAGTATTCATCGTCCTTTATCCAGTTTCCATCCACTATCCATTATCTGTCATCCACTATCCATTATCCATTATCTATCATCCATTATCCAGTATCCATCCATTATCCACTATTTTTTATCCATTATCCATTATCCATTAACCATTATCCATTATCCATTATCCATTATCCATTATCCATTATCCATTATCCATTATCCATTATCCATTATCCATTATCCATTATCCATTATCCATTATCCATTATCCATTATCCATTATCCATTATCCATTATCCATTATCCATTATCCATTATCCATTATCCATTATCCATTAACCATTATGCATCATCCATCGTCCATTATCCAGTATTCATCGTCCTTTATCCAGTATCCATCCACTATCCATTATCTATCATCCACTATCCATTATCCATTATCTATCATCCATTATCCTTTATCAATTTTTTTAAATCCATTATCCATTATAAAGTATCAAATACGCATTATCCATCGTCCATTATCCAGTATCCATCATCCATTATCCAGTATTCATCCATTATCCACTATCTATTATCCATTATCCATTATCTATTAAATATTAACGATTATCCATTATCCATTATTCATTATCGATTATCCATTATCCATTATCCATTATCCATTATCCATTATCCATCGTCCATTATCCAGTATTAATCGTCCTTTATCCAGTATCCATCCACTACCCATTATCTATCATCCACTATCCACTATCTATCATCCACTATCCATTATCCATTATCTATCATCCGTTACCCAGTATCCATCCATTATCCACTATTTTTTATCCATTATCCATTATCCATTATCCATTATCCATTATCCATTATCCATTATCCATTATGCATCATCCATCGTCCATTATCCAGTATTCATCGTCCTTTATCCAGTATCCATCCACTATCCATTATCTATCATCCACTATCCATTATCCATTATCTATCATCCATTATCCAGTATCCATTATCCATTATCCATTATCCATTATCCATTATCCATTATCCATTA
The DNA here is from genome assembly GCA_929108145.2 of Limnephilus rhombicus. NCBI lineage: Eukaryota > Metazoa > Arthropoda > Insecta > Trichoptera > Limnephilidae > Limnephilus > Limnephilus rhombicus. Next base: position 23,379,403 of record OV815288.1, read on the forward strand.
TCCATTATCCATTATCCATTATCCATTATCCATTATCCATTATCCATTATCCATTATCCATTATCCATTATCCATTATCCATTATCCATTATCCATAATCCATTATCCATTATCCATTATCCATTATCCATTATCCATTATCCATTATCCATTATCCATTATCCATTATCCATTATCCATTAACCATTATCCATTATCCATTATCCATTATCCATTATCCATTATCCATTATCCATTATCCATTATCCATTATCCATTATCCATTATGCATCATCCATCGTCCATTATCCAGTATTCATCGTCCTTTATCCAGTATCCATCCACTATCCATTATCTATCATCCACTATCCATTATCCATTATCTATCATCCATTATCCTTTATCAATTTTTTATAATCCATTATCCATTATAAAGTATCAAATACGCATTATCCATCGTCCATTATCCATTATCCATCATCCATTATCCAGTATTCATCCATTATCCACTATCCATTATCCATTATCCATTATCTATTAAATATTTACGATTTACCATTATCCATTATTCATTATCAATTATCCATTATCCATTATCCATTATCCATTATCCATTATCCATCGTCCATTATCCAGTATTCATCGTCCTTTATCCAGTTTCCATCCACTATCCATTATCTGTCATCCACTATCCATTATCCATTATCCATTATCTATTATCCATTATCCATAATCCATTATCCATGATCCATTATCCATTATCCATCATCCATTATTCATTATCCATTATCCATTATCCATTATCCATTATCCATTATCCATTATCCATTATCCATTATCCATTATCCATTATCCATTATCCATTATCCATTATCCATTATCCATTATCCATTATCAATTATCCATTATCCATTATCCATTATCCATTATGCATCATCCATCGTCCATTATCCAGTATTCATCGTCCTTTATCCAGTTTCCATCCACTATCCATTATCTATCATCCACTATCCATTATCCATTATCTATCATCCATTATCCTTTATCAATTTTTTATAATCCATTATCCATTATAAAGTATCAAATACGCATTATCCATCGTCCATTATCCAGTATCCATCATCCATTATCCAGTATTCATCCATTATCCACTATCTATTATCCATTATCCATTATCTATTAAATATTAACGATTTACCATTATCCATTATTCATTATCAATTATCCATTATCCATTATCCATTATCCATTATCCATTATCCATTATCCATTATCCAGTATTCATCGTCCTTTATCCAGTTTCCATCCACTATCCATTATCTGTCATCCACTATCCATTATCCATTATCCATTATCTATTATCCATTATCCATAATCCATTATCCATGATCCATTATCCATTATCCATTATCCATTATTCATTATCCATTATCCATTATCCATTATCCATTATCCATTATCCATTATCCATTATCCATTATCCATTATCCATTATCCATTATCCATTATCCATTATCCATTATCCATTATCCATTATCCATTATCCATTATCCATTATCCATTATCCATTATCCATTATCCATTATCCATTATCCATTATCCATTATCCATTATCCATTATCCATTATCCATTATCCATTATCCATTATCCATTATCCATTATCCATTATCCATTATCCATTATCCATTATCCATTATCCATTATCCATTATCCATTATCCATTATGCATTATCCATTATCCATAATCCATTATCCATTATCCTTTATCCATTATCCATTATCCATTATCCATTATCCATTATCCATCGTCCATTATCCAGTATCCATCATCCATTATCCAGTATCCATCCATTATCAGCTATCTATTATCCATTATCCATTATCTATTAACCATTATCCATTATCCATTATCCATTATCCATTATCCATTATCCATTATCCATTATCCATTATCCATTATCCATTATCCATTATCCATTATCCATTATCCATTATCCATTATCCATTATCCATTATCCATTATCCATTATCCATTATCCATTATCCATTATCCATTATCCATTATCCATTATCCATTATCCATTATCCATTATCCATTATCCATTATCCATTATCCATTATCCATTATCCATTATCCATTATCCATTATCCATTATCCATTATCCATTATCCATTATCCATTATCCATTATCCATTATCCATTATCCATTATCCATTATCCATTATCCATTATCCATTATCCATTATCCATTATCCATTATCCATTATCCATTATCCATTATCCATTATCCATTATCCATTATCCATTATCCATTATCCATTATCCATTATCCATTATCCATTATCCATTATCCATTATCCATTATCCATTATCCATTATCCATTATCCATTATCCATTATCCATTATCCATTATCCATTATCCACTATCTATTATCCATTATCCATTATCTATTAAATATTTACGATTTACCATTATCCATTATTCATTATCAATTATCCATTATCCATTATCCATTATCCATTATCCATTATCCATCGTCCATTATCCAGTATTCATCGTCCTTTATCCAGTTTCCATCCACTATCCATTATCTGTCATCCACTATCCATTATCCATTATCCATTATCTATTATCCATTATCCATAATCCATTATCCATGATCCATTATCCATTATCCATCATCCATTATTCATTATCCATTATCCATTATCCATTATCCATTATCCATTATCCATTATCCATTATCCATTATCCATTATCCATTATCCATTATCCATTATCCATTATCCATTATCCATTATCCATTATCAATTATCCATTATCCATTATCCATTATCCATTATGCATCATCCATCGTCCATTATCCAGTATTCATCGTCCTTTATCCAGTATCCATCCACTATCCATTATCTATCATCCACTATCCATTATCCATTATCTATCATCCATTATCCTTTATCCATTTTTTATAATCCATTATCCATTATAAAGTATCAAATACGCATTATCCATCGTCCATTATCCATTATCCATCATCCATTATCCAGTATTCATCCATTATCCACTATCTATTATCCATTATCCATTATCTATTAAATATTAACGATTTACCATTATCCATTATTCATTATCAATTATCCATTATCCATTATCCATTATCCATTATCCATTATCCATCGTCCATTATCCAGTATTCATCGTCCTTTATCCAGTTTCCATCCACTATCCATTATCTGTCATCCACTATCCATTATCCATTATCCATTATCTATTATCCATTATCCATAATCCATTATCCATGATCCATTATCCATTATCCATTATCCATTATCCATTATCCATTATCCATTATCCATTATCCATTATCCATTATCCATTATCCATTATCCATTATCCATTATCCATTATCCATTATCCATTATCCATTATCCATTATCCATTATCCATTATCCATTATCCATTATCCATTATCCATTATCCATTATCCATTATCCATTATCCATTATCCATTATCCATTATCCATTATCCATTATCCATTATCCATTATCCATTATCCATTATCCATTATCCATTATCCATTATCCATTATCCATTATCCATTATCCATTATCCATTATCCATTATCCATTATCCATTATCCATTATGCATTATCCATTATCCATAATCCATTATCCATTATCCTTTATCCATTATCCATTATCCATTATCCATTATCCATTATCCATCGTCCATTATCCAGTATCCATCATCCATTATCCAGTATCCATCCATTATCAGCTATCTATTATCCATTATCCATTATCTATTAACCATTATCCATTATCCATTATCCATTATCCATTATCCATTATCCATTATCCATTATCCATTATCCATTATCCATTATCCATTATCCATTATCCATTATCCATTATCCATTATCCATTATCCATTATCCATTATCCATTATCCATTATCCATTATCCATTATCCATTATCCATTATCCATTATCCATTATCCATTATCCATTATCCATTATCCATTATCCATTATCCATTATCCATTATCCATTATCCATTATCCATTATCCATTATCCATTATCCATTATCCATTATCCATTATCCATTATCCATTATCCATTATCCATTATCCATTATCCATTATCCTTTATCCATTATCCATTATCCATTATCCATTATCCATTATCCATTATCCATTATCCATTATCCATTATCCATTATCCATTATCCATTATCCATTATCCATTATCCATTATCCATTATCCATTATCCATTATCCATTATCCATTATCCATTATCCATTATCCATTATCCATAATCCATTATCCATTATCCATTATCCATTATCCATTATCCATTATCCATTATCCATTATCCATTAACCATTATCCATTATCCATTATCCATTATCCATCGTCCATTATCCAGTATTCATCGTCCTTTATCCAGTATCCATCCACTATCCATTATCTATCATCCACTATCCATTATCCATTATTTTTCATCCATTATCCTTTATCCATTTATCATCCATTATCCATTATAAAATATCAAATACGCATTATCCATCGTCCATTATCCAGTATCCATCCAATATCCACTATCCATTATCCATTATCCATTAATTATTATCCATTATCCATTATCCATTATCCATCGTCCATTATCCAGTATTCATCGTCCTTTATCCAGTTTCCATCCACTATCCATTATCTGTCATCCACTATCCATTATCCATTACCTGTCATCCATTATCCAGTATCCATCCATTATCCACTATTTTTTATCCATTATCCATTATCCATTAACCATTATCCATTATCCATTATGCATCATCCATCGTCCATTATCCAGTATTCATCGTCCTTTATCCAGTATCCATCCACTATCCATTATCTATCATCTACTATCCATTATCCATTATCTATCATCCATTATCCACTATTTTTTATCCATTAACCATTATCCATTAACCATTATCCATTATCCATTATCCATTATTTATTATCCATTATCCATTATCCATTATCCATTATCCATTATCCATTATCCATTATCCATTATCCATTATCCACTATCCATTATCCATTATCCATTATCCATTATCCATCGTCCATTATCCATTATTTTTCATCCATTATCCTTTATCCATTTTTTATCATCCATTATCCTTTATAAAATATCAAATACGCATTATCCATCGTCCATTATCCAGTATCCATCCAATATCCACTATCTATTATCCATTATCCATGAATTATTATCCATTATCCATCGTCCATTATCCAGTATTCATCGTCCTTTATCCAGTTTCCATCCACTATCCATTATCTGTCATCCACTATCCATTATCCATTATCTATCATCCATTATCCAGTATCCATCCATTATCCACTATTTTTTATCCATTATCCATTATCCATTTACCATTATCCATTATCCATTATCCATTATCCATTATCCATTATCCATTATCCATTATCCATTATCCATTATCCATTATCCATTATCCATTATCCATTATCCATTATCCATTATCCATTATCCATTATCCATTATTCATTATCCATTATCCATTATCCATTATCCATTATCCATTATCCATTATCCATTATCCATTATCCATTATCCATTATCCATTATGCATCATCCATCGTCCATTATCCAGTATTCATCGTCCTTTATCCAGTATCCATCCACTATCCATTATCTATCATCCACTATCCATCATCCATTATCCTTTATCAATTTTTTTAAATCCATTATCCATTATAAAGTATCAAAAACGCATTATCCATCGTCCATTATCCAGTATCCATCATCCATTATCCAGTATTCATCCATTATCCACTATCTATTATCCATTATCCATTATCTATTAAATATTAACGATTATCCATTATCCATTATTCATTGTCGATTATCCATTATCCATTATCCATTATCCATTATCCATCGTCCATTATCCAGTATTCATCGTCCTCAATCCAGTTTCCATCCACTATCCATTATCTGACATCCACTATCCATTATCCATTATCTATCATCCATTATCCAGTATCCATCCATTATCCACTATTTGTTATCCATTATCCATTATCCATTTACCATTATCCATTATCCATTATCCATTATCCATTATCCATTATCCATTATCCATTATCCATTATCCATTATCCATTATCCATTATCCATTATCCATTATGCATCATCCATCGTCCATTATCCAGTATTCATCGTCCTTTATCTAGTATCCATCCACTATCCATTATCTATCATCCACTATCCATTATCCATTATCTATCATCCATTATCCTTTATCAATTTTTTATAATCCATTATCCATTATAAAGTATCAAATACGCATTATCCATTATCCATTATCCATTATCCATTATCCATTATCCATTATCGATTATCCATTAATTATTATCCATTATCCATTATCCATTATCCATCGTCCATTATCCAGTATTCATCGTCCTTTATCCAGTTTCCATCCACTATCCATTATCTGTCATCCACTATCCATTATCCATTATCTATCATCCATTATCCAGTATCCATCCATTATCCACTATTTTTTATCCATTATCCATTATCCATTAACCATTATCCATTATCCATTATCCATTATCCATTATCCATTATCCATTATCCATTATCCATTATCCATTATCCATTATCCATTATCCATTATCCATTATCCATTATCCATTATCCATTATCCATTATCCATTATCCATTATCCATTATCCATTATCCATTAACCATTATGCATCATCCATCGTCCATTATCCAGTATTCATCGTCCTTTATCCAGTATCCATCCACTATCCATTTTCTATCATCCACTATCCATTATCCATTATCTATCATCCATTATCCTTTATCAATTTTTTTAAATCCATTATCCATTATAAAGTATCAAATACGCATTATCTATCGTCCATTATCCAGTTTCCATCATCCATTATCCAGTATTCATCCATTATCCACTATCTATTATCCATTATCCATTATCTATTAAATATTAACGATTATCCATTATCCATTATTCATTATCGATTATCCATTATCCATTATCCATTATCCATTATCCATCGTCCATTATCCAGTATTAATCGTCCTTTATCCAGTATCCATCCACTACCCATTATCTATCATCCACTATCCACTATCTATCATCCACTATCCATTATCCATTATCTATCATCCGTTACCCAGTATCCATCCATTATCCACTATTTTTTATCCATTATCCATTATCCATTAACCATTATCCATTATCCATTATCCATTATCCATTATGCATCATCCATCGTCCATTATCCAGTATTCATGGTCCTTTATCCAGTATCCATCCACTATCCATTATCTATCATCCACTATCCATTATCCATTATCTATCATCCATTATCCAGTATCCATCCATTATCCACTATTTTTTATCCATTATCCATTTACCATTATCCATTATCCATTATCCATTATCCATTATCCATTATCCATTATCCATTATCCATTATCCATTATCCATTATCCATTATCCATTATCCATTATCCATTATCTTTTATGCATCATCCATCGTCCATTATCCAGTATTCATCGTCCTTTATCTAGTATCCATCCACTATCCATTATCTATCATCCACTATCCATTATCCATTATCCATTATCCATTATCCATTATCAATTTTTTATAATCCATTATCCATTATAAAGTATCAAATACGCATTATCCATCGTCCATTATCCAGTATCCATCCAATATCCACTATCTATTATCCATTATCCATTAATTATTATCTATTAGCCATTATCCATTATCCATCGTCCATTATCCAGTATTCATCGTCCTTTATCCAGTATCCATCCACTATCCATTATCTGTCATCCACTATCCATTATCCATTATCTATCATGCATTATCCAGTATCCATCCATTATCCACTATTTTTTATCCATTATCCATTATCCATTAACCATTATCCATTATCCATTATCCATTATCCATTATCCATTATCTATTATCCATTATCCATTATCCATTATCCATTATCCATTATCCATTATCCATTATCCATTATCCATTATCCATTATCCATTATGCATCATCCATCGTCCATTATCCAGTATTCATCGTCCTTTATCCAGTATCCATCCACTATCCATTTTCTATCATCCACTATCCATTATCCATTATCTATCATCCATTATCCTTTATCAATTTTTTTAAATCCATTATCCATTATAAAGTATCAAATACGCATTATCCATCGTCCATTATCCAGTTTCCATCATCCATTATCCAGTATTCATCCATTATCCACTATCTATTATCCATTATCCATTATCTATTAAATATTAACGATTATCCATTATCCATTATTCATTATCGATTATCCATTATCCATTATCCATTATCCATTATCCATTATCCATCGTCCATTATCCAGTATTAATCGTCCTTTATCCAGTATCCATCCACTACCCATTATCTATCATCCACTATCCACTATCTATCATCCACTATCCATTATCCATTATCTATCATCCGTTACCCAGTATCCATCCATTATCCACTATTTTTTATCCATTATCCATTATCCATTAACCATTATCCATTATCCATTATCCATTATCCATTATGCATCATCCATCGTCCATTATCCAGTATTCATGGTCCTTTATCCAGTATCCATCCACTATCCATTATCTATCATCCACTATCCATTATCCATTATCTATCATCCATTATCCAGTATCCATCCATTATCCACTATTTTTTATCCATTATCCATTTACCATTATCCATTATCCATTATCCATTATCCATTATCCATTATCCATTATCCATTATCCATTATCCATTATCCATTATCCATTATCCATTATCCATTATCCATTATCCATTATCTTTTATGCATCATCCATCGTCCATTATCCAGTATTCATCGTCCTTTATCTAGTATCCATCCACTATCCATTATCTATCATCCATTATCCATTATCCATTATCTATCATCCATTATCCTTTATCAATTTTTTATAATCCATTATCCATTATAAAGTATCAAATACGCATTATCCATCGTCCATTATCCATTATCCATTATCCACTATCTATTATCCATTATCCATTAATTATTATCCATTATCCATTATCCATTATCCATCGTCCATTATCCAGTATTCATCGTCCTTTATCCAGTTTCCATCCACTATCCATTATCTGTCATCCACTATCCATTATCCATTATCTATCATCCATTATCCAGTATCCATCCATTATCCACTCCATTATCCATTATCCATTAACCATTATCCATTATCCATTATCCATTATCCATTATCCATTATCCATTATCCATTATCCATTATCCATTATCCATTATCCATTATCCATTATCCATTATCCATTATCCATTATCCATTATCCATTATCCATTATCCATTATCCATTATCCATTATCCATTATCCATTATCCATTATCCATTATCCATTATCCATTATCCATTATGCATCATCCATCGTCCATTATCCAGTATTCATCGTCCTTTATCCAGTATCCATCCACTATCCATTATCTATCATCCACTATCCATTATCCATTATCCATCATCCATTATCCTTTATCAATTTTTTATAATCCATTATCCATTATAAAGTATCAAATACGCATTATCCATCGTCCATTATCCAGTATCCATCATCCATTATCCAGTATTCATCCATTATCCACTATCTATTATCCATTATCCATTATCTATTAAATATTTACGATTTACCATTATCCATTATCCATTATCCATTATCCATTATCCATTATCCATTATCCATTATCCATTATCCATCGTCCATTATCCAGTATTCATCGTCCTTTATCCAGTTTCCATCCACTATCCATTATCTGTCATCCACTATCCATTATCCATTATCCATTATCCATTATCCATTATCCATTATCCATTATCCATTATCCATTATCCATCATCCATTATCCATTATCCATTATCCATTATCCATTATCCATTATCCATTATCCATTATCCATTATCCATTATCCATTATCCATTATCCATTATCCATTATCCATTATCCATTATCCATTATCCATTATCCATTATCAATTATCCATTATCCATTATCCATTATCCATTATGCATCATCCATCGTCCATTATCCAGTATTCATCGTCCTTTATCCAGTATCCATCCACTATCCATTATCTATCATCCACTATCCATTATCCATTATCTATCATCCATTATCCTTTATCATTTTTTTATAATCCATTATCCATTATAAAGTATCAAATACGCATTATCCATCGTCCATTATCCAGTATCCATCATCCATTATCCAGTATTCATCCATTATCCACTATCTATTATCCATTATCCATTATCTATTAAATATTAACGATTTACCATTATCCATTATTCATTATCAATTATCCATTATCCATTATCCATTATCCATTATCCATTATCCATCGTCCATTATCCAGTATTCATCGTCCTTTATCCAGTTTCCATCCACTATCCATTATCTGTCATCCACTATCCATTATCCATTATCCATTATCCATTATCCATTATCCATTATCCATTATCCATTATCCATTATCCATTATCCATCATCCATTATTCATTATCCATTATCCATTATCCATTATCCATTATCCATTATCCATTATCCATTATCCATTATCCATTATCCATTATCCATTATCCATTATCCATTATCCATTATCCATTATCCATTATCCATTATCCATTATCCATTATCCATTATCCATTATCCATTATCCATTATCCATTATCCATTATCCATTATCCATTATCCATTATCCATTATCCATTATCCATTATCCATTATCCATTATCCATTATCCATTATCCATTATCCATTATCCATTATCCATTATCCATTATGCATTATCCATTATCCATAATCCATTATCCATTATCCTTTATCCATTATCCATTATCCATTATCCATTATCCATTATCCATTATCCATCGTCCATTATCCAGTATCCATCATCCATTATCCAGTATCCATCCATTATCAGCTATCTATTATCCATTATCCATTATCCATTAACCATTATCCATTATCCATTATCCATTATCCATTATCCATTATCCATTATCCATTATCCATTATCCATTATCCATTATCCATTATCCATTATCCATTATCCATTATCCATTATCCATTATCCATTATCCATTATCCATTATCCATTATCCATTATCCATTATCCATTATCCATTATCCATTATCCATTATCCATTATCCATTATCCATTATCCATTATCCATTATCCATTATCCATTATCCATTATCCATTATCCATTATCCATTATCCATTATCCATTATCCATTATCCATTATCCATTATCCATTATCCATTATCCTTTATCCATTATCCATTATCCATTATCCATTATCCATTATCCATTATCCATTATCCATTATCCATTATCCATTATCCATTATCCATTATCCATTATCCATTATCCATTATCCATTATCCATTATCCATTATCCATTATCCATTATCCATTATCCATTATCCATTATCCATTATCCATAATCCATTATCCATTATCCATTATCCATTATCCATTATCCATTATCCATTATCCATTATCCATTAACCATTATCCATTATCCATTATCCATTATCCATCGTCCATTATCCAGTATTCATCGTCCTTTATCCAGTACCCATCCACTATCCATTATCTATCATCCACAATCCATTATCCATTATTTTTCATCCATTATCCTTTATCCATTTATCATCCATTATCCATTATAAAATATCAAATACGCATTATCCATCGTCCATTATCCAGTATCCATCCAATATCCACTATCTATTATCCATTATCCATTAATTATTATCCATTATCCATTATCCATTATCCATCGTCCATTATCCAGTATTCATCGTCCTTTATCCAGTTTCCATCCACTATCCATTATCTGTCATCCACTATCCATTATCCATTACCTGTCATCCATTATCCAGTATCCATCCATTATCCACTATTTTTTATCCATTATCCATTATCCATTAACCATTATCCATTATCCATTATGCATCATCCATCGTCCATTATCCAGTATTCATCGTCCTTTATCCAGTATCCATCCACTATCCATTATCTATCATCTACTATCCATTATCCATTATCTATCATCCATTATCCACTATTTTTTATCCATTAACCATTATCCATTAACCATTATCCATTATCCATTATCCATTATTTATTATCCATTATCCATTATCCATTATCCATTATCCATTATCCATTATCCATTATCCATTATCCATTATCCACTATCCATTATCCATTATCCATTATCCATTATCCATCGTCCATTATCCATTATTTTTCATCCATTATCCTTTATCCATTTTTTATCATCCATTATCCTTTATAAAATATCAAATACGCATTATCCATCGTCCATTATCCAGTATCCATCCAATATCCACTATCTATTATCCATTATCCATGAATTATTATCCATTATCCATCGTCCATTATCCAGTATTCATCGTCCTTTATCCAGTTTCCATCCACTATCCATTATCTGTCATCCACTATCCATTATCCATTATCTATCATCCATTATCCAGTATCCATCCATTATCCACTATTTTTTATCCATTATCCATTATCCATTTACCATTATCCATTATCCATTATCCATTATCCATTATCCATTATCCATTATCCATTATCCATTATCCATTATCCATTATCCATTATCCATTATCCATTATCCATTATCCATTATTCATTATCCATTATCCATTATCCATTATCCATTATCCATTATCCATTATCCATTATCCATTATCCATTATCCATTATGCATCATCCATCGTCCATTATCCAGTATTCATCGTCCTTTATCCAGTATCCATCCACTATCCATTATCTATCATCCACTATCCATCATCCATTATCCTTTATCAATTTTTTTAAATCCATTATCCATTATAAAGTATCAAAAACGCATTATCCATCGTCCATTATCCATTATCCATTATCCATTATCCAGTATTCATCCATTATCCACTATCTATTATCCATTATCCATTATCTATTAAATATTAACGATTATCCATTATCCATTATTCATTGTCGATTATCCATTATCCATTATCCATTATCCATTATCCATCGTCCATTATCCAGTATTCATCGTCCTCAATCCAGTTTCCATCCACTATCCATTATCTGACATCCACTATCCATTATCCATTATCTATCATCCATTATCCAGTATCCATCCATTATCCACTATTTGTTATCCATTATCCATTATCCATTTACCATTATCCATTATCCATTATCCATTATCCATTATCCATTATCCATTATCCATTATCCATTATCCATTATCCATTATCCATTATGCATCATCCATCGTCCATTATCCAGTATTCATCGTCCTTTATCTAGTATCCATCCACTATCCATTATCTATCATCCACTATCCATTATCCATTATCTATCATCCATTATCCTTTATCAATTTTTTATAATCCATTATCCATTATAAAGTATCAAATACGCATTATCCATCGTCCATTATCCAGTATCCATCCAATATCCACTATCTATTATCCATTATCCATTAATTATTATCCATTATCCATTATCCATTATCCATCGTCCATTATCCAGTATTCATCGTCCTTTATCCAGTTTCCATCCACTATCCATTATCTGTCATCCACTATCCATTATCCATTATCTATCATCCATTATCCAGTATCCATCCATTATCCACTATTTTTTATCCATTATCCATTATCCATTAACCATTATCCATTATCCATTATCCATTATCCATTATCCATTATCCATTATCCATTATCCATTATCCATTATCCATTATCCATTATCCATTATCCATTATCCATTATCCATTATCCATTATCCATTATCCATTATCCATTATCCATTATCCATTATCCATTATGCATCATCCATCGTCCATTATCCAGTATTTATCGTCCTTTATCCAGTATCCATCCACTATCCATTTTCCATTATCCACTATCCATTATCCATTATCCATTATCCATTATCCTTTATCAATTTTTTTAAATCCATTATCCATTATAAAGTATCAAATACGCATTATCCATCGTCCATTATCCAGTTTCCATCATCCATTATCCAGTATTCATCCATTATCCACTATCTATTATCCATTATCCATTATCTATTAAATATTAACGATTATCCATTATCCATTATCCATTATCCATTATCCATTATCCATTATCCATTATCCATTATCCATTATCCATCGTCCATTATCCAGTATTCATCGTCCTTTATCCAGTATCCATCCACTATCCATTATCTGCCATCCACTATCCATTATCTATCATCCACTATCCATTATCCATTATCTATCATCCGTTACCCAGTATCCATCCATTATCCACTATTTTTTATCCATTATCCATTATCCATTAACCATTATCCATTATCCATTATCCATTATCCATTATGCATCATCCATCGTCCATTATCCAGTATTCATGGTCCTTTATCCAGTATCCATCCACTATCCATTATCTATCATCCACTATCCATTATACATTATCTATCATCCATTATCCAGTATCCATCCATTATCCACTATTTTTTATCCATTATCCATTTACCATTATCCATTATCCATTATCCATTATCCATTATCCATTATCCATTATCCATTATCCATTATCCATTATCCATTATCCATTATCCATTATCCATTATCCATTATCTTTTATGCATCATCCATCGTCCATTATCCAGTATTCATCGTCCTTTATCTAGTATCCATCCACTATCCATTATCTATCATCCACTATCCATTATCCATTATCTATCATCCATTATCCTTTATCAATTTTTTATAATCCATTATCCATTATAAAGTATCAAATACGCATTATCCATCGTCCATTATCCAGTATCCATCCAATATCCACTATCTATTATCCATTATCCATTAATTATTATCCATTAGCCATTATCCATTATCCATCGTCCATTATCCAGTATTCATCGTCCTTTATCCAGTTTCCATCCACTATCCATTATCTGTCATCCACTATCCATTATCCATTATCTATCATGCATTATCCAGTATCCATCCATTATCCACTATTTTTTATCCATTATCCATTATCCATTAACCATTATCCATTATCCATTATCCATTATCCATTATCCATTATCTATTATCCATTATCCATTATCCATTATCCATTATCCATTATCCATTATCCATTATCCATTATCCATTATCCATTATCCATTATGCATCATCCATCGTCCATTATCTAGTATTTATCGTCCTTTATCCAGTATCCATCCACAATCCATTATCTATCATCCACTATCCATTATCCATTATCTATCATCCATTATCCTTTATCAATTTTTTTTAATCCATTTTCCATTATAAAGTATCAAATACGCATTATCCATCGTCCATTATCCAGTACCCATCATCCATTATCCAGTATTCATCCATTATCCACTATCTATTATCCATTATCCATTATCTATTAAATATTAACGATTATCCATTATCCATTATTCATTATCGATTATCCATTATCCATTATCCATTTTCCATTATCCATTATCCATTATCCATTATCCATCGTCGATTATCCAGTATTAATCGTCCTTTATCCAGTATCCATCCACTACCCATTATCTATCATCCGTTACCCAGTATCCATCCATTATCCACTATTTTTTATCCATTATCCATTATCCATTAACCATTATCCATTATCCATTATCCATTATCCATTATGCATCATCCATCGTCCATTATCCAGTATTCATGGTCCTTTATCCAGTATCCATCCACTATCCATTATCTATCATCCACTATCCATTATCCATTATCTATCATCCATTATCCAGTATCCATCCATTATCCACTATTTTTTATCCATTATCCATTAACGATTATCCATTATCCATTATCCATTATCCATTATCCATTATCCATTATCCATTATCCATTATCCATTATCCATTATCCATTATCCATTATCCATTATCCATTATCCATTATCCATTATCCATTATCCATTATCCATTATCCATTATCCATTATCCATTATCCATTATCCATTATCCATTATCCATTATCCATTATCCATTATCCATTATCCATTATCCATTATCCATTATCCAATATCCATTATCCATTATCCGTTATCCATTATCCATTATCCATTATCCATCGTCCATTAACCATTATCCATTATGCATTATCCATCGTACATTATCCAGTATCCATCATCCATTATCCAGTATCCATCCATTATCCACTATCTATTATCCATTATTCATTATTCATTAAACATAATCCATTATACATTATCCATTATCCATTATCCATTATCCATTATCCATTATCCATTATCCATTATACATTATCCATTATCCATTTTCCATTTTCCATTATCCATTATCCATTATCCATTATCCATTATCCATTATCCATTATCCATTATCCATTATCCATTATCCATTATCCATTATCCATTATCCATTATCCATTATCCATTATCCATTATCCATTATCCATTATCCATTATCCATTATCCATTATCCATTATCCATTATCCATTATCCATTATCCATTATGCATCATCCATCGTCCATTATCCAGTATTCATCGTCCTTTATCCAGTATCCATCCACTATCCATTATCTATCATCCACTATCTATTATCCATTATCTATCATCCATTATCCTTTATCAATTTTTTTAAATCCATTATCCATTATAAAGTATCAAAAACGCATTATCCATCGTCCATTATCCAGTATCCATCATCGATTATCCAGTATTCATCCATTATCCACTATCTATTATCCATTATCCATTATCTATTAAATATTAACGATTATCCATTATCCATTATCCATTATCCATTATCCATTATCCATTATCCATTATCCATTATCCATTATCCATTATCCATCGTCCATTATCCAGTATTCATCGTCCTTTATCCAGTTTCCATCCACTATCCATTATCTGTCATCCACTATCCATTATCCATTATCTATCATCCATTATCCAGTATCCATCCATTATCCACTATTTTTTATCCATTATCCATTATCCATTAACCATTATCCATTATCCATTATCCATTATCCATTATGCATCATCCATCGTCCATTATCCAGTATTCATGGTCCTTTATCCAGTATCCATCCACTACCCATTATCTATCATCCACTATCCACTATCTATCATCCACTATCCATTATCCATTATCTATCGCCCGTTATCCAGTATCCATCCATTATCCACTATTTTTTATCCATTATCCATTATCCATTATCCATTATCCATTATCCATTATCCATTATCCATTATCCATTATCCATTATGCATCATCCATCGTCCATTATCCAGTATTCATCGTCCTTTATCCAGTATCCATCCACTATCCATTATCTATCATCCACTATCCATTATCCATTATCCATTATCCATTATCCAGTATCCATCCATTATCCACTATTTTTTATCCATTATCCATTAACGATTATCCATTATCCATTATCCATTATCCATTATCCATTATCCATTATCCATTATCCATTATCCATTATCCATTATCCATTATCCATTATCCATTATCCTTTATCCATTATCCATTATCCATTATCCATTATCCATTATCCATTATCCATTATCCATTATCCATTATCCATTATCCATTATCCATTATCCATTATCCATTATCCATTATCCATTATCCATTATCCAATATCCATTATCCATTATCCGTTATCCATTATTCATTATCCATCGTCCATTATCCAGTATTCATCGTCCTTTATCCAGTATCCATCCACTCTCCATTATCTATCATCCACTATCCATTATCCATTATTTTTCATCCATTATCCTTTATCCATTTTTTATCATCCATTATCCATTATAAAATATCAAATACGCATTATCCATCGTCCATTATCCAGTATCCATCCAATATCCACTATCTTTTATCCATTATCCATTAACTATTATCAATTATCCATTATCCATTATCCATTATCCATTATCCATTATCTATCATCCACTATCCATTATCCATTATCTATCATCCATTATCCAGTATCCATCCATTATCCACTATTTTTTATCCATTATCCATTATCCATTATCCATTATCCATTATCCATTATCCATTATCCATTATCCATTATCCATTATCCATTATCCATTATCCATTATCCATTATCCATTATCCATTATCCATTATCCATTATCCATTATCCATTATCCATTATCCATTATCCATTATCCATTATCCATTATCCATTATCCATTATCCATAATCCATTATCCATTATCCATTATCCATTATCCATTATCCATTATCCATTATCCATTATCCATTATCCATTATCCATTATCCATTATCCATTATCCATTATCCATCGTCCATTATCCAGTATTCATCGTCCTTTATCCAGTATCCATCCACTATCCATTATCTATCATCCACTATCCATTATCCATTATCTTTCATCTATTATCCATTATCCATCGTCCATTATCCAGTATTCATCGTCCTTTATCCAGTATCCATCCACTATCCATTATCTATCGTCCACTATCCATTATCCATTATCTTTCATCCATTATCCAGTATCCATCCATTTTCCATTATCCATTATCCATTATCCATTATCCATTATCCATTATCCATTATCCATTATCCATTAGGCATAATCCATCGTCCATTATCTAGGATCCATCCATTATCCATTATCTCTTATCCAATATCCATTATCCATTATCCTTTATCCATTATCCATTATCCATTATCCATTATCCATTATCCATTATCCATTATCCATTATCCATTATCCATTATCCATTATCCATTATCCATTATCCATTATCCATTATCCATTATCCATTATCCATTATCCATTATCCATTATCCATTATCCATTATCCATTATCCATTATCCATTATCCATTATCCATTATCCATTATCCATTATCCATTATCCATTATCCATTATCCATTATCCATTATCCATTATCCATTATCCATTATCCATTATCCATTATCCATTATCCATTATCCATTATCCATTATCCATTATCCATTATCCATTATCCATTATCCATTATCCATTATCCATTATCCATTATCCATTATCCATTATCCATTATCCATTATCCATTATCCATTATCCATTATTCCATTATCCATAATCCATTATCCATTATCCATTATCCATTATCCATTATCCATTATCCATTATCCATTATCCATTATCCATTATCCATTATCCATTATCCATTATCCATTATCCATCGTCCATTATCCAGTATTCATCGTCCTTTATCCAGTATCCATCCACTATCCATTATCTATCGTCCACTATCCATTATCCATTATCTTTCATCCATTATCCAGTATCCATCCATTTTCCACTATTTTTTTATCCATTATCCATTAACCATTATCCATTATCCATTATCCATTATCCATTATCCATTATCCATTATCCATTATCCATCGTCCATTATCTAGGATCCATCCATTATCCATTATCTCTTATCCAATATCCATTATCCATTATCCTTTATCCATTATCCATTATCCATTATCCATTATCCATTATCCATTATCCATTATCCATTATCCATTATCCATTATCCATTATCCATTATCCATTATCCATTATCCATTATCCATTATCCATTATCCATTATCCATTATCCATTATCCATTATCCATTATTCATTATCCATTATCCATTATCCATTATCCATTATCCATTATCCATTATCCATTATCCATTATCCATTATCCATTATCCATTATCCATTATCCATTATCCATTATCCATTATCCATTATCCATTATCCATTATCCATAATCCATTACCCATTATCCATTATCCATTATCCATTATCCATTATCCATTATCCATTATCCATTATCCATTATCCATTATCCATTATCCATTATCCATTATCCATTATCCATTATCCATTATCCATTATCCATTATCCATTATCCATTATCCATTATCCATTATCCATTATCCATTATCCATTATCCATTATCCAGTATTCATCGTCCTTTATCCAGTATCCATCCATTATCCACTATCTTTTATCCATTATTCATTAAACATAATCCATTATCCATTATCCATTATCCATTATCCATTATCCATTATCCATTATCAATTATCCATTATCTATTATCCATTATCCTTTATCCATTATCAATTATCCATTATCCATTATCCATTATCCATTATCCATTATCCATTATCCATTATCCATTATCCATTATCCATTATCCATTATCCATTATCCATTATCCATTATCCATTATCCATTATCCATTATCCATTATCCATTATCCATTATCCATTATCCATTATCCATTATCCATTATCCATTATCCATTATCCATTATCCATTATCCATTATCCATTATCTATTATCCATTATCCATTATCCATTATCCATTATCCATTATCCATCGTCCATTATCCATTATCCATTATCCATTATCCATTATCCATTATCCATTATCCATTATCCATTATCCATTATCCATTATCCATTATCCATTATCCATTATCCATTATCCATTATCCATTATCCATTATCCATTATCCATTATCCATTATCCATTATCCATTATCCATTATCCATTATCCATTATCCATTATCCATTATCCATTATCCATTATTCATTATCCATTATCCATCGTCCATTATCCAGTATCCATCCACTATCCATTATCTATCGTCCACTATCCATTATCCATTATCTTTCATCCATTATCCAGTATCCATCCATTTTCCACTATTTTTTATCCATTATCCATTATCCATCGTCCATTATCCAGTATTCATCGTCCTTTATCCAGTATCCATCCACTATCCATTATCTATCGTCCACTATCCATTATCCATTATCTTTCATCCATTATCCATTATCCATCGTCCATTATCCAGTATTCATCGTCCTTTATCCAGTATCCATCCACTATCCATTATCTATCGTCCACTATCCATTATCCATTATCTTTCATCCATTATCCAGTATCCATCCATTTTCCACTATTTTTTATCCATTATCCATTATCCAGTATTCATCGTCCTTTATCCAGTATCCATCCACTATCCATTATCTATCATCCACTATCCATTATCCATTATCCATTATCCATTATCCATTATCCATTATCCATTATCCATTATCCATTATCCATTATCCATTATCCATTATCCATTATCCATTATCCATTTTTTTTTATCCATTATCCATTATCCATTAACCATTATCCATTATCCATTATCCATTATCCATTATCCATTATCCATTATCCATTATCCATTATCCATTATCCATTAACCATTATGCATCATCCATCGTCCATTATCCAGTATTCATCGTCCTTTATCCAGTATCCATCCACTATCCATTTTCTATCATCCACTATCCATTATCCATTATCTATCATCCATTATCCTTTATCAATTTTTTTAAATCCATTATCCATTATAAAGTATCAATTACGCATTATCTATCGTCCATTATCCAGTTTCCATCATCCATTATCCAGTATTCATCCATTATCCATTATCTATTATCCATTATCCATTATCTATTAAATATTAACGATTATCCATTATCCATTATTCATTATCCATTATCCATTATCCATTATCCATTATCCATTATCCATCGTCCATTATCCAGTATTAATCGTCCTTTATCCAGTATCCATCCACTACCCATTATCTATCATCCACTATCCACTATCTATCATCCATTATCCATTATCCATTATCTATCATCCGTTACCCAGTATCCATCCATTATCCACTATTTTTTATCCATTATCCATTATCCATTAACCATTATCCATTATCCATTATCCATTATCCATTATGCATCATCCATCGTCCATTATCCAGTATTCATGGTCCTTTATCCAGTATCCATCCACTATCCATTATCTATCATCCACTATCCATTATCCATTATCTATCATCCATTATCCAGTATCCATCCATTATCCACTATTTTTTATCCATTATCCATTTACCATTATCCATTATCCATTATCCATTATCCATTATCCATTATCCATTATCCATTATCCATTATCCATTATCCATTATCCATTATCCATTATCTTTTATGCATCATCCATCGTCCATTATCCAGTATTCATCGTCCTTTATCTAGTATCCATCCACTATCCATTATCTATCATCCACTATCCATTATCCATTATCTATCATCCATTATCCTTTATCAATTTTTTATAATCCATTATCCATTATAAAGTATCAAATACGCATTATCCATCGTCCATTATCCAGTATCCATCCAATATCCACTATCTATTATCCATTATCCATTAATTATTATCTATTAGCCATTATCCATTATCCATCGTCCATTATCCAGTATTCATCGTCCTTTATCCAGTTTCCATCCACTATCCATTATCTGTCATCCACTATCCATTATCCATTATCTATCATGCATTATCCAGTATCCATCCATTATCCACTATTTTTTATCCATTATCCATTATCCATTAACCATTATCCATTATCCATTATCCATTATCCATTATCCATTATCTATTATCCATTATCCATTATCCATTATCCATTATCCATTATCCATTATCCATTATCCATTATCCATTATCCATTATCCATTATGCATCATCCATCGTCCATTATCTAGTATTTATTGTCCTTTATCCAGTATCCATCCACTATCCATTTTCCATTATCCACTATCCATTATCCATTATCTATCATCCATTATCCTTTATCAATTTTTTTAAATCCATTATCCATTATAAAGTATCAAATACGCATTATCCATCGTCCATTATCCAGTTTCCATCATCCATTATCCAGTATTCATCCATTATCCACTATCTATTATCCATTATCCATTATCTATTAAATATTAACGATTATCCATTATCCATTATTCATTATCGATTATCCATTATCCATTATCCATTATCCATTATCCATTATCCATCGTCCATTATCCAGTATTAATCGTCCTTTATCCAGTATCCATCCACTACCCATTATCTATCATCCACTATCCACTATCTATCATCCACTATCCATTATCCATTATCTATCATCCGTTACCCAGTATCCATCCATTATCCACTATTTTTTATCCATTATCCATTATCCATTAACCATTATCCATTATCCATTATCCATTATCCATTATGCATCATCCATCGTCCATTATCCAGTATTCATGGTCCTTTATCCAGTATCCATCCACTATCCATTATCTATCATCCACTATCCATTATCCATTATCTATCATCCATTATCCAGTATCCATCCATTATCCACTATTTTTTATCCATTATCCATTTACCATTATCCATTATCCATTATCCATTATCCATTATCCATTATCCATTATCCATTATCCATTATCCATTATCCATTATCCATTATCCATTATCCATTATCCATTATCCATTATCCATTATCCATTATCTTTTATGCATCATCCATCGTCCATTATCCAGTATTCATCGTCCTTTATCTAGTATCCATCCACTATCCATTATCTATCATCCACTATCCATTATCCATTATCTATCATCCATTATCCTTTATCAATTTTTTATAATCCATTATCCATTATAAAGTATCAAATACGCATTATCCATCGTCCATTATCCAGTATCCATCCAATATCCATTATCCATTATCCATTATCCATTAATTATTATCCATTATCCATTATCCATTATCCATCGTCCATTATCCAGTATTCATCGTCCTTTATCCAGTTTCCATCCACTATCCATTATCTGTCATCCACTATCCATTATCCATTATCCATCATCCATTATCCAGTATCCATCCATTATCCACTATTTTTTATCCATTATCCATTATCCATTAACCATTATCCATTATCCATTATCCATTATCCATTATCCATTATCCATTATCCATTATCCATTATCCATTATCCATTATCCATTATCCATTATCCATTATCCATTATCCATTATCCATTATCCATTATCCATTATCCATTATCCATTATCCATTATCCATTATCCATTATCCATTATCCATTATCCATTATCCATTATCCATTATCCATTATCCATTATGCATCATCCATCGTCCATTATCCAGTATTCATCGTCCTTTATCCAGTATCCATCCACTATCCATTATCTATCATCCACTATCCATTATCCATTATCTATCATCCATTATCCTTTATCAATTTTTTATAATCCATTATCCATTATAAAGTATCAAATACGCATTATCCATCGTCCATTATCCAGTATCCATCATCCATTATCCAGTATTCATCCATTATCCACTATCTATTATCCATTATCCATTATCTATTAAATATTTACGATTTACCATTATCCATTATCCATTATCAATTATCCATTATCCATTATCCATTATCCATTATCCATTATCCATCGTCCATTATCCAGTATTCATCGTCCTTTATCCAGTTTCCATCCACTATCCATTATCTGTCATCCACTATCCATTATCCATTATCCATTATCTATTATCCATTATCCATAATCCATTATCCATGATCCATTATCCATCATCCATTATTCATTATCCATTATCCATTATCCATTATCCATTATCCATTATCCATTATCCATTATCCATTATCCATTATCCATTATCCATTATCCATTATCCATTATCCATTATCCATTATCCATTATCCATTATCCATTATCAATTATCCATTATCCATTATCCATTATCCATTATGCATCATCCATCGTCCATTATCCAGTATTCATCGTCCTTTATCCAGTATCCATCCACTATCCATTATCTATCATCCACTATCCATTATCCATTATCTATTATCCATTATCCATTATCCATTTTTTATAATCCATTATCCATTATAAAGTATCAAATACGCATTATCCATCGTCCATTATCCAGTATCCATCATCCATTATCCAGTATTCATCCATTATCCACTATCTATTATCCATTATCCATTATCTATTAAATATTAACGATTTACCATTATCCATTATTCATTATCCATTATCCATTATCCATTATCCATTATCCATTATCCATTATCCATCGTCCATTATCCAGTATTCATCGTCCTTTATCCAGTTTCCATCCACTATCCATTATCTGTCATCCACTATCCATTATCCATTATCCATTATCTATTATCCATTATCCATAATCCATTATCCATGATCCATTATCCATTATCCATCATCCATTATTCATTATCCATTATCCATTATCCATTATCCATTATCCATTATCCATTATCCATTATCCATTATCCATTATCCATTATCCATTATCCATTATCCATTATCCATTATCCATTATCCATTATCCATTATCCATTATCCATTATCCATTATCCATTATCCATTATCCATTATCCATTATCCATTATCCATTATCCATTATCCATTATCCATTATCCATTATCCATTATCCATTATCCATTATCCATTATCCATTATCCATTATCCATTATCGATTATCCATTATCCATTATCCATTATCCATTATGCATTATCCATTATCCATAATCCATTATCCATTATCCATTATCCATTATCCATTATCCATTATCCATTATCCATTATCCATTATCCATCGTCCATTATCCAGTATCCATCATCCATTATCCAGTATCCATCCATTATCAGCTATCTATTATCCATTATCCATTATCTATTAACCATTATCCATTATCCATTATCCATTATCCATTATCCATTATCCATTATCCATTATCCATTATCCATTATCCATTATACATTATCCATTATCCATTTTCCATTTTCCATTATCCATTATCCATTATCCATTATCCATTATCCATTATCCATTATCCATTATCCATTATCCATTATCCATTATCCATTATCCATTATCCATTATCCATTATCCATTATCCATTATCCATTATCCATTATCCATTATCCATTATCCATTATCCATTATCCATTATCCATTATCCATTATCCATTATGCATCATCCATCGTCCATTATCCAGTATTCATCGTCCTTTATCCAGTATCCATCCACTATCCATTATCTATCATCCACTATCTATTATCCATTATCTATCATCCATTATCCTTTATCAATTTTTTTAAATCCATTATCCATTATAAAGTATCAAAAACGCATTATCCATCGTCCATTATCCAGTATCCATCATCGATTATCCAGTATTCATCCATTATCCACTATCTATTATCCATTATCCATTATCTATTAAATATTAACGATTATCCATTATCCATTATTCATTATCCATTATCCATTATCCATTATCCATTATCCATTATCCATTATCCATTATCCATCGTCCATTATCCAGTATTCATCGTCCTTTATCCAGTTTCCATCCACTATCCATTATCTGTCATCCACTATCCATTATCCATTATCTATCATCCATTATCCAGTATCCATCCATTATCCACTATTTTTTATCCATTATCCATTATCCATTAACCATTATCCATTATCCATTATCCATTATCCATTATGCATCATCCATCGTCCATTATCCAGTATTCATGGTCCTTTATCCAGTATCCATCCACTACCCATTATCTATCATCCACTATCCACTATCTATCATCCACTATCCATTATCCATTATCTATCGCCCGTTATCCAGTATCCATCCATTATCCACTATTTTTTATCCATTATCCATTATCCATTATCCATTATCCATTATCCATTATCCATTATCCATTATCCATTATCCATTATGCATCATCCATCGTCCATTATCCAGTATTCATCGTCCTTTATCCAGTATCCATCCACTATCCATTATCTATCATCCACTATCCATTATCCATTATCTATTATCCATTATCCAGTATCCATCCATTATCCACTATTTTTTATCCATTATCCATTAACGATTATCCATTATCCATTATCCATTATCCATTATCCATTATCCATTATCCATTATCCATTATCCATTATCCATTATCCATTATCCATTATCCATTATCCTTTATCCATTATCCATTATCCATTATCCATTATCCATTATCCATTATCCATTATCCATTATCCATTATCCATTATCCATTATCCATTATCCATTATCCATTATCCATTATCCATTATCCATTATCCAATATCCATTATCCATTATCCGTTATCCATTATTCATTATCCATCGTCCATTATCCAGTATTCATCGTCCTTTATCCAGTATCCATCCACTCTCCATTATCTATCATCCACTATCCATTATCCATTATTTTTCATCCATTATCCTTTATCCATTTTTTATCATCCATTATCCATTATAAAATATCAAATACGCATTATCCATCGTCCATTATCCAGTATCCATCCAATATCCACTATCTTTTATCCATTATCCATTAACTATTATCAATTATCCATTATCCATTATCCATTATCCATTATCCATTATCTATCATCCACTATCCATTATCCATTATCTATCATCCATTATCCAGTATCCATCCATTATCCACTATTTTTTATCCATTATCCATTATCCATTATCCATTATCCATTATCCATTATCCATTATCCATTATCCATTATCCATTATCCATTATCCATTATCCATTATCCATTATCCATTATCCATTATCCATTATCCATTATCCATTATCCATTATCCATTATCCATTATCCATTATCCATTATCCATTATCCATTATCCATTATCCATTATCCATAATCCATTATCCATTATCCATTATCCATTATCCATTATCCATTATCCATTATCCATTATCCATTATCCATTATCCATTATCCATTATCCATTATCCATTATCCATCGTCCATTATCCAGTATTCATCGTCCTTTATCCAGTATCCATCCACTATCCATTATCTATCGTCCACTATCCATTATCCATTATCTTTCATCTATTATCCATTATCCATCGTCCATTATCCAGTATTCATCGTCCTTTATCCAGTATCCATCCACTATCCATTATCTATCGTCCACTATCCATTATCCATTATCTTTCATCCATTATCCAGTATCCATCCATTTTCCACTATTTTTTATCCATTATCCATTATCCATTATCCATTATCCATTATCCATTATCCATTATCCATTAGGCATAATCCATCGTCCATTATCTAGGATCCATCCATTATCCATTATCTTTTATCCAATATCCATTATCCATTATCCTTTATCCATTATCCATTATCCATTATCCATTATCCATTATCCATTATCCATTATCCATTATCCATTATCCATTATCCATTATCCATTATCCATTATCCATTATCCATTATCCATTATCCATTATCCATTATCCATTATCCATTATCCATTATCCATTATCCATTATCCATTATCCATTATCCATTATCCATTATCCATTATCCATTATCCATTATCCATTATCCATTATCCATTATCCATTATCCATTATCCATTATCCATTATCCATTATCCATTATCCATTATCCATTATCCATTATCCATTATCCATTATCCATTATCCATTATCCATTATCCATTATCCATTATCCATTATCCATTATCCATTATCCATTATCCATTATCCATTATCCATTATTCCATTATCCATAATCCATTATCCATTATCCATTATCCATTATCCATTATCCATTATCCATTATCCATTATCCATTATCCATTATCCATTATCCATTATCCATTATCCATTATCCATTATCCATTATCCATCGTCCATTATCCAGTATTCATCGTCCTTTATCCAGTATCCATCCACTATCCATTATCTATCGTCCACTATCCATTATCCATTATCTTTCATCCATTATCCAGTATCCATCCATTATCCACTATTTTTTTATCCATTATCCATTATCCATTATCCATTATCCATTATCCATTATCCATTATCCATTATCCATTAGGCATTATCCATCGTCCATTATCTAGGATCCATCCATTATCCATTATCTCTTATCCAATATCCATTATCCATTATCCTTTATCCATTATCCATTATCCATTATCCATTATCCATTATCCATTATCCATTATCCATTATCCATTATCCATTATCCATTATCCATTATCCATTATCCATTATCCATTATCCATTATCCATTATCCATTATCCATTATCCATTATCCATTATTCATTATCCATTATCCATTATCCATTATCCATTATCCATTATCCATTATCCATTATCCATTATCCATTATCCATTATCCATTATCCATTATCCATTATCCATTATCCATTATCCATTATCCATTATCCATTATCCATTATCCATAATCCATTACCCATTATCCATTATCCATTATCCATTATCCATTATCCATTATCCATTATCCATTATCCATTATCCATTATCCATTATCCATTATCCATTATCCATTATCCATTATCCATTATCCATTATCCATTATCCATTATCCATTATCCATTATCCATTATCCATTATCCATTATCCATTATCCATCGTCCATTATCAAGTATTCATCGTCCTTTATCCAGTATCCATCCATTATCCACTATCTTTTATCCATTATTCATTAAACATAATCCATTATCCATTATCCATTATCCATTATCCATTATCCATTATCCATTATCAATTATCCATTATCTATTATCCATTATCCTTTATCCATTATCAATTATCCATTATCCATTATCCATTATCCATTATCCATTATCCATTATCCATTATCCATTATCCATTATCCATTATCCATTATCCATTATCCATTATCCATTATCCATTATCCATTATCCATTATCCATTATCCATTATCCATTATCCATTATCCATTATCCATTATCCATTATCCATTATCCATTATCCATTATCCATTATCCATTATCCATTATCCATTATCTATTATCCATTATCCATTATCCATTATCCATTATCCATTATCCATCGTCCATTATCCATTATCCATTATCCATTATCCATTATCCATTATCCATTATCCATTATCCATTATCCATTATCCATTATCCATTATCCATTATCCATTATCCATTATCCATTATCCATTATCCATTATCCATTATCCATTATCCATTATCCATTATCCATTATCCATTATCCATTATCCATTATCCATTATCCATTATCCATTATTCATTATCCATTATCCATCGTCCATTATCCAGTATCCATCCACTATCCATTATCTATCGTCCACTATCCATTATCCATTATCTTTCATCCATTATCCAGTATCCATCCATTTTCCACTATTTTTTATCCATTATCCATTAACCATCGTCCATTATCCAGTATTCATCGTCCTTTATCCAGTATCCATGTACTATCCATTATCTATCGTCCACTATCCATTATCCATTATCTTTCATCCATTATCCATTATCCATCGTCCATTATCCAGTATTCATCGTCCTTTATCCAGTATCCATCCACTATCCATTATCTATCGTCCACTATCCATTATCCATTATCTTTCATCCATTATCCAGTATCCATCCATTTTCCACTATTTTTTATCCATTATCCTTTATCCAGTATTCATCGTCCTTTATCCAGTATCCATCCACTATCCATTATCTATCATCCACTATCCATTATCCATTATCCATTATCCATTATCCATTATCCATTATCCATTATCCATTATCCATTATCCATTATCCATTATCCATTATCCATTATCCATTATCCATTTTTTTTTATCCATTATACATTATCCATTAACCATTATCCATTATCCATTATCCATTATCCATTATCCATTATCCATTATCCATTATCCATTATCCATTATCCATTAACCATTATGCATCATCCATCGTCCATTATCCAGTATTCATCGTCCTTTATCCAGTATCCATCCACTATCCATTTTCTATCATCCACTATCCATTATCCATTATCTATCATCCATTATCCTTTATCAATTTTTTTAAATCCATTATCCATTATAAAGTATCAATTACGCATTATCTATCGTCCATTATCCAGTTTCCATCATCCATTATCCAGTATTCATCCATTATCCACTATCTATTATCCATTATCCATTATCTATTAAATATTAACGATTATCCATTATCCATTATCCATTATCGATTATCCATTATCCATTATCCATTATCCATTATCCATCGTCCATTATCCAGTATTAATCGTCCTTTATCCAGTATCCATCCACTACCCATTATCTATCATCCACTATCCACTATCTATCATCCACTATCCATTATCCATTATCTATCATCCGTTACCCAGTATCCATCCATTATCCACTATTTTTTATCCATTATCCATTATCCATTAACCATTATCCATTATCCATTATCCATTATCCATTATGCATCATCCATCGTCCATTATCCAGTATTCATGGTCCTTTATCCAGTATCCATCCACTATCCATTATCTATCATCCACTATCCATTATCCATTATCTATCATCCATTATCCAGTATCCATCCATTATCCACTATTTTTTATCCATTATCCATT
This sequence comes from Limnephilus rhombicus, assembly GCA_929108145.2. Lineage (NCBI taxonomy): Eukaryota > Metazoa > Arthropoda > Insecta > Trichoptera > Limnephilidae > Limnephilus > Limnephilus rhombicus. The sequence continues at coordinate 23,411,063 of OV815288.1, forward strand.
TACCATTATCCATTATCCATTATCCATTATCCATTATCCATTATCCATTATCCATTATCCATTATCCATTATCCATTATCCATTATCCATTATCCATTATCTTTTATGCATCATCCATCGTCCATTATCCAGTATTCATCGTCCTTTATCTAGTATCCATCCACTATCCATTATCTATCATCCACTATCCATTATCCATTATCTATCATCCATTATCCTTTATCAATTTTTTATAATCCATTATCCATTATAAAGTATCAAATACGCATTATCCATCGTCCATTATCCAGTATCCATCCAATATCCACTATCTATTATCCATTATCCATTAATTATTATCTATTAGCCATTATCCATTATCCATCGTCCATTATCCAGTATTCATCGTCCTTTATCCAGTTTCCATCCACTATCCATTATCTGTCATCCACTATCCATTATCCATTATCTATCATGCATTATCCAGTATCCATCCATTATCCATTATCTCTTATCCAATATCCATTATCCATTATCCTTTATCCATTATCCATTATCCATTATCCATTATCCATTATCCATTATCCATTATCCATTATCCATTATCCATTATCCATTATCCATTATCCATTATCCATTATCCATTATCCATTAACCATTATGCATCATCCATCGTCCATTATCATCTAGTATTCATCATCTAGTCATCTAGTATTTATCGTCCTTTATCCAGTATCCATCCACTATCCATTTTCCATTATGCATTATCCATTATCCATTATCCATTATCCATTATCCTTTATCAATTTTTTTAAATCCATTATCCATTATAAAGTATCAAATACGCATTATCCATCGTCCATTATCCAGTTTCCATCATCCATTATCCAGTATTCATCCATTATCCACTATCTATTATCCATTATCCATTATCTATTAAATATTAACGATTATCCATTATCCATTATCCATTATCCATTATCCATTATCCATTATCCATTATCCATTATCCATTATCCATCGTCCATTATCCAGTATTAATCGTCCTTTATCCAGTATCCATCCACTACCCATTATCTATCATCCACTATCCACTATCTATCATCCACTATCCATTATCCATTATCTATCATCCGTTACCCAGTATCCATCCATTATCCACTATTTTTTATCCATTATCCATTATCCATTAACCATTATCCATTATCCATTATCCATTATCCATTATGCATCATCCATCGTCCATTATCCAGTATTCATGGTCCTTTATCCAGTATCCATCCACTATCCATTATCTATCATCCACTATCCATTATCCATTATCTATCATCCATTATCCAGTATCCATCCATTATCCACTATTTTTTATCCATTATCCATTTACCATTATCCATTATCCATTATCCATTATCCATTATCCATTATCCATTATCCATTATCCATTATCCATTATCCATTATCCATTATCCATTATCCATTATCCATTATCCATTATCCATTATCCATTATCCATTATCTTTTATGCATCATCCATCGTCCATTATCCAGTATTCATCGTCCTTTATCTAGTATCCATCCACTATCCATTATCCATTATCCACTATCCATTATCCATTATCCATCATCCATTATCCTTTATCAATTTTTTATAATCCATTATCCATTATAAAGTATCAAATACGCATTATCCATCGTCCATTATCCAGTATCCATCCAATATCCACTATCTATTATCCATTATCCATTAATTATTATCCATTATCCATTATCCATTATCCATCGTCCATTATCCAGTATTCATCGTCCTTTATCCAGTTTCCATCCACTATCCATTATCTGTCATCCACTATCCATTATCCATTATCTATCATCCATTATCCAGTATCCATCCATTATCCACTATTTTTTATCCATTATCCATTATCCATTAACCATTATCCATTATCCATTATCCATTATCCATTATCCATTATCCATTATCCATTATCCATTATCCATTATCCATTATCCATTATCCATTATCCATTATCCATTATCCATTATCCATTATCCATTATCCATTATCCATTATCCATTATCCATTATCCATTATCCATTATCCATTATCCATTATCCATTATCCATTATCCATTATCCATTATCCATTATGCATCATCCATCGTCCATTATCCAGTATTCATCGTCCTTTATCCAGTATCCATCCACTATCCATTATCTATCATCCACTATCCATTATCCATTATCTATCATCCATTATCCTTTATCAATTTTTTATAATCCATTATCCATTATAAAGTATCAAATACGCATTATCCATCGTCCATTATCCAGTATCCATCATCCATTATCCAGTATTCATCCATTATCCACTATCTATTATCCATTATCCATTATCTATTAAATATTTACGATTTACCATTATCCATTATCCATTATCCATTATCCATTATCCATTATCCATTATCCATTATCCATTATCCATCGTCCATTATCCAGTATTCATCGTCCTTTATCCAGTTTCCATCCACTATCCATTATCTGTCATCCACTATCCATTATCCATTATCCATTATCTATTATCCATTATCCATAATCCATTATCCATTATCCATTATCCATTATCCATTATCCATTATCCATTATCCATTATCCATTATCCATTATCCATTATCCATTATCCATTATCCATTATCCATTATCCATTATCCATTATCCATTATCCATTATCCATTATCCATTATCCATTATCCATTATCAATTATCCATTATCCATTATCCATTATCCATTATGCATCATCCATCGTCCATTATCCAGTATTCATCGTCCTTTATCCAGTATCCATCCACTATCCATTATCTATCATCCACTATCCATTATCCATTATCTATCATCCATTATCCTTTATCAATTTTTTATAATCCATTATCCATTATAAAGTATCAAATACGCATTATCCATCGTCCATTATCCAGTATCCATCATCCATTATCCACTATCTATTATCCATTATCCATTATCTATTAAATATTAACGATTTACCATTATCCATTATTCATTATCAATTATCCATTATCCATTATCCATTATCCATTATCCATTATCCATCGTCCATTATCCAGTATTCATCGTCCTTTATCCAGTTTCCATCCACTATCCATTATCTGTCATCCACTATCCATTATCCATTATCCATTATCTATTATCCATTATCCATAATCCATTATCCATGATCCATTATCCATTATCCATCATCCATTATTCATTATCCATTATCCATTATCCATTATCCATTATCCATTATCCATTATCCATTATCCATTATCCATTATCCATTATCCATTATCCATTATCCATTATCCATTATCCATTATCCATTATCCATTATCCATTATCCATTATCCATTATCCATTATCCATTATCCATTATCCATTATCCATTATCCATTATCCATTATCCATTATCCATTATCCATTATCCATTATCCATTATCCATTATCCATTATCCATTATCCATTATCCATTATCGATTATCCATTATCCATTATCCATTATCCATTATGCATTATCCATTATCCATAATCCATTATCCATTATCCTTTATCCATTATCCATTATCCATTATCCATTATCCATTATCCATTATCCATCGTCCATTATCCAGTATCCATCATCCATTATCCAGTATCCATCCATTATCAGCTATCTATTATCCATTATCCATTATCTATTAACCATTATCCATTATCCATTATCCATTATCCATTATCCATTATCCATTATCCATTATCCATTATCCATTATCCATTATCCATTATCCATTATCCATTATCCATTATCCATTATCCATTATCCATTATCCATTATCCATTATCCATTATCCATTATCCATTATCCATTATCCATTATCCATTATCCATTATCCATTATCCATTATCCATTATCCATTATCCATTATCCATTATCCATTATCCATTATCCATTATCCATTATCCATTATCCATTATCCATTATCCATTATCCATTATCCATTATCCTTTATCCATTATCCATTATCCATTATCCATTATCCATTATCCATTATCCATTATCCATTATCCATTATCCATTATCCATTATCCATTATCCATTATCCATTATCCATTATCCATTATCCATTATCCATTATCCATTATCCATTATCCATTATCCATTATCCATTATCCATAATCCATTATCCATTATCCATTATCCATTATCCATTATCCATTATCCATTATCCATTATCCATTAACCATTATCCATTATCCATTATCCATTATCCATCGTCCATTATCCAGTATTCATCGTCCTTTATCCAGTACCCATCCACTATCCATTATCTATCATCCACTATCCATTATCCATTATTTTTCATCCATTATCCTTTATCCATTTATCATCCATTATCCATTATAAAGTATCAAATACGCATTATCCATCGTCCATTATCCAGTATCCATCCAATATCCACTATCTATTATCCATTATCCATTAATTATTATCCATTATCCATTATCCATTATCCATCGTCCATTATCCAGTATTCATCGTCCTTTATCCAGTTTCCATCCACTATCCATTATCTGTCATCCACTATCCATTATCCATTATCTATCATCCATTATCCAGTATCCATCCATTATCCACTATTTTTTATCCATTATCCATTATCCATTAACCATTATCCATTATCCATTATGCATCATCCATCGTCCATTATCCAGTATTCATCGTCCTTTATCCAGTTTCCATCCACTATCCATTATCTATCATCTACTATCCATTATCCATTATCTATCATCCATTATCCACTATTTTTTATCCATTAACCATTATCCATTAACCATTATCCATTATCCATTATCCATTATTTATTATCCATTATCCATTATCCATTATCCATTATCCATTATCCATTATCCATTATCCATTATCCACTATCCATTATCCATTATCCATTATCCATTATCCATCGTCCATTATCCATTATTTTTCATCCATTATCCTTTATCCATTTTTTATCATCCATTATCCTTTATAAAATATCAAATACGCATTATCCATCGTCCATTATCCAGTATCCATCCAATATCCACTATCTATTATCCATTATCCATGAATTATTATCCATTATCCATCGTCCATTATCCAGTATTCATCGTCCTTTATCCAGTTTCCATCCACTATCCATTATCTGTCATCCACTATCCATTATCCATTATCTATCATCCATTATCCAGTATCCATCCATTATCCACTATTTTTTATCCATTATCCATTATCCATTTACCATTATCCATTATCCATTATCCATTATCCATTATCCATTATCCATTATCCATTATCCATTATCCATTATCCATTATCCATTATCCATTATCCATTATCCATTATCCATTATTCATTATCCATTATCCATTATCCATTATCCATTATCCATTATCCATTATCCATTATCCATTATCCATTATGCATCATCCATCGTCCATTATCCAGTATTCATCGTCCTTTATCCAGTATCCATCCACTATCCATTATCTATCATCCACTATCCATCATCCATTATCCTTTATCAATTTTTTTAAATCCATTATCCATTATAAAGTATCAAAAACGCATTATCCATCGTCCATTATCCAGTATCCATCATCCATTATCCAGTATTCATCCATTATCCACTATCTATTATCCATTATCCATTATCTATTAAATATTAACGATTATCCATTATCCATTATTCATTGTCGATTATCCATTATCCATTATCCATTATCCATTATCCATCGTCCATAATCCAGTATTCATCGTCCTCAATCCAGTTTCCATCCACTATCCATTATCTGACATCCACTATCCATTATCCATTATCTATCATCCATTATCCAGTATCCATCCATTATCCACTATTTGTTATCCATTATCCATTATCCATTTACCATTATCCATTATCCATTATCCATTATCCATTATCCATTATCCATTATCCATTATCCATTATCCATTATCCATTATGCATCATCCATCGTCCATTATCCAGTATTCATCGTCCTTTATCTAGTATCCATCCACTATCCATTATCTATCATCCACTATCCATTATCCATTATCTATCATCCATTATCCTTTATCAATTTTTTATAATCCATTATCCATTATAAAGTATCAAATACGCATTATCCATCGTCCATTATCCAGTATCCATCCAATATCCACTATCTATTATCCATTATCCATTAATTATTATCCATTATCCATTATCCATTATCCATCGTCCATTATCCAGTATTCATCGTCCTTTATCCAGTTTCCATCCACTATCCATTATCTGTCATCCACTATCCATTATCCATTATCTATCATCCATTATCCAGTATCCATCCATTATCCACTATTTTTTATCCATTATCCATTATCCATTAACCATTATCCATTATCCATTATCCATTATCCATTATCCATTATCCATTATCCATTATCCATTATCCATTATCCATTATCCATTATCCATTATCCATTATCCATTATCCATTATCCATTATCCATTATCCATTATCCATTATCCATTATCCATTATCCATTAACCATTATGCATCATCCATCGTCCATTATCCAGTATTCATCGTCCTTTATCCAGTATCCATCCACTATCCATTTTCTATCATCCACTATCCATTATCCATTATCCATTATCCATTATCCTTTATCAATTTTTTTAAATCCATTATCCATTATAAAGTATCAAATACGCATTATCCATCGTCCATTATCCAGTTTCCATCATCCATTATCCAGTATTCATCCATTATCCACTATCTATTATCCATTATCCATTATCTATTAAATATTAACGATTATCCATTATCCATTATTCATTATCGATTATCCATTATCCATTATCCATTATCCATTATCCATTATCCATCGTCCATTATCCAGTATTAATCGTCCTTTATCCAGTATCCATCCACTACCCATTATCTATCATCCACTATCCACTATCTATCATCCACTATCCATTATCCATTATCTATCATCCGTTACCCAGTATCCATCCATTATCCACTATTTTTTATCCATTATCCATTATCCATTAACCATTATCCATTATCCATTATCCATTATCCATTATGCATCATCCATCGTCCATTATCCAGTATTCATGGTCCTTTATCCAGTATCCATCCACTATCCATTATCTATCATCCACTATCCATTATACATTATCTATCATCCATTATCCAGTATCCATCCATTATCCACTATTTTTTATCCATTATCCATTTACCATTATCCATTATCCATTATCCATTATCCATTATCCATTATCCATTATCCATTATCCATTATCCATTATCCATTATCCATTATCCATTATCTTTTATGCATCATCCATCGTCCATTATCCAGTATTCATCGTCCTTTATCTAGTATCCATCCACTATCCATTATCTATCATCCACTATCCATTATCCATTATCTATCATCCATTATCCTTTATCAATTTTTTATAATCCATTATCCATTATAAAGTATCAAATACGCATTATCCATCGTCCATTATCCAGTATCCATCCAATATCCACTATCTATTATCCATTATCCATTAATTATTATCCATTAGCCATTATCCATTATCCATCGTCCATTATCCAGTATTCATCGTCCTTTATCCAGTTTCCATCCACTATCCATTATCTGTCATCCACTATCCATTATCCATTATCTATCATGCATTATCCAGTATCCATCCATTATCCACTATTTTTTATCCATTATCCATTATCCATTAACCATTATCCATTATCCATTATCCATTATCCATTATCCATTATCTATTATCCATTATCCATTATCCATTATCCATTATCCATTATCCATTATCCATTATCCATTATCCATTATCCATTATCCATTATGCATCATCCATCGTCCATTATCCAGTATTCATCGTCCTTTATCCAGTATCCATCCACAATCCATTATCTATCATCCACTATCCATTATCCATTATCTATCATCCATTATCCTTTATCAATTTTTTTTAATCCATTTTCCATTATAAAGTATCAAATACGCATTATCCATCGTCCATTATCCAGTACCCATCATCCATTATCCAGTATTCATCCATTATCCACTATCTATTATCCATTATCCATTATCTATTAAATATTAACGATTATCCATTATCCATTATTCATTATCGATGATCCATTATCCATTATCCATTTTCCATTATCCATTATCCATTATCCATTATCCATCGTCGATTATCCAGTATTAATCGTCCTTTATCCAGTATCCATCCACTACCCATTATCTATCATCCGTTACCCAGTATCCATCCATTATCCACTATTTTTTATCCATTATCCATTATCCATTAACCATTATCCATTATCCATTATCCATTATCCATTATGCATCATCCATCGTCCATTATCCAGTATTCATGGTCCTTTATCCAGTATCCATCCACTATCCATTATCTATCATCCACTATCCATTATCCATTATCTATCATCCATTATCCAGTATCCATCCATTATCCACTATTTTTTATCCATTATCCATTAACGATTATCCATTATCCATTATCCATTATCCATTATCCATTATCCATTATCCATTATCCATTATCCATTATCCATTATCCATTATCCATTATCCATTATCCATTATCCATTATCCATTATCCATTATCCATTATCCATTATCCATTATCCATTATCCATTATCCATTATCCATTATCCATTATCCATTATCCATTATCCATTATCCATTATCCATTATCCATTATCCATTATCCATTATCCATTATCCATTATCCATTATCCATTATCCATTATCCATTATCCATTATCCATTATCCATTATCCATTATCCATTATCCATTATCCATTATCCATTATCCATTATCCATTATCCATTATCCATTATCCATTATCCATTATCCATTATCCATTATCCATTATCCATTATCCATTATCCATTATCCATTATCTTTCATCCATTATCCAGTATCCATCCATTTTCCACTATTTTTTATCCATTATCCATTAACCATTATCCATTATCCATTATCCATTATCCATTATCCATTAGGCATAATCCATCGTCCATTATCTAGGATCCATCCATTATCCATTATCTCTTATCCAATATCCATTATCCATTATCCTTTATCCATTATCCATTATCCATTATCCATTATCCATTATCCATTATCCATTATCCATTATCCATTATCCATTATCCATTATCCATTATCCATTATCCATTATCCATTATCCATTATCCATTATCCATTATCCATTATCCATTATCCATTATCCATTATCCATTATCCATTATCCATAATCCATTATCCATTATCCATTATCCATTATCCATTATCCATTATCCATTATCCATTATCCATTATCCATTATCCATTATCCATTATCCATTATCCATTATCCATCGTCCATTATCCAGTATTCATCGTCCTTTATCCAGTATCCATCCACTATCCATTATCTATCGTCCACTATCCATTATCCATTATCTTTCATCTATTATCCATTATCCATCGTCCATTATCCAGTATTCATCGTCCTTTATCCAGTATCCATCCACTATCCATTATCTATCGTCCACTATCCATTATCCATTATCTTTCATCCATTATCCAGTATCCATCCATTTTCCACTATTTTTGATCCATTATCCATTATCCATTATCCATTATCCATTATCCATTATCCATTATCCATTAGGCATAATCCATCGTCCATTATCTAGGATCCATCCATTATCCATTATCTCTTATCCAATATCCATTATCCATTATCCTTTATCCATTATCCATTATCCATTATCCATTATCCATTATCCATTATCCATTATCCATTATCCATTATCCATTATCCATTATCCATTATCCATTATCCATTATCCATTATCCATTATCCATTATCCATTATCCATTATCCATTATCCATTATCCATTATCCATTATCCATTATCCATAATCCATTATCCATTATCCATTATCCATTATCCATTATCCATTATCCATTATCCATTATCCATTATCCATTATCCATTATCCATTATCCATTATCCATTATCCATCGTCCATTATCCAGTATTCATCGTCCTTTATCCAGTATCCATCCACTATCCATTATCTATCGTCCACTATCCATTATCCATTATCTTTCATCTATTATCCATTATCCATCGTCCATTATCCAGTATTCATCGTCCTTTATCCAGTATCCATCCACTATCCATTATCTATCGTCCACTATCCATTATCCATTATCTTTCATCCATTATCCAGTATCCATCCATTTTCCACTATTTTTTATCCATTATCCATTATCCATTATCCATTATCCATTATCCATTATCCATTATCCATTATGCATAATCCATCGTCCATTATCTAGGATCCATCCATTATCCATTATCTCTTATCCAATATCCATTATCCATTATCCTTTATCCATTATCCATTATCCATTATCCATTATCCATTATCCATTATCCATTATCCATTATCCATTATCCATTATCCATTATCCATTATCCATTATCCATTATCCATTATCCATTATCCATTATCCATTATCCATTATCCATTATCCATTATCCATTATCCATTATCCATTATCCATTATCCATTATCCATTATCCATTATCCATTATCCATTATCCATTATCCATTATCCATTATCCATTATCCATTATCCATTATCCATTATCCATTATCCATTATCCATTATCCATTATCCATTATCCATTATCCATTATCCATTATCCATTATCCATTATCCATTATCCATTATCCATTATCCATTATTCCATTATCCATAATCCATTATCCATTATCCATTATCCATTATCCATTATCCATTATCCATTATCCATTATCCATTATCCATTATCCATTATCCATTATCCATTATCCATTATCCATTATCCATTATCCATTATCCATCGTCCATTATCCAGTATTCATCGTCCTTTATCCAGTATCCATCCACTATCCATTATCTATCGTCCACTATCCATTATCCATTATCTTTCATCCATTATCCAGTATCCATCCATTTTCCACTATTTTTTTATCCATTATCCATTATCCATTATCCATTATCCATTATCCATTATCCATTATCCATTATCCATTATCCATTATCCATCGTCCATTATCTAGGATCCATCCATTATCCATTATCTCTTATCCAATATCCATTATCCATTATCCTTTATCCATTATCCATTATCCATTATCCATTATCCATTATCCATTATCCATTATCCATTATCCATTATCCATTATCCATTATCCATTATCCATTATCCATTATCCATTATCCATTATCCATTATCCATTATCCATTATCCATTATCCATTATTCATTATCCATTATCCATTATCCATTATCCATTATCCATTATCCATTATCCATTATCCATTATCCATTATCCATTATCCATTATCCATTATCCATTATCCATTATCCATTATCCATTATCCATTATCCATTATCCATAATCCATTACCCATTATCCATTATCCATTATCCATTATCCATTATCCATTATCCATTATCCATTATCCATTATCCATTATCCATTATCCATTATCCATTATCCATTATCCATTATCCATTATCCATTATCCATTATCCATTATCCATTATCCATTATCCATTATCCATTACCCATCGTCCATTATCAAGTATTCATCGTCCTTTATCCAGTATCCATCCATTATCCACTATCTTTTATCCATTATTCATTAAACATAATCCATTATCCATTATCCATTATCCATTATCCATTATCCATTATCCATTATCCATTATCAATTATCCATTATCTATTATCCATTATCCTTTATCCATTATCAATTATCCATTATCCATTATCCATTATCCATTATCCATTATCCATTATCCATTATCCATTATCCATTATCCATTATCCATTATCCATTATCCATTATCCATTATCCATTATCCATTATCCATTATCCATTATCCATTATCCATTATCCATTATCCATTATCCATTATCCATTATCCATTATCCATTATCCATTATCCATTATCCATTATCCATTATCCATTATCCATTATCCATTATCCATCGTCCATTATCCATTATCCATTATCCATTATCCATTATCCATTATCCATTATCCATTATCCATTATCCATTATCCATTATCCATTATCCATTATCCATTATCCATTATCCATTATCCATTATCCATTATCCATTATCCATTATCCATTATCCATTATCCATTATCCATTATCCATTATCCATTATCCATTATCCATTATCCATTATTCATTATCCATTATCCATCGTCCATTATCCAGTATCCATCCACTATCCATTATCTATCGTCCACTATCCATTATCCATTATCTTTCATCCATTATCCAGTATCCATCCATTTTCCACTATTTTTTATCCATTATCCATTAACCATCGTCCATTATCCAGTATTCATCGTCCTTTATCCAGTATCCATGTACTATCCATTATCTATCGTCCACTATCCATTATCCATTATCTTTCATCCATTATCCATTATCCATCGTCCATTATCCAGTATTCATCGTCCTTTATCCAGTATCCATCCACTATCCATTATCTATCGTCCACTATCCATTATCCATTATCTTTCATCCATTATCCAGTATCCATCCATTTTCCACTATTTTTTATCCATTATCCTTTATCCAGTATTCATCGTCCTTTATCCAGTATCCATCCACTATCCATTATCTATCATCCACTATCCATTATCCATTATCCATTATCCATTATCCATTATCCATTATCCATTATCCATTATCCATTATCCATTATCCATTATCCATTATCCATTATCCATTATCCATTTTTTTTTATCCATTATCCATTATCCATTAACCATTATCCATTATCCATTATCCATTATCCATTATCCATTATCCATTATCCATTATCCATTATCCATTATCCATTAACCATTATCCATTATCCATTATCCATTATCCATCGTCCATTATCCAGTATTCATCGTCCTTTATCCAGTATCCATCCACTATCCATTATCTATCATCCACTATCCATTATCCATTTTTTTTCATCCATTATCCTTTATCCATTTTTTATCATCCATTATCCATTATAAAATATCAAATACGCATTATCCATCGTCCATTATCCAGTATCCATCCAATATCCACTATCTATTATCCATTATCCATTAACTATTATCCATTATCCATTATCCATTATCCATTATCCATTATCCATTATCCATTATCCATTATCCATTATCCATTATCCATTATCCATTATCCATTATCCATTATCCATTATCCATTATCCATTATCCATTATCCATTATCTATTATCCATTATCCATTATCCATTATCCATTATCCATTATCCATTATCCATCATCCATTATTCATTATCCATTATCCATTATCCATTATCCATTATCCATTATCATTAAACATTATTCATTCATGGATAATGGATAATGGATAATGGATAATGGATAATGGTTAATAGATAATGGATAATGGATAATAGATAGTGGATAATGGATGGACACTGGATAATGGATGATGGATACTGGATAATGGACGATGGATAATGGATAATGGATAATGGATAATGGATAATGGATAATGGATAATGGATAATGGATAATGGATAATGGATAATGGATAATGGATAATGGATAATGGATAATGGATAATGGATAATGGATAATGGATAATGGTTAATAGATAATGGATAATGGATAATAGATAATGGATAATGGATGGATACTGGAAAATGGATGATGGATAATGGATAATGGATAATGGATAATGGATAATGGATAATGGATAATGGATAATGGATAATGGATAATGGATAATGGATAATGGATAATGGATAATGGATAATGGATAATGGATAATGGATAATGGATAATGGATAATGGATAATGGATAATGGATAATGGATAACGGATAACGGATAACGGATAACGGATAATGGATAATGGATAATGGATAATGGATAATGGATAATGGATAATGGATAATAGATAATGGATTGTGGATGATAGATAATGGATAGTGGATGGATACTGGATAAAGGACGATGAATACTGGATAATGGACGATGGATAATGGATAATGGATAATGGATAATGGATAATGGATAATGGATAATGGATAGTGGATGATAGATAATGGATACTGGATAAAAGACGATGAATACTGGAAAATGGACGATGCATGATGCATAATGGATAATGGATAATGGATAGTGGATAATGGTTATTGGATAATGGATAAAAGATAATAAATAATGGATAATGGATAATGGATAATGGATAATGGATAATGGATAATGGATAATGGATAATGGATAATGGATAATGGATAATGGATAATGGATAATGGATAATGGATAATGGATAATGGATAATGGATAATGGATAATAAATAATGGATAATGGATAATGGATAATGGATAATGGATAATGGATAATGGATAATGGATAATGGATAATGGATAATGGATAATGGATAATGGATAATGGATAATGGATAATGGATAATGGATAATGGATAATGGATAATGGATAATGGATAATGGATAATGGATAATGGATAATGGATAATGGATAATGGATAATGGATAATGGATAATGGATAATGGATAATGGATAATGGATAATGGATAATGGATAATGGATAATGGATAATAGATAATGGATAGTGGATGATAGATAATGGATAGTGGATGGATACTGGATAAAGGACGATGAATACTTGAAAATGGACGATGGATAATGGATGATGGATACTGGATAATGGACGATGGATAATGCGTTTTTGATATTTTATAATGGATAATGCATGATAAAAAATGGATAAAGGATAATGGATGATAGATAATGGATAATGGATAGTGGATGATAGATAATGGATAGTGGATGGATACTGGATAAAGGACGATGAATACTGGATATTGGACGATGGATAATGGATAATGGATAATGGAAAATGGAAAATGGATAATGGATAATGGATAATGGATAATGGATAATGGATAATGGATAATGGATAATGGATAATGGATAATGGATAATGGATAATAGATAATGGATAATGGATAATGGATAATGGATAATGGATAATGGATAATGGATAATGGATAATGGATAATGGATTATGGATAATGGATAATGGATAATGGATAATGGATAATGGATAATGGATAATGGATAATGGATAATGGATAATGGATAATGGATAATGGATAATGGATAATGGATAATGGATAATGAATAATGGATAGTGGATAATGGATAATAGATAGTGGATAATGGATGGATACTGGATAATGATAATGGATGATGGATACTGGAAAATGTACGATGGATAATGCATAATGGTTAATGGTAAATGGACGATGGATAATGGATAATGGATAATGGATAACGGATAATGGATATTGGATAAGAGATAATGGATAATTGATGGATCCTAGATAATGGACGATGGATAATGCCTAATGGATATTTCATAATGCATAATGGATAATAAAAAATGAATAATGGATAGTGGATGATAGATAATGGATACTGGATAAAAGACGATGAATACTGGAAAATGGACGATGCATGATGCATATTGGATAATGGATAATGGATAGTGGATAATGGTTATTGGATAATGGATAAAAGATAATTAATAATGGATAATGGATAATGGATAATGGATAATGGATAATGGATAATGGATAATGGATAATGGATAATGGATAATGGATAATGGATAATGGATAATGGATAATGGATAATGGATAATGGATAATGGATAATGGATAATGGATAATGGATAATGGATAATGGATAATGGATAATGGAAAATGGAAAATGGATAATGGATAATGGATAATGGATAATGGATAATGGATAATGGATAATGGATAATGGATAATGGATAATGGATAATGGATAATGGATAATGGATAATGGATAATGGATAATGGATAATGGATAATGGATAATGGATAATGGATAATGGATAATGGATAATAGATAATGGATAGTGGATGATAGATAATGGATAGTGGATGGATACTGGATAAAGGACGATGAATACTGGATAATGGACGATGGATGATGCATAATGGATAATGGATAATGGATAATGGATAATGGATAATGGATAATGGATAATGGATAATGGATAATGGATAATGGATAATGGATAATGGATAATGGATAATGGATAATGGATAATGGATAATGGATAATGGATAATGGATAATGGATAATGGATAATGGATAAAAAATAGTGGATATTGGATAATGGATAAAAAATAGTGGATAATGGATGGATACTGGATAATGGATGAAAGATAATGGATAATGGATAGTGGATGATAGATTATGGATAGTGGATGGATACAGGATAAAGGACGATGAATACTGGATAATGGACGATGGATAATGGATAATGGATAATGGATAATGGATAATGGATAATCGATTATGGATAATGGACAATGGATAATTTATAATGGATAATGGATAATGGATAATGGATAATGGATAATGGATAATGGATAATGGATAATGGACAATGGTTAATAGATAATGGATAATGGATAATAGATAGTGGATAATGGATGGATACTGGAAAATGGATGATGGATACTGGATAATGGACGATGGATAATGCGCATTTGATATTTTATAATGGATAATGGATGATAAAAAATGGATAAAGGATAATGGATGATAGATAATGGATAATGGATAGTGGATGATAGATAATGGATAGTGGATGGATGCTGGATAAAGGACGATGAATACTGGATAATGGACGATGGATAATGGATAATGGATAATGGATAATGGATAATGGATAATGGATAATGGATAATGGATAATGGATAATGGATAATGGATAATGGATAATGGATAATGGCTAATGGATAATGGATAATGGATAATGGATAATGGATAATGGATAATGGATAATGGATTATGTTTAATGAATAATGAATAATGGATAATAGATAGTGGATAATGGATGGATACTGGATAATATATGATGGATACTGGATAATGGACGATGGATAATGGATAATGGATAATGGATAATGGATAATGGATAATGGATAATGGATAATGGATAATGGATAATGGATAATGGATAATGGATAATGGATAATGGATAATGGATAATGGATAATGGATAATGGATAATGGATAATGGATAATGGATAATGGATAATGGATAATGGATAATGGATAATGGATAATGGATAATGGATAATGGATAATGGATAACGGATAATGGATAATGGATATTGGATAAGAGATAATGGATAATGGATGGATCCTAGATAATGGACGATGGATAATGCCTAATGGATAATGGATAATGGATAATGGATAATGGATAATGGATAATGGATAATGGATAATGGATAATGGATAATGGATAATGGATAATGGATAATGGATAATGGATAATGGATAATGGATAATGGATAATGGATAGTGGATGATAGATAATGGATAGTGGATGGATACTGGATAAAGGACGATGAATACTGGATAATGGACGATGGATAATGGATAATGGATAATGGATAATGGTTAATGGATAATGGATAATGGATAATGGTTAATGGATAATGGATAATTGATAATGGATAATAGATAATGGATAATGGATAATGGATAATGGATAATGGATAATGGATAATGGATAATGGATAATGGATAATGGATAATGGATAATGGATAATGGATAATGGATAATGGATAACGGATAATGGATATTGGATAAGAGATAATGGATAATGGATGGATCCTAGATAATGGACGATGGATAATGCCTAATGGATAATGGATAATGGATAATGGATAATGGTTAATGGATAATGGATCAAAAATAGTGGAAAATGGATGGATACTGGATAATGGATGAAAGATAATGGATAATGGATAGTGGACGATAGATAATGGATAGTGGATGGATACTGGATAAAGGACGATGAATACTGGATAATGGACGATGGATAGTGGATAATGGATAATGGATAATGGATAATGGATAATGGATAATGGATAATGAATAATGGATAATGGATTATGTTTAATGAATAATGGATAATGGATAATGGATAATGGATAATGGATAATGGATAATGGATAATGGATTATGTTAAATGAATAATAAAAAATGGATAATAGATAGTGGATAATGGATAATATATGATGGATACTGGATAATGGACGATGGATAATGGATAATGGATAATGGATAATGGATAATGGATAATGGATAATGGATAATGGATAATGGATAATGGATAATGGATAATGGATAATGGATAATGGATAATGGATAATGGATAATGGATAATGGATAATGGATAATGGATAATGGATAATGGATAATGGATAATGGATAATGGATAATGGATAATGGATTATGTTTAATGAATAATGGATAATGGATAATAGATAGTGGATAATGGATGGATACTGGATAATATATGATGGATACTGGATAATGGACGATGGATAATGGATAAAGGATAATGGATAATGGATAATGGATAATGGATAATGGATAATGGATAATGGATAATGGATAATGGATAATGGATAATGGATAATGGATAATGGATAATGGATAATGGATAATGGATAACGGATAATGGATAATGGATATTGGATAAGAGATAATGGATAATGGATGGATCCTAGATAATGGACGATGGATAATGGATAATGGATAATGGATAATGGATAATGGATAATGGATAATGGATAATGGATAATGGATAATGGATAATGGATAATGGATAATGGATAATGGATAATGGATAATGGATAATGGATAATGGATGAAAAATAATGGATAGTGGATGATAGATAATGGATAGTGGATGGATACTGGATAAAGGACGATGAATACTGGATAATGGACGATGGATAATGGATAATGGATAATGGATAATGGTTAATGGATAATGGATAATGGATATTGGTTAATGGATAATGGATAATTGATAATGGATAATAGATAATGGATAATGGATAATGGATAATGGATAATGGATAATGGATAATGGATAATGGATAATGGATAATGGATAATGGATAATGGATAATGGATAATGGATAATAAATAATGGATAATGGATAATGGATAATGGTTAATGGATAATGGATAATGGATAAAAAATAGTGGATTATGGATGGATACTGGATAACGGATGATAGATAATGGATAATGGATAGTGGATGACAGATAATGGATAGTGGATGGATACTGGATAAAGGACGATGAATACTGGAAAATGGACGATGGATGATGCATAATGGATAATGGATAATGGATAATCGATAATGGATAATGGATGATGGATAGTGGATAATGGATAATGGATAATGGATAATGGATAATGGATAATGGTTAATGGATAATGGATAATGGATAAAAAATAGTGGATAATGGATGGATACTGGATAATGGATGATAGAAAATGGATAATGGATAGTGGATGACAGATAATGGATGGAAACTGGATAAAGGACGATGAATACTGGATAATGGACGATGGATAATGGATAATGGATAATGGATAATAATAAATGGATAATGGATAAAAGATAGTGGATATTGGATGGATACTGGATAATGGACGATGGATAATGCGTATTTGATATTTTATAATGGATAATGGATGATAATAAATGGATAAAGGATAATGGATGAAAAATAATGGATAATGGAAAGTGGATGATAGATAATGGATAGTGGATGGATACTGGATAAATGACGATGAATACTGGATAATGTACGATGGATAATGGATAATGGATAATGGATAATGGATAATGGATAATGGATAATGGATAATGGATAATGGATAATGGATAATGGATAATGGATAATGGATAATGGATAATGGATTATGGATAATGGATAATGGATAATGGATAATGGATAATGGATAATGGATAATGGATAATGGATAATGGATAATGGATAATGGATAATGGATAATGGATAATGGATAATGGATAATGGATAATGGATAATGGATAATGGATAATGGATAATGGATAATGGATAATGGATAATGGATAATGGATAATGGATAATGGATAATGGATAATGGATAATGAATAATCGATAATGGATAATGGATAATGGATAATGGATAATGGATAATGGATAATGGATAATGGATAATAGATAGTGGATAATGGATGGATACTGGATAATGATAATGGATGATGGATACTGGAAAATGTACGATGGATAATGCATAATGGTTAATGGTTAATGGACGATGGATAATGGATAATGGATAACGGATAATGGATATTGGATAAGAGATAATTGATAATGGATGGATCCTAGATAATGGACGATGGATAATGCCTAGTAGATATTACATAATGCATAATGGATAATAAAAAATGAATAATGGATAGTGGATGATAGATAATGGATACTGGATAAAAGACGACGAATACTGGAAAATGGACGATGCATGATGCATAATGGATAATGGATAATGGATAGTGGATAATGGTTATTGGATAATGGATAATGGATAATAAATAATGGATAATGGATAATGGATAATGGATAATGGATAATGGATAATGGATAATGGATAATGGATAATGGATAATGGATAATGGATAATGGATAATGGATAAAAGATAATGGATAGTGGATGATAGATAATGGATAGTGGATGGATACTGGATAAAGGACGATGAATACTGGATAATGGACGATGGATGATGCATAATGGATAATGAATAATGGATAATGGATAATGGATAATGGATTATGTTTAATGGATAATGGATAATGGATAATGGATAAAAAATAGTGGATAATGGATGGATACTGGATAACGGGCGATAGATAATGGATAATGGATAGTGGATGATAGATTATGGATAGTGGATGGATACTGGATAAAGGACGATGAATACTGGATAATGGACGATGGATAATGGATAATGGATAATGGATAATCGATTATGGATAATGGATACTGGATAATGATAATGGATGATGGATACTGGAAAATGTACGATGGATAATGCATAATGGTTAATGGTTAATGGACGATGGATAATGGATAATGGATAATGGATAATGGATAATGGATATTGGATAAGAGATAATTGATAATGGATGGATCCTAGATAATGGACGATGGATAATGCCTAGTAGATATTACATAATGCATAATGGATAATGGATAATGGATAGTGGATAATGGTTATTGGATAATGGATAATGGATAATAAATAATGGATAATGGATAATGGATAATGGATAATGGATAATGGATAATGGATAATGGATAATGGATAATGGATAATGGATAATGGATAATGGATAATGGATAATGGATAATGGATAATGGATAATGGATAATGGATAATGGATAATGGATAATGGATAATGGATAATGGATAATGGATAATGGATAATGGATAATGGATAATGGATAATGGATAATGGATAATGGATAATGGATAATGGATAATTGATAATGGATAATGGATAATGGATAATGGATAATGGATAATGGATAATGGATAATGGATAATGGATAATGGATAATGGATAAAAGATAATGGATAGTGGATGATAGATAATGGATAGTGGATGGATACTGGATAAAGGACGATGAATACTGGATAATGGACGATGGATGATGCATAATGGATAATGAATAATGGATAATGGATAATGGATAATGGATAATGGATAATGGATAATGGATAATGGATAATGGATAATGGATAAAAAATAGTGGATAATGGATGGATACTGGATAATGTTTGAAAGATAATGGATAATGGATAGTGGATGATAGATTATGGATAGTGGATGGATACTGGATAAAGGACGATGAATACTGGATAATGGACGATGGATAATGGATAATGGATAATGGATAATGGATTATGGATAATGGATAATGGATAATGGATAATGGATAATGGATAATGGATAATGGATAATGGATAATGGATAATGGATAATGGATAATGGATAATGGATAATGGATAATGGATAATGGATAATGAATAATCGATAATGGATAATGGATAATGGATAGTGAATAATGGATAGTGGATAATGGATAATAGATAGTGAATAATGGATAGTGGATAATGGATAATAGATAGTGGATAATGGATGGATACTGGATAATGATAATGGATGATGGATACTGGAAAATGTACGATGGATAATGCATAATGGTTAATGGTTAATGGACGATGGATAATGGATAATGGATAATGGATAACGGATAATGGATATTGGATAAGAGATAATTGATAATGGATGGATCCTAGATAATGGACGATGGATAATGCCTAGTAGATATTACATAATGCATAATGGATAATAAAAAATGAATAATGGATAGTGGATGATAGATAATGGATACTGGATAAAAGACGACGAATACTGGAAAATGGACGATGCATGATGCATAATGGATAATGGATAATGGATAGTGGATAATGGTTATTGGATAATGGATAATGGATAATGGATGATAATAAATGGATAAAGGATAATGGATGAAAAATAATGGATAATGGAAAGTGGATGATAGATAATGGATAGTGGATGGATACTGGATAAATGACGATGAATACTGGATAATGTACGATGGATAATGGATAATGGATAATGGATAATGGATAATGGATAATGGATAATGGATAATGGATAATGGATAATGGATAATGGATAATGGATAATGGATAATGGATAATGGATAATGGATAATGGATAATGGATAATGGATAATGGATAATGGATAATGGATAATGGATAATGGATAATGGATAATGGATAATGGATAATGGATAATGGATAATGGATAATGGATAATGGATAATGGATAATGGATAATGGATAACGGATAATGGATAATGGATATTGGATAAGAGATAATGGATAATGGATGGATCCTAGATAATGGACGATGGATAATGCCTAATGGATAATGGATAATGGATAATGGATAATGGATAATGGATAATGGATAATGGATAATGGATAATGGATAATGGATAATGGATAATGGATAATGGATAATGGATAATGGATAATGGATAATGGATGAAAAATAATGGATAATGGATAGTGGATGATAGATAATGGATAGTGGATGGATACTGGATAAAGGACGATGAATACTGGATAATGGACGATGGATAATGGATAATGGATAATGGATAATGGTTAATGGATAATGGATAATGGATAATGGTTAATGGATAATGGATAATTGATAATGGATAATAGATAATGGATAATGGATAATGGATAATGGATAATGGATAATGGATAATGGATAATGGATAATGGATAATGGATAATGGATAATGGATAATGGATAATGGATAATGGATAACGGATAATGGATATTGGATAAGAGATAATGGATAATGGATGGATCCTAGATAATGGACGATGGATAATGCCTAATGGATAATGGATAATGGATAATGGATAATGGTTAATGGATAATGGATCAAAAATAGTGGAAAATGGATGGATACTGGATAATGGATGAAAGATAATGGATAATGGATAGTGGACGATAGATAATGGATAGTGGATGGATACTGGATAAAGGACGATGAATACTGGATAATGGACGATGGATAGTGGATAATGGATAATGGATAATGGATAATGGATAATGGATAATGGATAATGGATAATGGATTATGTTTAATGAATAATGGATAATGGATAATGGATAATGGATAATGGATAATGGATAATGGATAATGGATTATGTTAAATGAATAATAAAAAATGGATAATAGATAGTGGATAATGGATAATATATGATGGATACTGGATAATGGACGATGGATAATGGATAATGGATAATGGATAATGGATAATGGATAATGGATAATGGATAATGGATAATGGATAATGGATAATGGATAATGGATAATGGATAATGGATAATGGATAATGGATAATGGATAATGGATAATGGATAATGGATAATGGATAATGGATAATGGATAATGGATAATGGATAATGGATAATGGATAATGGATTATGTTTAATGAATAATGAATAATGGATAATAGATAGTGGATAATGGATGGATACTGGATAATATATGATGGATACTGGATAATGGACGATGGATAATGGATAAAGGATAATGGATAATGGATAATGGATAATGGATAATGGATAATGGATAATGGATAATGGATAATGGATAATGGATAATGGATAATGGATAATGGATAATGGATAATGGATAATGGATAACGGATAATGGATAATGGATATTGGATAAGAGATAATGGATAATGGATGGATCCTAGATAATGGACGATGGATAATGGATAACGGATAATGGATAATGGATAATGGATAATGGATAATGGATAATGGATAATGGATAATGGATAATGGATAATGGATAATGGATAATGGATAATGGATAATGGATAATGGATAATGGATGAAAAATAATGGATAGTGGATGATAGATAATGGATAGTGGATGGATACTGGATAAAGGACGATGAATACTGGATAATGGTCGATGGATAATGGATAATGGATAATGGATAATGGTTAATGGATAATGGATAATGGATATTGGTTAATGGATAATGGATAATTGATAATGGATAATAGATAATGGATAATGGATAATGGATAATGGATAATGGATAATGGATAATGGATAATGGATAATGGATAATGGATAATGGATAATGGATAATGGATAATGGATAATAAATAATGGATAATGGATAATGGATAATGGTTAATGGATAATGGATAATGGATAAAAAATAGTGGATTATGGATGGATACTGGATAATGGATGATAGATAATGGATAATGGATAGTGGATGACAGATAATGGATAGTGGATGGATACTGGATAAAGGACGATGAATACTGGAAAATGGACGATGGATGATGCATAATGGATAATGGATAATGGATAATCGATAATGGATAATGGATGATGGATAGTGGATAATGGATAATGGATAATGGATAATGGATAATGGATAATGGTTAATGGATAATGGATAATGGATAAAAAATAGTGGATAATGGATGGATACTGGATAATGGATGATAGAAAATGGATAATGGATAGTGGATGACAGATAATGGATGGAAACTGGATAAAGGACGATGAATACTAAGTATTCACGGTATACACGCATCTTAATCGCTCTGAACAAACATTTAAAAATATATGATTTATAACCCATGAAACACAAAGTAAAAAGTTTTAGCAGTTTTTACAGTGAAGGATTTCAATTTTAAACTAACTTATATACTAAGAAATATTAATAAACATTTGTGAACTAATAATATAGTGAAGTGACAGTTGAACAATTGAAGTGATCATTCACCATTAACAGCAATCAGTGAACACAGCAATAAACAATTATTTTTATTTCTTTAGTGCTCAGTTGCTATTATAGTCCGCTATTTTCACGGATCACTTCACGGTCTTCGTGGGTCAGTGGTATAAACAGCTGACCGAGTTTGCGCGGACATTTCTGGCGACCTCGGTTCGAATCCTACTGAAGCCGACAGAAAATTTTATTTTTAATAAAAATTTCGTACATTTTATTTATTAAATTAAATATATCCGATCTTCGAACCATTTTACAAAATGAATAAGCAGAAGAAACAAACCCAAAAAAAGGCGCCATCTAGCGACTCGGAAGAAGAAGACACAATGACTAATAAAATGATCAAATGCATTGAAAAAAAATTTAATGAATTAACTAATCAACTTATGAAATCTTTTAATGAGCAAATAAAAGAACTTAAGAAGTCCGTCGAATTTTGCTGTGAGAAATTAGACGAATATGAAGAAAAAAACAAAAATAAAGAAATACTGATTAAACAACTTCAAGCAGAAAATAAAGAAATAAAACTACACATTAATAAAATGGAGCAAAATGAAAAACAAAACAATATTGAAATACAGGGTGTTCCTTTTAAGGAAAATGAAAATATCACGAATGTATTTAATAATATAATAGACATACTCAAATGTGATAAAGAAACGATTAATGTGACAAATATTTTCAGAAGCAAAAATAAAAACCCGATGAACAAAAATACTGCCATAGTAGTATCTCTACAAAACAAAGAAAGTAAAGACGTAATTATTGCACATAAAAAAAAATATGGTATTTTATACGCAAAAAACATAAATTTTGAAGAAAACAACACAATATATATTAACGAACAACTGACCCAATTTAATAAACACCTACTATACCTAGCTAAATCATCAAGACTTGGGTACAAATTTATATGGGCAAAAAATGGAAAAATATGGATGAGAAAAAACGAAACGTCTCCAATCTTACTCATAAGAACGCCAGAAGACATCCCCTCCGAATAAAGGATAATAAAACCACATAGCAAACTACTATCAACCTTTCAAAATGTCTGAAGAAAACTATATACACGAAAATTATAAATGTAAAAACCCATGTGAACTAAATCACCTATTTAAAAATGTTAATTTCTCGATCTTAAACATGAATATTAGGAGTATAAGGAAAAACTTCGATGAGCTCTGTGTACTTATTAATAACCTAGATTTTTCTCCAAGCGTAATTATTCTAAGTGAAACCCAAATGAAACAAGTAATTCCATATAACTTACCAGAATATACAACAATTTCATCTGCCTGTAAGCACACTGGTCATGATGGAGTTACTGTCTTTTGTCATAATACTCTGAAAAATGTTGCCGCTGAATTTATTGAATTTAAAACAGCCAATGCAATAAAAGTAACTTTTTGTCAAAATAACTATAAGTATCATATACTAGCCATATATAGATCCCCTTCATTAAATGATTGTTTATTTGTAAAAGAATTAAAATCTTTTGTTAGTAAACTTGATAGAAACAATTTCACTTTTTCCATTGTGACAGGAGACATCAATATAAATATTAATGATAATAATACAAATGTAAATTGTCAAAATGAGTATCTTGATTGTTTATCAAGCTCTGGACATATATCATACATTAACTCACCAACAAGAGTAACCTTAAGTCACTCGGCATGTTTAGACCACATATTTGTCAAATCGCACAAGGCGGTTAATATCATCTCTTCAATTCTTGAAACAAATATCACAGATCATTACCCGACCTTTTATGGACACCATTTCAAAAATACTCCTCAAAACCGAAATTCTGAAAATCTAGAAAAAGTAGACATTGATTATGAAACTCTAAACTCTTTACTTCGGTCAGAAAACTGGGAAAATGTGATATCAATAGAAAATCCACATCTCGCACTAGAGAATTTCTATAAAACTCTGAGAGATCATACTCTAAAAAGTGAAAGTAAAATAATTGTCACTAACAATAAATATAAAAAAATTAAGCCTTGGATAACAGTTGGATTAATTATATCAATTAAACAAAGAGATAAATTATATAGAGAAATGTTTAAATATCAAATAGATTGCCAAAAGAATAATCTCAGAACAATGCCTTATCTGAAAACAAAATATCTAATGTATCGTAACTTACTCAATAGGCTGATACGAAACTGCAAAAAGAAATACTATAGTATACAAATTGAAAATGCTAAAAATAATACTAAAAAAACTTGGAATATTATAAATGAAATTGCCAACAAAAAAAGTATGTCTTCAAATATTGTAAATGAGGTTATAATAAATAATGAAATAATAACTAACAAATCGACCATTGCAGAAAGCTTTAATAACTATTTTACAAATGTAGTAGACGTAGTACTTGAATCATCCGGCATTAATGTTAATGATGCTTATATGGAGACATCTCCTCAATTAGATTCAAATAATGATTCAATTAACTCCATTGAATATTTTTCTCCTGTTACTTTTAATGAAATTGAAAAATATATTGATAACCTAAAACCATCCAACTCTAAGGGAAATGATGGATTATCTTGTGATATGTTAAAAAAAATAAAACAACATGTCCTAACTCCATTGCAACATATTTTAATTTATGCCTCAAAAATGGTCATTTTCCAGAGCAATTTAAAATCTCCACTATAATACCTATTCATAAATCTGGAGATACGAATAAATTAGACAATTATAGACCAATATCTCTTGTTTCAAACCTCTCGAAAATATTCGAAAAATGCATTAAGTTTAGAGTCATTGAACACTTAGAAAAATATAAAATTCTATCGAAAAACCAATACGGCTTTCGTAAAGACCTAAGCACCGAGGATGCGATATATGAACTGACAAAAAAGATATACTCATCTATCGATAGAAAAAAGAAATGTCTTGCCATATTCCTAGATTTAAGAAAAGCTTTCGACACCGTAAATCATAATTTACTCATTACAAAAATAAATCAACTAGGTTTCAAAAAAGACACACTAAAACTACTCTCTAACTATCTTACAGACAGAACACAAAAAACAAAAATTGGGAATAATTACAGTTCAGAGTCAAAGATAAAAAATGGGGTTCCACAGGGAACTGTGCTTGGCCCGATTTTATTCTTAATGTATATTAATGATTTATGTAATTTTGTAATCCCTGGTAAAATTGTTTCTTACGCAGACGACACGGCAATAATAGTGGATGGTAACAATTGGAAAGAAACTTTTTCGAAAGCAACTGATTGTATTTCATTGGTTTCAACGTGGCTAAAATACAACAAACTCGTTTTAAACTATAGCAAAACATTTTACTTACCTTTTTATAAAACCATTAAAAATAAACCTAAAGACAACCTTAAAATTAGAATCCATAATACTGGTTGCAATCAAGAAATGTGCTTCATGTGCAACGAACTCACTGATGTCGAAAATATAAAATATTTAGGAGTATCAATAGATATAAATCTTAATTGGAAATCACATATTAATCAAATCACTTCTAAATTAAGATATCTGACCTACATATTTTATAGACTTAAGGAAGTACTAAACATTGAAAAATTGAAAATGATCTACTTTTCCCTGGTGCAATCATCAATCACTTATGGCATTATAGGATGGGGTGGTGCACTTGATACATTTTTGAAGCCTCTACAAATAATTCAAAAACGCATAATTAAAGTCATGTATAACAAAAATAAAACATTCTCGACCAACTTATTATACAAAGAAACTAAAATATTTAATATACGTAAATTATTTATATTACAAACTTTGAAATATGTGTTTAAAAACAAAAATAATTTCGAAATAAATGAAAACAGAACGAGCAAAAGAATAAATAATATATTTTATACCCCACAAACCAATACTAAATTATTACAGACACATAGCAGTTTCATTGGTCCTCGTACATTTAACCTTCTACCACTACAAACTCAAATGATAAATAAAATGATAAAATATGTAAAAGAGGTAAAATTATGGTTGAATAATGTAGATATTGAAACGCTTTTTCTATAAATTTATCCATCCTTCTACAACTCATTTGCTGTAACTTCTTAACTGTAGTACAATATGTTTTCTGTTTATTTTATTATTTTTATTTTATAATAACTAAAAAAAAAAAAAAAAAAATGTATGTTTTTCTCCATATTTTTATTTTATTTTTATAATAGCTGAAAAAACCCTTTTCACTTATTCTACCTATGTAATACTTTTTTTTTTTATACTATCTTTATATTTAATATGTTTTTTTTAAGTCTAATTTATACTTTGGGTACTTAGAAATATAGTATTTTATTTTAATATTACCCACACTCAGGCAGTGCCTTAGTGGGTTTTCATTTCTTGCTCATAATTGTTATTATATATTATGTTATTATATTATATTTGCTTTTATACATTATATGTACAAAGAAATGGGAATAAATAAAGTTTAAAAAAAAAAAAAAAAAAAAAAAAATACTGGATAATGGACGATGGATAATGGATAATGGATAATGGATAATAATAAATGGATAATGGATAAAAGATAGTGGATATTGGATGGATACTGGATAATGGACGATGGATAATGCGTATTTGATATTTTATAATGGATAATGGATGATAATAAATGGATAAAGGATAATGGATGAAAAATAATGGATAATGGAAAGTGGATGATAGATAATGGATAGTGGATGGATACTGGATAAATGACGATGGATACTGGATAATGTACGATGGATAATGGATAATGGATAATGGATAATGGATAATGGATAATGGATAATGGATAATGGATAATGGATAATGGATAATGGATAATGGATAATGGATAATGGATAATGGATTATGGATAATGGATAATGGATAATGGATAATGGATAATGGATAATGGATAATGGATAATGGATAATGGATAATGGATAATGGATAATGGATAATGGATAATGGATAATGGATAATGGATAATGGATAATGGATAATGGATAATGGATAATGGATAATGGATAATGGATAATGGATAATGGATAATGGATAATGGATAATGGATAATGGATAATGGATAATGGATAATGGATAATGAATAATCGATAATGGATAATGGATAATGGATAATGGATAGTGAATAATGGATAGTGGATAATGGATAATAGATAGTGGATAATGGATGGATACTGGATAATGATAATGGATGATGGATACTGGAAAATGTACGATGGATAATGCATAATGGTTAATGGTTAATGGACGATGGATAATGGATAATGGATAACGGATAATGGATATTGGATAAGAGATAATTGATAATGGATGGATCCTAGATAATGGACGATGGATAATGCCTAGTAGATATTACATAATGCATAATGGATAATAAAAAATGAATAATGGATAGTGGATGATAGATAATGGATACTGGATAAAAGACGACGAATACTGGAAAATGGACGATGCATGATGCATAATGGATAATGGATAATGGATAGTGGATAATGGTTATTGGATAATGGATAATGGATAATAAATAATGGATAATGGATAATGGATAATGGATAATGGATAATGGATAATGGATAATGGATAATGGATAATGGATAATGGATAATGGATAATGGATAATGGATAATGGATAAAAGATAATGGATAGTGGATGATAGATAATGGATAGTGGATGGATACTGGATAAAGGACGATGAATACTGGATAATGGACGATGGATGATGCATAATGGATAATGAATAATGGATAATGGATAATGGATAATGGATAATGGATAATGGATAATGGATAATGGATAATGGATAAAAAATAGTGGATAATGGATGGATACTGGATAATGTTTGAAAGATAATGGATAATGGATAGTGGATGATAGATTATGGATAGTGGATGGATACTGGATAAAGGACGATGAATACTGGATAATGGACGATGGATAATGGATAATGGATAATGGATAATCGATTATGGATAATGGATACTGGATAATGATAATGGATGATGGATACTGGAAAATGTACGATGGATAATGCATAATGGTTAATGGTTAATGGACGATGGATAATGGATAATGGATAATGGATAACGGATAATGGATATTGGATAAGAGATAATTGATAATGGATGGATCCTAGATAATGGACGATGGATAATGCCTAGTAGATATTACATAATGCATAATGGATAATGGATAATGGATAGTGGATAATGGTTATTGGATAATGGATAATGGATAATAAATAATGGATAATGGATAATGGATAATGGATAATGGATAATGGATAATGGATAATGGATAATGGATAATGGATAATGGATAATGGATAATGGATAATGGATAATGGATAATGGATAATGGATAATGGATAATGGATAATGGATAATGGATAATGGATAATGGATAATGGATAATGGATAATGGATAATGGATAATGGATAATGGATAATGGATAATGGATAATGGATAATGGATAATGGATAATGGATAATGGATAATGGATAATGGATAATGGATAATGGATAATGGATAATGGATAATGGATAATGGATAATGGATAATGGATAATGGATAATGGATAATGGATAAAAGATAATGGATAGTGGATGATAGATAATGGATAGTGGATGGATACTGGATAAAGGACGATGAATACTGGATAATGGACGATGGATGATGCATAATGGATAATGAATAATGGATAATGGATAATGGATAATGGATAATGGATAATGGATAATGGATAATGGATAATGGATAAAAAATAGTGGATAATGGATGGATACTGGATAATGTTTGAAAGATAATGGATAATGGATAGTGGATGATAGATTATGGATAATGGATACTGGATAAAGGACGATGAATACTGGATAATGGACGATGGATAATGGATAATGGATAATGGATAATCGATTATGGATAATGGATAATGGATAATGGATAATGGATAATGGATAATGGATAATGGATAATGGATAATGGATAATGGATAATGGATAATGGATAATGGATAATGGATAATGGATAATGGATAATGAATAATCGATAATGGATAATGGATAATGGATAGTGAATAATGGATAGTGGATAATGGATAATAGATAGTGAATAATGGATAGTGGATAATGGATAATAGATAGTGGATAATGGATGGATACTGGATAATGATAATGGATGATGGATACTGGAAAATGTACGATGGATAATGCATAATGGTTAATGGTTAATGGACGATGGATAATGGATAATGGATAATGGATAACGGATAATGGATATTGGATAAGAGATAATTGATAATGGATGGATCCTAGATAATGGACGATGGATAATGCCTAGTAGATATTACATAATGCATAATGGATAATAAAAAATGAATAATGGATAGTGGATGATAGATAATGGATACTGGATAAAAGACGACGAATACTGGAAAATGGACGATGCATGATGCATAATGGATAATGGATAATGGATAGTGGATAATGGTTATTGGATAATGGATAATGGATAATGGATGATAATAAATGGATAAAGGATAATGGATGAAAAATAATGGATAATGGAAAGTGGATGATAGATAATGGATAGTGGATGGATACTGGATAAATGACGATGAATACTGGATAATGTACGATGGATAATGGATAATGGATAATGGATAATGGATAATGGATAATGGATAATGGATAATGGATAATGGATAATGGATAATGGATAATGGATAATGGATAATGGATAATGGATAATGGATTATGGATAATGGATAATGGATAATGGATAATGGATAATGGATAATGGATAATGGATAATGGATAATGGATAATGGATAATGGATAATGGATAATGGATAATGGATAATGGATAATGGATAATGGATAATGGATAATGGATAATGGATAATGGATAATGGATAATGGATAATGGATAATGGATAATGGATAATGGATAATGGATAATGGATAATGGATAATGGATAATGGATAATGGATAATGGATAATGGATAATGGATAATGGATAATGGATAATGGATAATGGATAATGGATAATGGATAATGGATAATGGATAATGGATAGTGGATGATAGATAATGGATAGTGGATGGATACTGGATAAAGGACGATGAATACTGGATAATGGACGATGGATGATGCATAATGGATAATGAATAATGGATAATGGATAATGGATAATGGATAATGGATAATGGATAATGGATAATGGATAATGGATAATGGATAAAAAATAGTAAATAATGGATGGATACTGGATAATGTTTGAAAGATAATGGATAATGGATAGTGGATGATAGATTATGGATAGTGGATGGATACTGGATAAAGGACGATGAATACTGGATAATGGATAATGGATAATGGATAATGGATAATGGATAATCGATTATGGATAATGGATAATGGATAATGGATAATGGATAATGGATAATGGATAATGGATAATGGATAATGGATAATGGATAATGGATAATGGATAATGGATAATGGATAATGGATAATGGATAATGGATAATGGATAATGAATAATCGATAATGGATAATGGATAATGGATAATGGATAGTGAATAATGGATAGTGGATAATGGATAATAGATAGTGGATAATGGATGGATACTGGATAATGATAATGGATGATGGATACTGGAAAATGTACGATGGATAATGCATAATGGTTAATGGTTAATGGACGATGGATAATGGATAATGGATAACGGATAATGGATATTGGATAAGAGATAATTGATAATGGATGGATCCTAGATAATGGACGATGGATAATGCCTAGTAGATATTACATAATGCATAATGGATAATAAAAAATGAATAATGGATAGTGGATGATAGATAATGGATACTGGATAAAAGACGACGAATACTGGAAAATGGACGATGCATGATGCATAATGGATAATGGATAATGGATAGTGGATAATGGTTATTGGATAATGGATAATGGATAATAAATAATGGATAATGGATAATGGATAATGGATAATGGATAATGGATAATGGATAATGGATAATGGATAATGGATAATGGATAATGGATAATGGATAACGGATAATGGATATTGGATAAGAGATAATGGATAATGGATGGATCCTAGAT
Organism: Limnephilus rhombicus; assembly: GCA_929108145.2. Taxonomy (NCBI): domain Eukaryota; kingdom Metazoa; phylum Arthropoda; class Insecta; order Trichoptera; family Limnephilidae; genus Limnephilus; species Limnephilus rhombicus. The sequence goes on from OV815288.1 coordinate 23,445,710, forward strand.
AATGGACGATGGATAATGCCTAATGGATAATGGATAATGGATAATGGATAATGGATAAAAAATAGTGGAAAATGGATGGATACTGGATAATGGATGAAAGATAATGGATAATGGATAGTGGACGATAGATAATGGATAGTGGATGGATACTGGATAAAGGACGATGAATACTGGATAATGGACGATGGATAGTGGATAATGGATAATGGATAATGGATAATGGATAATGGATAATGGATAATGGATAATGGATAATGGATAATGGATTATGTTTAATGAATAATGGATAATGGATAATGGATAATGGATAATGGATAATGGATAATGGATAATGGATAATGGATAATGGATAATGGATTATGTTTAATGGATAATAAATAATGGATAATAGATAGTGGATAATGGATGGATACTGGATAATATATGATGGATACTGGATAATGGACGATGGATAATGGATAATGGATAATGGATAATGGATAATGGATAATGGATAATGGATAATGGATAATGGATAATGGATAATGGATAATGGATAATGGATAATGGATAATGGATAATGGATAATGGATAATGGATAATGGATAATGGATAATGGATAATGGATAATGGATAATGGATAATGGATAATGGATAATGGATAATGGATAATGGATAATGGATAATGGATAATGGATAATGGATAATGGATAATGGATAATGGATAATGGATAATGGATAATGGATAATGGATAATGGATAATGGATAATGGATAATGGATTATGTTTAATGAATAATGAATAATGGATAATAGATAATGGATAATGGATAATGGATAATGGATAATGGATAATGGATAATGGATAATGGATAATGGATAATGGATAATGGATAATGGATAATGGATAATGGATAATGGATAATGGATAATGGATAATGGATAATGGATAATGGATAATGGATAGTGGATGATAGATAATGGATAGTGGATGGATACTGGATAAAGGACGATGAATACTGGATAATGGACGATGGATAATGGATAATGGATAATGGATAATGGATAATGGATAATGGATAATGGATAATGGATAATGGATAATGTATAATGGATAATGGAATATGGATAATGGATAATGGATAATGGATAATGGATAATTGATAATGGATAATGGATAATGGATAATGGATAATGGATTATGTTTAATGAATAATGAATAATGGATAATAGATAGTGGATAATGGATGGTTACTGGATAAAGGACGATGAATACTGGATAATGGACGATGGATAATGGATAATGGATAATGGATAATCGATTATGGATAATGGATAATGGATAATGGATAATGGATAATGGATAATGGATAATGAATAATGGATAATGGATAATGGATAATGGATAATGGATAATGGATAATGGATAATGGATAATGGATAATGGATAAAAAATAGTGGATAATGGATGGATACTGGATAATGTTTGAAAGATAATGGATAATGGATAGTGGATGATAGATTATGGATAGTGGATGGATACTGGATAAAGGACGATGAATACTGGATAATGGACGATGGATAATGGATAATGGATAATGGATAATCGATTATGGATAATGGATACTGGATAATGATAATGGATGATGGATACTGGAAAATGTACGATGGATAATGCATAATGGTTAATGGATAATGGATAATGGCTAATGGATAATGGATAATGGATAATGGATAATGGATAATGGATAATGGATAATGGATTATGTTTAATGAATAATGAATAATGGATAATAGATAGTGGATAATGGATGGATACTGGATAATATATGATGGATACTGGATAATGGACGATGGATAATGGATAATGGATAATGGATAATGGATAATGGATAATGGATAATGGATAATGGATAATGGATAATGGATAATGGATAATGGATAATGGATAATGGATAATGGATAATGGATAATGGATAATGGATAATGGATAATGGATAATGGATAATGGATAATGGATAATGGATAATGGATAATGGATAACGGATAATGGATAATGGATATTGGATAAGAGATAATGGATAATGGATGGATCCTAGATAATGGACGATGGATAATGCCTAATGGATAATGGATAATGGATAATGGATAATGGATAATGGATAATGGATAATGGATAATGGATAATGGATAATGGATAATGGATAATGGATAATGGATAATGGATAATGGATAATGGATAATGGATAATGGATGAAAAATAATGGATAATGGATAGTGGATGATAGATAATGGATAGTGGATGGATACTGGATAAAGGACGATGAATACTGGATAATGGACGATGGATAATGGATAATGGATAATGAATAATGGTTAATGGATAATGGATAATGGATAATGGTTAATGGATAATGGATAATTGATAATGGATAATAGATAATGGATAATGGATAATGGATAATGGATAATGGATAATGGATAATGGATAATGGATAATGGATAATGGATAATGGATAATGGATAATGGATAATGGATAATGGATAATGGATATTGGATAAGAGATAATGGATAATGGATGGATCCTAGATAATGGACGATGGATAATGCCTAATGGATAATGGATAATGGATAATGGATAATGGTTAATGGATAATGGATCAAAAATAGTGGAAAATGGATGGATACTGGATAATGGATGAAAGATAATGGATAATGGATAGTGGACGATAGATAATGGATAGTGGATGGATACTGGATAAAGGACGATGAATACTGGATAATGGACGATGGATAGTGGATAATGGATAATGGATAATGGATAATGGATAATGGATAATGGATAATGGATAATGGATAATGGATTATGTTTAATGAATAATGGATAATGGATAATGGATAATGGATAATGGATAATGGATAATGGATAATGGATTATGTTAAATGAATAATAAAAAATGGATAATAGATAGTGGATAATGGATAATATATGATGGATACTGGATAATGGACGATGGATAATGGATAATGGATAATGGATAATGGATAATGGATAATGGATAATGGATAATGGATAATGGATAATGGATAATGGATAATGGATAATGGATAATGGATAATGGATAATGGATAATGGATAATGGATAATGGATAATGGATAATGGATAATGGATAATGGATAATGGATAATGGATAATGGATAATGGATAATGGATAATGGATAATGGATAATGGATAATGGATAAAAAATAGTGGATAATGGATGGATACTGGATAATGTTTGAAAGATAATGGATAATGGATAGTGGATGATAGATTATGGATAGTGGATGGATACTGGATAAAGGACGATGAATACTGGATAATGGACGATGGATAATGGATAATGGATAATGGATAATCGATTATGGATAATGGATAATGGATAATGGATAATGGATAATGGATAATGGATAATGGATAATGGATAATGGATAATGGATAATGGATAATGGATAATGGATAATGGATAATGGATAATGGATAATGAATAATCGATAATGGATAATGGATAATGGATAGTGAATAATGGATAGTGGATAATGGATAATAGATAGTGAATAATGGATAGTGGATAATGGATAATAGATAGTGGATAATGGATGGATACTGGATAATGATAATGGATGATGGATACTGGAAAATGTACGATGGATAATGCATAATGGTTAATGGTTAATGGACGATGGATAATGGATAATGGATAATGGATAATGGATAATGGATAATGGATAATGGATAATGGATAATGGATGGATCCTAGATAATGGACGATGGATAATGCCTAGTAGATATTACATAATGCATAATGGATAATAAAAAATGAATAATGGATAGTGGATGATAGATAATGGATACTGGATAAAAGACGACGAATACTGGAAAATGGACGATGCATGATGCATAATGGATAATGGATAATGGATAGTGGATAATGGTTATTGGATAATGGATAATGGATAATGGATGATAATAAATGGATAAAGGATAATGGATGAAAAATAATGGATAATGGAAAGTGGATGATAGATAATGGATAGTGGATGGATACTGGATAAATGACGATGAATACTGGATAATGTACGATGGATAATGGATAATGGATAATGGATAATGGATAATGGATAATGGATAATGGATAATGGATAATGGATAATGGATAATGGATAATGGATAATGGATAATGGATAATGGATTATGGATAATGGATAATGGATAATGGATAATGGATAATGGATAATGGATAATGGATAATGGATAATGGATAATGGATAATGGATAATGGATAATGGATAATGGATAATGGATAATGGATAATGGATAATGGATAATGGATAATGGATAATGGATAATGGATAATGGATAATGGATAATGGATAATGGATAATGGATAATGGATAATGGATAATGGATAATGGATAATGGATAATGGATAATGGATAATGGATAATGGATAATGGATAATGGATAATGGATAATGGATAATGGATGATAGATAATGGATAGTGGATGGATACTGGATAAAGGACGATGAATACTGGATAATGGACGATGGATGATGCATAATGGATAATGAATAATGGATAATGGATAATGGATAATGGATAATGGATAATGGATAATGGATAATGGATAATGGATAAAAAATAGTAAATAATGGATGGATACTGGATAATGTTTGAAAGATAATGGATAATGGATAGTGGATGATAGATTATGGATAGTGGATGGATACTGGATAAAGGACGATGAATACTGGATAATGGATAATGGATAATGGATAATGGATAATGGATAATCGATTATGGATAATGGATAATGGATAATGGATAATGGATAATGGATAATGGATAATGGATAATGGATAATGGATAATGGATAATGGATAATGGATAATGGATAATGGATAATGGATAATGGATAATGGATAATGGATAATGAATAATCGATAATGGATAATGGATAATGGATAATGGATAGTGAATAATGGATAGTGGATAATGGATAATAGATAGTGGATAATGGATGGATACTGGATAATGATAATGGATGATGGATACTGGAAAATGTACGATGGATAATGCATAATGGTTAATGGTTAATGGACGATGGATAATGGATAATGGATAATGGATAATGGATATTGGATAAGAGATAATTGATAATGGATGGATCCTAGATAATGGACGATGGATAATGCCTAGTAGATATTACATAATGCATAATGGATAATAAAAAATGAATAATGGATAGTGGATGATAGATAATGGATACTGGATAAAAGACGACGAATACTGGAAAATGGACGATGCATGATGCATAATGGATAATGGATAATGGATAGTGGATAATGGTTATTGGATAATGGATAATGGATAATAAATAATGGATAATGGATAATGGATAATGGATAATGGATAATGGATAATGGATAATGGATAATGGATAATGGATAATGGATAATGGATAATGGATAACGGATAATGGATATTGGATAAGAGATAATGGATAATGGATGGATCCTAGATAATGGACGATGGATAATGGATAATGGATAATGGATAATGGATAATGGATAATGGATAAAAAATAGTGGAAAATGGATGGATACTGGATAATGGATGAAAGATAATGGATAATGGATAGTGGACGATAGATAATGGATAGTGGATGGATACTGGATAAAGGACGATGAATACTGGATAATGGACGATGGATAGTGGATAATGGATAATGGATAATGGATAATGGATAATGGATAATGGATAATGGATAATGGATAATGGATAATGGATAATGGATAATGGATTATGTTTAATGAATAATGGATAATGGATAATGGATAATGGATAATGGATAATGGATAATGGATAATGGATAATGGATAATGGATAATGGATTATGTTTAATGAATAATAAATAATGGATAATAGATAGTGGATAATGGATGGATACTGGATAATATATGATGGATACTGGATAATGGACGATGGATAATGGATAATGGATAATGGATAATGGATAATGGATAATGGATAATGGATAATGGATAATGGATAATGGATAATGGATAATGGATAATGGATAATGGATAATGGATAATGGATAATGGATAATGGATAATGGATAATGGATAATGGATAATGGATAATGGATAATGGATAATGGATAATGGATAATGGATAATGGATAATGGATAATGGATAATGGATAATGGATAATGGATAATGGATAATGGATAATGGATAATGGATAATGGATAATGGATAATGGATAATGGATAATGGATAATGGATAATGGATAATGGATAATGGATAATGGATAATGGATAATGGATAATGGATAATGGATAATGGATAATGGATAATGGATAATGAATAATCGATAATGGATAATGGATAATGGATAATGGATAGTGAATAATGGATAGTGGATAATGGATAATAGATAGTGGATAATGGATGGATACTGGATAATGATAATGGATGATGGATACTGGAAAATGTACGATGGATAATGCATAATGGTTAATGGTTAATGGACGATGGATAATGGATAATGGATAACGGATAATGGATATTGGATAAGAGATAATTGATAATGGATGGATCCTAGATAATGGACGATGGATAATGCCTAGTAGATATTACATAATGCATAATGGATAATAAAAAATGAATAATGGATAGTGGATGATAGATAATGGATACTGGATAAAAGACGACGAATACTGGAAAATGGACGATGCATGATGCATAATGGATAATGGATAATGGATAGTGGATAATGGATATTGGATAATGGATAATGGATAATAAATAATGGATAATGGATAATGGATAATGGATAATGGATAATGGATAATGGATAATGGATAATGGATAATGGATAATGGATAATGGATAATGGATAACGGATAATGGATATTGGATAAGAGATAATGGATAATGGATGGATCCTAGATAATGGACGATGGATAATGCCTAATGGATAATGGATAATGGATAATGGATAATGGATAAAAAATAGTGGAAAATGGATGGATACTGGATAATGGATGAAAGATAATGGATAATGGATAGTGGACGATAGATAATGGATAGTGGATGGATACTGGATAAAGGACGATGAATACTGGATAATGGACGATGGATAGTGGATAATGGATAATGGATAATGGATAATGGATAATGGATAATGGATAATGGATAATGGATAATGGATAATGGATAATGGATAATGGATTATGTTTAATGAATAATGGATAATGGATAATGGATAATGGATAATGGATAATGGATAATGGATAATGGATAATGGATAATGGATAATGGATAATGGATTATGTTTAATGAATAATAAATAATGGATAATAGATAGTGGATAAGGGATTGATACTGGATAATGGATGATGGATACTGGAAAATGGACGATGGATAATGGATAATGGATAATGGATAATGGATAATGGATAATGGATAATGGATAATGGATAATGGATAATGGATAATGGATAATGGATAATGGATAATGGATAATGGATAATGGATAATGGATAATGGATAATGGATAATGGATAATGGATAATGGATAATGGATAATGGATAATGGATAATGGATAATGGATAATGGATAATGGATAATGGATAATGGATAATGGATAATGGATAATGGATAATGGATAATGGATAATGGATAATGGATAATGGATAATGGATAATGGATAATGGATAATGGATAATGGATAATGGATAATGGATAATGGATAATGGATAATGGATAATGGATAATGGATAATGGATTATGTTTAATGAATAATGAATAATGGATAATAGATAATGGATAATGGATAATGGATAATGGATAATGGATAATGGATAATGGATAATGGATAATGGATAATGGATAATGGATAATGGATAATGGATAATGGATAATGGATAATGGATAATGGATAATGGATAATGGATAATGGATAATAGATAATGGATAGTGGATGATAGATAATGGATAGTGGATGGATACTGGATAAAGGACGATGAATACTGGATAATGGACGATGGATAATGGATAATGGATAATCGATTATGGATAATGGATAATGGATAATGGATAATGGATAATGCATAATGGATAATGGATAATGGAATATGGATAATGGATAATGGATAATGGATAATGGATAATGGATAATGGATAATGGATAATGGATAATGGATAATGGATTATGTTTAATGAATAATGAATAATGGATAATAGATAGTGGATAATGGATGGTTACTGGATAAAGGACGATGAATACTGGATAATGGACGATGGATAATGGATAATGGATAATGGATAATCGATTATGGATAATGGATAATGGATAATGGATAATGGATAATGGATAATGGATAATGAATAATGGATAATGGATAATGGATAATGGATAATGGATAATGGATAATGGATAATGGATAATGGATAAAAAATAGTGGATAATGGATGGATACTGGATAATGTTTGAAAGATAATGGATAATGGATAGTGGATGATAGATTATGGATAGTGGATGGATACTGGATAAAGGACGATGAATACTGGATAATGGACGATGGATAATGGATAATGGATAATGGATAATCGATTATGGATAATGGATACTGGATAATGATAATGGATGATGGATACTGGAAAATGTACGATGGATAATGCATAATGGTTAATGGATAATGGATAATGGCTAATGGATAATGGATAATGGATAATGGATAATGGATAATGGATAATGGATAATGGATTATGTTTAATGAATAATGAATAATGGATAATAGATAGTGGATAATGGATGGATACTGGATAATATATGATGGATACTGGATAATGGACGATGGATAATGGATAATGGATAATGGATAATGGATAATGGATAATGGATAATGGATAATGGATAATGGATAATGGATAATGGATAATGGATAATGGATAATGGATAATGGATAATGGATAATGGATAATGGATAATGGATAATGGATAATGGATAATGGATAATGGATAATGGATAATGGATAATGGATAATGGATAACGGATAATGGATAATGGATATTGGATAAGAGATAATGGATAATGGATGGATCCTAGATAATGGACGATGGATAATGCCTAATGGATAATGGATAATGGATAATGGATAATGGATAATGGATAATGGATAATGGATAATGGATAATGGATAATGGATAATGGATAATGGATAATGGATAATGGATAATGGATAATGGATGAAAAATAATGGATAATGGATAGTGGATGATAGATAATGGATAGTGGATGGATACTGGATAAAGGACGATGAATACTGGATAATGGACGATGGATAATGGATAATGGATAATGGATAATGGTTAATGGATAATGGATAATGGATAATGGTTAATGGATAATGGATAATTGATAATGGATAATAGATAATGGATAATGGATAATGGATAATGGATAATGGATAATGGATAATGGATAATGGATAATGGATAATGGATAATGGATAATGGATAATGGATAATGGATAATGGATAATGGATAACGGATAATGGATATTGGATAAGAGATAATGGATAATGGATGGATCCTAGATAATGGACGATGGATAATGCCTAATGGATAATGGATAATGGATAATGGATAATGGTTAATGGATAATGGATCAAAAATAGTGGAAAATGGATGGATACTGGATAATGGATGAAAGATAATGGATAATGGATAGTGGACGATAGATAATGGATAGTGGATGGATACTGGATAAAGGACGATGAATACTGGATAATGGACGATGGATAGTGGATAATGGATAATGGATAATGGATAATGGATAATGGATAATGGATAATGGATAATGGATAATGGATAATGGATTATGTTTAATGAATAATGGATAATGGATAATGGATAATGGATAATGGATAATGGATAATGGATAATGGATTATGTTAAATGAATAATAAAAAATGGATAATAGATAGTGGATAATGGATAATATATGATGGATACTGGATAATGGACGATGGATAATGGATAATGGATAATGGATAATGGATAATGGATAATGGATAATGGATAATGGATAATGGATAATGGATAATGGATAATGGATAATGGATAATGGATAATGGATAATGGATAATGGATAATGGATAATGGATAATGGATAATGGATAATGGATAATGGATAATGGATAATGGATAATGGATAATGGATAATGGATAATGGATAATGGATAATGGATAATGGATTATGTTTAATGAATAATGAATAATGGATAATAGATAGTGGATAATGGATGGATACTGGATAATATATGATGGATACTGGATAATGGACGATGGATAATGGATAAAGGATAATGGATAATGGATAATGGATAATGGATAATGGATAATGGATAATGGATAATGGATAATGGATAATGGATAATGGATAATGGATAATGGATAATGGATAATGGATAATGGATAATGGATAATGGATAATGGATAACGGATAATGGATAATGGATATTGGATAAGAGATAATGGATAATGGATGGATCCTAGATAATGGACGATGGATAATGCCTAATGGATAATGGATAATGGATAATGGATAATGGATAATGGATAATGGATAATGGATAATGGATAATGGATAATGGATAATGGATAATGGATAATGGATAATGGATAATGGATGAAAAATAATGGATAGTGGATGATAGATAATGGATAGTGGATGGATACTGGATAAAGGACGATGAATACTGGATAATGGACGATGGATAATGGATAATGGATAATGGATAATGGTTAATGGATAATGGATAATGGATATTGGTTAATGGATAATGGATAATTGATAATGGATAATAGATAATGGATAATGGATAATGGATAATGGATAATGGATAATGGATAATGGATAATGGATAATGGATAATGGATAATGGATAATGGATAATGGATAATGGATAATAAATAATGGATAATGGATAATGGATAATGGTTAATGGATAATGGATAATGGATAAAAAATAGTGGATTATGGATGGATACTGGATAATGGATGATAGATAATGGATAATGGATAGTGGATGACAGATAATGGATAGTGGATGGATACTGGATAAAGGACGATGAAAACTGGAAAATGGACGATGGATGATGCATAATGGATAATGGATAATGGATAATCGATAATGGATAATGGATGATGGATAGTGGATAATGGATAATGGATAATGGATAATGGATAATGGATAAAAAATAGTGGATAATGGATGGATACTGGATAATGGATGATAGAAAATGGATAATGGATAGTGGATGACAGATAATGGATGGAAACTGGATAAAGGACGATGAATACTGGATAATGGACGATGGATAATGGATAATGGATAATGGATAATAATAAATGGATAATGGATAAAAGATAGTGGATATTGGATGGATACTGGATAATGGACGATGGATAATGCGTATTTGATATTTTATAATGGATAATGGATGATAATAAATGGATAAAGGATAATGGATGAAAAATAATGGATAATGGAAAGTGGATGATAGATAATGGATAGTGGATGGATACTGGATAAATGACGATGAATACTGGATAATGTACGATGGATAATGGATAATGGATAATGGATAATGGATAATGGATAATGGATAATGGATAATGGATAATGGATAATGGATAATGGATAATGGATAATGGATAATGGATTATGGATAATGGATAATGGATAATGGATAATGGATAATGGATAATGGATAATGGATAATGGATAATGGATAATGGATAATGGATAATGGATAATGGATGATGGATACTGGAAAATGTACGATGGATAATGCATAATGGTTAATGGTTAATGGACGATGGATAATGGATAATGGATAACGGATAATGGATATTGGATAAGAGATAATTGATAATGGATGGATCCTAGATAATGGACGATGGATAATGCCTAGTAGATATTACATAATGCATAATGGATAATAAAAAATGAATAATGGATAGTGGATGATAGATAATGGATACTGGATAAAAGACGACGAATACTGGAAAATGGACGATGCATGATGCATAATGGATAATGGATAATGGATAGTGGATAATGGTTATTGGATAATGGATAATGGATAATAAATAATGGATAATGGATAATGGATAATGGATAATGGATAATGGATAATGGATAATGGATAATGGATAATGGATAATGGATAATGGATAATGGATAATGGATAAAAGATAATGAAAAATCGATGGATACTGGATAAAGGACGATGAATACTGGATAATGGACGATGGATGATGCATAATGGATAATGAATAATGGATAATGGATAATGGATAATGGATAATGGATAATGGATAATGGATAATGGATAATGGATAAAAAATAGTGGATAATGGATGGATACTGGATAATGTTTGAAAGATAATGGATAATGGATAGTGGATGATAGATTATGGATAGTGGATGGATACTGGATAAAGGACGATGAATACTGGATAATGGACGATGGATAATGGATAATGGATAATGGATAATCGATTATGGATAATGGATACTGGATAATGATAATGGATGATGGATACTGGAAAATGTACGATGGATAATGCATAATGGTTAATGGTTAATGGACGATGGATAATGGATAATGGATAATGGATAACGGATAATGGATATTGGATAAGAGATAATTGATAATGGATGGATCCTAGATAATGGACGATGGATAATGCCTAGTAGATATTACATAATGCATAATGGATAATGGATAATGGATAGTGGATAATGGTTATTGGATAATGGATAATGGATAATAAATAATGGATAATGGATAATGGATAATGGATAATGGATAATGGATAATGGATAATGGATAATGGATAATGGATAATGGATAATGGATAATGGATAATGGATAATGGATAATGGATAATGGATAATGGATAATGGATAATGGATAATGGATAATGGATAATGGATAATGGATAATGGATAATGGATAATGGATAATGGATAATGGATAATGGATAATGGATAATGGATAATGGATAATGGATAATGGATAATGGATAATGGATAATGGATAATGGATAATGGATAATGGATAATGGATAATGGATAATGGATAATGGATAATGGATAATGGATAATGGATAATGGATAATGGATAATGGATAAAAGATAATGGATAGTGGATGATAGATAATGGATAGTGGATGGATACTGGATAAAGGACGATGAATACTGGATAATGGACGATGGATGATGCATAATGGATAATGAATAATGGATAATGGATAATGGATAATGGATAATGGATAATGGATAATGGATAATGGATAATGGATAATGGATAAAAAATAGTGGATAATGGATGGATACTGGATAATGTTTGAAAGATAATGGATAATGGATAGTGGATGATAGATTATGGATAGTGGATGGATACTGGATAAAGGACGATGAATACTGGATAATGGACGATGGATAATGGATAATGGATAATGGATAATCGATTATGGATAATGGATAATGGATAATGGATAATGGATAATGGATAATGGATAATGGATAATGGATAATGGATAATGGATAATGGATAATGGATAATGGATAATGGATAATGGATAATGAATAATCGATAATGGATAATGGATAATGGATAGTGAATAATGGATAGTGGATAATGGATAATAGATAGTGAATAATGGATAGTGGATAATGGATAATAGATAGTGGATAATGGATGGATACTGGATAATGATAATGGATGATGGATACTGGAAAATGTACGATGGATAATGCATAATGGTTAATGGTTAATGGACGATGGATAATGGATAATGGATAATGGATAACGGATAATGGATATTGGATAAGAGATAATTGATAATGGATGGATCCTAGATAATGGACGATGGATAATGCCTAGTAGATATTACATAATGCATAATGGATAATAAAAAATGAATAATGGATAGTGGATGATAGATAATGGATACTGGATAAAAGACGACGAATACTGGAAAATGGACGATGCATGATGCATAATGGATAATGGATAATGGATAGTGGATAATGGATACTGGATAATGGATAATGGATAATGGATGATAATAAATGGATAAAGGATAATGGATGAAAAATAATGGATAATGGAAAGTGGATGATAGATAATGGATAGTGGATGGATACTGGATAAATGACGATGAATACTGGATAATGTACGATGGATAATGGATAATGGATAATGGATAATGGATAATGGATAATGGATAATGGATAATGGATAATGGATAATGGATAATGGATTATGGATAATGGATAATGGATAATGGATAATGGATAATGGATAATGGATAATGGATAATGGATAATGGATAATGGATAATGGATAATGGATAATGGATAATGGATAATGGATAATGGATAATGGATAATGGATAATGGATAATGGATAATGGATAATGGATAATGGATAATGGATAATGGATAATGGATAATGGATAATGGATAATGGATAATGGATAATGGATAATGGATAATGGATAATGGATAATGGATAATGGATAATGGATAATGGATAATGGATAATGGATAATGGATAATGGATAATGGATAATGGATAATGGATAATGGATAATGGATAATGGATAATGGATAATGGATAATGGATAATGGATAATGGATAATGGATAATGGATAATGGATAATGGATAATGGATAATGGATAATGGATGATAGATAATGGATAGTGGATGGATACTGGATAAAGGACGATGAATACTGGATAATGGACGATGGATGATGCATAATGGATAATGAATAATGGATAATGGATAATGGATAATGGATAATGGATAATGGATAATGGATAATGGATAATGGATAATGGATAATGGATAAAAAATAGTAAATAATGGATGGATACTGGATAATGTTTGAAAGATAATGGATAATGGATAGTGGATGATAGATTATGGATAGTGGATGGATACTGGATAAAGGACGATGAATACTGGATAATGGACGATGGATAATGGATAATGGATAATGGATAATCGATTATGGATAATGGATAATGGATAATGGATAATGGATAATGGATAATGGATAATGGATAATGGATAATGGATAATGGATAATGGATAATGGATAATGGATAATGGATAATGGATAATGGATAATGGATAATGGATAATGAATAATCGATAATGGATAATGGATAATGGATAATGGATAATGGATAATGGATAATGGATAATGGATAATAGATAGTGGATAATGGATGGATACTGGATAATGATAATGGATGATGGATACTGGAAAATGTACGATGGATAATGCATAATGGTTAATGGTTAATGGACGATGGATAATGGATAATGGATAACGGATAATGGATATTGGATAAGAGATAATTGATAATGGATGGATCCTAGATAATGGACGATGGATAATGCCTAGTAGATATTACATAATGCATAATGGATAATAAAAAATGAATAATGGATAGTGGATGATAGATAATGGATACTGGATAAAAGACGACGAATACTGGAAAATGGACGATGCATGATGCATAATGGATAATGGATAATGGATAGTGGATAATGGTTATTGGATAATGGATAATGGATAATAAATAATGGATAATGGATAATGGATAATGGATAATGGATAATGGATAATGGATAATGGATAATGGATAATGGATAATGGATAATGGATAACGGATAATGGATATTGGATAAGAGATAATGGATAATGGATGGATCCTAGATAATGGACGATGGATAATGCCTAATGGATAATGGATAATGGATAATGGATAATGGATAAAAAATAGTGGAAAATGGATGGATACTGGATAATGGATGAAAGATAATGGATAATGGATAGTGGACGATAGATAATGGATAATGGATGGATACTGGATAATGGACGATGAATACTGGATAATGGACGATGGATAGTGGATAATGGATAATGGATAATGGATAATGGATAATGGATAATGGATAATGGATAATGGATAATGGATAATGGATTATGTTTAATGAATAATGGATAATGGATAATGGATAATGGATAATGGATAATGGATAATGGATAATGGATAATGGATAATGGATAATGGATTATGTTTAATGAATAATAAATAATGGATAATAGATAGTGGATAATGGATGGATACTGGATAATATATGATGGATACTGGATAATGGACGATGGATAATGGATAATGGATGATGGATAATGGATAATGGATAATGGATAATGGATAATGGATAATGGATAATGGATAATGGATAATGGATAATGGATAATGGATAATGGATAATGGATAATGGATAATGGATAATGGATAATGGATAATGGATAATGGATAATGGATAATGGATAATGGATAATGGATAATGGATAATGGATAATGGATAATGGATAATGGATAATGGATAATGGATAATGGATAATGGATAATGGATAATGGATAATGGATAATGGATAATGGATAATGGATAATGGATAATGGATAATGGATAATGGATAATGGATAATGGATAATGGATAATGGATTATGTTTAATGAATAATGAATAATGGATAATAGATAATGGATAATGGATAATGGATAATGGATAATGGATAATGGATAATGGATAATGGATAATGGATAATGGATAATGGATAATGGATAATGGATAATGGATAATGGATAATGGATAATGGATAATGGATAATGGATAATAGATAATGGATAGTGGATGATAGATAATGGATAGTGGATGGATACTGGATAAAGGACGATGAATACTGGATAATGGACGATGGATAATGGATAATGGATAATCGATTATGGATAATGGATAATGGATAATGGATAATGGATAATGCATAATGTATAATGGATAATGGAATATGGATAATGGATAATGGATAATGGATAATGGATAATTGATAATGGATAATGGATAATGGATAATGGATAATGGATTATGTTTAATGAATAATGAATAATGGATAATAGATAGTGGATAATGGATGGTTACTGGATAAAGGACGATGAATACTGGATAATGGACGATGGATAATGGATAATGGATAATGGATAATGGATAATGGATAATGGATAATGGATAATGGATAATGGATAATGGATAATGGATAATGGATTATGGATAATGGATAATGGATAATGGATAATGGATAATGGATAATGGATAATGGATAATGGAAAATGGATAATGGATAATGGATAATGGATAATGGAAAATGGATAATGGATAATGGATAATGGATAATTGATAATGGATAATGGATAATGGATAATGGATAATGGATAATGGATAATGGATAATGGATAATGGATAATGGATAATGGATAATGGATAATGGATAACGGATAATGGATATTGGATAAGAGATAATGGATAATGGATGGATCCTAGATAATGGACGATGGATAATGCCTAATGGATAATGGATAATGGATAATGGATAATGGTTAATGGATAATGGATAAAAAATAGTGGAAAATGGATGGATACTGGATAATGGATGAAAGATAATGGATAATGGATAGTGGACGATAGATAATGGATAGTGGATGGATACTGGATAAAGGACGATGAATACTGGATAATGGACGATGGATAGTGGATAATGGATAATGGATAATGGATAATGGATAATGGATAATGGATAATGGATAATGGATAATGGATAATGGATAATGGATTATGTTTAATGAATAATGGATAATGGATAATGGATAATGGATAATGGATAATGGATAATGGATAATGGATAATGGATAATGGATAATGGATAATGGATTATGTTTAATGAATAATAAATAATGGATAATAGATAGTGGATAATGGATGGATACTGGATAATATATGATGGATACTGGATAATGGACGATGGATAATGGATAATGGATAATGGATAATGGATAATGGATAATGGATAATGGATAATGGATAATGGATAATGGATTATGGATAATGGATAATGGATAATGGATAATGGATAATGGATAATGGATAATGGATAATGGATAATGGATAATGGATAATGGATAATGGATAATGGATAATGGATAATGGATAATGGATAATGAATAATGGATAATGGATAATGGATAATGGATAATGGATAATGGATAATGGATAATGGATAATGGATAATGGATAATGGATAATGGATTATGTTTAATGAATAATGAATAATGGATAATAGATAGTGGATAATGGATGGATACTGGATAATATATGATGGATACTGGATAATGGACGATGGATAATGGATAATGGATAATGGATAATGGATAATGGATAATGGATAATGGATAATGGATAATGGATAATGGATAATGGATAATGGATAATGGATAATGGATAATGGATAATGGATAATGGATAATGGATAATGGATAATGGATAATGGATAATGGATAATGGATAATGGATAATGGATAATGGATAATGGATAATGGATAACGGATAATGGATAATGGATATTGGATAAGAGATAATGGATAATGGATGGATCCTAGATAATGGACGATGGATAATGCCTAATGGATAATGGATAATGGATAATGGATAATGGATAATGGATAATGGATAATGGATAATGGATAATGGATAATGGATAATGGATAATGGATAATGGATAATGGATAATGGATGAAAAATAATGGATAATGGATAGTGGATGATAGATAATGGATAGTGGATGGATACTGGATAAAGGACGATGAATACTGGATAATGGACGATGGATAATGGATAATGGATAATGGATAATGGTTAATGGATAATGGATAATGGATAATGGTTAATGGATAATGGATAATTGATAATGGATAATAGATAATGGATAATGGATAATGGATAATGGATAATGGATAATGGATAATGGATAATGGATAATGGATAATGGATAATAAATAATGGATAATGGATAATGGATAATGGATAATGGATAACGGATAATGGATATTGGATAAGAGATAATGGATAATGGATGGATCCTAGATAATGGACGATGGATAATGCCTAATGGATAATGGATAATGGATAATGGATAATGGATAATGGATAATGGATAAAAAATAGTGGAAAATGGATGGATACTGGATAATGGATGAAAGATAATGGATAATGGATAGTGGACGATAGATAATGGATAGTGGATGGATACTGGATAAAGGACGATGAATACTGGATAATGGACGATGGATAGTGGATAATGGATAATGGATAATGGATAATGGATAATGGATAATGGATAATGGATAATGGATAATGGATAATGGATAATGGATTATGTTTAATGAATAATGGATAATGGATAATGGATAATGGATAATGGATAATGGATAATGGATAATGGATTATGTTAAATGAATAATAAAAAATGGATAATAGATAGTGGATAATGGATGGATACTGGATAATATATGATGGATACTGGATAATGGACGATGGATAATGGATAATGGATAATGGATAATGGATAATGGATAATGGATAATGGATAATGGATAATGGATAATGGATAATGGATAATGGATAATGGATAATGGATAATGGATAATGGATAATGGATAATGGATAATGGATAATGGATAATGGATAATGGATAATGGATAATGGATAATGGATAATGGATAATGGATAATGGATAATGGATAATGGATAATGGATAATGGATAATGGATAATGGATAATGGAATATGTTTAATGAATAATGAATAATGGATAATAGATAGTGGATAATGGATGGTTACTGGATAAAGGACGATGAATACTGGATAATGGACGATGGATAATGGATAATGGATAATGGATAATGGATAATGGATAATGGATAATGGATAATGGATAATGGATAATGGATAATGGATAATGGATAATGGATAATGGATAATGGATTATGGATAATGGATAATGGATAATGGATAATGGATAATGGATAATGGATAATGGAAAATGGATAATGGATAATGGAAAATGGATAATGGAAAATGGATAATGGATAATGGATAATGGATAATGGATAATGGATAATGGATAATGGATAATGGATAATGGATAATGGATAATGGATAATGGATAATGGATAATGGATAATGGATAATGGATAACGGATAATGGATATTGGATAAGAGATAATGGATAATGGATGGATCCTAGATAATGGACGATGGATAATGCCTAATGGATAATGGATAATGGATAATGGATAATGGTTAATGGATAATGGATAAAAAATAGTGGAAAATGGATGGATACTGGATAATGGATGAAAGATAATGGATAATGGATAGTGGACGATAGATAATGGATAGTGGATGGATACTGGATAAAGGACGATGAATACTGGATAATGGACGATGGATAGTGGATAATCGATAATGGATAATGGATAATGGATAATGGATAATGGATAATGGATAATGGATAATGGATAATGGATAATGGATTATGTTTAATGAATAATGGATAATGGATAATGGATAATGGATAATGGATAATGGATAATGGATAATGGATAATGGATAATGGATAATGGATAATGGATAATGGATAATGGATAATGGATTATGTTTAATGAATAATAAATAATGGATAATAGATAGTGGATAATGGATGGATACTGGATAATATATGATGGATACTGGATAATGGACGATGGATAATGGATAATGGATAATGGATAATGGATAATGGATAATGGATAATGGATAATGGATAATGGATAATGGATAATGGATTATGGATAATGGATAATGGATAATGGATAATGGATAATGGATAATGGACGATGGATAATGGATAATGGATAATGGATAATGGATAATGGATAATGGATAATGGATAATGGATAATGGATAATGGATAATGGATTATGGATAATGGATAATGGATAATGGATAATGGATAATGGATAATGGATAATGGATTATGTTTAATGAATAATGAATAATGGATAATAGATAGTGGATAATGGATGGATACTGGATAATATATGATGGATACTGGATAATGGACGATGGATAATGGATAATGGATAATGGATAATGGATAATGGATAATGGATAATGGATAATGGATAATGGATAATGGATAATGGATAATGGATAATGGATAATGGATAATGGATAATGGATAATGGATAATGGATAATGGATAATGGATAATGGATAATGGATAACGGATAATGGATAATGGATATTGGATAAGAGATAATGGATAATGGATGGATCCTAGATAATGGACGATGGATAATGCCTAATGGATAATGGATAATGGATAATGGATAATGGATAATGGATAATGGATAATGGATAATGGATAATGGATAATGGATAATGGATAATGGATAATGGATAATGGATGAAAAATAATGGATAATGGATAGTGGATGATAGATAATGGATAGTGGATGGATACTGGATAAAGGACGATGAATACTGGATAATGGACGATGGATAATGGATAATGGATAATGGATAATGGTTAATGGATAATGGATAATGGATAATGGTTAATGGATAATGGATAATTGATAATGGATAATAGATAATGGATAATGGATAATGGATAATGGATAATGGATAATGGATAATGGATAATGGATAATGGATAATGGATAATAAATAATGGATAATGGATAATGGATAATGGATAATGGTTAATGGATAATGGAAAATGGATAAAAAATAGTGGATAATGGATGGATACTGGATAATGGATGATAGATAATGGATAATGGATAGTGGATGACAGATAATGGATAGTGGATGGATACTGGATAAAGGACGATGAATACTGGATAATGGACGATGGATGATGCATAATGGATAATGGATAATGGATAATGGATAATGGATAATGGATAGTGGATAATGGATAATGGATAATGGATAATGGATAATGGATAATGGATAATGGTTAATGGATAATGGATAATGGATAAAAAATAGTGGATAATGGATGGATACTGGATAATGGATGATAGAAAATGGATAATGGATAGTGGATGACAGATAATGGGTGGAAACTGGATAAAGGACGATGAATACTGGATAATGGACGATGGATAATGGATAATGGATAATGGATAATAATAAATGGATAATGGATAAAAGATAGTGGATATTGGATGGATACTGGATAATGGACGATGGATAATGCGTATTTGATATTTTATAATGGATAATGGATGATAATAAATGGATAAAGGATAATGGATGAAAAATAATGGATAATGGAAAGTGGATGATAGATAATGGATAGTGGATGGATACTGGATAAATGACGATGAATACTGGATAATGTACGATGGATAATGGATAATGGATAATGGATAATGGATAATGGATAATGGATAATGGATAATGGATAATGGATAATGGATAATGGATAATGGATAATGGATTATGGATAATGGATAATGGATAATGGATAATGGATAATGGATAATGGATAATGGATAATGGATGATGGATACTGGATAATGGACGATGGATAATGGATAATGGATAATGGATAATGGATAATGGATAATGGATAATGGATAATGGATAATGGATAATGGATAATGGATAATGGATAATGGATAATGGATAATGGATAATGGATAATGGATAATGGATAATGGATAATGGATAATGGATAATGGATAATGGATAATGGATAATGGATAATGGATAATGGATAATGGATAATGGATAATGGATAATGGATAATGGATAATGGATAATGGATAATGGATAATGGATAATGGATAATGGATAATGGATAATGGATAATGGATAATGGATAATGGATAATGGATAATGGATAATGGATAATGGATAATGGATAATGGATAATGGATAATGGATAATGGTTAATAGATAATGGATAATGGATAATAGATAGTGGATAATGGATGGATACTGGATAATGGATGATGGATACTGGATAATGGACGATGGATAATGGATAATGGATAATGGATAATAAATAATGGATAATGGATAATGGATAATGGATAATGGATAATGGATAATGGATAATGGATAATGGATAATGGATAATGGATTATGGATTATGGATAATGGATAATGGATAATGGATAATGGATAATGGATAATGGATAATGGATAATGGATAATGGATAATGGATAATGGATAATGGATAATGGATAATGGATAATGGATAATGGATAATGGATAATGGATAATGGATAATGGATAATGGATAATGGATAATGGATAATGGATAATGGATAATGGATAATGGATAATGTATAATGGATAATGGATAATGGATAATGGATAATGGATAATGGATAATGGATAATGGATAATGGATAATGGATAATGGATAATGGATAATGGATAATGGATAATGGATAATGGATAATGGATAATGGTTAATGGATAATGGATAATGGATAATAGATAGTGGATAATGGATAATGGATAATGGATAATGGATAATGGATAATGGTTAATAGATAATGTATCATGGATAATAGATAGTGGATAATGGATGGATATCCATTATCCATTATGCATCATCCATCGTCCATTATCCAGCTTTCATCGTCCTTTATCCAGTATCCATTATCTATCATCCACTATCCATTATCCATTATCCATTATCCATTATCCATCGTCCATTATCCAGTATTCATCGTCCTTTATGCAGTATCCATCCACTATCCATTATTTATCATGCACTATCCAATATCCATTATCTATCATCCATTATCCAGTATCCATCCATTATCCACTATTTTTTATCCATTATCCATTATCCATTAACCATTATCCATAATCCATTATCCATTATCCATTATCCATTATCAATTATCCATTATCCATTATCCATTATCCATTATCCATTATTTATAATCTTTTAACCATTATCCAATAACCATTATCCATTATCCATTATCCATTATGCATCATCCATCGTCCATTATCCAGCTTTCATCGTCCTTTATCCAGTATCCATTATCTATCATCCACTATCCATTATCCATTATCCATTATCCATTATCCATCGTCCATTATCCAGTATTCATCGTCCTTTATGCAGTATCCATCCACTATCCATTATCTATCATGCACTATCCAATATCCATTATCTATCATCCATTATCCAGTATCCATCCATTATCCACTATTTTTTATCCATTATCCATTATCCATTTACCATTATCCATAATCCATTATCCATTATCCATTATCCATTATCCATTATCCATTATCCATTATCCATAATCATTTATCCATTATCCATTATCCATTATCCATTATCCATTATCCATTTTCCATTATCCATTCTCGATTATCCATCATCCATTATCCATTATCCATTATTCATTATCCATTATCCATTATCCATTATCCATTATCCATTATGCATTATCCATTATCCATTATCAATTATCCATAATCCATTATCCATTATCCATTATCCATTATCCATTATCCATTATCCATTATCCATTATCTATTATCCATTATCCATTATCCATTATCCATTATCCATTATCCATTATCCATTATCCATTATCCATTATCCATTATCCATTATCCATTATCCATTATCCATTATCCATTATACATTATCCATTATCGATTATCCATTATCCATTATCCATCGTCCATTATCAAGTATTCATCGTCCTTTATCCAGTATCCATCCATTATCCACTATCTATTATCCATTATCCATAATTCATTAAACATAATCCATTATCCATTATCCATTATCCATTATCCATTATCTATTATCCATTATCCATTATCCATTATCCATTATCCATTATCCATTATCCATTATCCATTATCCATAATCCATTATCCATTATCCATTATCCATCGTCCATTATCCAGTATTCATCGTCCTTTATCCAGTTTCCATCCACTATCAATTATCTATCATCCACTATCCATTATCCATTATCAATCATCCATTATCCAGTATCCATCCATAATCCACTATTTTTTATCCATTATCCATTAATCATTATCCATTATCCATTATCCATTATCCATTATCCATTTTCCATTATCCATTATCCATTATCCATTATCCATTATCCATTATCTATTATCCATTATCCTCTATTCATTATCCATTATCCATTATCCATAATCCATTATCCATTATCCATTATCTATCATCCATTATCCAGTATCCATCCATTATCCACAATTTTTTTTTCCATCATCCATTATCCATTATCCTTTATCCATAATCCATTATCTATTATCCATTATCCATTATCCATTATCCATTATCCATTATCCATTATCCATTATCCATTATCCATTATCCATTATCCATTATCCATTATCCATAATCCATTATCCATTATCCATTATCCATTATCCATTATCCATTATCCATTATCCATTATCCATTATCCATTATCCATTATCCATTATCCATTATCCATTTTCCATTATCCATTATCCATTATCCATTATCCATTATCCATTATCCATTATCCATTATCCATTATCCATTATCCATTATCCATTATCCATTATCCATTATCCATTATCCATTATCCATTATCCATTATCCATTATCCATTATCCATTATCCATTATCCATTATCCATTATCCATTATCCATTATCCATTATCCATTATCCATTATCCATTCTCCATTATCCGTTATCCATTATCCATTATCCATTATCCATTATTTATTATCTTTTATCCATTATCCAATAACCATTATCAACTATCCATTATCCATTATGCATCATCCATCGTCCATTGTCCAGAATTCATCGTCCTTTATCCAGTATCCATTATCTATCATCCACTATCCATTATCCATTTTTTATTATCCATTATCCATTTTCCATAATGAAATATCCATTAGGCATTATCCATCGTCCATTATCTAGGATCCATCCATTATCCATTATCTCTTATCCAATATCCATTATCCATTATCCGTTTCCCATTATCCATTATCCATTATCCATCGTCCATTAACTATTATCCATTATGCATTATCAATCGTACATTATCCAGTATCCATCATCCATTATCCAGTATCCATCCATTATCCACTATCTATTATCCATTATTCATTAAACATAATCCATTATCCATTATCCAATATCCATTATCCATTATCCATTATCCATTATCCATTATCCATTATCCATTATCCATTATCTTTTATCCATTATCCATAATCCATTATCCATTATCCATTATCCATTATCCATTATCCATTATCCATTATCCATTATCCATTATCCATTATCCATTATCCATTATCCATTATCCATTATCCATTATCCATTATCCATTATCCATTATCCATTATCCATTATCCATTATCCATTATCCATTATCCATTATCCATTATCCATTATCCATTATCCATTATCCATTATCCATTATTTATTATCTTTTAACCACTATCCAATAACCATTATCCACTATCCATTATCCATTATCCATTATGCATCATCCATCGTCCATTATCCAGCTTTCATCGTCCTTTATCCAGTATCCATTATCTATCATCCACTATCCATTATCCATTATCCATTATCCATCGTCCATTATCCAGTATTCATCGTCCTTTATGCAGTATCCATCCACTATCCATTATTTATCATGCACTATCCAATATCCATTATCTATCATCCATTATCCAGTATCCATCCATTATCCACTATTTTTTATCCATTATCCATTATCCATTATCCATTATCCATTATCCATTATCCATTATCCATTATCCATTATCCATTATCAATCGTCCATTATCCAGTATTCATCGTCCTTTATCCAGTATCCATCCACTATCCATTATCCATTATCTATCATCCATTATCCAGTATCCATCCATAATCCACTATTTTTTATCCATTATCCATTATCCATTATCCATTATACATTATCCATTATCCATTATCCATTATCCATTATCCATTATCCATTATCCATTATCCATTATCCATTATGCATTATCCATTATCCATTATCCATTATCCATTATCCATAATCCATTATCCATTATCCATTATCCATTATCCATTATCTTTTATCCAATATCTATTATCCATTATCCATTATCCATTATCCATTATCCATTATCCATTATCCATTATCCATTATCCATTATCCATTATCCATTATCCATTATCCATTATCCATTATCCATTATCCATTATCCATTATCCATTATCCATTATCCATTATCCATTATCCATTATCCATTATTTATAATCTTTTAACCATTATCCAATAACCATTATCCACTATCCATTATCCATTATCCATTATGCATCATCCATCGTCTATTATCCAGCTTTCATCGTCCTTTATCCAGTATCCATTATCTATCATCCACTATCCATTATCCATTATCCATTATCCATTATCCATCGTCCATTATCCAGTATTCATCGTCCTTTATGCAGTATCCATCCACTATCCATTATCTATCATGCACTATCCAATATCCATTATCTATCATCCATTATCCAGTATCCATCCATTATATACTATTTTTTATCCATAATCCATTATCCATTAACCATTATCCATAATCCATTATCCATTATCCTTTATCCATTATCCATTATCAATTATCCATTATCCATTATCCATTATCCATTATCCATTATCCATTTTCCATTATCCATTCTCGATTATCTATCATCCATTATCCATTATCCAATATCCATTATCCATTATCCATTATCCATTATCCATTATCCATTATCCATTATCCATTATCCATTATAATAATAATAATAATAATAATAATGATTTATTGTCTTCATTTCTTAATAACAAATAGAGATAATGATATCCTCACTGGGATCTCCCGTGCTGAGGATTTCATTTACATTTTATAATTCAATTATAAGAATAATATGAATTGGACATAACATATATCATGTAGTATTTTTTTTTTAATAATTATAAAGTAAATAAGATAGTGTTTTTATATAATTCATTTCATTAGATTCGGTTTTAGTCTGTATTTGATTTCAGTATATTTTCTATTTCTGATCTCCCTATATTTAGTATCCAGCTTTTTATTTGAAATTTAAATGTTATAATGTTGAGGTTTTTGAGTGAGAGTGGTATTTTATTGTAGAGTTTAATGCCATAATATAAGAAGCTTTTTTGCCCAAATGTTGTGTTAGCAGTTACTTGTTGGATATGTTTTTGACCATGAGATCTAGTGTTTCTAATGTACGTGTCAGTTGTTATTTCTTGGGTTTTGTACTTATGAATGTAAATGAGTATAGTTTTAGAATATAGTTGTTTAATTGACATTATGTTAAGATTGTTGAAGATTTCGTCAGTGCTAGTTCTTACAGGAACTTTCAGTATAATTTTCATTATAGCTTTTTGAGTTTTAATAAGTGGATTTAGTATGTTTTTATTTGCACTGCCCCATCCGATAATACCGTATTCTAACAGTGATTGGCAGAGGGCCATGTAAATCTTGATTAAGTCTTTTTTAATAAGGACATTCCTGATAGATTTGAAAAAATAACTTAGGTTTTTAATTTTATTATTTAAATAGGTAATGTGTTCGGTCCATTTTAAGTTTCGGTCAATTTTTAGACCCAGATACGTTATATGGTCAACGTTTTCTAATGAGGGACAATTACAATTCTCATTTAAGTGATGCGGGCTATGAATTTTCAAGTTCAGGTTTTCTTCAGAGTTTTTCTTATTTTTTATTTTGAAAGTAATGAATTTGGTTTTGTTAGCATTAAGTGTAAGTGAATGGTAGTCTAGCCATTTTTTAATCCTATTAAGTGTGTCTTCTGCTTTCTTAAATGTTTCTGTCCAATTATTCCCATTTATTAGGAGAACAGTATCATCCGCAAAACTGATGATTTCTCCTTCACATTCTATGTGGCATAGGTCATTAATGTAAATAAGGAACAGAATCGGACCCAGAATACTTCCTTGGGGCACCCCGAATTTGACATCAATACACTCACTGGTTATATTGTTAAGTTTCACAGTTTGCTTTCTATTTCCCATGTAACTTTTAAAAAATATCAGTTCTTTATCAGTAATCCCTATGTTCTCTAGTTTTTCAAAAAGATGTGTGTGATTTATTGTGTCGAAGGCTTTAGAAAGGTCGAGAAATATGCCAATATATGCATTATCCATTATCCGATATCCATTATCCATTATCCATTATCCATTATCCATTATCCATTATCCATTATCCATTATCCATTATCCATTATCCATTATCCATAATCCATTATCCATTATCCATTATCCATTATCCATTATCCATTATCCGTTATCCATTATCCATTATCCATCGTCCATTATCTAGGATCCATCCATTATCCATTATCTCTTATCCAATATCCATTATCCATTATCCGTTATCCATTATCCATTATCCATTATCCATCGTCCATTAACCAATATCCATTATGCATTATCCATCGTACATTATCCAGTATCCATCATCCATTATCCAGTATCCATCCATTATCCACTATCTATTATCCATTTTCCATTATTCATTAAACATAATCCATTATCCATTATCCATTATCCATTATCCATTATCCATTATCCATTATCCATTATCCATTATCCATTATCCATTATCTTTTATCCATTATCCATTATCCATTATCCATTATCCATTATCCATTATCCATTATCTATTATCCATTATCCATTATCCATTATCCATTATCCATTATTTATTATCTTTTATCCATTTTCCAATAACCATTATCCACTATCCATTATCCATTATCCATTATCCATTATCCATTATGCATCATCCATCGTCCATTATCCAGTATTAATCGTCCTTTATCCAGTATCCATTATTCATTTTTTATTATCCATTATCCATTAAGAAATATCCATTAGGCATTATCTATCGTCCATTATCTAGGATCCATCCATTATACATTATATCTTATCCAATATTCATTATCCATTATCCGTTATCAATTATCCATTATCCATTATCCATAGTCCATTAACCATTATCCATTATGCATTATTTATCGGACATTATCCAGTATCCATCATCCATTATCCACTATCTATCATCCACTATCCATTATCCATTATCCATTATCCATTATTCATTAAACATAATCCATTATCCATTATCCATTATCCATTATCCATTATCCATTATCCATTATCCATTATCCATTATCCATTATCCATTATCCATTATCCATTATCCATTATCCATTATCCATTATCCATTATCCATTATCCATTATCCATTATCCATTATCCATTATCCATTATCCATTATACATTATCCATTATCCATTATCCATTATCCATTATCCATTATCCATTATCCATTATCCATTATCCATTATCCATCGTCCATTATCCAGTATTCATCGTCCTTTATCCAGTATCCATCCACTATCCATTATCTATCATCCACTATCCATTCTTCCATTATCCAATATCCATTATCCATTATCCATTATCCATTATCCATTATCCATTATCCATTATCCATTTTTTATTATCTTTTATCCATTATCCAATAACCATTATCCACTATCCATTATCCATTATCCATTATGCATCATCCATCGTCCATTTTCCAGTATTCATCGTCTTTCATCCAGTATCCATTATCTATCATCCACTATCCATTATTCATTTTTATTATCCATTATCCATTATGAAATATCCATTAGGCATTATCCATCGTCCATTATCTAGGATCCATCCATTATCCATATCTCTTATCCAATATCCATTATCCGTTATCCATTATCCATTATCCATTATCCATCGTCTATTAACCATTATCCATTATGCATTATCCATCGTACATTATCCAGTATCCATCATCCATTATCATTATCCAGTATCCATCCATTATCCACTATCTATTATCCATTATCCATTATCCATTATTCATTATCCATTATCCATTATCCATTATCCATTATCCATTATCCATTATCCATTATCCATTATCCATTATCCATTATCCATTATCCATTATCCATTTTCCATTATCCATTATCCATTATCCATTATCCATTATCCATTATTTATTATCTTTTATCCATAATCCAATAACCATTATCCACTATCCATTATCCATTAACCATTATCCATTATCCATTATCCATTTTCCATTATCCATTATGCATCATCTATCGTCCATTATCCAGTATTAATCGTCCTTTATCCAGTATCCATTATTCATTTTTTATTATCCATTATCCATTATGAAATATCCATTAGGCATTATCTATCGTCCATTATCTAGGATCCGACCATTTTCCATTATATCTTATCCAATATCCATTATCCGTTATCAATTATCCATTATCCATTATCCATCGTCCATTAACCATTATCCATTATGCATTATTTATCGGACATTATCCAGAATCCATCATCCATTATCCACTATCTATCATCCACTATCCATTATCAATTATCCATTATCCATTATCCATTATCGATTATCCATTATCCATCGTCCAATATCCAGTATTCATCGTCCTTTATCCAGTATCCATCCACTATCCATTATCTATCATCCACTATCCATTATCCATTATCCATTATCCATTATCCATTATCCATTATTTATTATCTTTTATCCATTATCCAATAACCATTATCCACTATCCATTATCCATTATCCATTATGCATCATCCATCGTCCATTTTCCAGTATTCATCGTCTTTCATCCAGTATCCATTATCTATCATCCACTATCCATTATTCATTTTTTATTATCCATTATCCATTATGAAATATCCATTAGGCATTATCCATCGTCCATTATCTTGGATCCATCCATTATCCATTATCTCTTATCCAATATCCATTATTCGTTATCCATTATCCATTATCCATTATCCATCGTCCATTAACCATTATCCATTATGCATTATCCATGGTACATTATCCAGTATCCATCATCCATTATCATTATCCAGTATCCATCCATTATCCACTATCTATTATCCATTATCCATTATCCATTATTCATTATCCATTATCCATTATCCATTATCCATTATCCATTATCCATTATCCATAATCCATTATTTATTATCTTTTAACCACTATCCAATAACCATTATCCACTATCCATTATCCATTATCCATTATGCATCATCCATTGTCCATTATCCAGCTTTCATCGTCCTTTATCCAGTATCCATTATCTATCATCCACTATCCATTATCCATTATCCATTATCCATTATCCATCGTCCATTATCCAGTATTCATCGTCCTTTATGCAGTATCCATCCACTATCCATTATTTATCATGCTCTATCCAATATCCATTATCTATCATCCATTATCCAGTATCCATCCATTATCCACTATTTTTTATCCATTATCCATAATCCATTAACCATTATCCATAATCCATTATCCATTATCCATTATCCATTATCCATTATCCATTATCAATTATCCATTATCCATTATCCATTATCCATTATCCATTATCCATTTTCCATTATCCATTCTCGATTATCCATCATCCATTATCCATTATCCATTACCCATTATCCATTATCCATTATCCATTATCCATTATCCAATATCCATTATCCATTATCCATTATCCATTATCCATTATCCATTATCCATTATCCATTATCCATTATCCATTATCCATTATCCATTATCCATTATCCATTATCCATTATCCATTATCCATTATCCATTATCCATTATCAATCGTCCATTATCCAGTATTCATCGTCCTTTATCCAGTATCCATCCACTATCCATTATCCATTATCTTTCATCCATTATCCAGTATCCATCCATAATCCACTATTTTTTATCCATTATCCAT
The DNA here is from genome assembly GCA_929108145.2 of Limnephilus rhombicus. Lineage (NCBI taxonomy): Eukaryota > Metazoa > Arthropoda > Insecta > Trichoptera > Limnephilidae > Limnephilus > Limnephilus rhombicus. The sequence goes on from OV815288.1 coordinate 23,478,661, forward strand.
TATCCATTATCCATTATCCATTATCCATTATCCATTATCCATTATCCATTATCCATTATGCATTATCCATTATCCATTATCCATTAGCCATTATCCATTATCCATAATCCATTATCCATTATCCATTATCCATTATCCATTATCCATTATCCAATATCTATTATCCATTATCCATTATCCATTATCCATTATCCATTATCCATTATCAATTATCCATTATCCATTATCCATTATCCATTATCCATTATTTTTAATCTTTTAACCATTATCCAATAACCATTGTCCACTATCCATTATCCATTATCCATTATGCATCATCCATCGTCCATTATCCAGCTTTCATCGTCCTTTAGCCAGTATCCATTATCTATCATCCACTATCCATTATCCATTATCCATTATCCATTATCCATCGTCCATTATCCAGTATTCATCGTCCTTTATGCAGTATCCATCCACTTTCCATTATCTATCATGCACTATCCAATATCCATTATCTATCATCCATTATCCAGTATCCATCCATTATATACTATTTTTTATCCATTATCCATTATCCATTAACCATTATCCATAATCCATTATCCATTATCCATTATCCATTATCCATTATCCATTATCAATTATCCATTATCCATTATCCATTATCCATTATCCATTTTCCATTATCCATTCTCGATTATCCATCATCCATTATCCATTATCCAATATCCATTATCCATTATCCATTATCCATTATCCATTATCCATTATCCATTATCCATTATCCATTATGCATTATCCATTATCCATTATCCATTATCCATTATCCATAATCCATTATCCATTATCCATTATCCATTATCCATTATCCATTATCCATTATCAATTATCCATAATCCATTATCCATTATCTATTATCCATTATCCATTATCCATTATCCATTATCCATTATCCATTATCCATTATCCATTATCCATTATCCATTATCCATTATCCATTATCCATTATCCATTATCCATTATCCATTATCTATTATCCATTATCCATTATCCATTATCCATTATCTATTATCCATTATCCATTATCCATTATCCATTATCCATTATCCATTATCCATTATCCATTATCCATTATCCATTATCCATTATCCATTATCCATTTTCCATTATCCATTATCCATTATCCATTAAATATTATCCATTATCCTCTATTCATTATCCATTATCCATTATCCATAATCCATTATCCATTATCCATTATCTATCATCCATTATCCAGTATCCATCCATTATCCACAATTTTTTTTTCCATCATCCATTATCCATTAAACATTATCCATTATCCTTTATCCATAATCCATTATCTATTCCATTATCCATTATCCATTATCCATTATCCATTATCCATTATCCATTATCCATTATCCATTATCCATTATCCATTATCCATTATCCATTATCCATTATCCATTATCCATTATCCATTATCCATTATCCATTATCCATTATCCATTATCCATTATCCATTATCCATTATCCATTATCCATTATCCATTATCCATTATCCATTATCCATAATCCATAATCCATTATCCATTATCCATTTTCCATTATCCATTATCCATTATCCATTATCCATTATCCATTATCCATTATCCATTATCCATTATCCATTATCCATTATCCATTTTCCATTATCCATTATCCATTATCCATTATCCATTATCTATTATCCATTATCCTCTATTCATTATCCATTATCCATTATCCATTATCCATTTTCCATTATATATCATCCATTATCCAGTATCCATCCATTATCCACAATTTTTTTTTCCATCATCCATTATCCATTAAACATTATCCATTATCCATTATCCATTATCCATTATCCATTATCCATTATCCATTATCCATTATCCATTTTTTATTATCTTTTATCCATTATCCAATAACCATTATCCACTATCCATTATCCATTATCCATTATGCATCATCCATCGTCCATTTTCCAGTATTCATCGTCTTTCATCCAGTCTCCATTATCTATCATCCACTATCCATTATTCATTTTTTATTATCCATTATCCATTATGAAATATCCATTAGGCATTATCCATCGTCCATTATCTTGGATCCATCCATTATCCATTATCTCTTATCCAATATCCATTATTCGTTATCCATTATCCATTATCCATTATCCATCGTCCATTAACCATTATCCATTATGCATTATCCATGGTACATTATCCAGTATCCATCATCCATTATCATTATCCAGTATCCATCCATTATCCACTATCTATTATCCATTATCCATTATCCATTATTCATTATCCATTATCCATTATCCATTATCCATTATCCATTATCCATTATCCATTATCCATTATTTATTATCTTTTAACCACTATCCAATAACCATTATCCACTATCCATTATCCATTATCCATTATGCATCATCCATCGTCCATTATCCAGCTTTCATCGTCCTTTATCCAGTATCCATTATCTATCATCCACTATCCATTATCCATTATCCATTATCCATTATCCATCGTCCATTATCCAGTATTCATCGTCCTTTATGCAGTATCCATTAACTATCCATTATTTATCATGCACTATCCAATATCCATTATCTATCATCCATTATCCAGTATCCATCCATTATCCACTATTTTTTATCCATTATCCATTATCCATTAACCATTATCCATAATCCATTATCCATTATCCATTATCCATTATCCATTATCAATTATCCATTATCCATTATCCATTATCCATTATCCATTATCCATTATCCATTATCCATTTTCCATTATCCATTCTCGATTATCCATCATCCATTATCCATTATCCATTACCCATTATCCATTATCCATTATCCATTATCCATTATCCATTATCCATTATCCAATATCCATTATCCATTATCCATTATCCATTATCCATTATCCATTATCCATTATCCATTATCCATTATCCATTATCCATTATCAATCGTCCATTATCCAGTATTCATCGTCCTTTATCCAGTATCCATCCACTATCCATTATCCATTATCTTTCATCCATTATCCAGTATCCATCCATAATCCACTATTTTTTATCCATTATCCATTATCCATTATCCATTATCCATTATCCATTATCCATTATCCATTATCCATTATCCATTATGCATTATCCATTATCCATTATCCATTATCCATTATCCATAATCCATTATCCATTATCCATTATCCATTATCCATTATCCATTATCCATTATCTATTATCCATTATCCTCTATTCATTATCCCTTATCCATTATCCATTATCCATTATCCATTATCTATTATCCATTATCCATTATCCATTATCCATTATCCATTATCCATTATCCATTATCCATTATCCATTATCCATTATCCATTATCCATTATCCTTTATCCATTATCCATTATCCATTATCTATTATCCATTATCCATTATCCATTATCCATTATCCATTATCCATTATCCATTATCCATTATCCATTATCCATTATCCATTATCCATTATCCGTTATCCATTATCCATTATCCATCATCCATTATCCATTATCCATTATCCATTATCCATTATCCATTATCCATTATCCATTTTCCATTATCCATTATCCATTATCCATTATCCATTATCTATTATCCATTATCCTCTATTCATTATCCATTATCCATTATCCATTTTCCATTATCCATTCTCGATTATCCATCATCCATTATCCATTATCCATTACCCATTATCAATTATCCATTATCCATTATCCATTATCCATTATCCATTATCCAATATCCATTATCCATTATCCATTATCCATTATCCATTATCCATTATCCATTATCAATCGTCCATTATCCAGTATTCATCGTCCTTTATCCAGTATCCATCCACTATCCATTATCCATTATCTTTCATCCATTATCCAGTATCCATCCATAATCCACTATTTTTTATCCATTATCCATTATCCATTATCCATTATCCATTATCCATTATCCATTATCCATTATCCATTATCCATTATGCATTATCCATTATCCATTATCCATTATCCATTATCCATAATCCATTATCCATTATCCATTATCCATTATCCATTATCCATTATCCATTATCTATTATCCATTATCCTCTATTCATTATCCATTATCCATTATCCATTATCCATTATCCATTATCCATTATCTATTATCCATTATCCATTATCCATTATCCATTATCCATTATCCATTATCCATTATCCATTATCCATTATCCATTATCCATTATCCATTATCCTTTATCCATTATCCATTATCCATTATCTATTATCCATTATCCATTATCCATTATCCATTATCCATTATCCATTATCCATTATCCATTATCCATTATCCATTATCCATTATCCATTATCCGTTATCCATTATCCATTATCCATCATCCATTATCCATTATCCATTATCCATTATCCATTATCCATTATCCATTATCCATTATCTATTATCCATTATCCATTATCCATTATCCATTATCCATTATCCATTATCCATTATCTATCATCAATTATCCAGTATCCATCCATTATCCACAATTTTTTTTTCCATCATCCATTATCCATTAAACATTATCCATTATCCTTTATCCATAATCCATTATCTATTATCCATTATCCATTATCCATTATCCATTATCCATTATCCATTATCCATTATCCATTATCCATTATCCATTATCCATAATCCATTATCCATTATCCATTATCTATCATCAATTATCCAGTATCCATCCATTATCCACAATTTTTTTTCCATCATCCATTATCCATTAAACATTATCCATTATCCTTTATCCATAATCCATTATCTATTATCCATTATCCATTATCCATTATCCATTATCCATTATCCATTATCCATTATCCATTATCCATTATCCATTATCCATTATCCATTATCCATTATCCATTATCCATTATCCATTATCCATAATCCATTATCCATTATCCATTTTCCATTATCCATTATCCATTATCCATTATCCATTATCCATTATCCATTATCCATTATCCATTATCCATTATCCATTATCCATTATCCATTATCCATTATCCATTATCCATTTTCCATTATCCATTATCCATTATCCATTATCTATTATCCATTATCCTCTATTCATTATCCATTATCCATTATCCATTTTCCATTATCCATTATCCATTATCCATTATCCATTATCCATTATCCATTATCCATTATCCATTATCCATTATCCATTATCCATTATCCATTATCCATTATCCATTATCCATTATCTATTATCCATTATCCTCTATTCATTATCCATTATCCATTATCCATTTTCCATTATCTATCATCCATTATCCAGTATCCATCCATTATCCACAATTTTTTTTTCCATCATCCATTATCCATTAAACATGATTTATTTATTTATTTATTTATTGATTTATTGTGAAAAACAGTATAATCCATTTACATTTCACTAATAACAGTTTATAAATTACAGTTTATAATAAGTAAGTATATACATTTATTTGCATGGGTAAGTACATCAATACTATCTGATTAGCCAGATTTGGTAAATAGTATGCTGATTGCTGTCTTAAATTCTCCTTGGTTCAAATTGAAAATGTCAATCACAGAAGAAATGTGATTTAACAAAGTAGTTATTCTCCCCAAAGGCATGATCATTGGTAGGTTGGTCCTGCCCCTTGGAAAAATAAATAATCTGTGCTGTCTAGCTCTGATGAAATTATCAGGGACATAAAAAGAAATTCGTTCCAGAATATCTGGATTGCAAGTGTGCCCATTTAGCAGCTTGTGCGCCACTAACACCATTGCAATATTTCTCCTGACGTCTAGACGTTCTATCCCCAGCATTCCAGCGAGAAAATCAGATCCATGATCCATTATCCTTTATCAATAATCCATTATCTATTATCCATTATCCATTATCCATTATCCATTATCCATTATCCATTATCCATTATCCATTATCCATTATCCATTATCCATTATTTATTATCTTTTATCCATTATCCAATAACCATTATCAACTATCCATTATCCATTATGCATCATCCATCGTCCATTGTCCAGTATTCATCGTCCTTTATCCAGTATCCATTATCTATCATCCACTATCCATTATCCATTTTTTATTATCCATTATCCATTATCCATAATGAAATATCCATTAGGCATTATCCATCGTCCATTATCTAGGATCCATCCATTATCCATTATCTCTTATCCAATATCCATTATCCATTATCCGTTATCCATTATCCATTATCCATTATCCATCGTCCATTAACCATTATCCATTATGCATTATCCATCGTACATTATCCAGTATCCATCATCCATTATCCAGTATCCATCCATTATCCACTATCTATTATCCATTATCCATTATTCATTAAACATAATCCATTATCCATTATCCATTATCCATTATCCATTATCCATTATCCATTATCCATTATCCATTATCCATTATCTTTTATCCATTATCCATTATCCATTGTCCATTATCCATTATCCGTTATCCATTATCCATTATCCATTATCCATCGTCCATTAACCATTATCCATTATGCATTATCCATCGTACATTATACAGTATCCATCATCCATTATCATTATCCAGTATCCATCCATCATCCACTATCTATTATCCATTATCCATTATCCATTATTCATTATCCATGATCCATTATCCATTATCCATTATCCATTATCCATTATCCATTATCCATTATCCATTATCCATTATCTATTATCCATTATCCAAAATCCATTATCCATTATCCATTATCCATTATCCATTATCCATTATCCATTATCCATTATCCATCGTCCATTATCCAGTATCCATCATCCATTATCCAGTATCCATCCACTCTCCATTATCTATCATCCACTATCCATTATCCATTATCTATCATCCATTATCCTTTATCCATTTTTTATCATCCATTATCCATTATAAAATATCAAATACGCATTATCCATCGTCCATTATCCAGTATCCATCATCCTTTATCCATTATCCATTATCCATTATCCATTATCCATTATCCATTATCCATTATCCATTATCCATTATCCATTATCCATTATCCATTATCCATTATCTATTATCCATTATCCATTATCCATTATCCATTATCCATTATCCATTATTTATTATCCATTATCCATTATCCATTATCCATTATCCTTTATCCATTATCCATTATCCATTATCCATTATCCATTATCCATTATCCATTATCCATTATCCATTATCCATTATCCATTATCCATTATCCATTATCCATTATCCATTATCCATTATCCGTTATCCATTATCCATTATCCATCATCCATTATCCATTATCCATTATCCATTATCCATTATCCATTATCCATTATCCATTATCTATTATCCATTATCCATTATCCATTATCCATTATCCATTATCCATTATCCATTTTCCATTATCCATTATCCATTATCCATTATCCATTATCTATTATCCATTATCCTCTATTCATTATCCATTATCCATTATCCATAATCCATTATCCATTATCCATTATCTATCATCAATTATCCAGTATCCATCCATTATCCACAATTTTTTTTTCCATCATCCATTATCCATTAAACATTATCCATTATCCTTTATCCATAATCCATTATCTATTATCCATTATCCATTATCCATGATCCATTATCCATTATCCATTATCCATTATCCATTATCCATAATCCATTATCCATTATCCATTATCTATCATCAATTATCCAGTATCCATCCATTATCCACATTTTTTTTTCCATCATCCATTATCCATTAAACATTATCCATTATCCATTATCTATTATCCATTATCCAAAATCCATTATCCATTATCCATTATCCATTATCCATTATCCATTATCCATTATCCATTATCCATCGTCCATTATCCAGTATTCATCGTCCTTTATCCAGTATCCATCCACTCTCCATTATCTATCATCCACTATCCATTATCCATTATCTATCATCCATTATCCTTTATCCATTTTTTATCATCCATTATCCATTATAAAATATCAAATACGCATTATCCATCGTCCATTATCCAGTATCCATCATCCTTTATCCATTATCCATTATCCATTATCCATTATCCATTATCCATTATCCATTATCCATTATCCATTATCCATTATCCATTATCCATTATCCATTATCCATTATCTATTATCCATTATCCATTATCCATTATCCATTATCCATTATCCATTATTTATTATCCATTATCCATTATCCATTATCCATTATCCTTTATCCATTATCCATTATCCATTATCCATTATCCATTATCCATTATCCATTATCCATTATCCATTATCCATTATCCATTATCCATTATCCATTATCCATTATCCATTATCCATTATCCATTATCCGTTATCCATTATCCATTATCCATCATCCATTATCCATTATCCATTATCCATTATCCATTATCCATTATCCATTATCCATTATCTATTATCCATTATCCATTATCCATTATCCATTATCCATTATCCATTATCCATTTTCCATTATCCATTATCCATTATCCATTATCTATTATCCATTATCCTCTATTCATTATCCATTATCCATTATCCATAATCCATTATCCATTATCCATTATCTATCATCAATTATCCAGTATCCATCCATTATCCACAATTTTTTTTTCCATCATCCATTATCCATTAAACATTATCCATTATCCTTTATCCATAATCCATTATCTATTATCCATTATCCATTATCCATGATCCATTATCCATTATCCATTATCCATTATCCATTATCCATTATCCATTATCCATTATCCATTATCCATTATCCATTATATATCATCCATTATCCAGTATCCATCCATTATCCACAATTCTTTTTTCCATCATCCATTATCCATTAAACATTATCCATTATCCTTTATCAATAATCCATTATCTATTATCCATTATCCATTATCCATTATCCATTATCCATTATCCATTATCCATTATCCATTATCCATTATCCATTATCCATTATCCATTATCCATTATCCATTATCCATTATCCATTATCCATTATCCATTATCCATTATCCATTATCCATTTTCCATTATATATCATCCATTATCCAGTATCCATCCATTATCCACAATTCTTTTTTCCATCATCCATTATCCATTAAACATTATCCATTATCCTTTATCAATAATCCATTATCTATTATCCATTATCCATTATCCATTATCCATTATCCATTATCCATTTTCCATTATATATCATCCATTATCCAGTATCCATCCATTATCCACAATTCTTTTTTCCATCATCCATTATCCATTAAACATTATCCATTATCCTTTATCAATAATCCATTATCTATTATCCATTATCCATTATCCATTATCCATTATCCATTATCCATTATCCATTATCCATTATCCATTATCCATTAACCATTATCCATTATCCATTATCCATTATCCATTATCCATTATCCATTATCCATTATCCATTATCCATTATCCATTATCCATTATCCATTATCCATTATCCATTTTCCATTATATATCATCCATTATCCAGTATCCATCCATTATCCACAATTCTTTTTTCCATCATCCATTATCCATAAACATTATCCATTATCCTTTATCAATAATCCATTATCTATTATCCATTATCCATTATCCATTATCCATTATCCATTATCCATTATCCATTATCCATTATCCATTATCCATTATCCATTATCCATTATCCATTATCCATTATCCATTATCCATTATCCATTATCCATTATCCATTATCCATTATCCATTATCCATTATCCATTATCCATTATCCATTAACCATTATCCATTATCCATTATCCATTATCCATTATCCATAATCCATTATCCATTATCCAGTATTCATCGACTATCCATTATTCATTTTTTATTATCCATTATAAAATATCCATTACGCATTTTCCATCGACCATTATCCAGGATCCATCCATCATCCGATATCCATTATCCATTACCCATTATTCATTATCCATTATCCATTATCCATTATCCATTATCCATTATCCATTATCAATTATCCATTATCCATTATCCATTACCCATTATCCATCGTCCATTAACCATTATCCATTATACATTATCCATCGTACATTATCCAGTATCCATCATCCATTATCGAGTATCCATCCATTATTTACGATCCATTATCCATTATCCATTATCCATTATCCATTATCCATCGTCCATTATCCAGTATTCATCGTCCTTTATCCAGTATCCATCCACTATCCATTATCTATCATCCATTATCCATTATCCATTATCTATCATCCATTATCCTTTATCCATTTTTTATCATCCATTATCCATTATAAAATATCAAATACGCATTATCCATCGTCGATTATCCAGTATCCATCATCCATTATCCAGTATCCATCCATTATCCACAATTTTTTTTTCCATCATCCATTATCCATTAAACATTATCCATTATCCTTTATCAATAATCCATTGTCTATTATCCATTATCCATTATCCATTATCCATTATCCATTATCCATTATCCATTATCCATTATCCATTTTCCATTATCCATTATCCATTATCCATTATCCATTATCCATTATCCATTATCCATTATCCATTATCCATTATCCATTATCCATTATCCATTATCTATTATCCATTATCCTCTATTCATTATCCATTATCCATTATCCATTATCCATTATCTATCATCCATTATCCAGTATCCATCCATTATCCACAATTTTTTTTTCCATCATCCATTATCCATTAAACATGATCCATTATCCTTTATCAATAATCCATTATCTATTATCCATTATCCATTATCCATTATCCATTATCCATTATCCATTATCCATTATCCATTATCCATTATCCATTATCCATTATCCATTATCCATTATTTATTATCTTTTATCCATTATCCAATAACCATTATCAACTATCCATTATCCATTATGCATCATCCATCGTCCATTGTCCAGTATTCATCGTCCTTTATCCAGTATCCATTATCTATCATCCACTATCCATTATCCATTTTTTATTATCCATTATCCATTATCCATAATGAAATATCCATTAGGCATTATCCATCGTCCATTATCTAGGATCCATCCATTATCCATTATCTCTTATCCAATATCCATTATCCATTATCCGTTATCCATTATCCATTATCCATTATCCATCGTCCATTAACCATTATCCATTATGCATTATCCATCGTACATTATCCAGTATCCATCATCCATTATCCAGTATCCATCCATTATCCACTATCTATTATCCATTATCCATTATTCATTAAACATAATCCATTATCCATTATCCATTATCCATTATCCATTATCCATTATCCATTATCCATTATCCATTATCTTTTATCCATTATCCATTATCCATTATCCATTATCCATTATCCGTTATCCATTATCCATTATCCATTATCCATCGTCCATTAACCATTATCCATTATGCATTATCCATCGTACATTATACAGTATCCATCATCCATTATCATTATCCAGTATCCATCCATCATCCACTATCTATTATCCATTATCCATTATCCATTATTCATTATCCATTATCCATTATCCATTATCCATTATCCATTATCCATTATCCATTATCCATTATCCATTATCTATTATCCATTATCCAAAATCCATTATCCATTATCCATTATCCATTATCCATTATCCATTATCCATTATCCATTATCCATCGTCCATTATCCAGTATTCATCGTCCTTTATCCAGTATCCATCCACTCTCCATTATCTATCATCCACTATCCATTATCCATTATCTATCATCCATTATCCTTTATCCATTTTTTATCATCCATTATCCATTATAAAATATCAAATACGCATTATCCATCGTCCATTATCCAGTATCCATCATCCATTATCCATTATCCATTATCCATTATCCATTATCCATTATCCATTATCCATTATCCATTATCCATTATCCATTATCCATTATCCATTATCCATTATCCATTATCTATTATCCATTATCCATTATCCATTATCCATTATCCATTATCCATTATTTATAATCCATTATCCATTATCCATTATCCATTATCCTTTATCCATTATCCATTATCCATTATCCATTATCCATTATCCATTATCCATTATCCATTATCCATTATCCATTATCCATTATCCATTATCCATTATCCATTATCCATTATCCATTATCCATTATCCGTTATCCATTATCCATTATCCATCATCCATTATCCATTATCCATTATCCATTATCCATTATCCATTATCCATTATCTATTATCCATTATCCATTATCCATTATCCATTATCCATTATCCATTATCCAATTTCCATTATCCATTATCCATTATCAATTATCCATTATCTATTATCCATTATCCTCTATTCATTATCCATTATCCATTATCCATAATCCATTATCCATTATCCATTATCTATCATCAATTATCCAGTATCCATCCATTATCCACAATTTTTTTTTCCATCATCCATTATCCATTATCCATTATCCATTATCCATTATCCATTATCCATTATCCATTATCCATTATCCATTATCCATTATCCATTATCCATTATCTATTATCCATTATCCATTATCCATTATCCATTATCCATTATCCATTATTTATTATCCATTATCCATTATCCATTATCCATTATCCTTTATCCATTATCCATTATCCATTATCCATTATCCATTATCCATTATCCATTATCCATTATCCATTATCCATTATCCATTATCCATTATCCATTATCCATTATCCATTATCCATTATCCATTATCCATTATCCATTATCCGTTATCCATTATCCATTATCCATCATCCATTATCCATTATCCATTATCCATTATCCATTATCCATTATCCATTATCCATTATCTATTATCCATTATCCATTATCCATTATCCATTATCCATTATCCATTATCCATTTTCCATTATCCATTATCCATTATCCATTATCCATTATCTATTATCCATTATCCTCTATTCATTATCCATTATCCATTATCCATAATCCATTATCCATTATCCATTATCTATCATCAATTATCCAGTATCCATCCATTATCCACAATTTTTTTTTCCATCATCCATTATCCATTAAACATTATCCATTATCCTTTATCCATAATCCATTATCTATTATCCATTATCCATTATCCATTATCCATTATCCATTATCCATTATCCATTATCCATTATCCATTATCCATTATCCATTATCCATTATCCATTTTCCATTATATATCATCCATTATCCAGTATCCATCCATTATCCACAATTCTTTTTTCCATCATCCATTATCCATTAAACATTATCCATTATCCTTTATCAATAATCCATTATCTATTATCCATTATCCATTATCCATTATCCATTATCCATTATCCATTATCCATTATCCATTATCCATTATCCATTATCCATTATCCATTATCCATTATCCATTATCCATTATCCATTATCCATTATCCATTATCCATTATCCATTATCCATTATCCATTATCCATTATCCATTTTCCATTATATATCATCCATTATCCAGTATCCATCCATTATCCACAATTCTTTTTTCCATCATCCATTATCCATTAAACATTATCCATTATCCTTTATCAATAATCCATTATCTATTATCCATTATCCATTATCCATTATCCATTATCCATTATCCATTATCCATTTTCCATTATATATCATCCATTATCCAGTATCCATCCATTATCCACAATTCTTTTTTCCATCATCCATTATCCATTAAACATTATCCATTATCCTTTATCAATAATCCATTATCTATTATCCATTATCCATTATCCATTATCCATTATCCATTATCCATTATCCATTATCCATTATCCATTATCCATTAACCATTATCCATTATCCATTATCCATTATCCATTATCCATTATCCATTATCCATTATCCATTATCCATTATCCATTATCCATTATCCATTATCCATTATCCATTATCCATTTTCCATTATATATCATCCATTATCCAGTATCCATCCATTATCCACAATTCTTTTTTCCATCATCCATTATCCATAAACATTATCCATTATCCTTTATCAATAATCCATTATCTATTATCCATTATCCATTATCCATTATCCATTATCCATTATCCATTATCCATTATACATTATCCATTATCCATTATCCATTATCCATTATCCATTATCCATTATCCATTATCCATTATCCATTATCCATTATCCATTATCCATTATCCATTATCCATTATCCATTATCCATTAACCATTATCCATTATCCATTATCCATTATCCATTATCCATAATCCATTATCCATTATCCAGTATTCATCGACTATCCATTATTCATTTTTTATTATCCATTATAAAATATCCATTACGCATTTTCCATCGACCATTATCCAGGATCCATCCATCATCCGATATCCATTATCCATTACCCATTATTCATTATCCATTATCCATTATCCATTATCCATTATCCATTTTCCATAATCCATTATCCATTATCCATTATCCATTACCCATTATCCATCGTCCATTAACCATTATCCATTATACATTATCCATCGTACATTATCCAGTATCCATCATCCATTATCGAGTATCCATCCATTATTTACGATCCATTATCCATTATCCATTATCCATTATCCATTATCCATCGTCCATTATCCAGTATTCATCGTCCATTATCCAGTATCCATCCACTATCCATTATCTATCATCCACTATCCATTATCCATTATCTATCATCCATTATCCTTTATCCATTTTTTATCATCCATTATCCATTATAAAATATCAAATACGCATTATCCATCGTCGATTATCCAGTATCCATCATCCATTATCCAGTATCCATCCATTATCCACAATTTTTTTTTCCATCATCCATTATCCATTAAACATTATCCATTATCCTTTATCAATAATCCATTGTCTATTATCCATTATCCATTATCCATTATCCATTATCCATTATCCATTATCCATTATCCATTATCCATTTTCCATTATCCATTATCCATTATCCATTATCCATTATCCATTATCCATTATCCATTATCCATTATCCATTATCCATTATCCATTATCTATTATCCATTATCCTCTATTCATTATCCATTATCCATTATCCATTTTCCATTATCTATCATCCATTATCCAGTATCCATCCATTATCCACAATTTTTTTTTCCATCATCCATTATCCATTAAACATGATCCATTATCCTTTATCAATAATCCATTATCTATTATCCATTATCCATTATCCATTATCCATTATCCATTATCCATTATCCATTATCCATTATCCATTATCCATTATCCATTATCCATTATTTATTATCTTTTATCCATTATCCAATAACCATTATCAACTATCCATTATCCATTATGCATCATCCATCGTCCATTGTCCAGTATTCATCGTCCTTTATCCAGTATCCATTATCTATCATCCACTATCCATTATCCATTTTTTATTATCCATTATCCATTATCCATAATGAAATATCCATTAGGCATTATCCATCGTCCATTATCTAGGATCCATCCATTATCCATTATCTCTTATCCAATATCCATTATCCATTATCCGTTATCCATTATCCATTATCCATTATCCATCGTCCATTAACCATTATCCATTATGCATTATCCATCGTACATTATCCAGTATCCATCATCCATTATCCAGTATCCATCCATTATCCACTATCTATTATCCATTATCCATTATTCATTAAACATAATCCATTATCCATTATCCATTATCCATTATCCATTATCCATTATCCATTATCCATTATCCATTATCTTTTATCCATTATCCATTATCCATTATCCATTATCCATTATCCGTTATCCATTATCCATTATCCATTATCCATCGTCCATTAACCATTATCCATTATGCATTATCCATCGTACATTATACAGTATCCATCATCCATTATCATTATCCAGTATCCATCCATCATCCACTATCTATTATCCATTATCCATTATCCATTATTCATTATCCATTATCCATTATCCATTATCCATTATCCATTATCCATTATCCATTATCCATTATCCATTATCTATTATCCATTATCCAAAATCCATTATCCATTATCCATTATCCATTATCCATTATCCATTATCCATTATCCATTATCCATCGTCCATTATCCAGTATTCATCGTCCTTTATCCAGTATCCATCCACTCTCCATTATCCATCATCCACTATCCATTATCCATTATCTATCATCCATTATCCTTTATCCATTTTTTATCATCCATTATCCATTATAAAATATCAAATACGCATTATCCATCGTCCATTATCCAGTATCCATCATCCTTTATCCATTATCCATTATCCATTATCCATTATCCATTATCCATTATCCATTATCCATTATCCATTATCCATTATCCATTATCCATTATCCATTATCCATTATCCATTATCTATTATCCATTATCCATTATCCATTATCCATTATCCATTATCCATTATTTATAATCCATTATCCATTATCCATTATCCATTATCCTTTATCCATTATCCATTATCCATTATCCATTATCCATTATCCATTATCCATTATCCATTATCCATTATCCATTATCCATTATCCATTATCCATTATCCATTATCCATTATCCATTATCCATTATCCGTTATCCATTATCCATTATCCATCATCCATTATCCATTATCCATTATCCATTATCCATTATCCATTATCCATTATCTATTATCCATTATCCATTATCCATTATCCATTATCCATTATCCATTATCCATTTTCCATTATCCATTATCCATTATCCATTATCCATTATCTATTATCCATTATCCTCTATTCATTATCCATTATCCATTATCCATAATCAATTATCCATTATCCATTATCTATCATCAATTATCCAGTATCCATCCATTATCCACAATTTTTTTTTCCATCATCCATTATCCATTAAACATTATCCATTATCCTTTATCCATAATCCATTATCTATTATCCATTATCCATTATCCATGATCCATTATCCATTATCCATTATCCATTATCCATTATCCATTATCCATTATCCATTATCCATTATCCATTATCCATTTTCCATTATATATCATCCATTATCAAGTATCCATCCATTATCCACAATTCTTTTTTCCATCATCCATTATCCATTAAACATTATCCATTATCCTTTATCAATAATCCATTATCTATTATCCATTATCCATTATCCATTATCCATTATCCATTATCCATTATCCATTATCCATTATCCATTATCCATTATCCATTATCCATTATCCATTATCCATTATCCATTATCCATTATCCATTATCCATTATCCATTATCCATTATCCATTTTCCATTATATATCATCCATTATCCAGTATCCATCCATTTTCCACAATTCTTTTTTCCATCATCCATTATCCATTAAACATTATCCATTATCCTTTATCAATAATCCATTATCTATTATCCATTATCCATTATCCATTATCCATTATCCATTATCCATTATCCATTTTCCATTATATATCATCCATTATCCAGTATCCATCCATTATCCACAATTCTTTTTTCCATCATCCATTATCCATTAAACATTATCCATTATCCTTTATCAATAATCCATTATCTATTATCCATTATCCATTATCCATTATCCATTATCCATTATCCATTATCCATTATCCATTATCCATTAACCATTATCCATTATCCATTATCCATTATCCATTATCCATTATCCATTATCCATTATCCATTATCCATTATCCATTATCCATTATCCATTATCCATTTTCCATTATATATCATCCATTATCCAGTTTCCATCCATTATCCACAATTCTTTTTTCCATCATCCATTATCCATAAACATTATCCATTATCCTTTATCAATAATCCATTATCTATTATCCATTATCCATTATCCATTATCCATTATCCATTATCCATTATCCATTATCCATTATCCATTATCCATTATCCATTATCCATTATCCATTATCCATTATCCATTATCCATTATCCATTATCCATTATCCATTATCCATTATCCATTATCCATTATCCATTATCCATTATCCATTATCCATTATCCATTAACCATTATCCATTATCCATTATCCATTATCCATTATCCATAATCCATTATCCATTATCCAGTATTCATCGACTATCCATTATTCATTTTTTATTATCCATTATAAAATATCCATTACGCATTTTCCATCGACCATTATCCAGGATCCATCCATCATCCGATATCCATTATCCATTACCCATTATTCATTATCCATTATCCATTATCCATTATCCATTATCCATTTTCCATAATCCATTATCCATTATCCATTATCCATTACCCATTATCCATCGTCCATTAACCATTATCCATTATACATTATCCATCGTACATTATCCAGTATCCATCATCCATTATCGAGTATCCATCCATTATTTACGATCCATTATCCATTATCCATTATCCATTATCCATTATCCATCGTCCATTATCCAGTATTCATCGTCCTTTATCCAGTATCCATCCACTATCCATTATCTATCATCCACTATCCATTATCCATTATCTATCATCCATTATCCTTTATCCATTTTTTATCATCCATTATCCATTATAAAATATCAAATACGCATTATCTATCGTCGATTATCCAGTATCCATCATCCATTATCCAGTATCCATCCATTATCCACTATCTATTATCCATTATCCATTATTTATTAACCATTATCCATTATCCATAATCGATTATCCATTATCCATTATCCATTATCCATTATCCATTATCCATTATCCATTATCCATTATCCATTATCCATTATCCATTATCCATTATCCATTATCCATTATCCATTATCCATTATCCATTATCCATTATCCATTATCCATTATCCATTATCCATTATCCATTATCCATTATCCATCGTCCATTATCCAGTATTCATCGTCCTTTATCCAGTATCCATCCACTATCCATTAACTATCATCCACTATCCATTATCCATTATCTATCATCCATTGTCCAGTATCCATCCATTATCCACTATTTTTTATCCATTATCCATAATCCATTAACCATTTTCCATTATCCAATATCCATTATCCATTATCCATTATCCATTATCCATTATCCATTATCCATTATCCATTATCCATTATCCATCTTCCATTATCCATTATCCATTATCCATTATCCATTATCCATTATCCATTATCCATTATCCATTATCCATTATCCATTATCCATTATCCATTATCCATTATCCATTATCCATTATCCATTATCCATTATCCATTATCCATTATCCATTATCCATTATCCATTATCCATTATCCATTATCCATTATCCATTATCCATTATCCATTATCCATTATCCATTTTCCATTATATATCATCCATTATCCAGTTTCCATCCATTATCCACAATTCTTTTTTCCATCATCCATTATCCATAAACATTATCCATTATCCTTTATCAATAATCCATTATCTATTATCCATTATCCATTATCCATTATCCATTATCCATTATCCATTATCCATTATCCATTATCCATTATCCATTATCCATTATCCATTATCCATTATCCATTATCCATTATCCATTATCCATTATCCATTATCCATTATCCATTATCCATTATCCATTATCCATTATCCATTATCCATTATCCATTATCCATTAACCATTATCCATTATCCATTATCCATTATCCATTATCCATAATCCATTATCCATTATCCAGTATTCATCGACTATCCATTATTCATTTTTTATTATCCATTATAAAATATCCATTACGCATTTTCCATCGACCATTATCCAGGATCCATCCATCATCCGATATCCATTATCCATTATCCATTATCCATTATCCATTATCCATTATCCATTATCCATTATCCATTTTCCATAATCCATTATCCATTATCCATTATCCATTACCCATTATCCATCGTCCATTAACCATTATCCATTATACATTATCCATCGTACATTATCCAGTATCCATCATCCATTATCGAGTATCCATCCATTATTTACGATCCATTATCCATTATCCATTATCCATTATCCATTATCCATCGTCCATTATCCAGTATTCATCGTCCTTTATCCAGTATCCATCCACTATCCATTATCTATCATCCACTATCCATTATCCATTATCTATCATCCATTATCCTTTATCCATTTTTTATCATCCATTATCCATTATAAAATATCAAATACGCATTATCTATCGTCGATTATCCAGTATCCATCATCCATTATCCAGTATCCATCCATTATCCACTATCTATTATCCATTATCCATTATTTATTAACCATTATCCATTATCCATAATCGATTATCCATTATCCATTATCCATTATCCATTATCCATTATCCATTATCCATTATCCATTATCCATTATCCATTATCCATTATCCATTATCCATTATCCATTATCCATTATCCATTATCCATTATCCATTATCCATTATCCATTATCCATTATCCATTATCCATTATCCATTATCCATTATCCATCGTCCATTATCCAGTATTCATCGTCCTTTATCCAGTATCCATCCACTATCCATTAACTATCATCCACTATCCATTATCCATTATCTATCATCCATTGTCCAGTATCCATCCATTATCCACTATTTTTTATCCATTATCCATAATCCATTAACCATTTTCCATTATCCAATATCCATTATCCATTATCCATTTTCCATTATCCATTATCCATTATCCATTATCCATTATCCATTATCCATTATCCATTATCCATTATCCATTATCCACTATCTATTATCCATTATCCATTTTCTATTAACCATTATCCATTATCCATTATCCATTATCCATTATCCATTATCCATTATCCATTATCCATTATCCATTATCCATTATCCATTATCCATTATCCATTATCCATTATCCATTATCCATTATCCATTATCCATTATCCATAATCCATTATCCATTATCCATTATCCATTATCCATTATCCATTATCCATTATCCATTATTTATTATCTTTTATCCATTATCCAATAACCATTATCATCTATCCATTATCCATTATCCATTATCCATTATGCATCATCCATCGTCCATTATCCAGTATTCATCGTCCTATATCCAGTATCCATTATCTATCATCCATTATCCATTATCCATTTTTTATTATCCATTATCGATTATGAAATATCCATTAGGCATTTTCCATCGTCCATTATCTAGGATCCATCCATTATCCATTATCTCTTATCCAATATCCATTATCCATTATCCGTTATCCATTATCCATTATCCATTATCCATCGTCCATTAACCATTATCCATTATGCATTATCCATCGTACATTATCCAGTATCCATCATCCATTATCCAGTATCCATCCATTATCCACTATCTATTATCCATATCCATTATTCATTAACCATTATCCATTATCCATTATCCATTATCCATTATCCATTATCCATTATCCATTATCCATTATCCATTATCCATTATCCATTATCCATTATCCATTATCCATTATCCATTATCCATTATCCATTATCCATTATCCATTATCCATTATCCATTATCCATTATCCATTATCCATTATCCATTATCCATTATCCATTATCCATTATCCATTATCCATTATCCATTATCCATTATCCCTTATCCATTATCCATTATCCATTATCCATTATCAATTATCCATTATCCATTATCGATTATCCATTATCCATTATCCATTAGCCATTATCCATTATCCATTATCCATTATCCATTATCCATTATCCATTATCCATTTTCCATTATCCATTATCCATTATCCATTATCCATTAACCATTATCCATTATCCATTATCCATTATCCATAATCCATAATCCATTATCCATTTTCCATTATCCATTTTCCATTATATATCATCCATTATCCAGTATCCATCCATTATCCACAATTCTTTTTTCCATCATCCATTATCCATAAACATTATCCATTATCCTTTATCAATAATCCATTATCTATTATCCATTATCCATTATCCATTATCCATTATCCATTATCCATTATCCATTATCCATTATCCATTATCCATTATCCATTATCCATTATCCATTATCCATTATCCATTATCCATTATCCATTATCCATTATCCATTATCCATTATCCATTATCCATTATCCATTATCCATTATCCATTATCCATTATCCATTAACCATTATCCATTATCCATTATCCATTATCCATTATCCATTATCCATTATCCATTATCCAGTATTCATCGACTATCCATTATTCATTTTTTATTATCCATTATAAAATATCCATTACGCATTTTCCATCGACCATTATCCAGGATCCATCCATCATCCGATATCCATTATCCATTACCCATTATCCATTATCCATTATCCATTATCCATTATCCATTATCCATTTTCCATAATCCATTATCCATTATCCATTATCCATTACCCATTATCCATCGTCCATTAACCATTATCCATTATACATTATCCATCGTACATTATCCAGTATCCATCATCCATTATCGAGTATCCATCCATTATTTACGATCCATTATCCATTATCCATTATCCATTATCCATTATCCATCGTCCATTATCCAGTATTCATCGTCCTTTATCCAGTATCCATCCACTATCCATTATCTATCATCCACTATCCATTATCCATTATCTATCATCCATTATCCTTTATCCATTTTTTATCATCCATTATCCATTATAAAATATCAAATACGCATTATCTATCGTCGATTATCCAGTATCCATCATCCATTATCCAGTATCCATCCATTATCCACTATCTATTATCCATTATCCATTATTTATTAACCATTATCCATTATCCATTATCCATAATCGATTATCCATTATCCATTATCCATTATCCATTATCCATTATCCATTATCCATTATCCATTATCCATTATCCATTATCCATTATCCATTATCCATTATCCATTATCCATTATCCATTATCCATTATCCATTATCCATTATCCATTATCCATTATCCATTATCCATCGTCCATTATCCAGTATTCATCGTCCTTTATCCAGTATCCATCCACTATCCATTAACTATCATCCACTATCCATTATCCATTATCTATCATCCATTGTCCAGTATCCATCCATTATCCACTATTTTTTATCCATTATCCATAATCCATTAACCATTTTCCATTATCCAATATCCATTATCCATTATCCATTATCCATTATCCATTATCCATTATCCATTATCCATTATCCATTATCCATTATCCATTATCCATTATCCATCTTCCATTATCCATTATCCATTATCCATTATCCATTATCCATTATCCATTATCCATTATCCATTATCCATTATCCATTATCCATTATCCATTATCCATTATCCATTATCCATTATCCATTATCCATTATCCATTATCCATTATCCACTATCTATTATCCATTATCCATTTTCTATTAACCATTATCCATTATCCATTATCCATTATCCATTATCCATTATCCATTATCCATTATCCATTATCCATTATCCATTATCCATTATCCATTATCCATTATCCATTATCCATTATCCATTATCCATTATCCATAATCCATTATCCATTATCCATTATCCATTATCCATTATCCATTATCCATTATCCATTATCCATTATTTATTATCTTTTATCCATTATCCAATAACCATTATCATCTATCCATTATCCATTATCCATTATCCATTATGCATCATCCATCGTCCATTATCCAGTATTCATCGTCCTATATCCAGCATCCATTATCTATCATCCACTATCCATTATCCATTATCTATTATCCATTATCGATTATGAAATATCCATTAGGCATTTTCCATCGTCCATTATCTAGGATCCATCCATTATCCATTATCTCTTATCCAATATCCATTATCCATTATCCGTTATCCATTATCCATTATCCATTATCCATCGTCCATTAACCATTATCCATTATGCATTATCCATCGTACATTATCCAGTATCCATCATCCATTATCCAGTATCCATCCATTATCCACTATCTATTATCCATATCCATTATTCATTAACCATTATCCATTATCCATTATCCATTATCCATTATCCATTATCCATTATCCATTATCCATTATCCATTATCCATTATCCATTATCCATTATCCATTATCCATTATCCATTATCCATTATCCATTATCCATTATCCATTATCCATTATCCATTATCCATTATCCATTATCCATTATCCATTATCCATTATCCATTATCCATTATCCATTATCCATTATCCATTATCCATTATCCATTATCCATTATCCATTATCCATTATCCATTATCCATTATCCATTATCCATTATCCATTATCCATTATCAATTATCCATTATCCATTATCGATTATCCATTATCCATTATCCATTATCCATTATCCATTATCCATTATCCATTATCCATTATCCATTATCCATTATCCATTTTCCATTATCCATTATCCATTATCCATTATCCATTAACCATTATCCATTATCCATTATCCATTATCCATAATCCATAATCCATTATCCATTTTCCATTATCCATGATCCATTATCCATAATCCATAATCCATTATCCATTTTCCATTATCCATTATCCATTATCAATTATCCATTATCCATTATCCATTATCCATTATCCATCGTCCATTATCCAGTATTCATCGTCCTTTATCCAGTATCCATTATCTATCATCCACTATCCATTATCCATTTTTTATTATCTATTATCCATTATGAAATATCCATTAGGCATTATCAATCGTCCATTATCTAGAATCCATCCATTATCCATTATCTCTTATCCAATATCCATTATCCATCATCCGTTATCCATGAACCATTATCCATTATCCATTATCCATTATCCATTATCCATTATCCATTATCCATTATCCACTATCCATTATCCATTATCCATTATCCATTATGCATCATCCATCGTCCACTATCCAGGATCCATTATCCATTATCTTTTATCCAATATCCATTATCCATTATCCATCGTCCATTAACCATTATCCTTTTTGCATAATCCATCATCCATTATCCAGTATACATCATCTTTTATCAAGTTCGCATCCATTATCCATTATCTATTATCCATTATCTCTTATCCATTATCCATTATCCATTATCAATAATCCCTTATCCATTATCCATTATCCATTATCCATTATCCATTATCCATTATCCATTATCCATTATCCATTATCCATTATCCATTATCCATTATCCATTATCCATTATCCATTATCCATTATCCATAATCCATTATCCATTATCCATTATCCATTATCCATTATCCATTATCCATTATCCAATATCCATTATCCATTATCCATTATCCATTATCCACTATCTTTTATCCATTATCCATTATCTATTAACCATTATCCATTATCCATTATCCATTATCCATTATCCATTATCCATTATCCATTATCCATTATCCATTATCCATTATCCATTATCCATTATCCATTATCCATTATCCATTATCCATTATCCATTATCCATTATCCATTATCCATTATCCATTATCCATTATCCATTATCCATTATCCATTATCCATTATCCATTATCCATTATCCATTATCCAGTATCCATTATCCACTATCTATTATCCATTATCCATTATCTATTAACCATTATCCATTATCCATTATCCATTATCCATTATCCATTATCCATTATCCATTATCCATTATCCATTATCCATTATCCATTATCCATTATCCATTATCCATTATCCATTATCCATTATCCATTATCCATTATCCATTATCCATTATCCATTATCCATTATCCATTATCCATTAACCATTATCCATTATCCATTATCCATTTTCCATAATACATTATCCATTATCCATTATCCATTATTCATTATCCATTATCCATTATCCATTATCCATTATCCATTATCCATTATCCATTAACCATTATCCATTATGCATTATCCATTATCCATCATCCATTATCCATTATCCATTTTCCATTATCCATTATCCATTATCCATTATCCATCGTCCATTATCCAGTATTCATCGTCCTTTATCCAGTATCCATTATCTATCATCCACTATCCATTATCCATTTTTTATTATCCATTATCCATTATGAAATATCCATTAGGCATTATCAATCGTCCATTACCTAGAATCCATCCATTATCCATTATCTCTTATCCAATATCCATTATCCATCATCCGTTATCCATGATCCATTATCCATTATCCATTATCCATTATCCATTATCCATTATCCATTATCCATTATCCATTATCCATTATCCATTATCCATTATCCATTATCCACTATCCATTATCCATTATCCATTATCCATTATCCATTATCCATTATGCATCATCCATCGTCCACTATCCAGGATCCATTATCCATTATCTTTTATCCAATATCCATTATCCATTATCCATCGTCCATTAACCATTATCCTTTTTGCATAATCCATCGTCCATTATCCAGTATACATCATCTTTTATCAAGTATACATCCATTATCCATTATCTATTATCCATGATCTATTATTCATTATCGATTATCCATTATCAATTATCCATTATCCATTATCCATTATCCATTATCCATTATCCATTATCCATTATCCATTATCCATTATCCATTATCCATTATCCATTATCCATTATCCATTATCCATTATCCATTATCCATTATCCATTATCCATTATCCATTATCCATTATCCATTATCCATTATCCATTATCCATTATCCATTATCCATTATCCATTATCCATTATCCATTATCCATTATCCATTATCCATTATCCATTATCCATTATCCATTATCCATTATCCATTATCCATTATCCACTATCTATTATCCATTATCCATTATCTATTAACCATTATCCATTATCCATTATCCATTATCCATTATCCATTATCAATTATCCATTATCCATTATCCATTATCCATTATCCATTATCCATTATCCATGATACATTATCCATTATCCATTATCCATTATCCATTATCCATTATCCATTATCCATTATCCATTATCCATTATCCATTATCCATTATCCATTATCCATTATCCATTATCCATTATTTATTATCTTTTATCCATTATCCAATAACCATTATCATCTATCTATTATCCATTATCCATTATCCATTATGCATCATCCATCGTCCATTATCCAGTATTCATCGTCTTATATCCAGCATCCATTATCTCTTATCCACTATCCATTATCCATTTTTTATTAACTATTATCCATTATGAAATATCCATTAGGCATTATCCATCGTCCATTATCTAGGATCCATCCATTATCCATTTTCTCTTATCCAATATCCATTATCCATTATCCATTATCCATTATCCATTATCCATTATCCATTATCCATTATCCATTATCCATTATCCATTATCCATTATCCATTATCCATTATCCATAATCCATTATCCATTATCCATTATCCATTATCCATTATCCATTATCCATTATCCATTATTTATTATCTTTTATCCATTATCCAATAACCATTATCATCTATCCATTATCCATTATCCATTATCCATTATGCATCATCCATCGTCCATTATCCAGTATTCATCGTCTTATATCCAGCATCCATTATCTATCATCCACTATCCATTATCCATTTTTTATTATCCATTATCGATTATGAAATATCCATTAGGCATTTTCCATCGTCCATTATCTAGGATCCATCCATTATCCATTATCTCTTATCCAATATCCATTATCCATTATCCGTTATCCATTATCCATTATCCATTATCCATCGTCCATTAACCATTATCCATTATGCATTATCCATCGTACATTATCCAGTATCCATCATCCATTATCCAGTATCCATCCATTATCCACTATCTATTATCCATATCCATTATTCATTAACCATTATCCATTATCCATTATCCATTATCCATTATCCATTATCCATTATCCATTATCCATTATCCATTATCCATTATCCATTATCCATTATCCATTATCCATTATCCATTATCCATTATCCATTATCCATTATCCATTATCCATTATCCATTATCCATTATCCATTATCCATTATCCATTATCCATTATCCATTATCCATTATCCATTATCCATTATCAATTATCCATTATCCATTATCCATTATCCATTATCTATTATCCATTAGCCATTATCCATTATCCATTATCCATTATCCATTATCCATTATCCATTTTCCAATATCCATTATCCATTATCCATTATCCATTAACCATTATCCATTATCCATTATCCATTATCCATTATCCATTATCCATTATCCATTTTCCATTATCCATGATCCATTATCCATAATCCATAATCCATTATCCATTTTCCATTATCCATTATCCATTATCAATTATCCATAATCCATTATTTATTATCCATTATCCATCGTCCATTATCCAGTATTCATCGTCCTTTATCCAGTATCCATTATCTATCATCCACTATCCATTATCCATTTTTTATTATCTATTATCCATTATGAAATATCCATTAGGCATTATCAATCGTCCATTATCTAGAATCCATCCATTATCTCTTATCCAATATCCATTATCCATCATCCGTTATCCATGAACCATTATCCATTATCCATTATCCATTATCCATTATCCATTATCCATTATCCATTATCCACTATCCATTATCCATTATCCATTATCCATTATGCATCATCCATCGTCCACAAACCAGGATCCATTATCCATTATCTTTTATCCAATATCCATTATCCATTATCCATCGTCCATTAACCATTATCCTTTTTGCATAATCCATCATCCATTATCCAGTATACATCATCTTTTATCAAGTTTCCATCCATTATCCATTATCCATTATCCATTATCCATTATCCATTATCCATTATCCAGTATCAATCCCTTATCCATTATCCATTATCCATTATCCATTATCCATTATCCATTATCCATTATCCATTATCCATTATCCATTATCCATTATCCATTATCCATTATCCATTATCCATTATCCATTATCCATTATCCATTATCCATTATCCAATATCCATTATCCATTATCCATTATCCATTATCCACTATCTTTTATCCATTATCCATTATCTATTAACCATTATCCATTATCCATTATCCATTATCCATTATCCATTATCCATTATCCATTATCCATTATCCATTATCCATTATCCATTATCCATTATCCATTATCCATTATCCATTATCCATTATCCATTATCCATTATCCATTATCCATTATCCATTATCCATTATCCATTATCCATTATCCATTATCCATTATCCAGTATCCATTATCCACTATCTATTATCCATTATCCATTATCTATTAACCATTATCCATTATCCATTATCCATTATCCATTATCCATTATCCATTATCCATTATCCATTATCCATTATCCATTATCCATTATCCATTATCCATTATCCATTATCCATTATCCATTATCCATTATCCATTATCCATTATCCATTATCCATTATCCATTATCCATTATCCATTATCCATTATCCATTAACCATTATCCATTATCCATTATCCATTTTCCATAATCCATTATCCATTATCCATTATCCATTATTCATTATCCATTATCCATTATCCATTATCCATTATCCATTATCCATTATCCATTAACCATTATCCATTATGCATTATCCATTATCCATCATCCATTATCCATTATCCATTTTCCATTATCCATTATCCATTATCAATTATCCATTATCCATTATACATTATCCATTATCCATCGTCCATTATCCAGTATTCATCGTCCATTATCCATTATCCATTATGCATTATCCATTATCCATCATCCATTATCCATTATCCATTTTCCATTATCCATTATCCATTATCCATTATCCATTATCCATTATCCATTATCCATTATCCATTATCCATTATCCATTATCCATTATCCATTATCCATTTTCCATTATCCATTATCCATTATCCATTATCCATTATCCATTATCCATTATCCAGTATCCATTATCCACTATCTATTATCCATTATCCATTATCTATTAACCATTATCCATTATCCATTATCCATTATCCATTATCCATTATCCATTATCCATTATCCATTATCCATTATCCATTATCCATTATCCATTATCCATTTTCCATTATCCATTATCCATTATCCATTATCCATTATCCATTATCCATTATCCATTATCCATTATCCATTATCCATTTACCATTATCCATTATCCATTATCCATTTTCCATAATCCATTATCCATTATCCATTATCCATTATTCATTATCCATTATCCATTATCCATTATCCATTATCCATTATCCATTAACCATTATCTATTATGCATTATCCATTATCCATCATCCATAATCCATTATCCATTTTCCATTATCCATTATCCATTATCAATTATCCATAATCCATTATTTATTATCCATTATCCATCGTCCATTATCCAGTATTCATCGTCCTTTATCCAGTATCCATTATCTATCATCCACTATCCATTATCCATTTTTTATTATCTATTATCCATTATGAAATATCCATTAGGCATTATCAATCGTCCATTATCTAGAATCCATCCATTATCCATTATCTCTTATCCAATATCCATTATCCATCATCCGTTATCCATGAACCATTATCCATTATCCATTATTTATTATCCATTTTCCATTATCCATTATCCACTATCCATTATCCATTATCCATTATCCATTATGCATCATCCATCGTCCACTATCCAGGATCCATTATCCATTATCTTTTATCCAATATCCATTATCCATTATCCATCGTCCATTAACCATTATCCTTTTTGCATAATCCATCATCCATTATCCAGTATACATCATCTTTTATCAAGTTTCCATCCATTATCCATTATCTATTATCCATTATCTCTTATCCATTATCCATTATCCATTATCAATAATCCCTTATCCATTATCCATTATCCATTATCCATTATCCATTATCCATTATCCATTATCCATTATCCATTATCCATTATCCATTATCCATTATCCATTATCCATTATCCATTATCCATAATCCATTATCCAATATCCATTATCCATTATCCATTATCCATTATCCACTATCTTTTATCCATTATCCATTATCTATTAACCATTATCCATTATCCATTATCCATTATCCATTATCCATTATCCATTATCCATTATCCATTATCCATTATCCATTATCCATTATCCATTATCCATTATCCATTATCGATTATCCATTATCCATTATCCATTATCCATTATCCATTATCCATTATCCATTATCCATTATCCATTATCCAGTATCCATTATCCACTATCTATTATCCATTATCCATTATCTATTAACCATTATCCATTATCCATTATCCATTATCCATTATCCATTATCCATTATCCATTATCCATTATCCATTATCCATTATCCATTATCCATTATCCATTATCCATTATCCATTATCCATTATCCATTATCCATTATCCATTATCCATTATCCATTAACCATTATCCATTATCCATTTTCCATAATCCATTATCCATTATCCATTATCCATTATTCATTATCCATTATCCATTATCCATTATCCATTATCCATTATCCATTAACCATTATCCATTATGCATTATCCATTATCCATCATCCATTATCCATTATCCATTTTCCATTATCCATTATCCATTATCAATTATCCATTATCCATTATACATTATCCATTATCCATCGTCCATTATCCAGTATTCATCGTCCTTTATCCAGTATCCATTATCTATCATCCACTATCCATTATCCATTTTTTATTATCCATTATCCATTATGAAATATCCATTAGGCATTATCAATCGTCCATTATCTAGAATCCATCCATTATCCATTATCTCTTATCCAATATCCATTATCCATCATCCGTTATCCATGATCCATTATCCATTATCCATTATCCATTATCCATTATCCATTATCCATTATCCATTATCCATTATCCATTATCCATTATCCATTATCCATTATCCATTATCCATTATCCACTATCCATTATCCATTATCCATTAACCATTATCCATTATCCATTATCCATTTTCCATAATCCATTATCCATTATCCATTATCCATTATTCATTATCCATTATCCATTATCCATTATCCATTATCCATTATCCATTATCCATTAACCATTATCCATTATGCATTATCCATTATCCATCATCCATTATCCATTATCCATTTTCCATTATCCATTATCCATTATCCATTATCCATTATCCATTATACATTATCCATTATCCATCGTCCATTATCCAGTATTCATCGTCCTTTATCCAGTATCCATTATCTATCATCCATTATCCATTATCCATTTTTTATTATCCATTATCCATTATGAAATATCCATTAGGCATTATCAATCGTCCATTATCTAGAATCCATCCATTATCCATTATCTCTTATCCAA
This sequence comes from Limnephilus rhombicus, assembly GCA_929108145.2. Lineage (NCBI taxonomy): Eukaryota > Metazoa > Arthropoda > Insecta > Trichoptera > Limnephilidae > Limnephilus > Limnephilus rhombicus. Next base: position 23,511,446 of record OV815288.1, read on the forward strand.
TATCCATTATCCATCATCCGTTATCCATGATCCATTATCCATTATCCATTATCCATTATCCATTATCCATTATCCATTATCCATTATCCATTATCCATTATCCATTATCCATTATCCATTATCCATTATCCATTATCCATTATCCATTATCCATTATGCATCATCCATCGTCCACTATCCAGGATCCATTATCCATTATCTTTTATCCAATATCCATTATCCATTATCCATCGTCCATTAACCATTATCCTTTTTGCATAATCCATCATCCATTATCCAGTATACATCATCTTTTATCAAGTATACATCCATTATCCATTATCTATTATCCATTATCTATTAACCATTATCCATTATCCATTATCCATTATCCATTATCCATTATCCATTATCCATTATCCATTATCCATTATCCATTATCCATTATACATTATCCATTATCCATTATCCATTATCCATTATCCATTATCCATTATCCATTATCCATTATCCATTATCCATTATCCATTATCCATTATCCATTATCCATTATCCATTATCCATTATCCATTATCCATTATCCATTATCCATTATCCATTATCCATTATCCATTATCCATTATCCATTATCCATTATCCATTATCCATTATCCATTATCCATTATCCATTATCCATTATCCACTATCTATTATCCATTATCCATTATCTATTAACCATTATCCATTATCCATTATCCATTATCCATTATCCATTATCCATTATCAATTATCCATTATCCATTATCCATTATCCATTATCCATTATCCATTATCCATGATACATTATCCATTATCCATTATCCATTATCCATTATCCATTATCCATTATCCATTATCCCTTATCCATTATCCATTATCCATTATCCATTATCCATTATCCATTATTTATTATCCATTATCCATTATCCAATAACCATTATCATCTATCTATTATCCATTATCCATTATCCATTATGCATCATCCATCGTCCATTATCCAGTATTCATCGTCTTATATCCAGCATCCATTATCTATCATCCACTATCCATTATCCATTTTTTATTAACTATTATCCATTATGAAATATCTATTAGGCATTATCCATCGTCCATTATCTAGGATCCATCCATTATCCATTTTCTCTTATCCAATATCCATTATCCATTATCCGTTATCCATTATCCATTATGCATTATCCATCGTACATTATCCAGTATCCATCATCCATTATCCAGTATCCATCCATTATCCACTATCTATTATCCATATCCATTATTCAATAACCATTATCCATTATCCATTATCCATTATCCATTATCCATTATCCATTATCCATTATCCATTATCCATTATCCATTATGCATCATCCATCGTCCACTATCCAGGATCCATTATCCATTATCTTTTATCCAATATCCATTATCCATTATCCATCGTCCATTAACCATTATCCTTTTTGCATAATCCATCATCCATTATCCAGTATACATCATCTTTTATCAAGTATCCATCCATTATCCATTATCTATTATCCATTATCTATTATCCATTATCCATTATCCAGTATCCATTATCCATTAACAATTATCCATTATCCATTATCCACTATCTATTATCCATTATCCATTATCCATTATCCATTATCCATTATCCACTATCTATTATCCATTATCCATTATCCATTATCCATTATCCATTATCCATTATCCATTATCCATTATCCATTATCCATTATCCATTATCCATTATCCATTATCCATTATCCATTATCCATCGTCCATTATGCATCATCCATCGTCCATTATCCAGTATTCATCGTCCTATATCCAGCATCCATTATCGATCATCCACTATCCATTATCCATTTTTTATTATCCATTATCCATTATGAAATATCCATTAGGCATTATCCATCGTCCATTATCTAGGATCCATCCATTATCCATTATCTCTTATCCAATAGCCATTATCCATTTTCCATTATCCATTATCCATTATCCATTATCCATTATCCATTATCCATTATCCATTATCCATTATCCATTATCCATTATCCATTATCCATTATCCATTATCCATTATCCATTATCCATTATCCATTATCCATTATCCATTATCCATTATCCATTATCCATTATCCATTATCTATTATCCATTATCCATTATCAAATATCCATTATCCATTATTTATTATTTTTTATCCATTATCCAATAACCATTATCATCTATCCATTATCCATTATCCATTATGCATCATCCATCGTCCATTATCCAGAATTCATCGTCCTATATCCAGCATCCATTATCTATCATCCACTATCCATTATCCATTTTTTATTATCCATTATCCATTATGAAATATCCATTAGGCATTATCCATCGTCCATTATCTAGAATCCATCCATTATCCATTATCTCTTATCCAATATCCATTATCCATTATCCGTTATCCATTATCCATTATCCATTATCCATCGTCCATTAACCATTATCCATTATGCATTATCCATCGTACATTATCCAGTATCCATCATCCATTATCCAGTATCCATCCATTATCCATTATTCATTAACCATTATCCATTATCCATTATCCATTATCCATTATCCATTATCCATAATCCATTATCCATTATCCATTATCCATTATCCATTATCCATTATCCATTATCCATTATCCATTATCCATTATAAATTATCCATTATCCATTTTCTATTATTTATTATCCATTATCCATTATCCATTATCCATTATCCATTATCCATTATCCATTATCCATTATCCATTATCCATTATCCATTATCCATTATCCATTATCCATTATCCATTATCAATTATCCATTATCGATTATCCATTATCCATTATCCATTATCTATTATGCATCATCCATCGTCCATTGTCCAGTATTCATTGTCCTTTATCCAGTATTCATCGACTATCCATTATCCTTTTTTTATTATCCATTTTCTATTATCCATTACGCATTTTCCATCGACCATTATCCAGGATCCATCCATCATCCAATATCCATTATCCGTTATCCATTATTCATTATCCATTATCCATTATCCATTATCCATTATCCATTATCCATTATCCATTATCCATTATCCATTATCCATAATCCATTATCTATTATCAATTATCCATTATCCATTATCCATTATCTATTAACCATTATCCATTATCCATTATCCATTATCCATTATCAATTATCCATTATCCATTATCCATTATCCATTATCCATTATCCATTATCCATTATCCATTATCCATTATCCATTATCCATTATCCATTATCCATTATCCATTATCCATTATCCATTATCCATTATCCATTATCCATTATCCATTATCCATTATCCATTATCAAATATCCATTATCCATTATTTATTATCTTTTATCCATTATCCAATAACCATTATCATCTATCCATTATCCATTATCCATTATGCATCATCCATCGTCCATTATCCAGTATTCATCGTCCTATATCCAGCATCCATTATCTATCATCCACTATCCATTATCCATTTTTTATTATCCATTATCCATTATCCATTATCCATTATCATCTATCCATTATCCATTATCCATTATGCATCATCCATCGTCCATTATCCAGTATTCATCGTCCTTTATCCAGCATCCATTATCTATCATCCACTATCCATTATCCATTTTTTATTATCCATTATCCATTATGAAATATCCATTAGGCATTATCTATCGTCCATTATCTAAGATCCATCCATTATCCATTATCTCTTATCCAATATGCATTATCCATTATCCGTTATCCATTATCAATTATCGATTATCCATCTTCCATTAACCATTATCCATTATGCATTATCCATCGTACATTATCCAGTATCCATCATCCATTATCCAGTATCCATCCATTATCCACTATCTATTATCCATTATCCATTATCCATTATCCATCGTCCATTATGCATCATCCATCGTCCATTATCCAGTATTCATCGTCCTTTATCCAGCATCCATTATCTATCATCCACTATCCATTATCCATTTTTTATTATCCATTATCCATTATGAAATATCCATTAGGCATTATCCATCGTCCATTATCTAGGATCCATCCATTATCCATTATCTCTTATCCAATAGGCATTATCCATTTTCCATTATCCATTATCCATTATCCATTATCCATTATCCATTATCCATTATCCATTATCCATTATCCATTATCCATTATCCATTATCCATTATCCATTATCCATTATCCATTATCCATTATCCATTATTTATTATCCATTATCCATTATCAAATATCCATTATCCATTATTTATTATTTTTTATCCATTATCCAATAACCATTATCATCTATCCATTATCCATTATCCATTATGCATCATCCATCGTCCATTATCCAGAATTCATCGTCCTATATCCAGCATCCATTATCTATCATCCACTATCCATTATCCATTTTTTATTATCCATTATCCATTATGAAATATCCATTAGGCATTATCCATCGTCCATTATCTAGAATCCATCCATTATCCATTATCTCTTATCCAATATCCATTATCTATTATCCGTTATCCATTATCCATTATCCATTATCCATTATCCATCGTCCATTAACCATTATCCATTATGCATTATCCATCGTACATTATCCAGTATCCATCATCCATTATCCAGTATCCATCCATTATCCACTATCTTTTATCCATTATCCATTATTCATTAACCATTATCCATTATCCATTATCCATTATCCATTATCCATTATCCATAATCCATTATCCATTATCCATTATCCATTATCCATTATCCATTATCCATTATCCATTATCCATTATAAATTATCCATTATCCATTTTCTATTATTTATTATCCATTATCCATTATCCATTATCCATTATCCATTATCCATTATCCATTATCCATTATCCATTATCCATTATCCATTATCCATTATCCATTATCCATTATCCATTATCCATTATCCATTATCCATTATCCATTATCCATTATCCATTATCGATTATCCATTATCCATTATCCATTATCTATTATGCATCATCCATCGTCCATTGTCCAGTATTCATTGTCCTTTATCCAGTATTCATCGACTATCCATTATCCTTTTTTTATTATCCATTATAAAATATCCATTACGCATTTTCCATCGACCATTATCCAGGATCCATCCATCATCCAATATCCATTATCCGTTATCCATTATTCATTATCCATTATCCATTATCCATTATCCATTATCCATAATCCATTATCCATTATCTATTATCCATTATCCATAATCCATTATCTATTATCAATTATCCATTATCCATTATCCATTATCTATTAACCATTATCCATTATCCATTATCCATTATCCATTATCAATTATCCATTATCCATTATCCATTATCCATTATCCATTATCCATTATCCATTATCCATTATCCATTATCGATTATCCCTTATCCATTATCCATTATCCATTATCCATTATCCATTATCCATTATCCATTATCAAATATCCATTATCCATTATTTATTATCTTTTATCCATTATCCAATAACCATTATCATCTATCCATTATCCATTATCCATTATGCATCATCCATCGTCCATTATCCAGTATTCATCGTCCTATATCCAGCATCCATTATCTATCATCCACTATCCATTATCCATTTTTTATTATCCATTATCCATTATCCAATAACCATTATCATCTATCCATTATCCATTATCCATTATGCATCATCCATCGTCCATTATCCAGTATTCATCGTCCTTTATCCAGCATCCATTATCTATCATCCACTATCCATTATCCATTTTTTATTATCCATTATCCATTATGAAATATCCATTAGGCATTATCTATCGTCCATTATCTAGGATCCATCCATTATCCATTATCTCTTATCCAATATGCATTATCCATTATCCGTTATCCATTATCAATTATCCATTATCCATTATCCATTAACCATTATCCATTATCCATTATCCATCGTACATTATCCAGTATCCATTATCCATTATCCAGTATCCATCCATTATCCACTATCTATTATCCATTATCCATTATTCATTAATCATTATCCATTATTCATTATCCATTATCCATTATCCATTATCCATTATCCATTATCCATTATCCATTATCCATTATCCATTATCCATTATCCATTATCCATTATCCATTATCCATTATCCATTATCCATTATCCATTATCCATTATCCATTATCCATTATCCATTATCAATTATCCATTATCCATTATCCATTATCCATTATCCATTATCCATTATCCATTATCCATTATCCATTATCCATTAACCATTATCCATTATCCATTATCCATTATCCATTATAAATTATCAATTATCCATTTTCTATTATCCATTATCCATTATCCATTATCCATTATCCATTATCCATTATCCATTATCCATTATCCATTATCCATTATCCATTATCCATTATTTATTATCTTTTATCCATTATCCAATAACCATTTTCCACTATCCATAATCCATTATCCATTAACCATTATCCATTATGCATCATCCATCGTCCATTATCCAGTATTCATCGTCCTTTATCCAGTATCCATTATCTATCATCCACTATCCATTATCCATTATGAAATATCCATTAGGCATTATCCATCGTCCATTTTCTAGAATCCATCCGTTATCCATTATCTCTTATCCAATATCCATTATCCATTATCCGTTATCCATGATCCATTATCCATTATCCATTATCCATGATCCATTATCCATTAGCCATTATCCACTATCCATTATCCATTATCCATTATCCATTATCCATTATCCATTATCCATTATGCATCATCCATCGTCCACTATTCAGGATCCATTATCCATTATCTTTTATCCAATATCCATTATCTATTATCCATCGTCCATTAACCATTATCCTTTTTGCATAATCCATCGTCCATTATCCAGTAAACATCATCTTTTATCAAGTATCCATCCATTATCCATTATCTATTATCCATTATCTATTATCCATTATCCATTATCCATTATCAATTATCCATTATCCTTTATCCATTATCCATTATCCATTATCTATTATCCATTATCCATTATCCATTATCCATTATCCATTATCCATTATCCATTATCCATTATCCATTATGCATCATCCATCGTCCACTATCCAGGATCCATTATTCATTATCTTTTATCCAATATCCATTATCCATTATCCATCGTCCATTAACCATTATCCTTTTTGCATGATCCATCGTCTATTATCCAGTATACATCATCTTTTATCAAGTATCCATCCATTATCCATTATCTATTATCCATTATCTATTATCCATTATCCATTATCCATTATCAATTATCCATTATCCTTTATCCATTATCCATTATCCATTATCCATTATCCATTATCCATTATCCATTATCCATTATCCATTATCCATTATCCATTATCCATTATCCATTATCCATTATCCATTATCCATTATCCATTATCAATTATCCATTATCGATTATCCATTATCCATTATCCATTATCTATTATGCATCATCCATCGTCCATTGTCCAGTATTCATTGTCCTTTATCCAGTATTCATCGACTATCCATTATCCTTTTTTTATTATCCATTATAAAATATCCATTACGCATTTTCCATCGACCATTATCCAGGATCCATCCGTCATCCAATATCCATTATCCGTAATCCATTATTCATTATCCATTATCCATTATCCATTATCCATTATCCATAATCCATTATCCATTATCCATTATCCATTATCCATTATCCATTATCCATTATCCATTATCCATTATCCATTATCCATTATCCATTATCCATTATCCATTATCCATTATCCATTATCCATTATCCATTATCCATTATCCACTATCTATTATCCATTATCCATTATCCATTATCCATTATCCATTATCCAATATCCATTATCCATTATCCATTATCCATTATCCATTATCCATTATTTATTATCTTTTATCCATTATCCAATAACCATTATCATCTATCTATTATCCATAATCCATTATCCATTATGCATCATTCATCGTCCATTATCCAGTATTCATCGTCTTATATCCAGCATCCATTATCTATCATCCACTCTCCATTATCCATTTTTTATTATCCATTATCCATTATGAAATATCCATTAGGCATTATCCATCGTCCATTATCTAGGATCCATCCATTATCCATTATCCATTATCCATTATCCATTATCCATTATCCATTATCCATTATCCATTATCCATTATCCATCGTCTATTAACCATTATCCATTATGCATTATCCATCGTACATTATCCAGTATCCATCATCCATTATCCAGTATCCATCCATTATCCACTATCTATTATCCATATCCATTATTCATTAACCATTATCCATTATCCATTATCCATTATCCATTATCCATTATCCATTATCCATTATCCACTATCCATTATCCATTATCCATTATCCATTATCCATTATGCATCATCCATCGTCCACTATCCAGGATCCATTATCCATTATCTTTTATCCAATATCCATTATCCATTATCCATCGTCCATTAACCATTATCCTCTTTGCATAATCCATCATCCATTATCCAGTATACATCATCTTTTATCAAGTATCCATCCATTATCCATTATCTATTATCCATTATCTATTATCCATTATCCATTATCAAGTATCCATTATCCATTAACAATTATCCAGTATCCATTATCCACTATCTATTATCCATTATCCATTATCCATTATCCATTATCCATTATCCATTATCCACTATCTATTTTCCATTATCCATTATCCATTATCCATTATCCATTATCCATTATCCATTATCCATTATCCATTATCCATTATCCATCGTCCATTATGCATCATCCATCGTCCATTATCCAGTATTCATCGTCCTATATCCAGCATCCATTATCTATCATCCACTATCCATTATCCATTTTTTATTATCCATTATCCATTATGAAATATCCATTAGGCATTATCCATCGTCCATTATCTAGGATCCATCCATTATCCATTATCTCTTTTCCAATAGCCATTATCCATTTTCCATTATCCATTATCCATTATCCATTATCCATTATCCATTATCCATTATCCATTATTCATTATCCATTATCCATTATCCATTATCCATTATCCATTATCCATTATCCATTATCCATTATCCATCGTCCATTATCCAGTTTTCATCGTCCTTTATCCAGTATCCATCCACTATCCATTAACTATCATCCACTATCCATTATCCATTATCTATCATCCATTATCCAGTATCCATCCATTATCCACTATTTTTTATCCATTATCCATTATCCATTAACCATTTTCCATTATCCAATATCCATTATCCATTATCCATTATCCATTATCCATTATCCATTATCCATTATCCATTATCCATTATCCATTATCCATTATCCATTATCCATTATCCATTATCCATTATCCATTATCCACTTTCTATTATCCATTATCCATTATCTATTAACCATTATCCATTATCCATTATCCATTATCCATTATCCATTATCCATTATCCATTATCCATTATCCATTATCCATTATCCATTATCCATTATCCATTATCCATTATCCATTATCCATTATCCATTATCCATTATCCATTATCCATTATCCATTATCCATTATCCATTATCCATAATCCATTATCCATTATCCATTATCCATTATCCATTATCCATTATCCATTATCCATTATCCATTATTTATTATCTTTTATCCATTATCCAATAACCATTATCATCTATCCATTATCCATTATCCATTATCCATTATGCATCATCCATCGTCCATTATCCAGTATTCATCGTCCTATATCCAGCATCCATTATCTATCATCCACTATCCATAATCCATTTTTTATTATCCATTATCGATTATGAAATATCCATTAGGCATTTTCCATCGTCCATTATCTAGGATCCATCCATTATCCATTATCTCTTATCCAATATCCATTATCCATTATCCGTTATCCATTATCCATTATCCATTATCCATCGTCCATTAACCATTATCCATTATGCATTATCCATCGTACATTATCCAGTATCCATCATCCATTATCCAGTATCCATCCATTATCCACTATCTATTATCCATATCCATTATTCATTAACCATTATCCATTATCCATTATCCATTATCCATTATCCATTATCAATTATCCATTATCGATTATCCATTATCAATTATCCATTATCCATTATCCATTATCCATTATCCATTATCCATTATCCATTATCCATTATCCATTATCCATTATCCATTATCCATTATCCATTATCCATTATCCATTATCCACTATCTATTATCCATTATCCATTATCTATTAACCATTATCCATTATCCATTATCCATTATCCATTATCCATTATCCATTATCCATTATCCATTATCCATTATCCATTATCCATTATCCATTATCCATTATCCATTATCCATTATCCATTATCCATTATCCATTATCCATTATCCATTATCCATTATCCATTATCCATTATCCATTATCCATTAACCATTATCCATTATCCATTATCCATTATCCATTATCCATAATCCATTATCCATTATCCAGTATTCATCGACTATCCATTATTCATTTTTTATTATCCATTATAAAATATCCATTACGCATTTTCCATCGACCATTATCCAGGATCCATCCATCATCCGATATCCATTATCCATTACCCATTATTCATTATCCATTATCCATTATCCATTATCCATTATCCATTATCCATTTTCCATAATCCATTATCCATTATCCATTATCCATTACCCATTATCCATCGTCCATTAACCATTATCCATTATACATTATCCATCGTACATTATCCAGTATCCATCATCCATTATCGAGTATCCATCCATTATTTACGATCCATTATCCATTATCCATTATCCATTATCCATTATCCATCGTCCATTATCCAGTATTCATCGTCCTTTATCCAGTATCCATCCACTATCCATTATCTATCATCCACTATCCATTATCCATTATCTATCATCCATTATCCTTTATCCATTTTTTATCATCCATTATCCATTATAAAATATCAAATACGCATTATCCATCGTCGATTATCCAGTATCCATCATCCATTATCCAGTATCCATCCATTATCCACTATCTATTATCCATTATCCATTATTTATTAACCATTATCCATTATCCATTATCCATAATCGATTATCCATTATCCATTATCCATTATCCATTATCCATTATCCATTATCCATTATCCATTATCCATTATCCATTATCCATTATCCATTATCCATTATCCATTATCCATTATCCATTATCCATTATCCATTATCCATTATCCATCGTCCATTATCCAGTATTCATCGTCCTTTATCCAGTATCCATCCACTATCCATTAACTATCATCCACTATCCATTATCCATTATCTATCATCCATTGTCCAGTATCCATCCATTATCCACTATTTTTTATCCATTATCCATAATCCATTAACCATTTTCCATTATCCAATATCCATTATCCATTATCCATTATCCATTATCCATTATCCATTATCCATTATCCATTATCCATTATCCATTATCCATTATCCATTATCCATTATCCATTATCCATTATCCATTATCCATTATCCATTATCCATTATCCATTATCCATTATCCATTATCCATTATCCATTATCCATTATCCATTATCCATTATCCATTATCCATTATCCATTATCCATTATCCATTATCCATTATCCATTATCCATTATCCATTATCCATTATCCAGTATTCATCGACTATCCATTATTCATTTTTTATTATCCATTATAAAATATCCATTACGCATTTTCCATCGACCATTATCCAGGATCCATCCATCATCCGATATCCATTATCCATTACCCATTATTCATTATCCATTATCCATTATCCATTATCCATTATCCATTTTCCATAATCCATTATCCATTATCCATTATCCATTACCCATTATCCATCGTCCATTAACCATTATCCATTATACATTATCCATCGTACATTATCCAGTATCCATCATCCATTATCGAGTATCCATCCATTATTTACGATCCATTATCCATTATCCATTATCCATTATCCATTATCCATCGTCCATTATCCAGTATTCATCGTCCTTTATCCAGTATCCATCCACTATCCATTATCTATCATCCACTATCCATTATCCATTATCTATCATCCATTATCCTTTATCCATTTTTTATCATCCATTATCCATTATAAAATATCAAATACGCATTATCCATCGTCGATTATCCAGTATCCATCATCCATTATCCAGTATCCATCCATTATCCACAATTTTTTTTTCCATCATCCATTATCCATTAAACATTATCCATTATCCTTTATCAATAATCCATTGTCTATTATCCATTATCCATTATCCATTATCCATTATCCATTATCCATTATCCATTATCCATTATCCATTATCCATTTTCCATTATCCATTATCCATTATCCATTATCCATTATCCATTATCCATTATCCATTATCCATTATCCATTATCCATTATCCATTATCTATTATCCATTATCCTCTATTCATTATCCATTATCCATTATCCATTTTCCATTATCTATCATCCATTATCCAGTATCCATCCATTATCCACAATTTTTTTTTCCATCATCCATTATCCATTAAACATGATCCATTATCCTTTATCAATAATCCATTATCTATTATCCATTATCCATTATCCATTATCCATTATCCATTATCCATTATCCATTATCCATTATCCATTATCCATTATCCAATATCCATTATTTATTATCTTTTATCCATTATCCAATAACCATTATCAACTATCCATTATCCATTATGCATCATCCATCGTCCATTGTCCAGTATTCATCGTCCTTTATCCAGTATCCATTATCTATCATCCACTATCCATTATCCATTTTTTATTATCCATTATCCATTATCCATAATGAAATATCCATTAGGCATTATCCATCGTCCATTATCTAGGATCCATCCATTATCCATTATCTCTTATCCAATATCCATTATCCATTATCCGTTATCCATTATCCATTATCCATTATCCATCGTCCATTAACCATTATCCATTATGCATTATCCATCGTACATTATCCAGTATCCATCATCCATTATCCAGTATCCATCCATTATCCACTATCTATTATCCATTATCCATTATTCATTAAACATAATCCATTATCCATTATCCATTATCCATTATCCATTATCCATTATCCATTATCCATTATCCATTATCTTTTATCCATTATCCATTATCCATTATCCATTATCCATTATCCATTATCCGTTATCCATTATCCATTATCCATTATCCATCGTCCATTAACCATTATCCATTATGCATTATCCATCGTACATTATACAGTATCCATCATCCATTATCATTATCCAGTATCCATCCATCATCCACTATCTATTATCCATTATCCATTATCCATTATTCATTATCCATTATCCATTATCCATTATCCATTATCCATTATCCATTATCCATTATCCATTATCCATTATCTATTATCCATTATCCAAAATCCATTATCCATTATCCATTATCCATTATCCATTATCCATTATCCATTATCCATTATCCATTATCCATCGTCCATTATCCAGTATTCATCGTCCTTTATCCAGTATCCATCCACTCTCCATTATCTATCATCCACTATCCATTATCCATTATCTATCATCCATTATCCTTTATCCATTTTTTATCATCCATTATCCATTATAAAATATCAAATACGCATTATCCATCGTCCATTATCCAGTATCCATCATCCTTTATCCATTATCCATTATCCATTATCCATTATCCATTATCCATTATCCATTATCCATTATCCATTATCCATTATCCATTATCCATTATCCATTATCCATTATCCATTATCCATTATCTATTATCCATTATCCATTATCCATTATCCATTATCCATTATTTATTATCCATTATCCATTATCCATTATCCATTATCCTTTATCCATTATCCATTATCCATTATCCATTATCCATTATCCATTATCCATTATCCATTATCCATTATCCATTATCCATTATCCATTATCCATTATCCATTATCCATTATCCATTATCCATTATCCATTATCCATTATCCGTTATCCATTATCCATTATCCATCATCCATTATCCATTATCCATTATCCATTAGCCATTATCCATTATCCATTATCTATTATCCATTATCCATTATCCATTATCCATTATCCATTATCCATTATCCATTTTCCATTATCCATTATCCATTATCCATTATCCATTATCTATTATCCATTATCCTCTATTCATTATCCATTATCCATTATCCATAATCCATTATCCATTATCCATTATCTATCATCAATTATCCAGTATCCATCCATTATCCACAATTTTTTTTTCCATCATCCATTATCCATTAAACATTATCCATTATCCTTTATCCATAATCCATTATCTATTATCCATTATCCATTATCCATGATCCATTATCCATTATCCATTATCCATTATCCATTATCCATTATCCATTATCCATTATCCATTATCCATTATCCATTATATATCATCCATTATCCAGTATCCATCCATTATCCACAATTCTTTTTTCCATCATCCATTATCCATTAAACATTATCCATTATCCTTTATCAATAATCCATTATCCATTATCCATTATCCATTATCCATTATCCATTATCCATTATCCATTATCCATTATCCATTATCCATTATCCATTATCCATTATCCATTATCCATTATCCATTATCCATTATCCATTATCCATTATCCATTATCCATTATCCATTTTCCATTATATATCATCCATTATCCAGTATCCATCCATTATCCACAATTCTTTTTTCCATCATCCATTATCCATTAAACATTATCCATTATCCTTTATCAATAATCCATTATCTATTATCCATTATCCATTATCCATTATCCATTATCCATTATCCATTTTCCATTATATATCATCCATTATCCAGTATCCATCCATTATCCACAATTCTTTTTTCCATCATCCATTATCCATTAAACATTATCCATTATCCTTTATCAATAATCCATTATCTATTATCCATTATCCATTATCCATTATCCATTATCCATTATCCATTATCCATTATCCATTATCCATTATCCATTATCCATTAACCATTATCCATTATCCATTATCCATTATCCATTATCCATTATCCATTATCCATTATCCATTATCCATTATCCATTATCCATTATCCATTATCCATTATCCATTTTCCATTATATATCATCCATTATCCAGTATCCATCCATTATCCACAATTCTTTTTTCCATCATCCATTATCCATAAACATTATCCATTATCCTTTATCAATAATCCATTATCTATTATCCATTATCCATTATCCATTATCCATTATCCATTATCCATTATCCATTATCCATTATCCATTATCCATTATCCATTATCCATTATCCATTATCCATTATCCATTATCCATTATCCATTATCCATTATCCATTATCCATTATCCATTATCCATTATCCATTAACCATTATCCATTATCCATTATCCATTATCCATTATCCATAATCCATTATCCATTATCCAGTATTCATCGACTATCCATTATTCATTTTTTATTATCCATTATAAAATATCCATTACGCATTTTCCATCGACCATTATCCAGGATCCATCCATCATCCGATATCCATTATCCATTACCCATTATTCATTATCCATTATCCATTATCCATTATCCATTTTCCATAATCCATTATCCATTATCCATTATCCATTACCCATTATCCATCGTCCATTAACCATTATCCATTATACATTATCCATCGTACATTATCCAGTATCCATCATCCATTATCGAGTATCCATCCATTATTTACGATCCATTATCCATTATCCATTATCCATTATCCATTATCCATCGTCCATTATCCAGTATTCATCGTCCTTTATCCAGTATCCATCCACTATCCATTATCTATCATCCACTATCCATTATCCATTATCTATCATCCATTATCCTTTATCCATTTTTTATCATCCATTATCCATTATAAAATATCAAATACGCATTATCTATCGTCGATTATCCAGTATCCATCATCCATTATCCAGTATCCATCCATTATCCACTATCTATTATCCATTATCCATTATTTATTAACCATTATCCATTATCCATTATCCATAATCGATTATCCATTATCCATTATCCATTATCCATTATCCATTATCCATTATCCATTATCCATTATCCATTATCCATTATCCATTATCCATTATCCATTATCCATTATCCATTATCCATTATCCATTATCCATTATCCATTATCCATTATCCATCGTCCATTATCCAGTATTCATCGTCCTTTATCCAGTATCCATCCACTATCCATTAACTATCATCCACTATCCATTATCCATTATCTATCATCCATTGTCCAGTATCCATCCATTATCCACTATTTTTTATCCATTATCCATAATCCATTAACCATTTTCCATTATCCAATATCCATTATCCATTATCCATTATCCATTATCCATTATCCATTATCCATTATCCATTATCCATTATCCATTATCCATCTTCCATTATCCATTATCCATTATCCATTATCCATTATCCATTATCCATTATCCATTATCCATTATCCATTATCCATTATCCATTATCCATTATCCATTATCCATTATCCATTATCCATTATCCATTATCCATTATCCATTATCCATTATCCATTATCCATTATCCATTATCCATTATCCATTATCCACTATCTATTATCCATTATCCATTTTCTATTAACCATTATCCATTATCCATTATCCATTATCCATTATCCATTATCCATTATCCATTATCCATTATCCATTATCCATTATCCATTATCCATTATCCATTATCCATTATCCATTATCCATTATCCATTATCCATTATCCATTATCCATAATCCATTATCCATTATCCATTATCCATTATCCATTATCCATTATCCATTATTTATTATCTTTTATCCATTATCCAATAACCATTATCATCTATCCATTATCCATTATCCATTATCCATTATGCATCATCCATCGTCCATTATCCAGTATTCATCGTCCTATATCCAGCATCCATTATCTATCATCCACTATCCATTATCCATTTTTTATTATCCATTATCGATTATGAAATATCCATTAGGCATTTTCCATCGTCCATTATCTAGGATCCATCCATTATCCATTATCTCTTATCCAATATCCATTATCCATTATCCATTATCCATTATCCATTATCCATTATCCATCGTCCATTAACCATTATCCATTATGCATTATCCATCGTACATTATCCAGTATCCATCATCCATTATCCAGTATCCATCCATTATCCACTATCTATTATCCATATCCATTATTCATTAACCATTATCCATTATCCATTATCCATTATCCATTATCCATTATCCATTATCCATTATCCATTATCCATTATCCATTATCCATTATCCATTATCCATTATCCATTATCCATTATCCATTATCCATTATCCATTATCCATTATCCATTATCCATTATCCATTATCCATTATCCATTATCCATTATCCATTATCCATTATCCATTATCCATTATCCATTATCCATTATCCATTATCCATTATCCATTATCCATTATCCATTATCAATTATCCATTATCCATTATCGATTATCCATTATCCATTATCCATTAGCCATTATCCATTATCCATTATCCATTATCCATTATCCATTATCCATTATCCATTTTCCATTATCCATTATCCATTATCCATTATCCATTAACCATTATCCATTATCCATTATCCATTATCCATAATCCATTATCCATTATCCATTTTCCATTATCCATTTTCCATTATATATCATCCATTATCCAGTATCCATCCATTATCCACAATTCTTTTTTCCATCATCCATTATCCATAAACATTATCCATTATCCTTTATCAATAATCCATTATCTATTATCCATTATCCATTATCCATTATCCATTATCCATTATCCATTATCCATTATCCATTATCCATTATCCATTATCCATTATCCATTATCCATTATCCATTATCCATTATCCATTATCCATTATCCATTATCCATTATCCATTATCCATTATCCATTATCCATTATCCATTAACCATTATCCATTATCCATTATCCATTATCCATTATCCATAATCCATTATCCATTATCCAGTATTCATCGACTATCCATTATTCATTTTTTATTATCCATTATAAAATATCCATTACGCATTTTCCATCGACCATTATCCAGGATCCATCCATCATCCGATATCCATTATCCATTACCCATTATTCATTATCCATTATCCATTATCCATTATCCATTTTCCATAATCCATTATCCATTATCCATTATCCATTACCCATTATCCATCGTCCATTAACCATTATCCATTATACATTATCCATCGTACATTATCCAGTATCCATCATCCATTATCGAGTATCCATCCATTATTTACGATCCATTATCCATTATCCATTATCCATTATCCATTATCCATCGTCCATTATCCAGTATTCATCGTCCTTTATCCAGTATCCATCCACTATCCATTATCTATCATCCACTATCCATTATCCATTATCTATCATCCATTATCCTTTATCCATTTTTTATCATCCATTATCCATTATAAAATATCAAATACGCATTATCTATCGTCGATTATCCAGTATCCATCATCCATTATCCAGTATCCATCCATTATCCACTATCTATTATCCATTATCCATTATTTATTAACCATTATCCATTATCCATTATCCATAATCGATTATCCATTATCCATTATCCATTATCCATTATCCATTATCCATTATCCATTATCCATTATCCATTATCCATTATCCATTATCCATTATCCATTATCCATTATCCATTATCCATTATCCATTATTCATTATCCATTATCCATTATCCATTATCCATTATCCATCGTCCATTATCCAGTATTCATCGTCCTTTATCCAGTATCCATCCACTATCCATTAACTATCATCCACTATCCATTATCCATTATCTATCATCCATTGTCCAGTATCCATCCATTATCCACTATTTTTTATCCATTATCCATAATCCATTAACCATTTTCCATTATCCAATATCCATTATCCATTATCCATTATCCATTATCCATTATCCATTATCCATTATCCATTATCCATTATCCATTATCCATTATCCATCTTCCATTATCCATTATCCATTATCCATTATCCATTATCCATTATCCATTATCCATTATCCATTATCCATTATCCATTATCCATTATCCATTATCCATTATCCATTATCCATTATCCATTATCCATTATCCATTATCCATTATCCATTATCCATTATCCATTATCCATTATCCATTATCCATTATCCATTATCCACTATCTATTATCCATTATCCATTTTCTATTAACCATTATCCATTATCCATTATCCATTATCCATTATCCATTATCCATTATCCATTATCCATTATCCATTATCCATTATCCATTATCCATTATCCATTATCCATTATCCATTATCCATAATCCATTATCCATTATCCATTATCCATTATCCATTATCCATTATCCATTATCCATTATTTATTATCTTTTATCCATTATCCAATAACCATTATCATCTATCCATTATCCATTATCCATTATCCATTATGCATCATCCATCGTCCATTATCCAGTATTCATCGTCCTATATCCAGCATCCATTATCTATCATCCACTATCCATTATCCATTTTTTATTATCCATTATCGATTATGAAATATCCATTAGGCATTTTCCATCGTCCATTATCTAGGATCCATCCATTATCCATTATCTCTTATCCAATATCCATTATCCATTATCCATTATCCATTATCCATTATCCATTATCCATCGTCCATTAACCATTATCCATTATGCATTATCCATCGTACATTATCCAGTATCCATCATCCATTATCCAGTATCCATCCATTATCCACTATCTATTATCCATATCCATTATTCATTAACCATTATCCATTATCCATTATCCATTATCCATTATCCATTATCCATTATCCATTATCCATTATCCATTATCCATTATCCATTATCCATTATCCATTATCCATTATCCATTATCCATTATCCATTATCCATTATCCATTATCCATTATCCATTATCCATTATCCATTATCCATTATCCATTATCCATTATCCATTATCCATTATCCATTATCCATTATCCATTATCCATTATCCATTATCCATTATCCATTATCCATTATCCATTATCCATTATCCATTATCCATTATCCATTATCCATTATCCATTATCAATTATCTATTATCCATTATCGATTATCCATTATCCATTATCCATTAGCCATTATCCATTATCCATTATCCATTATCCATTATCCATTATCCATTATCCATTATCCATTTTCCATTATCCATTATCCATTATCCATTATCCATTAACCATTATCCATTATCCATTATCCATTATCCATAATCCATAATCCATTATCCATTTTCCATTATCCATGATCCATTATCCATAATCCATAATCCATTATCCATTTTCCATTATCCATTATCCATTATCAATTATCCATTATCCATTATACATTATCCATTATCCATCGTCCATTATCCAGTATTCATCGTCCTTTATCCAGTATCCATTATCTATCATCCACTATCCATTATCCATTTTTTATTATCTATTATCCATTATGAAATATCCATTAGGCATTATCAATCGTCCATTATCTAGAATCCATCCATTATCCATTATCTCTTATCCAATATCCATTATCCATCATCCGTTATCCATGATCCATTATCCATTATCCATTATCCATTATCCATTATCCATTATCCATTATCCATTATCCACTATCCATTATCCATTATCCATTATCCATTATGCATCATCCATCGTCCACTATCCAGGATCCATTATCCATTATCTTTTATCCAATATCCATTATCCATTATCCATCGTCCATTAACCATTATCCTTTTTGCATAATCCATCATCCATTATCCAGTATACATCATCTTTTATCAAGTTCGCATCCATTATCCATTATCTATTATCCATTATCTCTTATCCATTATCCATTATCCATTATCAATAATCCCTTATCCATTATCCATTATCCATTATCCATTATCCATTATCCATTATCCATTATCCATTATCCATTATCCATTATCCATTATCCATTATCCATTATCCATTATCCATTATCCATTATCCATTATCCATTATCCATTATCCATTATCCATTATCCATTATCCATTATCCAATATCCATTATCCATTATCCATTATCCATTATCCACTATCTTTTATCCATTATCCATTATCTATTAACCATTATCCATTATCCATTATCCATTATCCATTATCCATTATCCATTATCCATTATCCATTATCCATTATCCATTATCCATTATCCATTATCCATTATCCATTATCCATTATCCATTATCCATTATCCATTATCCATTATCCATTATCCATTATCCATTATCCAGTATCCATTATCCACTATCTATTATCCATTATCCATTATCTATTAACCATTATCCATTATCCATTATCCATTATCCATTATCCATTATCCATTATCCATTATCCATTATCCATTATCCATTATCCATTATCCATTATCCATTATCCATTATCCATTATCCATTATCCATTATCCATTATCCATTATCCATTATCCATTATCCATTATCCATTATCCATTATCCATTATCCATTATCCATTAACCATTATCCATTATCCATTATCCATTTTCCATAATCCATTATCCATTATCCATTATCCATTATTCATTATCCATTATCCATTATCCATTATCCATTATCCATTATCCATTATCCATTATCCATTAACCATTATCCATTATGCATTATCCATTATCCATCATCCATTATCCATTATCCATTTTCCATTATCCATTATCCATTATCAATTATCCATTATCCATTATACATTATCCATTATCCATCGTCCATTATCCAGTATTCATCGTCCTTTATCCAGTATCCATTATCTATCATCCACTATCCATTATCCATTTTTTATTATCCATTATCCATTATGAAATATCCATTAGGCATTATCAATCGTCCATTACCTAGAATCCATCCATTATCCATTATCTCTTATCCAATATCCATTATCCATCATCCGTTATCCATGATCCATTATCCATTATCCATTATCCATTATCCATTATCCATTATCCATTATCCATTATCCATTATCCATTATCCATTATCCATTATCCATTATCCACTATCCATTATCCATTATCCATTATCCATTATCCATTATCCATTATGCATCATCCATCGTCCACTATCCAGGATCCATTATCCATTATCTTTTATCCAATATCCATTATCCATTATCCATCGTCCATTAACCATTATCCTTTTTGCATAATCCATCATCCATTATCCAGTATACATCATCTTTTATCAAGTATACATCCATTATCCATTATCTATTATCCATGATCTATTATTCATTATCGATTATCCATTATCAATTATCCATTATCCATTATCCATTATCCATTATCCATTATCCATTATCCATTATCCATTATCCATTATCCATTATCCATTATCCATTATCCATTATCCATTATCCATTATCCATTATCCATTATCCATTATCCATTATCCATTATCCATTATCCATTATCCATTATCCATTATCCATTATCCATTATCCATTATCCATTATCCATTATCCATTATCCATTATCCATTATCCATTATCCATTATCCATTATCCATTATCCATTATCCATTATCCATTATCCATTATCCATTATCCATTATCCATTATCCACTTTCTATTATCCATTATCCATAATCTATTAACCATTATCCATTATCCATTATCCATTATCCATTATCCATTATCAATTATCCATTATCCATTATCCATTATCCATTATCCATTATCCATTATCCATGATACATTATCCATTATCCATTATCCATTATCCATTATCCATTATCCATTATCCATTATCCATTATCCATTATCCCTTATCCATTATCCATTATCCATTATCCATTATCCATTATCCATTATTTATTATCTTTTATCCATTATCCAATAACCATTATCATCTATCTATTATCCATTATCCATTATCCATTATGCATCATCCATCGTCCATTATCCAGTATTCATCGTCTTATATCCAGCATCCATTATCTATCATCCACTATCCATTATCCATTTTTTATTAACTATTATCCATTATGAAATATCCATTAGGCATTATCCATCGTCCATTATCTAGGATCCATCCATTATCCATTTTCTCTTATCCAATATCCATTATCCATTATCCATTATCCATTATCCATTATCCATTATCCATTATCCATTATCCATTATCCATTATCCATTATCCATTATCCATTATCCATAATCCATTATCCATTATCCATTATCCATTATCCATTATCCATTATCCATTATCCATTATCCATTATTTATTATCTTTTATCCATTATCCAATAACCATTATCATCTATCCATTATCCATTATCCATTATCCATTATGCATCATCCATCGTCCATTATCCAGTATTCATCGTCTTATATCCAGCATCCATTATCTATCATCCACTATCCATTATCCATTTTTTATTATCCATTATCGATTATGAAATATCCATTAGGCATTTTCCATCGTCCATTATCTAGGATCCATCCATTATCCATTATCTCTTATCCAATATCCATTATCCATTATCCATTATCCATTATCCATTATCCATTATCCATCGTCCATTAACCATTATCCATTATGCATTATCCATCGTACATTATCCAGTATCCATCATCCATTATCCAGTATCCATCCATTATCCACTATCTATTATCCATATCCATTATTCATTAACCATTATCCATTATCCATTATCCATTATCCATTATCCATTATCCATTATCCATTATCCATTATCCATTATCCATTATCCATTATCCATTATCCATTATCCATTATCCATTATCCATTATCCATTATCCATTATCCATTATCCATTATCCATTATCCATTATCCATTATCCATTATCCATTATCCATTATCCATTATCCATTATCCATTATCCATTATCCATTATCCATTATCCATTATCCATTATCCATTATCCATTATCAATTATCCATTATCCATTATCGATTATCCATTATCTATTATCCATTAGCCATTATCCATTATCCATTATCCATTATCCATTATCCATCGTCCATTAACCATTATCCATTATGCATTATCCATCGTACATTATCCAGTATCCATCATCCATTATCCAGTATCCATCCATTATCCACTATCTATTATCCATATCCATTATTCATTAACCATTATCCATTATCGATTATCCATTATCCATTATCCATTATCCATTATCCATTATCCATTATCCATTATCCATTATCCATTATCCATTATCCATTATCCATTATCCATTATCCATTATCCATTATCCATTATCCATTATCCATTATCCATTATCCATTATCCATTATCCATTATCCATTATCCATTATCCATTATCCATTATCCATTATCCATTATCCATTATCAATTATCCATTATCCATTATCGATTATCCATTATCTATTATCCATTAGCCATTATCCATTATCCATTATCCATTATCCATTATCCATTATCCATTTTCCAATATCCATTATCCATTATCCATTATCCATTAACCATTATCCATTATCCATTATCCATTATCCATAATCCATAATCCATTATCCATTTTCCATTATCCATGATCCATTATCCATAATCCATAATCCATTATCCATTTTCCATTATCCATTATCCATTATCAATTATCCATAATCCATTATTTATTATCCATTATCCATCGTCCATTATCCAGTATTCATCGTCCTTTATCCAGTATCCATTATCTATCATCCACTATCCATTATCCATTTTTTATTATCTATTATCCATTATGAAATATCCATTAGGCATTATCAATCGTCCATTATCTAGAATCCATCCATTATCCATTATCTCTTATCCAATATCCATTATCCATCATCCGTTATCCATGAACCATTATCCATTATCCATTATCCATTATCCATTATCCATTATCCATTATCCATTATCCACTATCCATTATCCATTATCCATTATCCATTATGCATCATCCATCGTCCACAAACCAGGATCCATTATCCATTATCTTTTATCCAATATCCATTATCCATTATCCATCGTCCATTAACCATTATCCTTTTTGCATAATCCATCATCCATTATCCAGTATACATCATCTTTTATCAAGTTTCCATCCATTATCCATTATCTATTATCCATTATCTCTTATCCATTATCCATTATCCATTATCAATAATCCCTTATCCATTATCCATTATCCATTATCCATTATCCATTATCCATTATCCATTATCCATTATCCATTATCCATTATCCATTATCCATTATCCATTATCCATTATCCATTATCCATTATCCATTATCCATTATCCAATATCCATTATCCATTATCCATTATCCATTATCCATTATCCATTATCCATTATCCATTATCCATTATCCATTATCCATTATTTATTATCTTTTATCCATTATCCAATAACCATTATCATCTATCCATTATCCATTATCCATTATCCATTATGCATCATCCATCGTCCATTATCCAGTATTCATCGTCCTATATCCAGCATCCATTATCTATCATCCACTATCCATTATCCATTTTTTATTATCCATTATCGATTATGAAATATCCATTAGGCATTTTCCATCGTCCATTATCTAGGATCCATCCATTATCCATTATCTCTTATCCAATATCCATTATCCATTATCCGTTATCCATTATCCATTATCCATTATCCATCGTCCATTAACCATTATCCATTATGCATTATCCATCGTACATTATCCAGTATCCATCATCCATTATCCAGTATCCATCCATTATCCACTATCTATTATCCATATCCATTATTCATTAACCATTATCCATTATCCATTATCCATTATCCATTATCCATTATCCATTATCCATTATCCATTATCCATTATCCATTATCCATTATCCATTATCCATTATCCATTATCCATTATCCATTATCCATTATCCATTATCCATTATCCATTATCCATTATCCATTATCCATTATCCATTATCCATTATCCATTATCCATTATCCATTATCCATTATCCATTATCCATTATCCATTATCCATTATCCATTATCCATGATCCATTATCCATTATCCATTATCCATTATCCATTATCCATTATCCATTATCCATTATCAATTATCCATTATCCATTATCGATTATCCATTATCCATTATCCATTAGCCATTATCCATTATCCATTATCCATTATCCATTATCCATTATCCATTATCCATTTTCCATTATCCATTATCCATTATCCATTATCCATTAACCATTATCCATTATCCATTATCCATTATCCATAATCCATAATCCATTATCCATTTTCCATTATCCATGATCCATTATCCATAATCCATAATCCATTATCCATTTTCCATTATCCATTATCCATTATCCATTATCCATTATCCATTATCCATTATCCATTATCCATCGTCCATTATCCAGTATTCATCGTCCTTTATCCAGTATCCATTATCTATCATCCACTATCCATTATCCATTTTTTATTATCTATTATCCATTATGAAATATCCATTAGGCATTATCAATCGTCCATTATCTAGAATCCATCCATTATCCATTATCTCTTATCCAATATCCATTATCCATCATCCGTTATCCATTATCCATTATCCATTATCCATTATCCATTATCCATTATCCATTATCCATTATCCATTATCCACTATCCATTATCCATTATCCATTATCCATTATGCATCATCCATCGTCCACTATCCAGGATCCATTATCCATTATCTTTTATCCAATATCCATTATCCATTATCCATCGTCCATTAACCATTATCCTTTTTGCATAATCCATCATCCATTATCCAGTATACATCATCTTTTATCAAGTTCGCATCCATTATCCATTATCTATTATCCATTATCTCTTATCCATTATCCATTATCCATTATCAATAATCCCTTATCCATTATCCATTATCCATTATCCATTATCCATTATCCATTATCCATTATCCATTATCCATTATCCATTATCCATTATCCATTATCCATTATCCATTATCCATTATCCATTATCCATTATCCATTATCCATTATCCATTATCCATTATCCATTATCCAATATCCATTATCCATTATCCATTATCCATTATCCACTATCTTTTATCCATTATCCATTATCTATTAACCATTATCCATTATCCATTATCCATTATCCATTATCCATTATCCATTATCCATTATCCATTATCCATTATCCATTATCCATTATCCATTATCCATTATCCATTATCCATTATCCATTATCCATTATCCATTATCCATTATCCATTATCCATTATCCATTATCCATTATCCAGTATCCATTATCCACTATCTATTATCCATTATCCATTATCTATTAACCATTATCCATTATCCATTATCCATTATCCATTATCCATTATCCATTATCCATTATCCATTATCCATTATCCATTATCCATTATCCATTATCCATTATCCATTATCCATTATCCATTATCCATTATCCATTATCCATTATCCATTATCCATTATCCATTATCCATTATCCATTATCCATTATCCATTATCCATTATCCATTAACCATTATCCATTATCCATTATCCATTTTCCATAATCCATTATCCATTATCCATTATTCATTATCCATTATCCATTATCCATTATCCATTATCCATTATCCATTATCCATTATCCATTAACCATTATCCATTATGCATTATCCATTATCCATCATCCATTATCCATTATCCATTTTCCATTATCCATTATCCATTATCAATTATCCATTATCCATTATACATTATCCATTATCCATCGTCCATTATCCAGTATTCATCGTCCTTTATCCAGTATCCATTATCTATCATCCACTATCCATTATCCATTTTTTATTATCCATTATCCATTATGAAATATCCATTAGGCATTATCAATCGTCCATTACCTAGAATCCATCCATTATCCATTATCTCTTATCCAATATCCATTATCCATCATCCGTTATCCATGATCCATTATCCATTATCCATTATCCATTATCCATTATCCATTATCCATTATCCATTATCCATTATCCATTATGCATCATCCATCGTCCACTATCCAGGATCCATTATCCATTATCTTTTATCCAATATCCATTATCCATTATCCATCGTCCATTAACCATTATCCTTTTTGCATAATCCATCATCCATTATCCAGTATACATCATCTTTTATCAAGTATACATCCATTATCCATTATCCATTATCCATTATCCATTATCCATTATCCATTATCCATTATCCATTATCCATTATCCATTATCCATTATCCATTATCCATTATCCATTATCCATTATCCATTATCCATTATCCATTATCCATTATCCATTATCCATTATCCATTATCCATTATCCATTATCCATTATCCATTATCCATTATCCATTATCCATTATCCATTATCCATTATCCATTATCCATTATCCATTATCCATTATCCATTATCCATTATCCATTATCCACTTTCTATTATCCATTATCCATTATCTATTAACCATTATCCATTATCCATTATCCATTATCCATTATCCATTATCAATTATCCATTATCCATTATCCATTATCCATTATCCATTATCCATTATCCATGATACATTATCCATTATCCATTATCCATTATCCATTATCCATTATCCATTATCCATTATCCATTATCCATTATCCATTATCCATTATCCATTATCCATTATCCATTATCCATTATTTATTATCTTTTATCCATTATCCAATAACCATTATCATCTATCTATTATCCATTATCCATTATCCATTATGCATCATCCATCGTCCATTATCCAGTATTCATCGTCTTATATCCAGCATCCATTATCTATCATCCACTATCCATTATCCATTTTTTATTAACTATTATCCATTATGAAATATCCATTAGGCATTATCCATCGTCCATTATCTAGGATCCATCCATTATCCATTTTCTCTTATCCAATATCCATTATCCATTATCCATTATCCATTATCCATTATCCATTATCCATTATCCATTATCCATTATCCATTATCCATTATCCATTATCCATTATCCATTATCCATTATCCATTATCCATTATCCATTATCCATTATCCATTATCCATTATTTATTATCTTTTATCCATTATCCAATAACCATTATCATCTATCCATTATCCATTATCCATTATCCATTATGCATCATCCATCGTCCATTATCCAGTATTCATCGTCTTATATCCAGCATCCATTATCTATCATCCACTATCCATTATCCATTTTTTATTATCCATTATCGATTATGAAATATCCATTAGGCATTTTCCATCGTCCATTATCTAGGATCCATCCATTATCCATTATCTCTTATCCAATATCCATTATCCATTATCCATCGTCCATTAACCATTATCCATTATGCATTATCCATCGTACATTATCCAGTATCCATCATCCATTATCCAGTATCCATCCATTATCCACTATCTATTATCCATATCCATTATTCATTAACCATTATCCATTATCCATTATCCATTATC
The DNA here is from genome assembly GCA_929108145.2 of Limnephilus rhombicus. Classification (NCBI taxonomy): domain Eukaryota; kingdom Metazoa; phylum Arthropoda; class Insecta; order Trichoptera; family Limnephilidae; genus Limnephilus; species Limnephilus rhombicus. The sequence goes on from OV815288.1 coordinate 23,541,469, forward strand.
CATTATCCATTATCCATTATCCATTATCCATTATCCATTATCCATTATCCATTATCCATTATCCATTATCCATTATCCATTATCCATTATCCATTATCCATTATCCATTATCCATTATCCATTATCCATTATCCATTATCCATTATCCATTATCCATTATCCATTATCCATTATCCATTATCCATTATCCATTATCCATTATCCATTATCCATTATCCATTATCAATTATCCATTATCCATTATCCATTATCCATTATCTATTATCCATTAGCCATTATCCATTATCCATTATCCATTATCCATTATCCATTATCCATTTTCCAATATCCATTATCCATTATCCATTATCCATTAACCATTATCCATTATCCATTATCCATTATCCATAATCCATAATCCATTATCCATTTTCCATTATCCATGATCCATTATCCATAATCCATAATCCATTATCCATTTTCCATTATCCATTATCCATTATCAATTATCCATAATCCATTATTTATTATCCATTATCCATCGTCCATTATCCAGTATTCATCGTCCTTTATCCAGTATCCATTATCTATCATCCACTATCCATTATCCATTTTTTATTATCTATTATCCATTATGAAATATCCATTAGGCATTATCAATCGTCCATTATCTAGAATCCATCCATTATCCATTATCTCTTATCCAATATCCATTATCCATCATCCGTTATCCATGAACCATTATCCATTATCCATTATCCATTATCCATTATCCATTATCCATTATCCATTATCCATTATCCATTATCCACTATCCATTATCCATTATCCATTATCCATTATGCATCATCCATCGTCCACAAACCAGGATCCATTATCCATTATCTTTTATCCAATATCCATTATCCATTATCCATCGTCCATTAACCATTATCCTTTTTGCATAATCCATCATCCATTATCCAGTATACATCATCTTTTATCAAGTTTCCATCCATTATCCATTATCTATTATCCATTATCTCTTATCCATTATCCATTATCCATTATCAATAATCCCTTATCCATTATCCATTATCCATTATCCATTATCCATTATCCATTATCCATTATCCATTATCCATTATCCATTATCCATTATCCATTATCCATTATCCATTATCCATTATCCATTATCCATTATCCAATATCCATTATCCATTATCCATTATCCATTATCCACTATCTTTTATCCATTATCCATTATCTATTAACCATTATCCATTATCCATTATCCATTATCCATTATCCATTATCCATTATCCATTATCCATTATCCATTATCCATTATCCATTATCCATTATCCATTATCCATTATCCATTATCCATTATCCATTATCCATTATCCATTATCCATTATCCATTATCCATTATCCATTATCCATTATCCATTATCCATTATCCATTATCCATTATCCATTATCCAGTATCCATTATCCACTATCTATTATCCATTATCCATTATCTATTAACCATTATCCATTATCCATTATCCATTATCCATTATCCATTATCCATTATCCATTATCCATTATCCATTATCCATTATCCATTATCCATTATCCATTATCCATTATCCATTATCCATTATCCATTATCCATTATCCATTATCCATTATCCATTATCCATTATCCATTATCCATTATCCATTAACCATTATCCATTATCCATTATCCATTTTCCATAATCCATTATCCATTATCCATTATCCATTATTCATTATCCATTATCCATTATCCATTATCCATTATCCATTATCCATTAACCATTATCCATTATGCATTATCCATTATCCATCATCCATTATCCATTATCCATTTTCCATTATCCATTATCCATTATCAATTATCCATTATCCATTATACATTATCCATCGTCCATTATCCAGTATTCATCGTCCATTATCCATTATCCATTATGCATTATCCATTATCCATCATCCATTATCCATTATCCATTTTCCATTATCCATTATCCATTATCCATTATCCATTATCCATTATCCATTATCCATTATCCATTATCCATTATCCATTATCCATTATCCATTATCCATTATCCATTTTCCATTATCCATTATCCATTATCCATTATCCATTATCCATTATCCATTATCCAGTATCCATTATCCACTATCTATTATCCATTATCCATTATCTATTAACCATTATCCATTATCCATTATCCATTATCCATTATCCATTATCCATTATCCATTATCCATTATCCATTATCCATTATCCATTATCCATTATCCATTATCCATTATCCATTATCCATTATCCATTATCCATTATCCATTATCCATTATCCATTATCCATTATCCATTATCCATTATCCATTTACCATTATCCATTATCCATTTTCCATAATCCATTATCCATTATCCATTATCCATTATTCATTATCCATTATCCATTATCCATTATCCATTATCCATTATCCATTAACCATTATCCATTATGCATTATCCATTATCCATCATCCATAATCCATTATCCATTTTCCATTATCCATTATCCATTATCAATTATCCATAATCCATTATTTATTATCCATTATCCATCGTCCATTATCCAGTATTCATCGTCCTTTATCCAGTATCCATTATCTATCATCCACTATCCATTATCCATTTTTTATTATCTATTATCCATTATGAAATATCCATTAGGCATTATCAATCGTCCATTATCTAGAATCCATCCATTATCCATTATCTCTTATCCAATATCCATTATCCATCATCCGTTATCCATGAACCATTATCCATTATCCATTATTTATTATCCATTATCCATTATCCATTATCCATTATCCACTATCCATTATCCATTATCCATTATCCATTATGCATCATCCATCGTCCACTATCCAGGATCCATTATCCATTATCTATTATCCATTATCCATTATCCATTATCCATCGTCCATTAACCATTATCCTTTTTGCATAATCCATCATCCATTATCCAGTATACATCATCTTTTATCAAGTTTCCATCCATTATCCATTATCTATTATCCATTATCTCTTATCCATTATCCATTATCCATTATCAATAATCCCTTATCCATTATCCATTATCCATTATCCATTATCCATTATCCATTATCCATTATCCATTATCCATTATCCATTATCCATTATCCATTATCCATTATCCATTATCCATTATCCATTATCCATTATCCATTATCCATTATCCATTATCCAATATCCATTATCCATTATCCATTATCCATTATCCACTATCTTTTATCCATTATCCATTATCTATTAACCATTATCCATTATCCATTATCCATTATCCATTATCCATTATCCATTATCCATTATCCATTATCCATTATCCATTATCCATTATCCATTATCCATTATCCATTATCCATTATCCATTATCGATTATCCATTATCCATTATCCATTATCCATTATCCATTATCCATTATCCATTATCCATTATCCATTATCCATTATCCATTATCCAGTATCCATTATCCACTATCTATTATCCATTATCCATTATCTATTAACCATTATCCATTATCCATTATCCATTATCCATTATCCATTATCCATTATCCATTATCCATTATCCATTATCCATTATCCATTATCCATTATCCATTATCCATTATCCATTATCCATTATCCATTATCCATTATCCATTATCCATTATCCATTATCCATTAACCATTATCCATTATCCATTTTCCATAATCCATTATCCATTATCCATTATCCATTATTCATTATCCATTATCCATTATCCATTATCCATTATCCATTATCCAATAACCATTATCCATTATGCATTATCCATTATCCATCATCCATTATCCATTATCCATTTTCCATTATCCATTATCCATTATCAATTATCCATTATCCATTATACATTATCCATTATCCATCGTCCATTATCCAGTATTCATCGTCCTTTATCCAGTATCCATTATCTATCATCCACTATCCATTATCCATTTTTTATTATCCATTATCCATTATGAAATATCCATTAGGCATTATCAATCGTCCATTATCTAGAATCCATCCATTATCCATTATCTCTTATCCAATATCCATTATCCATCATCCGTTATCCATGATCCATTATCCATTATCCATTATCCATTATCCATTATCCATTATCCATTATCCATTATCCATTATCCATTATCCATTATCCATTATCCATTATCCACTATCCATTATCCATTATCCATTAACCATTATCCATTATCCATTATCCATTTTCCATAATCCATTATCCATTATCCATTATCCATTATTCATTATCCATTATCCATTATCCATTATCCATTATCCATTATCCATTAACCATTATCCATTATGCATTATCCATTATCCATCATCCATTATCCATTATCCATTTTCCATTATCCATTATCCATTATCAATTATCCATTATCCATTATACATTATCCATTATCCATCGTCCATTATCCAGTATTCATCGTCCTTTATCCAGTATCCATTATCTATCATCCACTATCCATTATCCATTTTTTATTATCCATTATCCATTATGAAATATCCATTAGGCATTATCAATCGTCCATTATCTAGAATCCATCCATTATCCATTATCTCTTATCCAATATCCATTATCCATCATCCATTATCCATGATCCATTATCCATTATCCATTATCCATTATCCATTATCCATTATCCATTATCCATTATCCATTATCCATTATCCATTATCCATTATCCATTATCCATTATCCATTATCCATTATCCATTATCCATTATGCATCATCCATCGTCCACTATCCAGGATCCATTATCCATTATTTTTTATCCATTATCCATTATCCATTATCCATCGTCCATTAACCATTATCCTTTTTGCATAATCCATCATCCATTATCCAGTATACATCATCTTTTATCAAGTATACATCCATTATCCATTATCTATTATCCATGATCTATTATTCATTATCCATTATCCATTATCAATTATCCATTATCCATTATCCATTATCCATTATCCATTATCCATTATCCATTATCCATTATCCATTATCCATTATCCATTATCCATTATCCATTATCCATTATCCATTATCCATTATCCATTATCCATTATCCATTATCCATTATCCATTATCCATTATCCATTATCCATTATCCATTATCCATTATCCATTATCCATTATCCATTATCCATTATCCATTATCCATTATCCATTATCCATTATCCATTATCCATTATCCATTATCCATTATCCATTATCCATTATCCACTATCTATTATCCATTATCCATTATCTATTAACCATTATCCATTATCCATTATCCATTATCCATTATCCATTATCCATTATCAATTATCCATTATCCATTATCCATTATCCATTATCCATTATCCATTATCCATGATACATTATCCATTATCCATTATCCATTATCCATTATCCATTATCCATTATCCATTATCCATTATCCATTATCCATTATCCATTATCCATTATCCATTATCCATTATTTATTATCTTTTATCCATTATCCAATAACCATTATCATCTATCTATTATCCATTATCCATTATCCATTATGCATCATCCATCGTCCATTATCCAGTATTCATCGTCTTATATCCAGCATCCATTATCTATCATCCACTATCCATTATCCATTTTTTATTAACTATTATCCATTATGAAATATCCATTAGGCATTATCCATCGTCCATTATCTAGGATCCATCCATTATCCATTTTCTCTTATCCAATATCCATTATCCATTATCCGTTATCCATTATCCATTATGCATTATCCATCGTCCATTATCCAGTATTCATCGTCCTTTATCCAGTATCCATCCATTATCCACTATCTATTATCCATATCCATTATTCAATAACCATTATCCATTATCCATTATCCATTATCCATTATCCATTATCCACTATCCATTATCCATTATCCATTATCCATTATGCATCATCCATCGTCCACTATCCAGGATCCATTATCCATTATCTTTTATCCAATATCCATTATCCATTATCCATCGTCCATTAACCATTATCCTTTTTGCATAATCCATCATCCATTATCCAGTATACATCATCTTTTATCAAGTATCCATCCATTATCCATTATCTATTATCCATTATCTATTATCCATTATCCATTATCCAGTATCCATTATCCATTAACAATTATCCATTATCCATTATCCACTATCTATTATCCATTATCCATTATCCATTATCCATTATCCATTATCCACTATCTATTATCCATTATCCATTATCCATTATCCATTATCCATTATCCATTATCCATTATCCATTATCCATTATCCATTATCCATTATCCATTATCCATTATCCATTATCCATCGTCCATTATGCATCATCCATCGTCCATTATCCAGTATTCATCGTCCTATATCCAGCATCCATTATCGATCATCCACTATCCATTATCCATTTTTTATTATCCATTATCCATTATGAAATATCCATTAGGCATTATCCATCGTCCATTATCTAGGATCCATCCATTATCCATTATCTCTTATCCAATAGCCATTATCCATTTTCCATTATCCATTATCCATTATCCATTATCCATTATCCATTATCCATTATCCATTATCCATTATCCATTATCCATTATCCATTATCCATTATCCATTATCCATTATCCATTATCCATTATCCATTATCCATTATCCATTATCCATTATCCATTATTTATTATCCATTATCCATTATCAAATATCCATTATCCATTATTTATTATTTTTTATCCATTATCCAATAACCATTATCATCTATCCATTATCCATTATCCATTATGCATCATCCATCGTCCATTATCCAGAATTCATCGTCCTATATCCAGCATCCATTATCTATCCTCCACTATCCATTATCCATTTTTTATTATCCATTATCCATTATGAAATATCCATTAGGCATTATCCATCGTCCATTATCTAGAATCCATCCATTATCCATTATCTCTTATCCAATATCCATTATCCATTATCCGTTATCCATTATCCATTATCCATTATCCATCGTCCATTAACCATTATCCATTATGCATTATCCATCGTACATTATCCAGTATCCATCATCCATTATCCAGTATCCATCCATTATCCACTATCTATTATCCATTATCCATTATTCATTAACCATTATCCATTATCCATTATCCATTATCCATTATCCATTATCCATTATCCATAATCCATTATCCATTATCCATTATCCATTATCCATTATCCATTATCCATTATCCATTATCCATTATAAATTATCCATTATCCATTTTCTATTATTTATTATCCATTATCCATTATCCATTATCCATTATCCATTATCCATTATCCATTATCCATTATCCATTATCCATTATCCATTATCCATTATCCATTATCCATTATCCATTATCCATTATCCATTATCCATTATCGATTATCCATTATCCATTATCCATTATCTATTATGCATCATCCATCGTCCATTGTCCAGTATTCATTGTCCTTTATCCAGTATTCATCGACTATCCATTATCCTTTTTTTATTATCCATTATAAAATATCCATTACGCATTTTCCATCGACCATTATCCAGGATCCATCCATCATCCAATATCCATTATCCGTTATCCATTATTCATTATCCATTATCCATTATCCATTATCCATTATCCATAATCCATTATCCATTATCTATTATCCATTATCCATAATCCATTATCTATTATCAATTATCCATTATCCATAATCCATTATCTATTAACCATTATCCATTATCCATTATCCATTATCCATTATCAATTATCCATTATCCATTATCCATTATCCATTATCCATTATCCATTATCCATTATCCATTATCCATTATCCATTATCCATTATCGATTATCCCTTATCCATTATCCATTATCCATTATCCATTATCCATTATCCATTATCCATTATCCATTATCCATTATCAAATATCCATTATCCATTATTTATTATCTTTTATCCATTATCCAATAACCATTATCATCTATCCATTATCCATTATCCATTATGCATCATCCATCGTCCATTATCCAGTATTCATCGTCCTATATCCAGCATCCATTATCTATCATCCACTATCCATTATCCATTTTTTATTATCCATTATCCATTATCCAATAACCATTATCATCTATCCATTATCCATTATCCATTATGCATCATCCATCGTCCATTATCCAGTATTCATCGTCCTATATCCAGCATCCATTATCTATCATCCACTATCCATTATCCATTTTTTATTATCCATTATCCATTATGAAATATCCATTAGGCATTATCTATCGTCCATTATCTAGGATCCATCCATTATCCATTATCTCTTATCCAATATGCATTATCCATTATCCGTTATCCATTATCAATTATCGATTATCCATCGTCCATTAACCATTATCCATTATGCATTATCCATCGTACATTATCCAGTATCCATCATCCATTATCCAGTATCCATCCATTATCCACTATCTATTATCCATTATCCATTATCCATTATCCATCGTCCATTATGCATCATCCATCGTCCATTATCCAGTATTCATCGTCCTATATCCAGCATCCATTATCTATCATCCACTATCCATTATCCATTTTTTATTATCCATTATCCATTATGAAATATCCATTAGGCATTATCCATCGTCCATTATCTAGGATCCATCCATTATCCATTATCTCTTATCCAATAGCCATTATCCATTTTCCATTATCCATTATCCATTATCCATTATCCATTATCCATTATCCATTATCCATTATCCATCATCCATTATCCATTATCCATTATCCATTATCCATTATCCATTATCCATTATCCATTATTTATTATCCATTATCCATTATCAAATATCCATTATCCATTATTTATTATTTTTTATCCATTATCCAATAACCATTATCATCTATCCATTATCCATTATCCATTATGCATCATCCATCGTCCATTATCCAGAATTCATCGTCCTATATCCAGCATCCATTATCTATCATCCACTATCCATTATCCATTTTTTATTATCCATTATCCATTATGAAATATCCATTAGGCATTATCCATCGTCCATTATCTAGAATCCATCCATTATCCATTATCTCTTATCCAATATCCATTATCCATTATCCGTTATCCATTATCCATTATCCATTATCCATCGTCCATTAACCATTATCCATTATGCATTATCCATCGTACATTATCCAGTATCCATCATCCATTATCCAGTATCCATCCATTATCCACTATCTTTTATCCATTATCCATTATTCATTAACCATTATCCATTATCCATTATCCATTATCCATTGTCCATTATCCATAATCCATTATCCATTATCCATTATCCATTATCCATTATCCATTATCCATTATCCATTATCCATTATAAATTATCCATTATCCATTTTCTATTATTTATTATCCATTATCCATTATCCATTATCCATTATCCATTATCCATTATCCATTATCCATTATCCATTATCCATTATCCATTATCCATTATCCATTATCCATTATCCATTATCCATTATCCATTATCCATTATCCATTATCCATTATCAATTATCCATTATCGATTATCCATTATCCATTATCCATTATCTATTATGCATCATCCATCGTCCATTGTCCAGTATTCATTGTCCTTTATCCAGTATTCATCGACTATCCATTATCCTTTTTTTATTATCCATTATAAAATATCCATTACGCATTTTCCATCGACCATTATCCAGGATCCATCCATCATCCAATATCCATTATCCGTTATCCATTATTCATTATCCATTATCCATTATCCATTATCCATTATCCATAATCCATTATCCATTATCTATTATCCATTATCCATAATCTATTATCTATTATCAATTATCCATTATCCATTATCCATTATCTATTAACCATTATCCATTATCCATTATGCATCATCCATCGTCCACTATTCAGGATCCATTATCCATTATCTTTTATCCAATATCCATTATCCATTATCCATCGTCCATTAACCATTATCCTTTTTGCATAATCCATCATCCATTATCCAGTATACATCATCTTTTATCAAGTATACATCCATTATCCATTATCCATTATCCATTATCCATTATCCATTATCCATTATCCATTATCCATTATCCATTATCCATTATCCATTATCCATTATCCATTATCCATTATCCATTATCCATTATCCATTATCCATTATCCATTATCCATTATCCATTATCCATTATCCATTATCCATTATCCATTATCCATTATCCATTATCCATTATCCATTATCCATTATCCATTATCCACTTTCTATTATCCATTATCCATTATCTATTAACCATTATCCATTATCCATTATCCATTATCCATTATACATTATCAATTATCCATTATCCATTATCCATTATCCATTATCCATTATCCATTATCCATGATACATTATCCATTATCCATTATCCATTATCCATTATCCATTATCCATTATCCATTATCCATTATCCCTTATCCATTATCCATTATCCATTATCCATTATCCATTATCCATTATTTATTATCTTTTATCCATTATCCAATAACCATTATCATCTATCTATTATCCATTATCCATTATCCATTATGCATCATCCATCGTCCATTATCCAGTATTCATCGTCTTATATCCAGCATCCATTATCTATCATCCACTATCCATTATCCATTTTTTATTAACTATTATCCATTATGAAATATCCATTAGGCATTATCCATCGTCCATTATCTAGGATCCATCCATTATCCATTATCCAATATCCATTATCCATTATCCATTATCCATTATCCATTATCCATTATCCATTATCCATTATCCATTATCCATTATCCATTATCCATAATCCATTATCCATTATCCATTATCCATTATCCATTATCCATTATCCATTATCCATTATTTATTATCTTTTATCCATTATCCAATAACCATTATCATCTATCCATTATCCATTATCCATTATCCATTATGCATCATCCATCGTCCATTATCCAGTATTCATCGTCTTATATCCAGCATCCATTATCTATCATCCACTATCCATTATCCATTTTTTATTATCCATTATCGATTATGAAATATCCATTAGGCATTTTCCATCGTCCATTATCTAGGATCCATCCATTATCCATTATCTCTTATCCAATATCCATTATCCATTATCCGTTATCCATTATCCATTATCCATTATCCATCGTCCATTAACCATTATCCATTATGCATTATCCATCGTACATTATCCAGTATCCATCATCCATTATCCAGTATCCATCCATTATCCACTATCTATTATCCATATCCATTATCCATTATCCATTATCCAATATCCATTATCCATTATCCATTATCCATTATCCATTATCCATTATCCATTATCCATTATCCATTATCCATTATCCATTATCCATTATCCATTATCCATTATCCATTATCCATTATCCATTATCCATTATCCATTATCCATTATCCATTATCCATTATCCATTATCCATTATCCATTATCCATTATCCATTATCCATTATCCATTATCCATTATCCATTATCCATTATCCATTATCCACTTTCTATTATCCATTATCCATTATCTATTAACCATTATCCATTATCCATTATCCATTATCCATTATCCATTATCAATTATCCATTATCCATTATCCATTATCCATTATCCATTATCCATGATACATTATCCATTATCCATTATCCATTATCCATTATCCATTATCCATTATCCATTATCCATTATCCCTTATCCATTATCCATTATCCATTATCCATTATCCATTATCCATTATTTATTATCTTTTATCCATTATCCAATAACCATTATCATCTATCTATTATCCATTATCCATTATCCATTATGCATCATCCATCGTCCATTATCCAGTATTCATCGTCTTATATCCAGCATCCATTATCTATCATCCACTATCCATTATCCATTTTTTATTAACTATTATCCATTATGAAATATCCATTAGGCATTATCCATCGTCCATTATCTAGAATCCATCCATTATCCATTATCTTTTATCCAATATCCATTATCCATTATCCATTATCCATTATCCATTATCCATTATCCATTATCCATTATCCATTATCCATTATCCATTATCCATTATCCATTATCCATTATCCATTATCCATTATCCATTATCCATTATCCATTATCCATTATCCATTATTTATTATCTTTTATCCATTATCCAATAACCATTATCATCTATCCATTATCCATTATCCATTATCCATTATGCATCATCCATCGTCCATTATCCAGTATTCATCGTCTTATATCCAGCATCCATTATCTATCATCCACTATCCATTATCCATTTTTAATTATCCATTATCGATTATGAAATATCCATTAGGCATTTTCCATCGTCCATTATCTAGGATCCATCCATTATCCATTATCTCTTATCCAATATCCATTATCCATTATCCGTTATCCATTATCCATTATCCATTATCCATCGTCCATTAACCATTATCCATTATGCATTATCCATCGTACATTATCCAGTATCCATCATCCATTATCCAGTATCCATCCATTATCCACTATCTATTATCCATATCCATTATTCATTAACCATTATCCATTATCCATTATCCATTATCCATTATCCATTATCCATTATGAAATATCCATTATCCATTATCCATTATCCATTATCCATTATCCATTATCCATTATCCATTATCCATTATCCATTATCCATTATCCATTATCCATTATCCATTATCCATTATCCATTATCCATTATCCATTATCCATTATCCATTATCCATTATCCATTATCCATTATCCATTATCCATTATCCATTATCCATTATCCATTATCCATTATCCATTATCCATTATCCATTATCCATTATCAATTATCCATTATCCATTATCGATTATCCATTATCTATTATCCATTAGCCATTATCCATTATCCATTATCCATTATCCATTATCCATTATCCATTATCCATTATCCATTATCCATTATCCATTATCCATTAACCATTATCCATTATCCATTATCCATTATCCATAATCCATAATCCATTATCCATTTTCCATTATCCATGATCCATTATCCATAATCCATAATCCATTATCCATTTTCCATTATCCATTATCCATTATCAATTATCCATAATCCATTATTTATTATCCATTATCCATCGTCCATTATCCAGTATTCATCGTCCTTTATCCAGTATCCATTATCTATCATGCACTATCCATTATCCATTTTTTATTATCTATTATCCATTATGAAATATCCATTAGGCATTATCAATCGTCCATTATCTAGAATCCATCCATTATCCATTATCTCTTATCCAATATCCATTATCCATCATCCGTTATCCATGAACCATTATCCATTATCCATTATCCATTATCCATTATCCATTATCCATTATCCATTATCCATTATCCACTATCCATTATCCATTATCCATTATCCATTATGCATCATCCATCGTCCACAAACCAGGATCCATTATCCATTATCTTTTATCCAATATCCATTATCCATTATCCATCGTCCATTAACCATTATCCTTTTTGCATAATCCATCATCCATTATCCAGTATACATCATCTTTTATCAAGTTTCCATCCATTATCCATTATCTATTATCCATTATCTCTTATCCATTATCCATTATCCATTATCAATAATCCCTTATCCATTATCCATTATCCATTATCCATTATCCATTATCCATTATCCATTATCCATTATCCATTATCCATTATCCATTATCCATTATCCATTATCCATTATCCATTATCCATTATCCATTATCCATTATCCATTATCCATTATCCATTATCCAATATCCATTATCCATTATCCATTATCCATTATCCACTATCTTTTATCCATTATCCATTATCTATTAACCATTATCCATTATCCATTATCCATTATCCATTATCCATTATCCATTATCCATTATCCATTATCCATTATCCATTATCCATTATCCATTATCCATTATCCATTATCCATTATCCATTATCCATTATCCATTATCCATTATCCATTATCCATTATCCATTATCCATTATCCATTATCCATTATCCATTATCCATTATCCATTATCCATTATCCATTATCCATTATCCATTATCCATTATCCATTATCCATTATCCATTATCCATTATCCATTATCCATTAACCATTATCCATTATCCATTATCCATTTTCCATAATCCATTATCCATTATCCATTATCCATTATTCATTGTCCATTATCCATTATCCATTATCCATTATCCATTATCCATTAACCATTATCCATTATGCATTATCCATTATCCATCATCCATTATCCATTATCCATTTTCCATTATCCATTATCCATTATCAATTATCCATTATCCATTATACATTATCCATTATCCATCGTCCATTATCCAGTATTCATCGTCCATTATCCATTATCCATTATGCATTATCCATTATCCATCATCCATTATCCATTATCCATTTTCCATTATCCATTATCCATTATCCATTATCCATTATCCATTATCCATTATCCATTATCCATTATCCATTATCCATTATCCATTATCCATTTTCCATTATCCATTATCCATTATCCATTATCCATTATCCATTATCCATTATCCAGTATCCATTATCCACTATCTATTATCCATTATCCATTATCTATTAACCATTATCCATTATCCATTATCCATTATCCATTATCCATTATCCATTATCCATTATCCATTATCCATTATCCATTATCCATTATCCATTATCCATTATCCATTATCCATTATCCATTATCCATTATCCATTATCCATTATCCATTATCCATTATCCATTATCCATTATCCATTTACCATTATCCATTATCCATTTTCCATAATCCATTATCCATTATCCATTATCCATTATTCATTATCCATTATCCATTATCCATTATCCATTATCCATTATCCATTAACCATTATCCATTATGCATTATCCATTATCCATCATCCATAATCCATTATCCATTTTCCATTATCCATTATCCATTATCAATTATCCATAATCCATTATTTATTATCCATTATCCATCGTCCATTATCCAGTATTCATCGTCCTTTATCCAGTATCCATTATCTATCATCCACTATCCATTATCCATTTTTTATTATCTATTATCCATTATGAAATATCCATTAGGCATTATCAATCGTCCATTATCTAGAATCCATCCATTATCCATTATCTCTTATCCAATATCCATTATCCATTATCCGTTATCCATGAACCATTATCCATTATCCATTATTTATTATCCATTATCCATTATCCATTATCCATTATCCACTATCCATTATCCATTATCCATTATCCATTATGCATCATCCATCGTCCACTATCCAGGATCCATTATCCATTATCTTTTATCCAATATCCATTATCCATTATCCATCGTCCATTAACCATTATCCTTTTTGCATAATCCATCATCCATTATCCAGTATACATCATCTTTTATCAAGTTTCCATCCATTATCCATTATCTATTATCCATTATCTCTTATCCATTATCCATTATCCATTATCAATAATCCCTTATCCATTATCCATTATCCATTATCCATTATCCATTATCCATTATCCATTATCCATTATCCATTATCCATTATCCATTATCCATTATCCATTATCCATTATCCATTATCCATTATCCATTATCCATTATCCATTATCCATTATCCATTATCCATTATCCATTATCCATTATCCATTATCCAATATCCATTATCCATTATCCATTATCCATTATCCACTATCTTTTATCCATTATCCATTATCTATTAACCATTATCCATTATCCATTATCCATTATCCATTATCCATTATCCATTATCCATTATCCATTATCCATTATCCATTATCCATTATCCATTATCCATTATCGATTATCCATTATCCATTATCCATTATCCATTATCCATTATCCATTATCCATTATCCATTATCCATTATCCATTATCCATTATCCAGTATCCATTATCCACTATCTATTATCCATTATCCATTATCTATTAACCATTATCCATTATCCATTATCCATTATCCATTATCCATTATCCATTATCCATTATCCATTATCCATTATCCATTATCCATTATCCATTATCCATTATCCATTATCCATTATCCATTATCCATTATCCATTATCCATTATCCATTATCCATTAACCATTATCCATTATCCATTTTCCATAATCCATTATCCATTATCCATTATTCATTATCCATTATCCATTATCCATTATCCATTATCCATTATCCATTAACCATTATCCATTATGCATTATCCATTATCCATCATCCATTATCCATTATCCATTTTCCATTATCCATTATCCATTATCCATTATCCATTATCCATTATACATTATCCATTATCCATCGTCCATTATCAAGTATTCATCGTCCTTTATCCAGTATCCATTATCTATCATCCACTATCCATTATCCATTTTTTATTATCCATTATCCATTATGAAATATCCATTAGGCATTATCAATCGTCCATTATCTAGAATCCATCCATTATCCATTATCTCTTATCCAATATCCATTATCCATCATCCGTTATCCATGATCCATTATCCATTATCCATTATCCATTATCCATTATCCATTATCCATTATCCATTATCCATTATCCATTATCCATTATCCATTATCCATTATCCACTATCCATTATCCATTATCCATTAACCATTATCCATTATCCATTATCCATTTTCCATAATCCATTATCCATTATCCATTATCCATTATTCATTATCCATTATCCATTATCCATTATCCATTATCCATTATCCATTATCCATTATCCATTATCCATTATCCATTATCCATCATCCATTATCCATTATCCATTTTCCATTATCCATTATCCATTATCCATTATCCATAATCCATTATTTATTATCCATTATCCATCGTCCATTATCCAGTATTCATCGTCCTTTATCCAGTATCCATTATCTATCATCCACTATCCATTATCCATTTTTTATTATCCATTATCCATTATGAAATATCCATTAGGCATTATCAATCGTCCATTATCTAGAATCCATCCATTATCCATTATCTCTTATCCAATATCCATTATCCATCATCCGTTATCCATGAACCATTATCCATTATCCATTATCCATTATCCATTATCCATTATCCATTATCCATTATCCATTATCCATTATCCATTATCCATTATCCATTATGCATCATCCATCGTCCACAAACCAGGATCCATTATCCATTATCCATTATCCATTATCCATTATCCATTATCCATCGTCCATTAACCATTATCCTTTTTGCATAATCCATCATCCATTATCCAGTATACATCATCTTTTATCAAGTTTCCATCCATTATCCATTATCTATTATCCATTATCTCTTATCCATTATCCATTATCCATTATCAATAATCCCTTATCCATTATCCATTATCCATTATCCATTATCCATTATCCATTATCCATTATCCATTATCCATTATCCATTATCCATTATCCATTATCCATTATCCATTATCCATTATCCATTATCCATTATCCATTATCCATTATCCAATATCCATTATCCATTATCCATTATCCATTATCCACTATCTTTTATCCATTATCCATTATCTATTAACCATTATCCATTATCCATTATCCATTATCCATTATCCATTATCCATTATCCATTATCCATTATCCATTATCCATTATCCATTATCCATTATCCATTATCCATTATCCATTATCCATTATCCATTATCCATTATCCATTATCCATTATCCATTATCCATTTTCCATTATCCATTATCCATTATCCATTATCCATTATCCATTATCCATTATCCATTATCCATTATCCATTATCCAGTATCCATTATCCACTATCTATTATCCATTATCCATTATCTATTAACCATTATCCATTATCCATTATCCATTATCCATTATCCATTATCCATTATCCATTATCCATTATCCATTATCCCTTATCCATTATCCATTATCCATTATCCATTATCCATTATCCATTATCCATTATCCATTATCCATTATCCATTATCCATTATCCATTATCCATTATCCATTAACCATTATCCATTATCCATTATCCATTTTCCATAATCCATTATCCATTATCCATTATCCATTATTCATTATCCATTATCCATTATCCATTATCCATTATCCATTATCCATTAACCATTATCCATTATGCATTATCCATTATCCATCATCCATTATCCATTATCCATTTTCCATTATCCATTATCCATTATCAATTATCCATTATCCATTATACATTATCCATTATCCATCGTCCATTATCCAGTATTCATCGTCCATTATCCATTATCCATTATGCATTATCGATTATCCATCATCCATTATCCATTATCCATTTTCCATTATCCATTATCCATTATCCAGTATCCATTATCCATTATCCATTATCCATTATCCATTATCCATTATCCATTATCCATTATCCATTATCCATTATCCATTATCCATTATCCATTATCCATTTTCCATTATCCATTATCCATTATCCATTATCCATTATCCATTATCCACTATCTATTATCCATTATCCATTATCTATTAACCATTATCCATTATCCATTATCCATTATCCATTATCCATTATCCATTATCCATTATCCATTATCCATTATCCATTATCCATTATCCATTATCCATTATCCATTATCCATTATCCATTATCCATTATCCATTATCCATTATCCATTATCCATTATCCATTATCCATTATCCATTATCCATTTACCATTATCCATTATCCATTTTCCATAATCCATTATCCATTATCCATTATCCATTATCCATTATCCATTATCCATTATCCATTATCCATTATCCATTATCCATTATCCATTATCCATTATGCATTATCCATTATCCATCATCCATAATCCATTATCCATTTTCCATTATCCATTATCCATTATCAATTATCCATAATCCATTATTTATTATCCATTATCCATCGTCCATTATCCAGTATTCATCGTCCTTTATCCAGTATCCATTATCTATCATCCACTATCCATTATCCATTTTTTATTATCTATTATCCATTATGAAATATCCATTAGGCATTATCAATCGTCCATTATCTAGAATCCATCCATTATCCATTATCTCTTATCCAATATCCATTATCCATCATCCGTTATCCATGAACCATTATCCATTATCCATTATTTATTATCCATTATCCATTATCCATTATCCATTATCCACTATCCATTATCCATTATCCATTATCCATTATGCATCATCCATCGTCCACTATCCAGGATCCATTATCCATTATCTTTTATCCAATATCCATTATCCATTATCCATCGTCCATTAACCATTATCCTTTTTGCATAATCCATCATCCATTATCCAGTATACATCATCTTTTATCAAGTTTCCATCCATTATCCATTATCTATTATCCATTATCTCTTATCCATTATCCATTATCCATTATCAATAATCCCTTATCCATTATCCATTATCCATTATCCATTATCCATTATCCATTATCCATTATCCATTATCCATTATCCATTATCCATTATCCATTATCCATTATCCATTATCCATTATCCATTATCCATTATCCATTATCCATTATCCATTATCCAATATCCATTATCCATTATCCATTATCCATTATCCACTAACTTTTATCCATTATCCATTATCTATTAACCATTATCCATTATCCATTATCCATTATCCATTATCCATTATCCATTATCCATTATCCATTATCCATTATCCATTATCGATTATCCATTATCCATTATCCATTATCCATTATCCATTATCCATTATCCATTATCCATTATCCATTATCCATTATCCATTATCCAGTATCCATTATCCACTATCTATTATCCATTATCCATTATCTATTAACCATTATCCATTATCCATTATCCATTATCCATTATCCATTATCCATTATCCATTATCCATTATCCATTATCCATTATCCATTATCCATTATCCATTATCCATTATCCATTATCCATTATCCATTATCCATTATCCATTATCCATTATCCATTATCCATTATCCATTAACCATTATCCATTATCCATTTTCCATAATCCATTATCCATTATCCATTATCCATTATTCATTATCCATTATCCATTATCCATTATCCATTATCCATTATCCATTATCCATTATCCATTATGCATTATCCATTATCCATCATCCATTATCCATTATCCATTTTCCATTATCCATTATCCATTATCAATTATCCATTATCCATTATACATTATCCATTATCCATCGTCCATTATCCAGTATTCATCGTCCTTTATCCAGTATCCATTATCTATCATCCACTATCCATTATCCATTTTTTATTATCCATTATCCATTATGAAATATCCATTAGGCATTATCAATCGTCCATTATCTAGAATCCATCCATTATCCATTATCTCTTATCCAATATCCATTATCCATCATCCGTTATCCATGATCCATTATCCATTATCCATTATCCATTATCCATTATCCATTATCCATTATCCATTATCCATTATCCATTATCCATTATCCATTATCCATTATCCATTATCCATTATCCATTATCCACTATCCATTATCCATTATCCATTAACCATTATCCATTATCCATTATCCATTTTCCATAATCCATTATCCATTATCCATTATCCATTATTCATTATCCATTATCCATTATCCATTATCCATTATCCATTATCCATTATCCATTATCCATTATGCATTATCCATTATCCATCATCCATTATCCATTATCCATTTTCCATTATCCATTATCCATTATCAATTATCCATTATCCATTATACATTATCCATTTTCCATCGTCCATTATCCAGTATTCATCGTCCTTTATCCAGTATCCATTATCTATCATCCATTATCCATTATCCATTATCCATTATCCATTATCCATTATGAAATATCCATTAGGCATTATCAATCGTCCATTATCTAGAATCCATCCATTATCCATTATCTCTTATCCAATATCCATTATCCATCATCCGTTATCCATGATCCATTATCCATTATCCATTATCCATTATCCATTATCCATTATCCATTATCCATTATCCATTATCCATTATCCATTATCCACTATCCATTATCCATTATCCATTATCCATTATCCATTATCCATTATGCATCATCCATCGTCCACTATCCAGGATCCATTATCCATTATCTTTTATCCAATATCCATTATCCATTATCCATCGTCCATTAACCATTATCCTTTTTGCATAATCCATTATCCATTATCCAGTATACATCATCTTTTATCAAGTATACATCCATTATCCATTATCTATTATCCATGATCTATTATTCATTATCCATTATCCATTATCAATTATCCATTATCCATTATCCATTATCCATTATCCATTATCCATTATCCATTATCCATTATCCATTATCCATTATCCATTATCCATTATCCATTATCCATTATCCATTATCCATTATCCATTATCCATTATCCATTATCCATTATCCATTATCCATTATCCATTATCCATTATCCATTATCCATTATCCATTATCCATTATCCATTATCCATTATCCATTATCCATTATCCATTATCCATTATCCATTATCCATTATCCATTATCCATTATCCATTATCCATTATCCATTATCCACTATCTATTATCCATTATCCATTATCTATTAACCATTATCCATTATCCATTATCCATTATCCATTATCCATTATCAATTATCCATTATCCATTATCCATTATCCATTATCCATTATCCATTATCCATTATCCATGATACATTATCCATTATCCATTATCCATTATCCATTATCCATTATCCATTATCCATTATCCATTATCCATTATCCATTATCCATTATCCATTATCCATTATCCATTATTTATTATCTTTTATCCATTATCCAATAACCATTATCATCTATCTATTATCCATTATCCATTATCCATTATGCATCATCCATCGTCCATTATCCAGTATTCATCGTCTTATATCCAGCATCCATTATCTATCATCCACTATCCATTATCCATTTTTTATTATCTATTATCCATTATGAAATATCCATTAGGCATTATCCATCGTCCATTATCTAGGATCCATCCATTATCCATTTTCTCTTATCCAATATCCATTATCCATTATCCGTTATCCATTATCCATTATGCATTATCCATCGTACATTATCCAGTATCCATCATCCATTATCCAGTATCCATCCATTATCCACTATCTATTATCCATATCCATTATTCAATAACCATTATCCATTATCCATTATCCATTATCCATTATCCATTATCCATTATCCATTATCCATTATCCATTATCCATTATGCATCATCCATCGTCCACTATCCAGGATCCATTATCCATTATCTTTTATCCAATATCCATTATCCATTATCCATCGTCCATTAACCATTATCCTTTTTGCATAATCCATCATCCATTATCCAGTATACATCATCTTTTATCAAGTATCCATCCATTATCCATTATCTATTATCCATTATCTATTATCCATTATCCATTATCCAGTATCCATTATCCATTAACAATTATCCATTATCCATTATCCACTATCTATTATCCATTATCCATTATCCATTATCCATTATCCATTATCCACTATCTATTATCCATTATCCATTATCCATTATCCATTATCCATTATCCATTATCCATTATCCATTATCCATTATCCATTATCCATTATCCATTATCCATTATCCATTATCCATCGTCCATTATGCATCATCCATCGTCCATTATCCAGTATTCATCGTCCTATATCCAGCATCGATTATCGATCATCCACTATCCATTATCCATTTTTTATTATCCATTATCCATTATGAAATATCCATTAGGCATTATCCATCGTCCATTATCTAGGATCCATCCATTATCCATTATCTCTTATCCAATAGCCATTATCCATTTTCCATTATCCATTATCCATTATCCATTATCCATTATCCATTATCCATTATCCATTATCCATTATCCATTATCCATTATCCATTATCCATTATCCATTATCCATTATCCATTATCCATTATCCATTATCCATTATCCATTATCCATTATCCATTATCCATTATCCATTATTTATTATCCATTATCCATTATCAAATATCCATTATCCATTATTTATTATTTTTTATCCATTATCCAATAACCATTATCATCTATCCATTATCCATTATCCATTATGCATCATCCATCGTCCATTATCCAGAATTCATCGTCCTATATCCAGCATCCATTATCTATCATCCACTATCCATTATCCATTTTTTATTATCCATTATCCATTATGAAATATCCATTAGGCATTATCCATCGTCCATTATCTAGAATCCATCCATTATCCATTATCTCTTATCCAATATCCATTATCCATTATCCGTTATCCATTATCCATTATCCATTATCCATCGTCCATTAACCATTATCCATTATCCATTATCCACTATCCATTATCCATTATCCATTATCCATTATGCATCATCCATCGTCCACTATCCAGGATCCATTATCCATTATCTTTTATCCAATATCCATTATCCATTATCCATCGTCCATTAACCATTATCCTTTTTGCATAATCCATCATCCATTATCCAGTATACATCATCTTTTATCAAGTTTCCATCCATTATCCATTATCTATTATCCATTATCTCTTATCCATTATCCATTATCCATTATCAATAATCCCTTATCCATTATCCATTATCCATTATCCATTATCCATTATCCATTATCCATTATCCATTATCCATTATCCATTATCCATTATCCATTATCCATTATCCATTATCCATTATCCATTATCCATTATCCATTATCCATTATCCATTATCCATTATCCATTATCCATTATCCAATATCCATTATCCATTATCCATTATCCATTATCCACTATCTTTTATCCATTATCCATTATCTATTAACCATTATCCATTATCCATTATCCATTATCCATTATCCATTATCCATTATCCATTATCCATTATCCATTATCCATTATCCATTATCCATTATCCATTATCCATTATCGATTATCCATTATCCATTATCCATTATCCATTATCCATTATCCATTATCCATTATCCATTATCCATTATCCATTATCCATTATCCAGTATCCATTATCGACTATCTATTATCCATTATCCATTATCTATTAACCATTATCCATTATCCATTATCCATTATCCATTATCCATTATCCATTATCCATTATCCATTATCCATTATCCATTATCCATTATCCATTATCCATTATCCATTATCCATTATCCATTATCCATTATCCATTATCCATTATCCATTAACCATTATCCATTATCCATTTTCCATAATCCATTATCCATTATCCATTATTCATTATCCATTATCCATTATCCATTATCCATTATCCATTATCCATTAACCATTATCCATTATGCATTATCCATTATCCATCATCCATTATCCATTATCCATTTTCCATTATCCATTATCCATTATCAATTATCCATTATCCATTATACATTATCCATTATCCATCGTCCATTATCAAGTATTCATCGTCCTTTATCCAGTATCCATTATCTATCATCCACTATCCATTATCCATTTTTTATTATCCATTATCCATTATGAAATATCCATTAGGCATTATCAATCGTCCATTATCTAGAATCCATCCATTATCCATTATCTCTTATCCAATATCCATTATCCATCATCCGTTATCCATGATCCATTATCCATTATCCATTATCCATTATCCATTATCCATTATCCATTATCCATTATCCATTATCCATTATCCATTATCCATTATCCATTATCCACTATCCATTATCCATTATCCATTATCCATTATCCATTATCCATTATCCATTTTCCATAATCCATTATCCATTATCCATTATCCATTATTCATTATCCATTATCCATTATCCATTATCCATTATCCATTATCCATTAACCATTATCCATTATGCATTATCCATTATCCATCATCCATTATCCATTATCCATTTTCCATTATCCATTATCCATTATCAATTATCCATAATCCATTATTTATTATCCATTATCCATCGTCCATTATCCAGTATTCATCGTCCTTTATCCAGTATCCATTATCTATCATCCACTATCCATTATCCATTTTTTATTATCTATTATCCATTATGAAATATCCATTAGGCATTATCAATCGTCCATTATCTAGAATCCATCCATTATCCATTATCTCTTATCCAATATCCATTATCCATCATCCGTTATCCATGAACCATTATCCATTATCCATTATCCATTATCCATTATCCATTATCCATTATCCATTATCCACTATCCATTATCCATTATCCATTATCCATTATGCATCATCCATCGTCCACAAACCAGGATCCATTATCCATTATCTTTTATCCAATATCCATTATCCATTATCCATCGTCCATTAACCATTATCCTTTTTGCATAATCCATTATCCATTATCCAGTATACATCATCTTTTATCAAGTTTCCATCCATTATCCATTATCTATTATCCATTATCTCTTATCCATTATCCATTATCCATTATCAATAATCCCTTATCCATTATCCATTATCCATTATCCATTATCCATTATCCATTATCCATTATCCATTATCCATTATCCATTATCCATTATCCATTATCCATTATCCATTATCCATTATCCATTATCCATTATCCATTATCCATTATCCAATATCCATTATCCATTATCCATTATCCATTATCCACTATCTTTTATCCATTATCCATTATCTATTAACCATTATCCATTATCCATTATCCATTATCCATTATCCATTATCCATTATCCATTATCCATTATCCATTATCCATTATCCATTATCCATTATCCATTATCCATTATCCATTATCCATTATCCATTATCCATTATCCATTATCCATTATCCATTATCCATTATCCATTATCCATTATCCATTATCCATTATCCATTATCCATTATCCATTATCCATTATCCATTATCCAGTATCCATTATCCACTATCTATTATCCATTATCCATTATCTATTAACCATTATCCATTATCCATTATCCATTATCCATTATCCATTATCCATTATCCATTATCCATTATCCATTATCCCTTATCCATTATCCATTATCCATTATCCATTATCCATTATCCATTATCCATTATCCATTATCCATTATCCATTATCCATTATCCATTATCCATTATCCATTAACCATTATCCATTATCCATTATCCATTTTCCATAATCCATTATCCATTATCCATTATCCATTATTCATTATCCATTATCCATTATCCATTATCCATTATCCATTATCCATTAACCATTATCCATTATGCATTATCCATTATCCATCATCCATTATCCATTATCCATTTTCCATTATCCATTATCCATTATCAATTATCCATTATCCATTATACATTATCCATTATCCATCGTCCATTATCCAGTATTCATCGTCCATTATCCATTATCCATTATGCATTATCGATTATCCATCATCCATTATCCATTATCCATTTTCCATTATCCATTATCCATTATCCAGTATCCATTATCCATTATCCATTATCCATTATCCATTATCCATTATCCATTATCCATTATCCATTATCCATTATCCATTATCCATTATCCATTATCCATTTTCCATTATCCATTATCCATTATCCATTATCCATTATCCATTATCCACTATCTATTATCCATTATCCATTATCTATTAACCATTATCCATTATCCATTATCCATTATCCATTATCCATTATCCATTATCCATTATCCATTATCCATTATCCATTATCCATTATCCATTATCCATTATCCATTATCCATTATCCATTATCCATTATCCATTATCCATTATCCATTATCCATTATCCATTATCCATTATCCATTATCCATTTACCATTATCCATTATCCATTTTCCATAATCCATTATCCATTATCCATTATCCATTATCCATTATCCATTATCCATTATCCATTATCCATTATCCATTATCCATTAACCATTATCCATTATGCATTATCCATTATCCATCATCCATAATCCATTATCCATTTTCCATTATCCATTATCCATTATCAATTATCCATAATCCATTATTTATTATCCATTATCCATCGTCCATTATCCAGTATTCATCGTCCTTTATCCAGTATCCATTATCTATCATCCACTATCCATTATCCATTTTTTATTATCTATTATCCATTATGAAATATCCATTAGGCATTATCAATCGTCCATTATCTAGAATCCATCCATTATCCATTATCTCTTATCCAATATCCATTATCCATCATCCGTTATCCATGAACCATTATCCATTATCCATTATTTATTATCCATTATCCATTATCCATTATCCATTATCCACTATCCATTATCCATTATCCATTATCCATTATGCATCATCCATCGTCCACTATCCAGGATCCATTATCCATTATCTTTTATCCAATATCCATTATCCATTATCCATTATCCATTATCCATTATCCTTTTTGCATAATCCATCATCCATTATCCAGTATACATCATCTTTTATCAAGTTTCCATCCATTATCCATTATCTATTATCCATTATCTCTTATCCATTATCCATTATCCATTATCAATAATCCCTTATCCATTATCCATTATCCATTATCCATTATCCATTATCCATTATCCATTATCCATTATCCATTATCCATTATCCATTATCCATTATCCATTATCCATTATCCATTATCCATTATCCATTATCCATTATCCATTATCCATTATCCAATATCCATTATCCATTATCCATTATCCATTATCCACTATCTTTTATCCATTATCCATTATCTATTAACCATTATCCATTATCCATTATCCATTATCCATTATCCATTATCCATTATCCATTATCCATTATCCATTATCCATTATCGATTATCCATTATCCATTATCCATTATCCATTATCCATTATCCATTATCCATTATCCATTATCCATTATCCATTATCCATTATCCAGTATCCATTATCCACTATCTATTATCCATTATCCATTATCTATTAACCATTATCCATTATCCATTATCCATTATCCATTATCCATTATCCATTATCCATTATCCATTATCCATTATCCATTATCCATTATCCATTATCCATTATCCATTATCCATTATCCATTATCCATTATCCATTATCCATTATCCATTATCCATTATCCATTATCCATTAACCATTATCCATTATCCATTTTCCATAATCCATTATCCATTATCCATTATCCATTATTCATTATCCATTATCCATTATCCATTATCCATTATCCATTATCCATTAACCATTATCCATTATGCATTATCCATTATCCATCATCCATTATCCATTATCCATTTTCCATTATCCATTATCCATTATCAATTATCCATTATCCATTATACATTATCCATTATCCATCGTCCATTATCCAGTATTCATCGTCCTTTATCCAGTATCCATTATCTATCATCCACTATCCATTATCCATTTTTTATTATCCATTATCCATTATGAAATATCCATTAGGCATTATCAATCGTCCATTATCTAGAATCCATCCATTATCCATTATCTCTTATCCAATATCCATTATCCATCATCCGTTATCCATGATCCATTATCCATTATCCATTATCCATTATCCATTATCCATTATCCATTATCCATTATCCATTATCCATTATCCATTATCCATTATCCATTATCCATTATCCATTATCCACTATCCATTATCCATTATCCATTAACCATTATCCATTATCCATTATCCATTATCCATAATCCATTATCCATTATCCATTATCCATTATTCATTATCCATTATCCATTATCCATTATCCATTATCCATTATCCATTAACCATTATCCATTATGCATTATCCATTATCCATCATCCATTATCCATTATCCATTTTCCATTATCCATTATCCATTATCAATTATCCATTATCCATTATACATTATCCATTTTCCATCGTCCATTATCCAGTATTCATCGTCCTTTATCCAGTATCCATTATCTATCATCCACTATCCATTATCCATTTTTTATTATCCATTATCCATTATGAAATATCCATTAGGCATTATCAATCGTCCATTATCTAGAATCCATCCATTATCCATTATCTCTTATCCAATATCCATTATCCATTATCCATTATCCATTATCCATTATCCATTATCCATTATCCATTATCCATTATCCATTATCCATTATCCATTATCCATTATCCATTATCCATTATCCAATAACCATTATCCATTATCCATTATCCATTATCCATTATCCATTATGCATCATCCATCGTCCACTATCCAGGATCCATTATCCATTATCTTTTATCCAATATCCATTATCCATTATCCATCGTCCATTAACCATTATCCTTTTTGCATAATCCATCATCCATTATCCAGTATACATCATCTTTTATCAAGTATACATCCATTATCCATTATCTATTATCCATTATCTATTATTCATTATCCATTATCCATTATCAATTATCCATTATCCATTATCCATTATCCATTATCCATTATCCATTATCCATTATCCATTATCCATTATCCATTATCCATTATCCATTATCCATTATCCATTATCCATTATCCATTATCCATTATCCATTATCCATTATCCATTATCCATTATCCATTATCCATTATCCATCATCCATTATCCATTATCCATTATCCATTATCCATTATCCATTATCCATTATCCATTATCCATTATCCATTATCCATTATCCATTATCCATTATCCATTATCCATTATCCATTATCCATTATCCATTATCCACTATCTATTATCCATTATCCATTATCTATTAACCATTATCCATTATCCATTATCCATTATCCATTATCCATTATCAATTATCCATTATCCATTATCCATTATCCATTATCCATTATCCATTATCCATTATCCATGATACATTATCCATTATCCATTATCCATTATCCATTATCCATTATCCATTATCCATTATCCCTTATCCATTATCCATTATCCATTATCCATTATCCATTATCCATTATTTATTATCTTTTATCCATTATCCAATAACCATTATCATCTATCTATTATCCATTATCCATTATCCATTATGCATCATCCATCGTCCATTATCCAGTATTCATCGTCTTATATCCAGCATCCATTATCTATCATCCACTATCCATTATCCATTTTTTATTAACTATTATCCATTATGAAATATCCATTAGGCATTATCCATCGTCCATTATCTAGGATCCATCCATTATCCATTTTCTCTTATCCATTATCCATTATCCATTAACCATTATCCATTATCCAGTATTCATCTTCCTTTATCCATTATCCATCGTACATTATCCAGTATCCATCATCCATTATCCAGTATCCATCCATTATCCACTATCTATTATCCATATCCATTATTCAATAACCATTATCCATTATCCATTATCCATTATCCATTATCCATTATCCACTATCCATTATCCATTATCCATTATCCATTATGCATCATCCATCGTCCACTATCCAGGATCCATTATCCATTATCTTTTATCCAATATCCATTATCCATTATCCATCGTCCATTAACCATTATCCTTTTTGCATAATCCATCATCCATTATCCAGTATACATCATCTTTTATCAAGTATCCATCCATTATCCATTATCTATTATCCATTATCTATTATCCATTATCCATTATCCAGTATCCATTATCCATTAACAATTATCCATTATCCATTATCCACTATCTATTATCCATTATCCATTATCCATTATCCATTATCCATTATCCACTATCTATTATCCATTATCCATTATCCATTATCCATTATCCATTATCCATTATCCATTATCCATTATCCATTATCCATTATCCATTATCCATTATCCATTATCCATTATCCATCGTCCATTATGCATCATCCATCGTCCATTATCCAGTATTCATCGTCCTATATCCAGCATCGATTATCGATCATCCACTATCCATTATCCATTTTTTATTATCCATTATCCATTATGAAATATCCATTAGGCATTATCCATCGTCCATTATCTAGGATCCATCCATTATCCATTATCCATTATCCATTTTCCATTATCCATTATCCATTATCCATTATCCATTATCCATTATCCATTATCCATTATCCATTATCCATTATCCATTATCCATTATCCATTATCCATTATCCATTATCCATTATCCATTATCCATTATCCATTATCCATTATCCATTATCCATTATCCATTATCCATTATTTATTATCCATTATCCATTATCAAATATCCATTATCCATTATTTATTATTTTTTATCCATTATCCAATAACCATTATCATCTATCCATTATCCATTATCCATTATGCATCATCCATCGTCCATTATCCAGAATTCATCGTCCTATATCCAGCATCCATTATCTATCATCCACTATCCATTATCCATTTTTTATTATCCATTATCCATTATGAAATATCCATTAGGCATTATCCATCGTCCATTATCTAGAATCCATCCATTATCCATTATCTCTTATCCAATATCCATTATCCATTATCCGTTATCCATTATCCATTATCCATTATCCATCGTCCATTAACCATTATCCATTATGCATTATCCATCGTACATTATCCAGTATCCATCATCCATTATCCAGTATCCATCCATTATCCACTATCTATTATCCATTATCCATTATTCATTAACCATTATCCATTATCCATTATCCATTATCCATTATCCATTATCCATTATCCATAATCCATTATCCATTATCCATTATCCATTATCCATTATCCATTATCCATTATCCATTATCCATTATCCATTATAAATTATCCATTATCCATTTTCTATTATTTATTATCCATTATCCATTATCCATTATCCATTATCCATTATCCATTATCCATTATCCATTATCCATTATCCATTATCCATTATCCATTATCCATTATCCATTATCCATTATCCATTATCAATTATCCATTATCGATTATCCATTATCCATTATCCATTATCTATTATGCATCATCCATCGTCCATTGTCCAGTATTCATTGTCCTTTATCCAGTATTCATCGACTATCCATTATCCTTTTTTTATTATCCATTATAAAATATCCATTACGCATTTTCCATCGACCATTATCCAGGATCCATCCATCATCCAATATCCATTATCCGTTATCCATTATTCATTATCCATTATCCATTATCCATTATCCATTATCCATAATCCATTATCCATTATCTATTATCCATTATCCATAATCCATTATCTATTATCAATTATCCATTATCCATTATCCATTATCTATTAACCATTATCCATTATCCATTATCCATTATCCATTATCAATTATCCATTATCCATTATCCATTATCCATTATCCATTATCCATTATCCATTATCCATTATCCATTATCCATTATCGATTATCCCTTATCCATTATCCATTATCCATTATCCATTATCCATTATCCATTATCCATTATCCATTATCCATTATCAAATATCCATTATCCATTATTTATTATCTTTTATCCATTATCCAATAACCATTATCATCTATCCATTATCCATTATCCATTATGCATCATCCATCGTCCATTATCCAGTATTCATCGTCCTATATCCAGCATCCATTATCTATCATCCACTATCCATTATCCATTATTTATTATCCATTATCCATTATCCAATAACCATTATCATCTATCCATTATCCATTATCCATTATGCATCATCCATCGTCCATTATCCAGTATTCATCGTCCTATATCCAGCATCCATTATCTATCATCCACTATCCATTATCCATTTTTTATTATCCATTATCCATTATGAAATATCCATTAGGCATTATCTATCGTCCATTATCTAGGATCCATCCATTATCCATTATCTCTTATCCAATATGCATTATCCATTATCCGTTATCCATTATCAATTATCGATTATCCATCGTCCATTAACCATTATCCATTATGCATTATCCATCGTACATTATCCAGTATCCATCATCCATTATCCAGTATCCATCCATTATCCACTATCTATTATCCATTATCCATTATCCATTATCCATCGTCCATTATGCATCATCCATCGTCCATTATCCAGTATTCATCGTCCTATATCCAGCATCCATTATCTATCATCCACTATCCATTATCCATTTTTTATTATCCATTATCCATTATGAAATATCCATTAGGCATTATCCATCGTCCATTATCTAGGATCCATCCATTATCCATTATCTCTTATCCAATAGCCATTATCCATTTTCCATTATCCATTATCCATTATCCATTATCCATTATCCATTATCCATTATCCATTATCCATTATCCATTATCCATTATCCATTATCCATTATCCATTATCCATTATCCATTATCCATTATTTATTATCCATTATCCATTATCAAATATCCATTATCCATTATTTATTATTTTTTATCCATTATCCAATAACCATTATCATCTATCCATTATCCATTATCCATTATGCATCATCCATCGTCCATTATCCAGAATTCATCGTCCTATATCCAGCATCCATTATCTATCATCCACTATCCATTATCCATTTTTTATTATCCATTATCCATTATGAAATATCCATTAGGCATTATCCATCGTCCATTATCTAGAATCCATCCATTATCCATTATCTCTTATCCAATATCCATTATCCATTATCCGTTATCCATTATCCATTATCCATTATCCATCGTCCATTAACCATTATCCATTATGCAGTATCCATCGTACATTATCCAGTATCCATCATCCATTATCCAGTATCCATCCATTATCCACTATCTTTTATCCATTATCCATTATTCATTAACCATTATCCATTATCCATTATCCATTATCCATTATCCATTATCCATTATCCATAATCCATTATCCATTATCCATTATCCATTATCCATTATCCATTATCCATTATCCATTATCCATTATAAATTATCCATTATCCATTTTCTATTATTTATTATCCATTATCCATTATCCATTATCCATTATCCATTATCCATTATCCATTATCCATTATCCATTATCCATTATCCATTATCCATTATCCATTATCCATTATCCATTATCCATTATCCATTATCCATTATCCATTATCAATTATCCATTATCGATTATCCATTATCCATTATCCATTATCTATTATGCATCATCCATCGTCCATTGTCCAGTATTCATTGTCCTTTATCCAGTATTCATCGACTATCCATTATCCTTTTTTTATTATCCATTATAAAATATCCATTACGCATTTTCCATCGACCATTATCCAGGATCCATCCATCATCCAATATCCATTATCCGTTATCCATTATTCATTATCCATTATCCATTATCCATTATCCATTATCCATAATCCATTATCCATTATCTATTATCCATTATCCATAATCTATTATCTATTATCAATTATCCATTATCCATTATCCATTATCTATTAACCATTATCCATTATCCATTATCCATTATCCATTATCCATTATCAATTATCCATTATCCATTATCCATTATCCATTATCCATTATCCATTATCCATTATCCATTATCCATTATCCATTATCCATTATCCATTATCGATTATCCCTTATCCATTATCCATTATCCATTATCCATTATCCATTATCCATTATCCATTATCCATTATCAAATATCCATTATCCATTATTTATTATCTTTTATCCATTATCCAATAACCATTATCATCTATCCATTATCCATTATCCATTATGCATCATCCATCGTCCATTATCCAGTATTCATCGTCCTATATCCAGCATCCATTATCTATCATCCACTATCCATTATCCATTTTTTATTATCCATTATCCATTATCCAATAACCATTATCATCTATCCATTATCCATTATCCATTATGCATCATCCATCGTCCATTATCCAGTATTCATCGTCCTTTATCCAGCATCCATTATCTATCATCCACTATCCATTATCCATTTTTTATTATCCATTATCCATTATGAAATATCCATTAGGCATTATCTATCGTCCATTATCTAGGATCCATCCATTATCCATTATCTCTTATCCAATATGCATTATCCATTATCCGTTATCCATTATCAATTATCGATTATCCATCGTCCATTAACCATTATCCATTATGCATTATCCATCGTACATTATCCAGTATCCATCATCCATTATCCAGTATCCATCCATTATCCACTATCTATTATCCATTATCCATTATTCATTAATCATTATCCATTATTCATTATCCATTATCCATTATCCATTATCCATTATCCATTATCCATTATCCATTATCCATTATCCATTATCCATTATCCATTATCCATTATCCATTATCCATTATCCATTATCCATTATCCATTATCCATTATCCATTATCCATTATCAATTATCCATTATCCATTATCCATTATCCATTATCCATTATCCATTATCCATTATCCATTATCCATAATCCATTATCCATTATCCATTATCCATTATCCATTATCCATTATAAATTATCAATTATCCATTTTCTATTATCCATTATCCATTATCCATTATCCATTATCCATTATCCATTATCCATTATCCATTATCCATTATCCATTATCCATTATCCATTATCCATTATCCATTATCCATTATTTATTATCTTTTATCCATTATCCAATAACCATTTTCCAATATCCATAATCCATTATCCATTAACCATTATCCATTATGCATCATCCATCGTCCATTATCCAGTATTCATCGTCCTTTATCCAGTATCCATTATCTATCATCCACTATCCATTATCCATTTTTTATTATCCATTATCCATTATGAAATATCCATTAGGCATTATCCATCGTCCATTTTCTAGAATCCATCCGTTATCCATTATCTCTTATCCAATATCCATTATCCATTATCCGTTATCCATGATCCATTATCCATTATCCATTATCCATTATCCATGATCCATTATCCATTAGCCATTATCCACTATCCATTATCCATTATCCATTATCCATTATCCATTATCCATTATCCATTATGCATCATCCATCGTCCACTATTCAGGATCCATTATCCATTATCTTTTATCCAATATCCATTATCTATTATCCATCGTCCATTAACCATTATCCTTATTGCATAATCCATCGTCCATTATCCAGTAAACATCATCTTTTATCAAGTATCCATCCATTATCCATTATCTATTATCCATTATCTATTATCCATTATCCATTATCCATTATCAATTATCCATTATCCTTTATCCATTTTCCATAATCCATTATCCATTATCCATTATTCATTATCCATTATCCATTATCCATTATCCATTATCCATTATCCATTAACCATTATCCATTATGCATTATCCATTATCCATCATCCATTATCCATTATCCATTTTCCATTATCAATTATCCATTATCAATTATCCATTATCCATTATACATTATCCATTATCCATCGTCCATTATCCAGTATTCATCGTCCTTTATCCAGTATCCATTATCTATCATCCACTATCCATTATCCATTTTTTATTATCCATTATCCATTATGAAATATCCATTAGGCATTATCAATCGTCCATTATCTAGAATCCATCCATTATCCATTATCTCTTATCCAATATCCATTATCCATCATCCGTTATCCATGATCCATTATCCATTATCCATTATCCATTATCCATTATCCATTATCCATTATCCATTATCCATTATCCATTATCCATTATCCATTATCCATTATCCATTATCCACTATCCATTATCCATTATCCATTAACCATTATCCATTATCCATTATCCATTTTCCATAATCCATTATCCATTATCCATTATCCATTATTCATTATCCATTATCCATTATCCATTATCCATTATCCATTATCCATTAACCATTATCCATTATGCATTATCCATTATCCATCATCCATTATCCATTATCCATTTTCCATTATCCATTATCCATTATCAATTATCCATTATCCATTATCCATTATCCATTATCCATCGTCCATTATCCAGTATTCATCGTCCTTTATCCAGTATCCATTATCTATCATCCACTATCCATTATCCATTTTTTATTATCCATTATCCATTATGAAATATCCATTAGGCATTATCAATCGTCCATTATCTAGAATCCATCCATTATCCATTATCTCTTATCCAATATCCATTATCCATCATCCGTTATCCATGATCCATTATCCATTATCCATTATCCATTATCCATTATCCATTATCCATTATCCATTATCCATTATCCATTATCCATTATCCATTATCCACTATCCATTATCCATTATCCATTATCCATTATCCATTATCCATTATGCATCATCCATCGTCCACTATCCAGGATCCATTATCCATTATCTTTTATCCAATATCCATTATCCATTATCCATCGTCCATTAACCATTATCCTTTTTGCATAATCCATCATCCATTATCCAGTATACATCATCTTTTATCAAGTATACATCCATTATCCATTATCTATTATCCATGATCTATTATTCATTATCCATTATCCATTATCAATTATCCATTATCCATTATCCATTATCCATTATCCATTATCCATTATCCATTATCCATTATCCATTATCCATTATCCATTATCCATTATCCATTATCCATTATCCATTATCCATTATCCATTATCCATTATCCATTATCCATTATCCATTATCCATTATCCATTATCCATTATCCATTATCCATTATCCATTATCCATTATCCATTATCCATTATCCATTATCCATTATCCATTATCCATTATCCCTTATCCATTATCCATTATCCATCGTCCATTAACCATTATCCTTTTTGCATAATCCATCATCCATTATCCAGTATACATCATCTTTTATCAAGTATACATCCATTATCCATTATCTATTATCCATGATCTATTATTCATTATCCATTATCCATTATCAATTATCCATTATCCATTATCCATTATCCATTATCCATTATCCATTATCCATTATCCATTATCCATTATCCATTATCCATTATCCATTATCCATTATCCATTATCCATTATCCATTATCCATTATCCATTATCCATTATCCATTATCCATTATCCATTATCCATTATCCATTATCCATTATCCATTATCCATTATCCATTATCCATTATCCATTATCCATTATCCCTTATCCATTATCCATTATCCATTATCCATTATCCATTATCCATTATTTATTATCTTTTATCCATTATCCAATAACCATTATCATCTATCTATTATCCATTATCCATTATCCATTATGCATCATCCATCGTCCATTATCCAGTATTCATCGTCTTATATCCAGCATCCATTATCTATCATCCACTATCCATTATCCATTTTTTATTAACTATTATCCATTATGAAATATCCATTAGGCATTATCCATCGTCCATTATCTAGGATCCATCCATTATCCATTTTCTCTTATCCAATATCCATTATCCATTATCCGTTATCCATTATCCATTATGCATTATCCATCGTACATTATCCAGTATCCATCATCCATTATCCAGTATCCATCCATTATCCACTATCTATTATCCATATCCATTATTCAATAACCATTATCCATTATCCATTATCCATTATCCATTATCCATTATCCACTATCCATTATCCATTATCCATTATCCATTATGCATCATCCATCGTCCACTATCCAGGATCCATTATCCATTATCTTTTATCCAATATCCATTATCCATTATCCATCGTCCATTAACCATTATCCTTTTTGCATAATCCATCATCCATTATCCAGTATACATCATCTTTTATCAAGTATCCATCCATTATCCATTATCTATTATCCATTATCTATTATCCATTATCCATTATCCAGTATCCATTATCCATTAACAATTATCCATTATCCATTATCCACTATCTATTATCCATTATCCATTATCCATTATCCATTATCCATTATCCACTATCTATTATCCATTATCCATTATCCATTATCCATTATCCATTATCCATTATCCATTATCCATTATCCATTATCCATTATCCATTATCCATTATCCATTATCCATTATCCATCGTCCATT
Source organism: Limnephilus rhombicus (assembly GCA_929108145.2). NCBI lineage: Eukaryota > Metazoa > Arthropoda > Insecta > Trichoptera > Limnephilidae > Limnephilus > Limnephilus rhombicus. The sequence goes on from OV815288.1 coordinate 23,580,984, forward strand.
ATGCATCATCCATCGTCCATTATCCAGTATTCATCGTCCTATATCCAGCATCCATTATCGATCATCCACTATCCATTATCCATTTTTTATTATCCATTATCCATTATGAAATATCCATTAGGCATTATCCATCGTCCATTATCTAGGATCCATCCATTATCCATTATCTCTTATCCAATAGCCATTATCCATTTTCCATTATCCATTATCCATTATCCATTATCCATTATCCATTATCCATTATCCATTATCCATTATCCATTATCCATTATCCATTATCCATTATCCATTATCCATTATCCATTATCCATTATCCATTATCCATTATCCATTATTTATTATCCATTATCCATTATCAAATATCCATTATCCATTATTTATTATTTTTTATCCATTATCCAATAACCATTATCATCTATCCATTATCCATTATCCATTATGCATCATCCATCGTCCATTATCCAGAATTCATCGTCCTATATCCAGCATCCATTATCTATCATCCACTATCCATTATCCATTTTTTATTATCAATTATCCATTATGAAATATCCATTAGGCATTATCCATCGTCCATTATCTAGAATCCATCCATTATCCATTATCTCTTATCCAATATCCATTATCCATTATCCGTTATCCATTATCCATTATCCATTATCCATCGTCCATTAACCATTATCCATTATGCATTATCCATCGTACATTATCCAGTATCCATCATCCATTATCCAGTATCCATCCATTATCCACTATCTATTATCCATTATCCATTATTCATTAACCATTATCCATTATCCATTATCCATTATCCATTATCCATTATCCATAATCCATTATCCATTATCCATTATCCATTATCCATTATCCATTATCCATTATCCATTATCCATTATAAATTATCCATTATCCATTTTCTATTATTTATTATCCATTATCCATTATCCATTATCCATTATCCATTATCCATTATCCATTATGCATCATCCATCGTCCATTATCCAGTATTCATCGTCCTTTATCCAGCATCCATTATCTATCATCCACTATCCATTATCCATTTTTTATTATCCATTATCCATTATGAAATATCCATTAGGCATTATCTATCGTCCATTATCTAGGATCCATCCATTATCCATTATCTCTTATCCAATATGCATTATCCATTATCCGTTATCCATTATCAATTATCGATTATCCATCGTCCATTAACCATTATCCATTATGCATTATCCATCGTACATTATCCAGTATCCATCATCCATTATCCAGTATCCATCCATTATCCACTATCTATTATCCATTATCCATTATTCATTAATCATTATCCATTATTCATTATCCATTATCCATTATCCATTATCCATTATCCATTATCCATTATCCATTATCCATTATCCATTATCCATTATCCATTATCCATTATCCATTATCCATTATCCATTATCCATTATCCATTATCAATTATCCATTATCCATTATCCATTATCCATTATCCATTATCCATTATCCATTATCCATTATCCATTATCCATTATCCATTATCCATTATCCATTATCCATTATCCATTATCCATTATCCATTATCCATTATAAATTATCAATTATCCATTTTCTATTATCCATTATCCATTATCCATTATCCATTATCCATTATCCATTATCCATTATCCATTATCCATTATCCATTATCCATTATTTATTATCTTTTATCCATTATCCAATAACCATTTTCCACTATCCATAATCCATTATCCATTAACCATTATCCATTATGCATCATCCATCGTCCATTATCCAGTATTCATCGTCCTTTATCCAGTATCCATTATCTATCATCCACTATCCATTATCCATTTTTTATTATCCATTATCCATTATGAAATATCCATTAGGCATTATCCATCGTCCATTTTCTAGAATCCATCCGTTATCCATTATCTCTTATCCAATATCCATTATCCATTATCCGTTATCCATGATCCATTATCCATTATCCATTATCCATTATCCATGATCCATTATCCATTAGCCATTATCCACTATCCATTATCCATTATCCATTATCCATTATCCATTATCCATTATGCATCATCCATCGTCCACTATTCAGGATCCATTATCCATTATCTTTTATCCAATATCCATTATCTATTATCCATCGTCCATTAACCATTATCCTTATTGCATAATCCATCGTCCATTATCCAGTAAACATCATCTTTTATCAAGTATCCATCCATTATCCATTATCTATTATCCATTATCTATTATCCATTATCCATTATCCATTATCAATTATCCATTATCCTTTATCCATTATCCATTATCCATTATCTATTATCCATTATCCATTATCCATTATCCATTATCCATTATCCATTATCCATTATCCATTATCCATTATCCATTATGCATCATCCATCGTCCACTATCCAGGATCCATTATTCATTATCTTTTATCCAATATCCATTATCCATTATCCATCGTCCATTAACCATTATCCTTTTTGCATGATCCATCGTCTATTATCCAGTATACATCATCTTTTATCAAGTATCCATCCATTATCCATTATCTATTATCCATTATCTATTATCCATTATCCATTATCCATTATCAATTATCCATTATCCTTTATCCATTATCCATTATCCATTATCCATTATCCATTATCCATTATCCATTATCCATTATCCATTATCCATTATCCATTATCCATTATCCATTATCCATTATCAATTATCCATTATCGATTATCCATTATCCATTATCCATTATCTATTATGCATCATCCATCGTCCATTGTCCAGTATTCATTGTCCTTTATCCAGTATTCATCGACTATCCATTATCCTTTTTTTATTATCCATTATAAAATATCCATTACGCATTTTCCATCGACCATTATCCAGGATCCATCCGTCATCCAATATCCATTATCCGTAATCCATTATTCATTATCCATTATCCATTATCCATTATCCATTATCCATAATCCATTATCCATTATCCATTATCCATTATCCATTATCCATTATCCATTATCCATTATCCATTATCCATTATCCATTATCCATTATCCATTATCCATTATCCATTATCCATTATCCATTATCCATTATCCATTATCCATTATCCATTATCCACTATCTATTATCCATTATCCATTATCCATTATCCATTATCCATTATCCAATATCCATTATCCATTATCCATTATCCATTATCCATTATCCATTATCCATTATCCATTATTTATTATCTTTTATCCATTATCCAATAACCATTATCATCTATCTATTATCCATAATCCATTATCCATTATGCATCATTCATCGTCCATTATCCAGTATTCATCGTCTTATATCCAGCATCCATTATCTATCATCCACTCTCCATTATCCATTTTTTATTATCCATTATCCATTATGAAATATCCATTAGGCATTATCCATCGTCCATTATCTAGGATCCATCCATTATCCATTATCTCTTATCCAATATCCATTATCCATTATCCGTTATCCATTATCCATTATCCATTATCCATCGTCTATTAACCATTATCCATTATGCATTATCCATCGTACATTATCCAGTATCCATCATCCATTATCCAGTATCCATCCATTATCCACTATCTATTATCCATATCCATTATTCATTAACCATTATCCATTATCCATTATCCATTATCCATTATCCATTATCCATTATCCATTATCCACTATCCATTATCCATTATCCATTATCCATTATCCATTATGCATCATCCATCGTCCACTATCCAGGATCCATTATCCATTATCTTTTATCCAATATCCATTATCCATTATCCATCGTCCATTAACCATTATCCTCTTTGCATAATCCATCATCCATTATCCAGTATACATCATCTTTTATCAAGTATCCATCCATTATCCATTATCTATTATCCATTATCTATTATCCATTATCCATTATCAAGTATCCATTATCCATTAACAATTATCCAGTATCCATTATCCACTATCTATTATCCATTATCCATTATCCATTATCCATTATCCATTATCCATTATCCACTATCTATTTTCCATTATCCATTATCCATTATCCATTATCCATTATCCATTATCCATTATCCATTATCCATTATCCATTATCCATCGTCCATTATGCATCATCCATCGTCCATTATCCAGTATTCATCGTCCTATATCCAGCATCCATTATCTATCATCCACTATCCATTATCCATTTTTTATTATCCATTATCCATTATGAAATATCCATTAGGCATTATCCATCGTCCATTATCTAGGATCCATCCATTATCCATTATCTCTTTTCCAATAGCCATTATCCATTATCCATTATCCATTATCCATTATCCATTATCCATTATCCATTATCCATTATCCATTATCCATTATCCATTATCCATTATCCATTATCCATTATCCATTATCCATTATCCATTATCCATTATCCATCGTCCATTATCCAGTTTTCATCGTCCTTTATCCAGTATCCATCCACTATCCATTAACTATCATCCACTATCCATTATCCATTATCTATCATCCATTATCCAGTATCCATCCATTATCCACTATTTTTTATCCATTATCCATTATCCATTAACCATTTTCCATTATCCAATATCCATTATCCATTATCCATTATCCATTATCCATTATCCATTATCCATTATCCATTATCCATTATCCATTATCCATTATCCATTATCCATTATCCATTATCCATTATCCATTATCCATTATCCATTATCCATTATCCATTATCCATTATCCATTATCCATTATCCATTATCCATTATCCATTATCCATTATCCATTATCCACTATCTATTATCCATTATCCATTATCTATTAACCATTATCCATTATCCATTATCCATTATCCATTATCCATTATCCATTATCCATTATCCATTATCCATTATCCATTATCCATTATCCATTATCCATTATCCATTATCCATTATCCATTATCCATTATCCATTATCCATTATCCATTATCCATTATCCATTATCCATAATCCATTATCCATTATCCATTATCCATTATCCATTATCCATTATCCATTATCCATTATTTATTATCTTTTATCCATTATCCAATAACCATTATCATCTATCCATTATCCATTATCCATTATCCATTATGCATCATCCATCGTCCATTATCCAGTATTCATCGTCCTATATCCAGCATCCATTATCTATCATCCACTATCCATTATCCATTTTTTATTATCCATTATCGATTATGAAATATCCATTAGGCATTTTCCATCGTCCATTATCTAGGATCCATCCATTATCCATTATCTCTTATCCAATATCCATTATCCATTATCCGTTATCCATTATCCATTATCCATTATCCATCGTCCATTAACCATTATCCATTATGCATTATCCATCGTACATTATCCAGTATCCATCATCTATTATCCAGTATCCATCCATTATCCACTATCTATTATCCATATCCATTATTCATTAACCATTATCCATTATCCATTATCCATTATCCATTATCCATTATCAATTATCCATTATCGATTATCCATTATCCATTATCCATTATCTATTATGCATCATCCATCGTCCATTGTCCAGTATTCATTGTCCTTTATCCAGTATTCATCGACTATCCATTATCCTTTTTTTATTATCCATTATAAAATATCCATTACGCATTTTCCATCGACCATTATCCAGGATCCATCCATCATCCAATATCCATTATCCGTTATCCATTATTCATTATCCATTATCCATTATCCATTATCCATTATCCATAATCCATTATCCATTATCTATTATCCATTATCCATTATCCATTATCCATTATCCATTATCCATTATCCATTATCCATTATCCATCGTCCATTATGCATCATCCATCGTCCATTATCCAGTATTCATCGTCCTATATCCAGCATCCATTATCTATCATCCACTATCCATTATCCATTTTTTATTATCCATTATCCATTATGAAATATCCATTAGGCATTATCCATCGTCCATTATCTAGGATCCATCCATTATCCATTATCTCTTATCCAATAGCCATTATCCATTTTCCATTATCCATTATCCATTATCCATTATCCATTATCCATTATCCATTATCCATTATTCATTATCCATTATCCATTATCCATTATCCATTATCCATTATCCATTATCCATTATCCATTATCCATCGTCCATTATCCAGTATTCATCGTCCTTTATCCAGTATCCATCCACTATCCATTAACTATCATCCACTATCCATTATCCATTATCTATCATCCATTATCCAGTATCCATCCATTATCCACTATTTTTTATCCATTATCCATTATCCATTAACCATTTTCCATTATCCAATATCCATTATCCATTATCCATTATCCATTATCCATTATCCATTATCCATTATCCATTATCTATTATCCATTATCCATTATCCATTATCCATTATCCATTATCCATTATCCATTATCCATTATTTATTATTTTTTATCCATTATCCAATAACCATTATCATCTATCCATTATCCATTATCCATTATGCATCATCCATCGTCCATTATCCAGAATTCATCGTCCTATATCCAGCATCCATTATCTATCATCCACTATCCATTATCCATTTTTTATTATCCATTATCCATTTTGAAATATCCATTAGGCATTATCCATCGTCCATTATCTAGAATCCATCCATTATCCATTATCTCTTATCCGATATCCATTATCCATTATCCGTTATCCATTATCCATTATCCATTATCCATCGTCCATTAACCATTATCCATTATGCATTATCCATCGTACATTATCCAGTATCCATCATCCATTATCCAGTATCCATCCATTATCCACTATCTATTATCCATTATCCATTATTCATTAACCATTATCCATTATCCATTATCCATTATCCATTATCCATTATCGATAATCCATTATCCATTATCCATTATCCATTATCCATTATCCATTATCCATTATTCATTATCCATTATCCATTATAAATTATCCATTATCCATTTTCTATTATTTATTATCCATTATCCATTATCCATTATCCATTATTCATTATCCATTATCCATTATCCATTATCCATTATCCATTATCCATTATCCATTATCCATTATCCATTATCCATTATCCATTATCCATTATCAATTATCCATTATCGATTATCCATTATCCATTATCCATTATCTATTATGCATCATCCATCGTCCATTGTCCAGTATTCATTGTCCTTTATCCAGTATTCATCGACTATCCATTATCCTTTTTTTATTATCCATTATAAAATATCCATTACGCATTTTCCATCGACCATTATCCAGGATCCATCCATCATCCAATATCCATTATCCGTTATCCATTATTCATTATCCATTATCCATTATCCATTATCCATTATCCATAATCCATTATCCATTATCTATTATCCATTATCCATTATCCATTATCTATTATCAATTATCCATTATCCATTATCCATTATCTATTAACCATTATCCATTATCCATTATCCATTATCCATTATCAATTATCCATTATCCATTATCCATTATCCATTATCCATTATCCATGATCCATTATCCATTATCCATTATCCATTATCGATTATCCCTTATCCATTATCCATTATCCATTATCCATTATCCATTATCCATTATCCATTATCCATTATCCATTATCAAATATCCATTATCAATTATTTATTATCTTTTATCCATTATCCAATAACCATTATCATCTATCCATTATCCATTATCCATTATGCATCATCCATCGTCCATTATCCAGTATTCATCGTCCTATATCCAGCATCCATTATCTATCATCCACTATCCATTATCCATTTTTTATTATCCATTATCCATTATCCAATAACCATTATCATCTATCCATTATCCATTATCCATTATGCATCATCCATCGTCCATTATCCAGTATTCATCGTCCTTTATCCAGCATCCATTATCTATCATCCACTATCCATTATCCATTTTTTATTATCCATTATCCATTATGAAATATCCATTAGGCATTATCTATCGTCCATTATCTAGGATCCATCCATTATCCATTATCTCTTATCCAATATGCATTATCCATTATCCGTTATCCATTATCAATTATCGATTATCCATCGTCCATTAACCATTATCCATTATGCATTATCCATCGTACATTATCCAGTATCCATCATCCATTATCCAGTATCCATCCATTATCCACTATCTATTATCCATTATCCATTATTCATTAATCATTATCCATTATTCATTATCCATTATCCATTATCCATTATCCATTATCCATTATCCATTATCCATTATCCATTATCCATTATCCATTATCCATTATCCATTATCCATTATCCATTATCCATTATCCATTATCCATTATCCATTATCCATTATCCATTATTCATTATCCATTATCCATTATCCATTATCCATTATCCATTATCCATTATCCATTATCCATTATCCATTATCCATTATCCATTATCCATTATCCATTATTTATTTATTTATTTATTTATTAATCATTAACGCCCTTATGGGCTTTTACAAACATTTACATTTTTATGTTTTAGTGCATACAGGTGTGTTTAGAATACAAAGAAAACATGAATAGATTTTACACATGGTACATATAAATAAAGCTGGTAAGTAAAAAGTATAGCATTATACAATAAAGAGAAAAAAATCAGTTTTATATGTATATACGTATATAACAAATAATAATAATGGTGAGTTTTTAATATATGTGCAATTTATGTGTTGAATACATAGCGAAGTTGATTTTAAAAAAAAATACATACTACCGACTTGCACCGCACTAAAATTAATATACAAAACAATTGCATTTTGACCAATAACTTTATCGTCAGAATTTCTGCAAGGAATTCAATTTCCGAAGACCAAATACTTTATACCATAAATATACTAATCCCCTTTATACTGAAACCATGGAATAGTGTCAGATACTTCAGTAAACTATCACGGAGAGGACAAATGAGTTCGATAATATAATATAACAGAGTATCTAATTACAATCAAATTAAAATGTTAATCAAAGTATAAGTCGTTAAAGTAAATTTGTTATTATTACCTATTACAACGATAAACAAGAACAGTTATAAATTATCAAGTATCCATTTTCTATTATCCATTATCCATTATCCATTATCCATTATCCATTATCCATTATCCATTATCCATTATCCATTATCCATTATCCATTATCCATTATTTATTATCTTTTATCCATTATCCAATAACCATTTTCCACTATCCATTATCCATTATCCATTAACCATTATCCATTATGCATCATCCATCGTCCATTATCCAGTATTCATCGTCCTTTATCCAGTATCCATTATCTATCATCCACTATTCATTATCCATTTTTTATTATCCATTATCCATTATGAAATATCCATTAGGCATTATCCATCGTCCATTTTCTAGAATCCATCCGTTATCCATTATCTCTTATCCAATATCCATTATCCATTATCCGTTATCCATGATCCATTATCCATTATCCATTATCCATTATCCATGATCCATTATCCATTAGCCATTATCCACTATCCATTATCCATTATCCATTATCCATTATCCATTATCCATTATCCATTATGCATCATCCATCGTCCACTATTCAGGATCCATTATCCATTATCTTTTATCCAATATCCATTATCTATTATCCATCGTCCATTAACCATTATCCTTTTTGCATAATCCATCGTCCATTATCCAGTAAACATCATCTTTTATCAAGTATCCATCCATTATCCATTATCTATTATCCATTATCTATTATCCATTATCCATTATCCATTATCAATTATCCATTATCCTTTATCCATTATCCATTATCCATTATCTATTATCCATTATCCATTATCCATTATCCATTATCCTTTATCCATTATCCATTATGCATCATCCATCGTCCACTATCCAGGATCCATTATTCATTATCTTTTATCCAATATCCATTATCCATTATCCATCGTCCATTAACCATTATCCTTTTTGCATGATCCATCGTCTATTATCCAGTATACATCATCTTTTATCAAGTATCCATCCATTATCCATTATCCATTATCCATTATCCATTATCCATTATCCATTATCCATTATCAATTATCCATTATCCATTATCCATTATCCATTATCCATTATCCATTATCCATTATCCATTATCCATTATCCATTATCCATTATCCATTATCCATTATCCATTATCCATTATCAATTATCCATTATCGATTATCCATTATCCATTATCCATTATCTATTATGCATCATCCATCGTCCATTGTCCAGTATTCATTGTCCTTTATCCAGTATTCATCGACTATCCATTATCCTTTTTTTATTATCCATTATAAAATATCCATTACGCATTTTCCATCGACCATTATCCAGGATCCATCCGTCATCCAATATCCATTATCCGTAATCCATTATTCATTATCCATTATCCATTATCCATTATCCATTATCCATAATCCATTATCCATTATCCATTATCCATTATCCATTATCCATTATCCATTATCCATTATCCATTATCCATTATCCATTATCCATTATCCATTATCCATTATCCATTATCCATTATCCATTATCCACTATCTATTATCCATTATCCATTATCTATTAACCATTATCCATTTTCCATTATCCATTATCCATAATCCATTATCCATTATCCATTATCCATTATCCATTATCCAATATCCATTATCCATTATCCATTATCCATTATCCATTATCCATTATCCATTATCCATTATCCATTATTTATTATCTTTTATCCATTATCCAATAACCATTATCATCTATCTATTATCCATAATCCATTATCCATTATGCATCATCCATCGTCCATTATCCAGTATTCATCGTCTTATATCCAGCATCCATTATCTATCATCCACTCTCCATTATCCATTTTTTATTATCCATTATCCATTATGAAATATCCATTAGGCATTATCCATCGTCCATTATCTAGGATCCATCCATTATCCATTATCTCTTATCCAATATCCATTATCCATTATCCGTTATCCATTATCCATTATCCATTATCCATCGTCTATTAACCATTATCCATTATGCATTATCCATCGTACATTATCCAGTATCCATCATCCATTATCCAGTATCCATCCATTATCCAGTATCTATTATCCATATCCATTATTCATTAACCATTATCCATTATCCATTATCCATTATCCATTATCCATTATCCATTATCCATTATCCATTATCCACTATCCATTATCCATTATCCATTATCCATTATCCATTATGCATCATCCATCGTCCACTATCCAGGATCCATTATCCATTATCTTTTATCCAATATCTATTATCCATTATCCATCGTCCATTAACCATTATCCTCTTTGCATAATCCATCATCCATTATCCAGTATACATCATCTTTTATCAAGTATCCATCCATTATCCATTATCTATTATCCATTATCCATTATCAAGTATCCATTATCCATTAACAATTATCCAGTATCCATTATCCACTATCTATTATCCATTATCCATTATCCATTATCCATTATCCATTATCCATTTTCCACTATCTATTATCCATTATCCATTATCCATTATCCATTATCCATTATCCATTATCCATTATCCATCGTCCATTATGCATCATCCATCGTCCATTATCCAGTATTCATCGTCCTATATCCAGCATCCATTATCTATCATCCACTATCCATTATCCATTTTTTATTATCCATTATCCATTATGAAATATCCATTAGGCATTATCCATCGTCCATTATCTAGGATCCATCCATTATCCATTATCTCTTATCCAATAACCATTATCCATTTTCCATTATCCATTATCCATTATCCATTATCCATTATCCATTATTCATTATCCATTATCCATTATCCATTATCCATTATCCATTATCCATTATCCATTATCCATTATCCATTATCCATTATCCATTATCCATTATCCATTATCCATTATCCATTATCCATCGTCCATTATGCATCATCCATCGTCCATTATCCAGTATTCATCGTCCTATATCCAGCATCCATTATCTATCATCCACTATCCATTATCCATTTTTTATTATCCATTATCCATTATGAAATATCCATTAGGCATTATCCATCGTCCATTATCTAGAATCCATCCATTATCCATTATCTCTTATCCAATAGCCATTATCCATTTTCCATTATCCATTATCCATTATCCATTATCCATTATCCATTATCCATTATCCATTATCCATTATCCATTATCCATTATCCATTATCCATTATCCATTATCCATTATCCATTATCCATTATCCATTAGCCATTATCCATTATCCATTATCCATTATCCATTATCCATTATCCATTATCCATTATCCATTATCCATTATCCAGTATCCATTATCCACTATCTATTATCCATTATCCATTATCTATTAACCATTATCCATTATCCATTATCCATTATCCATTATCCATTATCCATTATCCATTATCCATTATCCATTATCCATTATCCATTATCCATTATCCATTATCCATTATCCATTATCCATTTACCATTATCCATTATCCATTATCCATTTTCCATAATCCATTATCCATTATCCATTATCCATTATTCATTATCCATTATCCATTATCCATTATCCATTATCCATTATCCATTATCCATTAACCATTATCCATTATCCGTTATCCATTATCCATCATCCATTATCCATTATCCATTTTCCATTATCCATTATCCATTATCAATTATCCATTATCCATTATCCATCGTCCATTATCCAGTATTCATCGTCCTTTATCCAGTATCCATTATCTATCATCCACTATCCATTATCCATTTTTTATTATCCATTATCCATTATGAAATATCCATAAGGCATTATCAATCGTCCATTATCTAGAATCCATCCATTATCCATTATCTCTTATCCAATATCCATTATCCATCATCCGTTATCCATGATCCATTATCCATTATCCATTATCCATTATCCATTATCCATTATCCATTATCCATTATCCATTATCCATTATCCATTATCCATTATCCACTATCCATTATCCATTATCCATTATCCATTATCCATTATCCATTATGCATCATCCATCGTCCACTATCCAGGATCCATTATCCATTATCTTTTATCCAATATCCATTATCCATTATCCATCGTCCATTAACCATTATCCTTTTTGCATAATCCATCATCCATTATCCAGTATACATCATCTTTTATCAAGTATACATCCATTATCCATTATCTATTATCCATGATCTATTATTCATTATCCATTATCCATTATCAATTATCCATTATCCATTATCCATTATCCATTATCCATTATCCATTATCCATTATCCATTATCCATTATCCATTATCCATTATCCATTATCCATTATCCATTATCCATTATCCATTATCCACTATCCATTATCCATTATCCATTATCCATTATCCATTATCCATTATCCATTATCCATTATCCATTATCCATTATCCATTATCCATTATCCATTATCCATTATCCATTATCCATTATCCATTATCCATTATCCATTATCCATTATCCATTATCCATTATCCATTATCCATTATCCATTATCCATTATCCATTATCCATTATCCATTATCCACTATCTATAATCCATTATCCATTATCTATTAACCATTATCCATTATCCATTATCCATTATCCATTATCCATTATCCATTAACCATTATCCATTATCCATTATCCATTATCCATTATCCATTATCCATTATCCATTATCCATTATACATTATTTATTATCCATTATCCATTATCCATTATCCATTATCCATTATCCCTTTTCCATTATCCATTATCCATTATCCATTATCCATTATCCATTATTTATTATCTTTTATCCATTATCCAATAACCATTATCATCTATCTATTATCCATTATCCATTATCCATTATGCATCATCCATCGTCCATTATCCAGTATTCATCGTCTTATATCCAGCATCCATTATCTATCATCCACTATCCATTATCCATTTTTTATTATCCATTATCCATTATGAAATATCCATTAGGCATTATCCATCGTCCATTATCTAGGATCCATCCATTATCCATTTTCTCTTATCCAATATCCATTATCCATTATCCGTTATCCATTATCCATTATCCATTATCCATCGTCTATTAACCATTATCCATTATGCATTATCCATCGTACATTATCCAGTATCCATCATCCATTATCCAGTATCCATCCATTATCCACTCTCTATTATCCATATCCATTATTCAATAACCATTATCCATTATCCATTATCCATTATCCATTATCCATTATCCATTATCCACTATCCATTATCCATTATCCATTATCCATTATGCATCATCCATCGTCCACTATCCAGGATCCATTATCCATTATCTTTTATCCAATATCCATTATCCATCGTCCATTAACCATTATCCTTTTTGCATAATCCATCATCCATTATCCAGTATACATCATCTTTTATCAAGTATCCATCCATTATCCATTATCTATTATCCATTATCTATTATCCATTATCCATTATCCAGTATCCATTATCCATTAACAATTATCCATTATCCATTATCTACTATCTATTATCCATTATCCATTATCCATTATCCATTATCCATTATCCATTATCCATTATCCATTATCCACTATCTATTATCCATTATCCATTATCCATTATCCATTATCCATTATCCATTATCCATTATCCATTATCCATTATCCATTATCCATTATCCATTATCCATTATCCATTATCCATTATCCATTATCCATTATCCATTATCCATTATCCATTATCCATTATCCATTATCCATTATCCATTATCCATTATCCATTATCCATTATCCATTATCCATTATCCATTATCCACTA
Organism: Limnephilus rhombicus; assembly: GCA_929108145.2. Taxonomy (NCBI): domain Eukaryota; kingdom Metazoa; phylum Arthropoda; class Insecta; order Trichoptera; family Limnephilidae; genus Limnephilus; species Limnephilus rhombicus. The sequence goes on from OV815288.1 coordinate 23,596,023, forward strand.
TCTATAATCCATTATCCTTTATCTATTAACCATTATCCATTATCCATTATCCATTATCCATTATCCATTATCCATTATCCATTATCCATTATCCATTATCCATTATCCATTATCCATTATCCATTATCCATTATCCATTATCCATTATCCATTATCCATTATCCATTATCCATTATACATTATCCATTATCCATTATCCATTATCCATTATCCATTATCCATTATCCATTATCCATTATCCCTTTTCCATTATCCATTATCCATTATCCATTATTTATTATCTTTTATCCATTATCCAATAACCATTATCATCTATCTATTATCCATTATCCATTATCCATTATGCATCATCCATCGTCCATTATCCAGTATTCATCGTCTTATATCCAGCATCCATTATCTATCATCCACTATCCATTATCCATTTTTTATTATCCATTATCCATTATGAAATATCCATTAGGCATTATCCATCGTCCATTATCTAGGATCCATCCATTATCCATTTTCTCTTATCCAATATCCATTATCCATTATCCGTTATCCATTATCCATTATCCATTATCCATCGTCTATTAACCATTATCCATTATGCATTATCCATCGTACATTATCCAGTATCCATCATCCATTATCCAGTATCCATCCATTATCCACTATCTATTATCCATATCCATTATTCAATAACCATTATCCATTATCCATTATCCATTATCCATTATCCATTATCCATTATCCACTATCCATTATCCATTATCCATTATCCATTATGCATCATCCATCGTCCACTATCCAGGATCCATTATCCATTATCTTTTATCCAATATCCATTATCCATTATCCATCGTCCATTAACCATTATCCTTTTTGCATAATCCATCATCCATTATCCAGTATACATCATCTTTTATCAAGTATCCATCCATTATCCATTATCTATTATCCATTATCTATTATCTATTATCCATTATCCAGTATCCATTATCCATTAACAATTATCCATTATCCATTATCTACTATCTATTATCCATTATCCATTATCCATTATCCATTATCCATTATCCATTATCCATTATCCACTATCTATTATCCATTATCCATTATCCATTATCCATTATCCATTATCCATTATCCATTATCCATTATCCATTATCCATTATCCATTATCCATTATCCATCGTCCATTATGCATCATCCATCGTCCATTATCCAGTATTCATCGTCCTATATCCAGCATCCATTATCTATCATCCACTATCCATTATCCATTTTTTATTATCCATTATCCATTATGAAATATCCATTAGGCATTATCCATCGTCCATTATCTAGGATCCATCCATTATCCATTATCTCTTATTCAATAGCCATTATCCATTTTCCATTATCCATTATCCATTATCCATTATCCATTATCCATTATCCATTATCCATTATCCATGATCCATTATTCATTATTCATTATCCATTATCCATTATCCATTATCCATTATCCATTATCCATTATCCATTATCCATTATCCATTATCCATTATCCATTATCCATTATCCATTATCCATTATCCATTATCCATTATCCATTATCCATTATTTATTATCCATTATCCATTATCAAATATCCATTATCCATTATTTATTATCTTTTATCCATTATCCAATAACCATTATCATCTATCCATTATCCATTATCCATTATGCATCATCCATCGTCCATTATCCAGAATTCATCGTCCTATATCCAGCATCCATTATCTATCATCCACTATCCATTATCCATTTTTTATTATCCATTATCCATTATGAAATATCCATTCGGCATTATCCATCGTCCATTATCTAGAATCCATCCATTATCCATTATCTCTTATCCAATATCCATTATCCATTATCCGTTATCCATTATCCATTATCCATTATCCATCGTCCATTAACCATTATCCATTATGCATTATCCATCGTACATTATCCAGTATCCATCATCCATTATCCAGTATCCATCCATTATCCACTATCTATTATCCATTATCCATTATTCATTAACCATTATCCATTATCCATTATCCATTATCCATTATCCATTATCCATTATCCATTATCCATTATCCATTATCCATTATCCATTATCCATTATCCATTATCCATTATCCATTATAAATTATCCATTATCCATTTTCTATTATTTATTATCCATTATCCATTATCCATTATCCATTATCCATTATCCATTATCCATTATCCATTATCCATTATCCATTATCCATTATCCATTTTCCATTATCCATTATCCATTATCCATTATCCATTATCCATTATCCATTATCCATTATCCATTATCAATTATCCATTATCGATTATCCATTATCCATTATCCATTATCCATTATCTATTATGCATCATCCATCGTCCATTGTCCAGTATTCATTGTCCTTTATCCAGTATTCATCGACTATCCATTATCCTTTTTTTATTATCCATTATAAAATATCCATTACGCATTTTCCATCGACCATTATCCAGGATCCATCCATCATCCAATATCCATTATCCGTTATCCATTATTCATTATCCATTATCCATTATCCATTATCCATTATCCATAATCCATTATCCATTATCTATTATCCATTATCCATTATCCATTATCCATTATCTATTATCAATTATCCATTATCCATTATCCATTATCTATTAACCATTATCCATTATCCATTATCCATTATCCATTATCCATTATCCATTATCCATTATCCATTATCCATTATCCATTATCCATTATCCATTATCCATTATCCATTATCCATTATCCATTATCGATTATCCCTTATCCATTATCCATTATCCATTATCCATTATCCATTATCCATTATCCATTATCCATTATCAAATATCCATTATCCATTATTTATTATCTTTTATCCATTATCCAATAACCATTATCATCTTTCCATTATCCATTATCCATTATGCATCATCCATCGTCCATTATCCAGTATTCATCGTCCTATATCCAGCATCCATTATCTATCATCCACTATCCATTATCCATTTTTTATTATCCATTATCCATTATCCAATAACCATTATCATCTATCCATTATCCATTATCCATTATGCATCATCCATCGTCCATTATCCAGTATTCATCTTCCTTTATCCAGCATCCATTATCTATCATCCACTATCCATTATCCATTTTTTATTATCCATTATCCATTATGAAATATCCATTAGGCATTATCTATCGTCCATTATCTAGGATCCATCCATTATCCATTATCTCTTATCCAATATGCATTATCCATTATCCGTTATCCATTATCAATTATCGATTATCCATCGTCCATTAACCATTATCCATTATCCATTATCCATTATCCATTATCCATTATCCATTATCCATTATCCATTATCCATTATCCATTATAAATTATCAATTATCCATTTTCTATTATCCATTATCCATTATCCATTATCCATTATCCATTATTTATTATCTTTTATCCATTATCCAATAACCATTTTCCACTATCCATTATCCATTATCCATTAACCATTATCCATTATGCATCATCCATCGTCCATTATCCAGTATTCATCGTCCTTTATCCAGTATCCATTATCTATCATCCACTATCCATTATCCATTTTTTATTATCCATTATCCATTATGAAATATCCATTAGGCATTATCCATCGTCCATTATCTAGAATCCATCCGTTATCCATTATCTCTTATCCAATATCCATTATCCATTATCCGTTATCCATGATCCATTATCCATTATCCATTATCCATTATCCATGATCCATTATCCATTAGCCATTATCCACTATCCATTATCCATTATCCATTATCCATTATCCATTATCCATTATCCATTATCCATTATGCATCATCCATCGTCCACTATTCAGGATCCATTATCGATTATCTTTTATCCAATATCCATTATCTATTATCCATCGTTCATTAACCATTATCCTTTTTGCATAATCCATCGTCCATTATCCAGTAAACATCATCTTTTATCAAGTATCCATCCATTATCCATTATCTATTATCCATTATCTATTATCCATTATCCATTATCCATTATCAATTATCCATTATCCTTTATCCATTATCCATTATCCATTATCCATTATCCATTATCCATTATCCATTATCCATTATCCATTATCCATTATCCATTATCCATTATGCATCATCCATCGTCCACTATCCAGGATCCATTATCCATTATCTTTTATCCAATATCCATTATCCATCGTCGATTAACCATTATCCTTTTTGCATAATCCATCGTCCATTATCCAGTATACATCATCTTTTATCAAGTATCCATCCATTATCCATTATCTATTATCCATTATCAATTATCCATTATCCATTATCCATTATCAATTATCCATTATCCTTTATCCATTATCCATTATCCATTATCCATTATCCATTATCCATTATCCATTATCCATTATCCAATATCCATTATCCATTATCCATTATCCATTATCCATTATCCATTATCCATTATCCATTATCAATTATCCATTATCGATTATCCATTATCCATTATCCATTATCTATTATGCATCATCCATCGTCCATTGTCCAGTATTCATTGTCCTTTATCCAGTATTCATCGACTATCCATTATCCTTTTTTTATTATCCATTATAAAATATCCATTACGCATTTTCCATCGACCATTATCCAGGATCCATCCGTCATCCAATATCCATTATCCGTTATCCATTATTCATTATCCATTATCCATTATCCATTATCCATTATCCATAATCCATTATCCATTATCCATTATCCATTATCCATTATCCATTATCCATTATAAATTATCCATTATCCATTTTCTATTATCCATTATCCATTATCCATTATCCATTATCCATTATCCATTATTTATTATCTTTTATCCATTATCCAATAACCATTTTCCACTATCCATTATCCTTTATCCATTAACCATTATCCATTATGCATCATCCATCGTCCATTATCCATTATCCATTATCCACTATCTATTATCCATTATCCATTATCTATTAACCATTATCCATTTTCCATTATCCATTATCCATTATCCATAATCCATTATCCATTATCCATTATCCATTATCCAATATCCATTATCCATTATCCATTATACATTATCCATTATCCATTATCCATTATCCATTATCCATTATCCATTATCCATTATCCATTATCCATTATCCATTATCCATTATCCATTATCCATTATCCATTATCCATTATCCATTATCCATTATAAATTATCCATTATCCATTTTCTATTATCCATTATCCATTATCCATTATCCATTATCCATTATCCATTATCCATTATCCATTATCCATTATCCATTATCCATTATCCATTATCCATTATCCATTATTGATTATCTTTTATCCATTATCCATTAACCATTATCCATTATGCATCATCCATCGTCCATTATCCAGTATTCATCGTCCTTTATCCAGTATCCATTATCTATCATCCACTATCCATTATCCATTTTTTATTATCCATTATCCATTTTGAAATATCCATTAGGCATTACCCATCGTCCATTATCTAGGATCCATCCATTATCCATTATCTCTTATCCAATATCCATTATGCATTATCCGTTATCCATGATCCATTATCCATTATCCATTATCCATTATCCATGATCCATTATCCATTATCCATTATCCACTATCCATTATCTATAATCCATTATCCATTATCCATTATCCATTATCCATTATCCATTATCCATTATCCATTATGCATCATCCATCGTCCACTATCCAGGATCCATTATCCATTATCTTTTATCCAATATCCTTTATCCATTATCCATCGTCCATTAACCATTATCCTTTTTGCATAATCCATCGTCCATTATCCAGTATACATCATCTTTTATCAAGTATCCATCCATTATCCATTATCTATTATCCATTATCTATTATCCATTATCCATTATCCATTATCCATTATCAATTATCCATTATCCATTATCCATTATCCATTATCCATTATCCATTATCCATTATCCATTATCCATTATCCATTATCCATTATCCATTATCCATTATCCATTATCCATTATCCAGTATCCATAATCCATTATCCATTATCCATTATCCATTATCCATTATCCATTATCCATTATAAATTATCCATTATCCATTTTCTATTATCCATTATCCATTATCCATTATCCATTATCCATTATCCATTATCCATTATCCATTATTTATTATCTTTTATCCATTATCCAATAACCATTATCATCTATCTATTATCCATTATCCATTATCCATTATGCATCATCCATCGTCCATTATCCAGTATTCATCGTCTTATATCCAGCATCCATTATCTATCATCCACTATCCATTATCCATTTTTTATTATCCATTATCCATTATGAAATATCCATTAGGCATTATCCATTGTCCATTATCTAGGATCCATCCATTATCCATTATCTCTTATCCAATAGCTATTATCCATTATCCGTAATCCATTATCCATTATCCATTATCCATCGTCCATTAACCATTATCCATTATGCATTATCCATCGTTCATTATCCAGTATCCATCATCCATTATCCAGTATCCATCTATTATCCGCTATCCATTTTTCATTAACCATTATCCATTATCCATTATCCATTATCCATTATCCATTATCCATTATCCATTATGCATTATCCATTATCCATTATCCATTATCCATTATCCATTATCCATTATCAATTATCCATTATCCATTATCCATTATCCATTATCCATTATCCATTATCCATTATCCATTATCCATTATCCATTATCCATTATCCATGATCCATTATCCATTATCGATTATCCATTATCCATTATCCATTATCCATTATCCATTATCCATTATCCATTATCCATTATCCATTATCCATTATCCATTATCTATTATCCATTATCCATTATCCATTATCCATTATCCATTATCCATAATCCATTATCCATTATCCATTATCCATTATCCATTATAAATTATAAATTATCCATTATCCATTTTCTATTATCCATTATCCATTATTCATTATCCATTATCCATTATCCATTATCCATTATCCATTATTGATAATCTTTTATCCATTATCCAATAACCATTATCCATTATCCATTATCCATTATCCATTATCCATTATCAATTATCCATTATCCATTATCCATTATCCATTATCCATTATCCATTATCCATTATCCATTATCCATTATCCATTATCCATGATCCATTATCCATTATCGATTATCCATTATCCATTATCCATTATCCATTATCCATTATCCATTATCCATTATCCATTATCCATTATCCATTATCCATTATCCATTATCCATTATCCATTATCCATTTTGAAATATCCATTAGGCATTATCCATCGTCCATTATCTAGGATCCATCCATTATCCATTATCTCTTATCCAATATCCATTATCCATTAACCATTATCCATTATGCATCATCCATCGTCCATTATCCAGAATTCATCATCCTTTATCCAGTATCCATTATCTATCATCCACTATCCATTATCCATTTTTTATTATCCATTATCCATTTTGAAATATCCATAAGGCATTATCCATCGTCCATTATCTAGGATCCATCCATTATCCATTATCTCTTATCCAATATCCATTATCCATTATCCGTTATCCATGATCCATTATCCATTATCCAATTTCCATTATCCATGATCCATTATCCATTATCCATTATCCACTATCCATTATCCATTATCCATTATCCATTATCCATTATCCATTATCCATTATCCATTATGCATCATCCATCGTCCACTATCCAGGATCCATTATCCATTATCTTTTATCCAATATCCATTATCCATTATCCATCGTCCATTAACCATTATCCTTTTTGCATAATCCATCGTCCATTATCCAGTATACATCATCTTTTATCAAGTATCCATCAATTATCCATTATCTATTATCCAATATCTATTATCCATTATCCATTATCCATTATCAATTATCCATTATCCATTATCCATTATCCATTATCCATTATCCATTATCCATTATCCATTATCCATTATCCATTATTCATTATCCATTATCCATTATCCATTATCCATTATCCATTATCCATTATCCATTATCCATTATCCATTATCCATTATCCATTATCCATTATCCATTATCCATTATCCATTATCCATTATCCATTATCCATTATCCATTATCCATTATCCATTATCCATTATCCATTATCCATTATCCATTATCCATTATCCATTATCAATTATCCATTATCCATTATCCATTATCCATTATCCATTATCCATTATCCATTATCCATTATCCATTATCCATTATCCATTATCCATTAACCATTATCCATTTTGCATCATCCATCGTCCATTATCCAGTATTCATCGTCATTTATCCAGTATCCATTATCTATCATCCACTATCCATTATCCATTTTTTATTATCCATTATCAATTATGAAATATCCATTAGGCATTATCCATCGTCCATTATCAAGGAACCATCCATTATCCATTATTTCTTATCCAATATCCATTATCCATTATCCGTTATCCATGATCCATTATCCATTATCCATTATCCATTATCCATTATCCATTATCCATGATCCATTATCCATTATCCATTATCCACTATCCATTATCCATTATCCATTATCCATTATCCATTATCCATTATCCATTATCCATTATGCATCATCCATCGTCCACTATCCAGGATCCATTATCCATTATTTTTTATCCAATATCCATTATCCATTATCCGTTATCCATGATCCATTATCCATTATCCATTATCCATTATCCATGATCCATTATCCATTATCCATTATCCACTATCCATTATCCATTATCCATTATCCATTATCCATTAACCATTATCCATTATGCATCATCCATCGTCCATTATCCAGTATTCATCGTCATTTATCCAGTATCCATTATCTATCATCCACTATCCATTATCCATTTTTTATTATCCATTATCAATTATGAAATATCCATTAGGCATTATCCATCGTCCATTATCTAGGAACCATCAGTTATCCATTATTTCTTATCCAATATCCATTATCCATTATCCGTTATCCATGATCCATTATCCATTATCCATTATCCATTATCCATGATCCATTATCCATTATCCATTATCCACTATCCATTATCCATTATCCATTATCCATTATCCATTAACCATTATCCATTATGCATCATCCATCGTCCATTATCCAGTATTCATCGTCATTTATCCAGTATCCATTATCTATCATCCACTATCCATTATCCATTTTTTATTATCCATTATCAATTATGAAATATCCATTTGGCATTATCCATCGTCCATTATCTAGGAACCATCCATTATCCATTATTTCTTATCCAATATCCATTATCCATTATCCGTTATCCATGATCCATTATCCATTATCCATTATCCATTATCCATGATCCATTATCCATTATCCATTATCCACTATCCATTATCCATTATCCATTATCCATTATCCATTATCCATTATCCATTATCCATTATCCATTATCCATTATCCATCGTCCATTAACCATAATCCATTATGCATTATCCATCGAACATTATCCATTATCCAATAACCATTATCCACTATCCATTATCCATTATTCATTATCCATTATGCATTATCCATCGTCTATTATCCAGTATTCATCGTCTTTTATCCAGTATCCATTATCTATCATCCACTATCCATTATTCATTTTTTATTATCCATTATGAAATATCCATTAGGCATTATCCATCGTCCATTATCTAGGATCCATCCATTATCCATTATATCTTATCTTATATCCATTATCCATTATCCGTTATCCATTATCCATTATCCATTATCCATCGTTCATTAACCATTATCCATTATGCATTATCCATCGTACATTATCCAGTATCCATCATCCATTATCCAGTATCCATCCATTATCCACTATCTATTATCCATTATCCATTATTCATTAAACATAATCCATTATCCATTATCCATTATCCATTATCCATTATCCAGTATCCATTATCCATTATCCATTATCCATTATCCATTATCCATTATCCATTATCCATTATCCATTATCCATTATCCATTATTAATTATCCATTATCCATTATCCATTATCCATTATCCATTATCCATTATCCATTATCAATTATCCATTATCCATTATCCATTATCCATTATCTATTATCCATTATCCATTATCCATTATCCATTATCCATTATCCATTATCCATTATCCATTATCCATTATCCATTATCCATTATTTATTATCTTTTATCCATTATCCAATAACCATTATCCACTATCCATTATCCATTATCCATTAACCATTATCCATTATGCATCATCCATCGTCCATTATCCAGTATTCATCGTCATTTATCCAGTATCCATTATCTATCATCCACTATCCATTATCCATTTTTTATTATCCATTATCAATTATGAAATATCCATTAGGCATTATCCATCGTCTATTATCTAGGAACCATCCATTATCCATTATTTCTTATCCAATATCCATTATCCATTATCCATTATCCATTATCCATGATCCATTATCCATTATCCATTATCCACTATCCATTATCCATTATCCATTATCCATTATCCATTATCCATTATGCATCATCCATCGTCCACTATCCAGGATCCATTATCCATTATTTTTTATCCAATATCCATTATCCATTATCCGTTATCCATGATCCATTATCCATGATCCATTATCCATTATCCATTATCCACTATCCATTATCCATTATCCATTATCCATTATCCATTATCCATTATCCATTATCCATCGTCCATTAACCATAATCCATTATGCATTATCCATCGAACATTATCCATTATCCAATAACCATTATCCACTATCCATTATCCATTATTCATTATCCATTATGCATTATCCATCGTCTATTATCCAGTATTCATCGTCTTTTATCCAGTATCCATTATCTATCATCCACTATCCATTATTCATTTATTATTATCCATTATGAAATATCCATTAGGCATTATCCATCGTCCATTATCTAGGATCCATCCATTATCCATTATATCTTATCTTATATCCATTATCCATTATCCGTTATCCATTATCCATTATCCATTATCCATCGTTCATTAACCATTATCCATTATGCATTATCCATCGTACATTATCCAGTATCCATCATCCATTATCCAGTATCCATCCATTATCCACTATCTATTATCCATTATCCATTATTCATTAAACATAATCCATTATCCATTATCCATTATCCATTATCCATTATCCATTATCCAGTATCCATTATCCATTATCCATTATCCATTATCCATTATCCATTATCCATTATCCATTATCCATTATCCATTATCCATTATCCATTATCCATTATTTATTATCTTTTATCCATTATCCATTATCTATTATCCATTATCCATTATCCATTTTCTATTATCCATTATCCATAATCCATTATCCATTATCCATTATCCATTATCCATTATCCATTATCCATTATTTATTATCTTTTATCCATTATCCAATAACCATTATCCACTATCCATTATCCATTATCCATTAACCATTATCCATTATGCATCATCCATCGTCCATTATCCAGTATTCATCGTCATTTATCCAGTATCCATTATCTATCATCCACTATCCATTATCCATTTTTTATTATCCATTATCAATTATGAAATATCCATTAGGCATTATCCATCGTCCATTATCTAGGAACCATCCATTATCCATTATTTCTTATCCAATATCCATTATCCATTATCCGTTATCCATGATCCATTATCCATTATCCATTATCCATTATCCATTATCCATTATCCATTATCCATTATCCATGATCCATTATCCATTATCCATTATCCACTATCCATTATCCATTATCCATTATCCATTATCCATTATCCATTATGCATCATCCATCGTCCACTATCCAGGATCCATTATCCATTATTTTTTATCCAATATACATTATTCATTATCCGTTATCCATGATCCATTATCCATTATCCATTATCCATGATTCATTATCCATTATCCATAATCCACTATCCATTATCCATTATCCATTATCCATTATCCATTAACCATTATCCATTATGCATCATCCATCGTCCATTATCCAGTATTCATCGTCATTTATCCAGTATCCATTATCTATCATCCACTATCCATTATCCATTTTTTATTATTCATTATCAATTATGAAATATCCATTAGGCATTATCCATCGTCCATTATCTAGGAACCATCCATTATCCATTATTTCTTATCCAATATCCATTATCCATTATCCGTTATCCATGATCCATTATCCATTATCCATTATCCATTATCCATGATCCATTATCCATTATCCATTATCCACTATCCATTATCCATTATCCATTATCCATTATCCATTAACCATTATCCATTATGCATCATCCATCGTCCATTATCCAGTATTCATCGTCATTTATCCAGTATCCATTATCTATCATCCACTATCCATTATCCATTTTTTATTATCCATTATCAATTATGAAATATCCATTAGGCATTATCCATCGTCCATTATCTAGGAACCATCCATTATCCATTATTTCTTATCCAATATCCATTATCCATTATCCGTTATCCATGATCCATTATCCATTATCCATAATCCATTATCCATGATCCATTATCCATTATCCATTATCCACTATCCATTATCCATTATCCATTATCCATTATCCATTATCCATTATCCATTATCTATTATGCATCATCCATCGTCCACTATCCAGGATCCATTATCCATTATTTTTTATCCATTATCCATTATCCATTATCCATTATCCATTATCCATTATCCACAATCTATTATCCATTATCCATTAACCATTATCCATTATCCATTATCCATTATCCATTATCCATTATCCATTATCCATTATCCATTATCCATTATCCATTATCCATTATCCATTATCCATTATCCATTATCCATTATCCATTATCCATTATCCATTATCCATTATCCATTATCCATTATCCATTATCCATTTTCCATTATCCATTATCCATTATCCATTATCCATTATCCATTATCCATTATCCATTATCCATTATCAATTATCCATTATCCATTATCCATTATCTATTATCCATTATCCATTATCCATTTTCTATTATCCATTATCCATTATCCATTATCCATTATCCATTATTTATTATCTTTTATCCATTATCCAATAACCATTATCCACTATCCATTATCCATTATCCATGAACCATTATCCATTATGCATCATCCATCGTCCATTATCCAGTATTCATCGTCATTTATCCAGTATCCATTATCTATCATCCACTATCCATTATCCATTTTTTATTATCCATTATCAATTATGAAATATCCATTAGGCATTATCCATCGTCCATTATCTAGGAACCATCCATTATCCATTATTTCTTATCCAATATCCATTATCCATTATCCGTTATCCACGATCCATTATCCATTATCCATTATCCATTATCCATGATCCATTATCCATTATCCATTATCCACTATCCATTATCCATTATCCATTATCCATTATCCATTATCCATTATCCATTATCCATTATCCATTATCCATTATCCATTATCCATTATCCATTATCCATTATCCATTATCCATTATAAATTATCCATTATCCATTTTCTAATATCCATTATCCATTATCCATTATCCATTATCCATTATCCATTATCCATTATCCATTATCCATTATCCATTATCCATTATTTATAATCTTTTATCCATTATCCAATAACCATAATCCACTATCCATTATCCATTATCCATTATCCATTATCCATTAACCATTATCCATTATGCATCATCCACCGTCCATTATCCAGTATTCATAGTCCTTTATCCAGTATCCATTATCTATCATCCACTATCCATTATCCATTTTTTATTATCCATTATCCATTATGAAATATCCATTAGGCATTATCCATCGTCCATTATCTAGAATCCATCCATAATCCATTATCTCTTATCCAATATCCATTATCCATTATCCGTTATCAATGATCCATTATCCATTATCCATTTTCCATTATCCATTATCCATGATCCATTATCCATTATCCATTATCCATTATCCATTATCCATTATCCATTATCCATTATCCATTATCCATTATCCATTATCCATTTTCCATTTTCCATTATCCATTATCCATTATCCATTATCCATTATCCATTATCCATTATCCATTATCCATTATCCATTATCCATTATCCATCGTCCATTAACCATAATCCATTATGCATTATCCATCGAACATTATCCATTATCCAATAACCATTATCCACTATCCATTATCCATTATTCATTATCCATTATGCATTATCCATCGTCTATTATCCAGTATTCATCGTCTTTTATCCAGTATCCATTATCTATCATCTACTATCCATTATTCATTTTTTATTATCCATTATGAAATATCCATTAGGCATTATCCATCGTCCATTATCTAGGATCCATCCATTATCCATTATATCTTATCTTATATCCATTATCCATTATCCGTTATCCATTATCCATTATCCATTATCCATCGTTCATTAACCATTATCCATTATGCATTATCCATCGTACATTATCCAGTATCCATCATCCATTATCCAGTATCCATCCATTATCCACTATCTATTATCCATTATCCATTATTCATTAAACATAATCCATTATCCATTATCCATTATCCATTATCCATTATCCATTATCCAGTATCCATTATCCATTATCCATTATCCATTATCCATTATCCATTATCCATTATCCATTATCCATTATCCATTATCCATTATCCATTATCCATTATCCATTATCCATTATCCATTATCCATTATCCATTATCAATTATCCATTATCCATTATCCATTATCCATTATCTATTATCCATTATCCATTATCCATTATCCATTATCCATTATCCATTATCCATTATTTATTATCTTTTATCCATTATCCATTATCCACTATCCAATAACCATTATCATCTATCCATTATCCATTATCCATTATGCATCATCCATCGTCCATTATCCAGTATTCATCGTCCTATATCCAGCATCCATTATCTATCATCCACTATCCATTATCCATTTTTTATTATCCATTATCCAATTTGAAATATCCATTAGGCATTATCCATCGTTCATTATCTAGGATCCATCCATTATCCACTATCTATTATCTATTATCCATTTTTCATTAATCATTATCCATTATCCATTATCCATTATCCATTATCCATTATCCATTATCCATTATCCATTATCCATTATCCATTATCCATTTTCCATTATCCATTATCCATTATCCATTATCCATTATCCATTATCCATTATCCATTATCCATTATCCATTATCCATTATCCATTATCCATTATCCATTATCCATTATCCATTATCCATTATCCATTATCCATTATCCATTATCCATTATCCATTATCCATTATCCATTATCCATTATCCATTATCCATTATCCATTATAAATTATCCATTATCCATTTTCTATTATCCATTATCCATTATCCATTATCCATTATCCATTATCCATTATTTATTATCTTTTATCCATTATCCAATAACCATTTTCCACTATCCATTATCCTTTATCCATTAACCATTATCCATTATGCATCATCCATCGTCCATTATCCATTATGCATTATGCATTATCCATTATCCATTATCCATTATGCATCATCCATCGTCCACTATCCAGGATCCATTATCCATTATCTTTTATCCAATATCCATTATCCATTATCCATCGTCCATTAACCATTATCCATTATGCATTATCCATCGTACATTATCCAGTATCCATCATCCATTATCCAGTATCCATCCATTATCCACTATCTATTATCCATTATCCATTATTCATAAACCATTATCCATTATCCATTATCCATTATCCATTATCCATTATCCATTATCCATTATCCATTATCCATTATCCATTATCCATTATCCATTATCCATTATCCATTATCCATTATCCATTTACTATTATCCATTATCCATTATCCATTATCCATTATCCATTATCCATTATCCATTATCCATTATCAATTATCCATTATCCATTATCCATTATCCATTATCTATTATCCATTATCCATTATCCATTATCCATTATCCATTATCCATTATCCATTATTTATTATCTTTTATCCATTATCCATTATCCACTATCCAATAACCATTATCATCTATCCATTATCCATTATCCATTATGCATCATCCATCGTCCATTATCCAGTATTCATCGTCCTATATCCAGCATCCATTATCTATCATCCACTATCCATTATCCATTTTTTATTATCCATTATCCATTATGAAATATCCATTAGGCATTATCCATCGTTCATAATCTAGGATCCATCCATTATCCACTATCTATTATCTATTATCCATTTTTCATTAATCATTATCCATTATCCATTATCCATTATCCATTATCCATTATCCATTATCCATTATCCATTATCCATTATCCATTATCCATTATCCATTATCCATTATCCATTATCCATTATCCATTATCCATTATCCATTATCCATTATCCATTATCCATTATCCATTATCCATTATCCATTATCCATTATCCATTATCCATTATCCATTATCCATTATCCATTATCCATTATCCATTATCCATTATCCATTATCCATTATCCATTATCCAGTATCCATTATCCATTATCCATTATCCATTATCCATTATCCATTATCCATTATCCATTATAAATTATCCATTATCCATTTTCTATTATCCATTATCCATTATCCATTATCCATTATCCATTATTTATTATCTTTTATCCATTATCCAATAACCATTTTCCACTATCCATTATCCTTTATCCATTAACCATTATCCATTATGCATCATCCATCGTCCATTATCCATTATGCATTATGCATTATCCATTATCCATTATCCATTATGCATCATCCATCGTCCACTATCCAGGATCCATTATCCATTATCTTTTATCCAATATCCATTATCCATTATCCATCGTCCATTAACCATTATCCATTATGCATTATCCATCGTACATTATCCAGTATCCATCATCCATTATCCAGTATCCATCCATTATCCACTATCTATTATCCATTATCCATTATTCATAAACCATTATCCATTATCCATTATCCATTATCCATTATCCATTATCCATTATCCATTATCCATTATCCATTATAAATTATCCATTATCCATTTTCTATTATCCATTATCCATTATCCATTATCCATTATCCATTATCCATTATCCATTATCCATTATCCATTATCCATTATCCATTATCCATTATCCATTATCCATTATTTTTAATCTTTTATCCATTATCCAATAACCATAATCCACTATCCATTATCCATTATCCATTATCCATTATCCATTATCCATTATCCATTATCCATTATCCTTTATCCACTATCCATTATCCATTATCCATTATCCATTAAACATTATCCATTAACCATTATCAATTATCCATAATAAATTATCCATTATTTATTATTCATTATCCATTATCCATTATCCATTATCCATTATCCATTATCCACTATCCATTATCCATTATCCATTATCCATTATCCATTATCCATTATCCATTATCCATTATCCATTATCCATTATCCATTTTCCATTATCCATTATCCATTATCCATTATCCATTATCCATTATCCATTATCCATTATCCGTCGTCCATTAACCATAATCCATTATGCATTATCCATCGAACATTATCCATTATCCAATAACCATTATCCACTATCCATTATCCATTATTCATTATCCATTATGCATTATCCATCGTCTATTATCCAGTATTCATCGTCTTTTATCCAGTATCCATTATCTATCATCCACTATCCATTATTCATTTTTTATTATCCATTATGAAATATCCATTAGGCATTATCCATCGTTCATTATCTAGGATCCATCCATTATCCATTATATCTTATCTTATATCCATTATCCATTATCCGTTATCCATTATCCATTATCCATTATCCATCGTTCATTAACCATTATCCATTATGCATTATCCATCGTACATTATCCAGTATCCATCATCCATTATCCAGTATCCATCCATTATCCACTATCTATTATCCATTATCCATTATTCATTAAACATAATCCATTATCCATTATCCATTATCCATTATCCATTATCCATTATCCATTATCCATTATCCATTATCCATTATCCATTATCCATTATCCATTATCCATTATCCATTATCCATTATCCATTATCCATTATCCATTATCCATTATCCATTATCCATTATCAATTATCCATTATCCATTATCCATTATCCATTATCCATTATCCATTATCTATTATCCATTATCCATTATGCATTATCCATTATCCATTATCCATTATCCATTATCCATTATCCATTATCCATTATCAGTTATCCATTATCCATTATCCATTATCCATTATCCATTATCCATTATCCATCGTCCATTATCCAGTATTCATCGTCCTTTATCCAGTTTCCATCCACTATCCATTATCTATCATCCACTATCCATTATCCATTATCTATCATCCATTATCCTTTATCCATTTTTTATCATCCATTATCCATTATAAAATATCAAATACGCATTATCCATCTTCCATTATCCAGTATCCATCATCCATTATCCAGTATCCATCCATTATCCACTTTCTATTATCCATTATCCATTATCTATTAACCATTATCCATTATCCATTATCCATTATCCATTATCCATTATCCATTATCCATTATCCATTATCCATTATCCATTATCCATTATCCATTATCCATTATCCATAATCGATTATCCATTATCCATCGTCCATTATCCAGTATTCATCGTCCTTTATCCAGTATCCATCCACTATCCATAATCTATCATCCACTATTCATTATCCATTATCTTTCACCCATTATCCAGTATCCATCCATTATCTACTATTTCTTATCCATTATCCATTAACCATTATCCATTATCCATTATCCATTATCTATTATCCATTATCCATTATCCATTATCCATTATCCATTATGCATCATACATCGTCCATTATCCAGTATTCATCGTCCTTTATCCAGTATCCATCCACTATCCATTATCTATCATCCACTATCCATTATCCATTATCAATCATCCATTATCCATTATCCATTATATATTATCCATTATCCATTATCCATTATCCATTATCCATTATCCATTATCCATTATCCATTATCCATTATCCATTATCCATTATCCATTATCCATTATCCATTATCCATTATCCATTATCCATTATCCATTATCCATTATCCATTATCTATTATCCATTATCCATTATCAATTATCCATTATCCATTATCCATTATCCATTATCCATAATCGATTATCCATTATCCATTATCCATTATCTATTTTCCATTATCCATTTTCCATAATCCATTATCCATTATCCATTTTCCATTATCCATTATCCATTATCCATTATCAATTATCCATTATCCATTATCCACTATCCATTATCCATTATCCATTATCCACTATGCATCATCCATCGTCCATTATCCAGTATTCATCGTCCTTTATCCAGTATCCATTATCTATCATCCACTATCCATTATCCATTATCTATCATCCATTATCCAGTATCCATCCATTATCCACTTTTTTTTTCCATTATTCATTATCTATTAACCATTATCCATTATTCATTATCCATTATCCATTATCCATTATCCATAATCCATTATTCATTATCCATTATCCATTATCCATTATCCATTATCCATTATCCATTATCCATTATCCATTATGCATCATCCATCGTCCATTATCCAGTATTCATCGTCCTTTATCCAATATCCATCCACTATCCATTATCTATCATCCACTATCCATTATTAATCATCCATTATCCAGTATCCATCCATTATCCACTATTTTTTATCCATTATCCATTATCCATTAACCATTATCCATTATCCATTATCCATTATCCATTATCCATTATCGATTATCCATTATCCATTATCCATTATCCAGTATTCATCGTCCTTTATCCGGTATCCATCCACTAACCATTATCTATCATCCACTATCCATTATCTATCATCCATTATCCAGTTTCCATCCATTATCCACTATTTTTTTATCCATTATCCATTATCCATTATCCATTATCCATTATCTATACTCCATTATCCATTATCCATTATCCATTATCCATTATCCATTATCCATCTACCATTATCCATTTTCCATTATCCATTATGCATTATCCATCGCCCATTATCCAGTATTCATCGTCCTTTATCCAGTATCCATCCACTATCCATTATCTATCATCCACTATCCATTATCCATTATCTTTCATCCATTATCCAGTATCCATCCATTATCCACTATTTTTTATCCATTATCCATTAACCATTAACCATTATCCATTATCCATTATCCATTATCCATTATTCATTATGCATCATACACCGTCCATTATCCAGTATTCATCGTCCTTTATCCAGTATCCATCCACTATCCATTATCTATCATCCACTATCCATAATCCATTATCTATTATCCATTATCCAGTATCCATCCATTATCCACTATTTTTTATCCATTATCCATTATCCATTATCAATTATCCATTAACCATTATCCATTATCCATTATCCATTATCCATTATCCATTATCCATTATCCATTATCCATAATCCATAATCCATTATCCATTATCCATTATCCATTATCCGTTATCCATTATCCATTATCCATTATCCATTTTCATTATCCATTATCCATTATCCATTATCCATTATCCATTATCCATAATCCATTATCCATTATCCATTATCCATTATCCATTATCCATTATCCATTATCCATTATCCATTATCCATTATCCATTATCCATTATCCATTATTTATTATCTTTTATCCATTATCCAATAACAATTAGTAATTATTATTTCCAACAGAGTGCATGTCACAAATTGCTCCACAAAAATATACAAAATTTAGTGTCTAAAATTTAAAAAAAACCATATAACTCATTGTTAAACGTGTCCCTGAAGTGAAACCCGTACGTGTGTTACTTAATCGCTCTAAACTTACTGTGTTTTATAGTGTTTAGATCAACTCTGAAGTGTGTCAATATTGTTGCAGTAAAATTAACCCTTTATAATCTCCAATAATATACCTGTGCAAAGACAATTTATAATACACATAATTCCCACTTAGTTTCAAAGGGCTGACAGCAGAGTGGAGAGAACATCTGCCTAGAGATCCGATGATCCACGGTTCGAATCCTAGTAATACCAAAGTGTTTTTTTTTCTTCTTTTTTCTACAACATTATTAAAAAGTACTGTGAAAATTATTTTGAAGATTAATTAACACATAATTCTGAAATAAGTGAAAATAATTTTGAAGAATAACCTTAGCAGTAAATCACTGTGTAATAAGTGAAAAGAAATTTGAAGATCTTACAAATTCAGGCGCAATTACATACAAAGTACGAAATAATAACAACGATAATAATGGCTACTTCTAGTAAAGTGCAAACACGATCAAAACCTATTGAGTCACCACTACCAACCGATGCCGGTGAAGTGCACTATGATAAATTTATCAAATATGTAGACAAAAAGATGGACGAAATAAAGCAGCAACTCTTCAAAAAAATGGAACAAGAGACACTAAACATTAAGAAAAATCTAGAACATGAAATTTTAGAAATGAAAAAAAGTGTAGATTTTATAAGCCAGCAATATGATGATATTTCAACCAAGGTTGACACAATCCTACAATTAAACAAAAAAGTAGATATTCTTGAAGAAGCAAACAACAGCAAAGAAATCAGAATCAATAACCTAGAAACTCGACTGGCTGAAATTGAACAGGTCAGTATGAGCCACAATTGGGCGGAGTTTGCGGGTGTAGTTACCCTTCCTAATGAAGAACCGCCGGACACCATAAACAGATTATTCAAGGAAATACAAGTTAATGTCGAATCACAGAAGATAAAAAGAATAATCCGTTATCAAGATCGTACACAGAAAATGGATGGCGGAACTTACAGATACAAAGTACAACTTTAAGATGAGGAAGCCCAGCAGAGAGTCTTGAACTCCCGCAAGAACGCTAGAGAGAAGAACATATTTGTAGGCGAACTATTAACCCCTTACTTTAAAGAGCTGCTGTGGAAGACAAAACAAAAAGCTAAAGATAATAATTATATGTATACTTGGTTCAAAAATAACAAAATCCTCACAAAAAAGAACTCTGATCATACTTCAAAAATAATAAACGTAAAACATGTCAACGACTTACAGCTCATAATCTAATTGGTTACTTTATTTTTAACTGTCTACTGTATAGGTAACTCCATCTATTACAAATGGACTCACTACTAAACATTGATTTTGAACCACCCTATCATGAAGAACATATATTCAAAAATTCTCAAGATTTCAAAGTATTCCACACAAATAACTCTTTAAATATAATATCCCAAAATATTAGAAGCATTCGCAAGAACTTAGACAGTTTTACAATTCTTTTACTAGACCTCGACTCCCGCTTTGATATAATAATTTTAAGTGAATGCTGGACAGATGACTCTTACACCGATATCTACTTACCTGGATATTCGACATTCCATACTACTACTAAACTCAACCAAAATGATGGGATAGTTATCTTCGTAACAGACTCGCTGAATCCCTCTATCTCTGAAATAAATTTAACGGAAGCTAATTGCATAAAAATATCACTTGGATCTGATTTATCTGTATTTGCGATTTATAGACCTCCTTGCTTTAAAAATCTTACACCTTTCCTTAATTCTCTACAAAAACTTCTGAATGATAACACAAATACCCAACAACTCATCTTAGCGGGTGATCTGAACATAAACATTTTGAATTGCAATCCTCAAACTAACGAATATCTAAGTCTTTTAAGTCATTATGGCCTTAAATCAACTATTAATTCTACCACAAGAATAAGCCTTGAGTCCAAGTCTTGCATTGATCACATTTTTGCTAAAACCAAGAAAATAACCATCTCATCCATTATTCACACAACGGTCACCGATCACTACACTACTTCACTCGGCATTAGATCGAACTTCAAAAATAAAACGAAAATGCCTACAAACACCACACAACACGTCATAGACTTCAAATCACTTAGGGCAGAAATTAGTCATGAATCCTGGACTTCAACACTAAAAGAAAAAGACCCGAACAAAGCTCTAAATGCTTTCCTAATAACTTTGGAAAAGTACACTAACAAGCACACTACAATAAAAACACATAAAAACAAAGCTCACAAAACATTGCAAATTAAACCATGGATCACTGCAGGGCTAGTAAAGAGTATTCACAAACGAAACGCAATGCACATGAGAGTACATAAAAACCCACATGACGGTAAACTTAATCACGACTACTTATTATATAGAAATCTATGTAACAAATTAATTAAGCAGGCCAAATACAAATTTTATAGGAACGCAATTGAAAATGCCAGAACGGATCCAAAAAAAACTTGGAAAGTCATTAATGAAGCAGCATATTTAAAACCCAAGAAGAATAATAATATCAACAAACTGTCAATTAATGGAGAAATCCTTGAAACTAAGAACGAACCATTTAAACTAGCTAATTATATTAATTCTCATTTTTCCAACGTAGGCCTAAATCTAGCAAGCAAAATCCTCAACAATCACCACACTGCAAAAAAACTTTCATCTAAACACAGCCCTACCAAGCAACCATTACACTCTTTTAATATATATAAACTCAATAAAACAGAAATTTCCGACTTTATTTTATCTCTCAAACCACATTGCGCTCCGGGCCCGGACAAAATCTCAAACCAAATTCTGATTAATCTGCGAGAATTTATTGTTATACCTCTTCTTCACATATACAATCAAAGCTTTAGCCAAGGGATTTTCCCGGATAAACTAAAAATTGCCATTATAACTCCAATTCACAAGTCAGGGGACAAATCTCTCATATCTAACTACAGACCTATCTCACTATTAAATTCTTTATCGAAAGTTTTGGAAAAAGCAATGAAAAAAAGGCTAATATCCTACCTCGATAAACACAACTTACTCTCAGATTGTCAATTCGGTTTTCGAGCTAAAATGAGCACAGAACAGGCTATATCCGAATTAACTGATTACATTGTCAAAAATACAGATGTAGGATCCAAAGTCATCGGAGTTTTTCTAGATCTGGCTAAGGCTTTTGATACTATCTCTCATGACATTCTGTACGAAAAACTTAAAAATAATGGTATCAACGGTCCGCCGCTCGAATGGTTTATTAGCTATACTAAAAATAGGAAACAAATAGTTGAACTTAATAAATGCTACAGTGATCCGGAAGAAATCAAGTATGGCGTACCTCAAGGTAGTGTACTTGGTCCCCTTCTATTTCTCATTTACATAAATGAACTTACCGATATTAAAATGGCATCTATCGACTACAAGGTAATCAGTTACGCAGATGACACGGTAATTCTATTCAAAGCACCGAGTTGGGAAAAGGCCTTCAAAAGTGCGGAAACTGGTATGATAGAAATAAAAAATTGGCTGGACGAAAATCTTCTTACCTTAAACATCTCCAAAACAAAATACTTAACATTCAGCAAAACCACTACCGGGCAACCTAAAATCACTCCGCCTTTATACCTACACCCTGATATTACCTCAAATCCCTCAAACCACAACTGCGAAAAATAGAACATACTGATAATATCAAGTATCTAGGATTAACAGTGGATTGTAAATTTAACTGGGAACTTCATATTAACTTACTAACTAAAAAAATCCGTAAACTAACATTTATTTTCAAAACTATTAGAAACATTATGCCACTAAAACAATTAAAAAATGTTTACTACGCTC
Organism: Limnephilus rhombicus; assembly: GCA_929108145.2. Classification (NCBI taxonomy): domain Eukaryota; kingdom Metazoa; phylum Arthropoda; class Insecta; order Trichoptera; family Limnephilidae; genus Limnephilus; species Limnephilus rhombicus. The sequence continues at coordinate 23,621,154 of OV815288.1, forward strand.
TTTGTCAAAGCCTCCTAACTTATGGAATTTCTGCTTGGGGGGGAGCTGCCGACAAGTACATTAAACCGCTTAACACAATCCATAAAACATTAATTAGGATCATGTTCAAAAAACCTTATCTTCACCCGACGGAAAACATACTTATTACTAATAACATACTAGATATCAGGAAGCTGTTCATTAAAAAGATCATACAAATAAACTGCGTAAATTCCTCTCCATGCCACATAACTCACCCGAAAAACACAAGAGCTAAATCGTGTAACCTACTTCTAGTGCCTAAAACTAAATCAACTTTTGCCCAAAAACACGAATCTTACCTCGCACCTCACATTTTCAACACCTTCCTAAAAGAAACCACCTACAGTACCACAAAAAACAACCTAAACTGGTTATACAAACATTTCAATACATGGTTACTACACAAAAAAAGGGCAAGCATCACCAAGTTATTAGTAATCTCATCTTAGTCTTTAATCCTCACTCTTTATTTACTTATATGTTAGAAATTTTATCTTAATTATTAATACTGCTTTTGTATTACGAATGCTTTTATTATTAATACTGCTTTTGTTTTGCGAAAGTTTATATTATTATTACCTCATACGTATATTATTTTGTTGAAATCTTATAGTTCTAGATTTAGACGCTAGCATTACTATGTGTACTTGATGAATTTTTGGTTTTATTGAAATTTGTCAATTCCTTGATAACTGTATTTCAACTCCCAATAATTCTTATTTGATTATATGTATTTAGGTTTTAATATGTATCTTCGAGTTTGATTATGTACACGTATGCGAATACCTGTGTGTAAGTATGTGCGCATATGCGTGTATGTGTGTATGAACATAACTGTGTATATGCATGTATATATATGTGAATGTATATGTGTCTAAGTCTATGTATATATATATATATGTACCCGCCTCGGAACAGACTTAGTCTAGTGAGGCGGGCTACTAACTTGTGTGTATATGATTATTATTACAATAAACGACCGGGTTGCCGGCATTAAAAAAAAAAAAAAAAAAAAATTATCCACTATCCATTATCCATTATCCATTATCCATTATGCATCATCCATCGTCCATTATCCAGTATTCATCGTCCTTTATCCAGTATCCATTATCTATCATCCACTATCCATTTTCCATTATCTATCATCCATTATCGATTATCCATTATATATTATCCATTATCCATTATTCATTATCCATTATCCATTATCCATTATCCATTATCCATTATCCATTATCCATTATCCATTATCCATTATCCATTATCCATTATCCATTATCCATTATCCATTATCCATTATCCATTATCCATTATCCATAATCGATTATCCATTATCCATTATCCATTATCCATTATCTATTTTCCATTATCTATTTTCCATTATCCATTATCCATTATCCATTTTCCATCATCCATTATCCATTATCCATTATCCATTATCCATTATATATTATCCATTATCCATTATCAATTATCCATTATCCATTATCCACTATCCATTATCCATTATCCACTATGCATCATCCATCGTCCATTATCCAGTATTCATCGTCCTTTATCCAGTATCCATTATCTATCATCCACTATCCATTATCCATTATCTATCATCCATTATCCAGTATCCATCCATTATCCACTATTTTTTTCCATTATTCATTATCTATTAACCATTATCCATTATTCATTATCCATTATCCATTATCCATTATCCATTATCCATTATCCATTATCCTAGCATAATCTATGGTTATCTAGGTTGTTGACTTGTTTTGACAGCTCCCACTTTAAACATTAAAAAGTATAGTTTTTACGAACAAAAAACCTTAAGAATTATCTGCTTATTCAAGAGAATCGAGTCGCGAAGACAAGTAAAGTGTTTTGCTAGTGGGTAATAAATATTTACCGCGATATTGATCATTGTAATTGCTGGCAATTCGTTGTCTACAAAAGTGTTACCTACAAAAGTGTTGTTTTTAAACTCAAAAACTCTACCATTCGCTTAAAGTTATGAAAAGAAGATAAGTAAATACAACATAATATAATCACATCGGTAAACAGTTACACAAGAGCATACTGATTTGCATAAATAATACTGAATTGTTTACATTGATCATAGAGTGAAAAATACCTTTGGAGCACCACAAACAATAATATTTACATTGCTATTATCAAAATTTGTTGTGGGGTATTATTGAATAATACATAAAAATGCCTCAAGAAAACACTCGCTCCAAGTCAAAAAATAATGCCACGTCACATAGTCCCCAGCCAGTCGATAATAATCAGATCCTTTTTGATTATATTGATAATAAATTTTCTGATTTAAAAAAAGAAATGTTTAAAAAAATTGAATTAGAGACAGCCGAAACAAAAAAAGCTACCGACTTCATTTCCGAAAAATATGATGAAATACTAATTAAATTAAATGAATTAGCGGGAATTAAAATAGAAGTTGAAAAAATTAAAAAAGACCTGTCTAGAATGAATGATATTGATATTCGGCTTGCCGAGCTAGAGCAAAATACTTTATCAAACCAAGTTGAAATATCTGGAGTGTGTGAAAATACAAACGACAACCCGATTGAAACTGCGAAGGACATTGCTAACAAACTAGGAATTGAAATCTTGAATGAAGACTTTTCAGACATTTACCGTATTCCTGACCGTCGTCAAGGTTTTCCAAGAAAAATTATCATTAAATTCCACAACTCTAGCATTACAACACGACACAACCTTCTTGCAGTAAAAAACCAAACCAAGAAAATAAGCCAATCCCTATACATTGGCGAAGTGTTGTCTTCATATAATAAGGACTTACTATGGAAAACGAAAAAGCGAGCTCAGGAATTAAACTATCAATATACCTGGTTTAAAAATGGAAAAATTTTCACAAGAAAATCAACGGAATCAAAAATTGTTAATATAAAACATGAAAGAGATCTACCAACACTGTAAAATTTAATTTTAACATTGTCAAAATTAATTAAAATATCTAAAATGGCTACCAATCTGGAAGAACTCACATACCACCTAATTGAAAATGAAACTATTACTACCAACACAGAAAACATAAAACTATGCCTAAAAAATAATTTGAAAATAATACACCAAAATATAAGAAGCATTAATAAAAACTTCGAAGGATTTCTTATAAACCTAAAACTAATAAACATTAAATTTGATATTATGATTCTTACAGAATGTTGGATTAAAAGTTCTTATACGCCAAAAAATATAGAAGGCTACTATTGCATCAACACTTCATATAATACTAAACAAAATGATGGAATTGTAGTTTACATTAAAAACAATCTGAAAACTACTACTAAAGAAATCAAAATCAATGATTCCAATTGTCTACACATACAAGCTAAGTCAGTAATTGATATACTGGCTATTTATAGATCCCCATCCAAACCCAATATTACAAACTTCCTTACATCACTTGAAACTGTGTTACATAAACTAAAACACTGTAGTAATCTGTTTTTAATTGGAGACACAAACATTAATATTTTAGAAAATGGTCATCCTCAAAAAGACGATTACCTCAATGCCATAAGCTACTACGGTCTTGTTAGTTACATAAACAAACCTACTAGAGTCACTGACGAAACTCTTTCTTGCATTGACCATGTAATAGGTAAAACGAAAAAAACTATCAACACAATAATATATGAATCCACAGTAACAGACCACTACTCTACAATATTGGAAGTTGGAAATGAAAAAACTACTAAAGAGGACTCCGTAAATATATCTATCGTGAAAAATAAAATCGACTGGGATTCAATTATCTTCAACATAAAAAAAGAAAAATGGGAAAATTTGTATTCAATTACTGATAATGATATGGCGTGGAATTATTTCACTAACTGTATTCAAAATCAAATAAATCTACACACCTACCAGAAAGAGGTACCTAATAAAAAAAATACAATCACTAAACCATGGATTACACCTGGATTACTAAAATGCATCAGGAAAAGAGATAATATTCATAAACAAATAAGGAAAGATCCAAATAATTACTTACTTACTACATTTTACAAAAAATATAGAAATATATGTACTAAACTAATCAAACATGCAAAAAATAAATACTATTCAAGAAAAATTATTGAATGTAATAATGACTCCAGAAAGATTTGGCAAATTCTTAAAGAGATAACACATGCAAGGCAATCCAGATATCAAATTGAGGAACTCATAATTGATGGTCAGAATGTGAATCTTAACTTGGACCCGAAGACTATTGCCGATCATGCAAATACCTTTTTTTCAAACGTCGGATCAAATTTGGCCAGTAAAATAAAAGAAAACATCAACTGTAATACTAAAACTCCACAACCAGATGATAATCCCCGAGAAGAAACTTACGCAAAATTTACTCTAAAAGATGTATCGATGGAGGATATCATCAAAGAAATCGACTCACTGAAAGAGAAGACTTCACCTGGACATGACAAAATACCAAGTAAACTACTAAAATCACTGAAATCTCATATAGCCGTTCCCCTCAAATTCTTAATCAATAAGAGCTTCACTCAAGGTTGTTTCCCTAATGTATTAAAACAAGGGATTATCTCTTCAATTTTTAAAGGTGGAAAAAAAACTGAAATTACCAATTACAGACCAATTTGTGTTCTAAGTGCACTCTCTAAAATTGTTGAAGGAATACTAAGAAATCAATTGATTACTTACCTTGACTCTAGTAAAACATTATCAGCAAATCAGTTTGGTTTTCGCCAAAACTTATCAACCTCAGACGCCATCGCTAACGTTACAGACTTCATAATAAGTAATGTCGACAAAGGAAATAAATGTTTAGCAATTTTCCTTGATCTTGCAAAGGCGTTTGATACTGTGAACCACAAAATACTTTTAGATAAACTTAAGAGGATAGGAATATCAGATACAGTTCTTCAATTATTTCATAGTTATCTAACTGATCGAACGCAATGTGTTAAAATTAACAGTACCTATAGTAGTTCCCAAAAATCACATTGTGGCGTTCCACAAGGTAGCATCCTAGGACCCTTATTATTCTTAATCTATATTAATGATCTATGTAACCTAAAAATTTGTGGACAAATCACAAGTTTTGCCGATGATACGGTCTTGCTATTTCACGCCAAATCTTGGGATGAAGTCTTTAAAACGGCAGAAAATGGCTTTCGTATTGTTAAAAATTGGCTTAATGATCACATATTAACCCTGAATACAGACAAAACTAAATTCCTAACATTTCGAATTTCAAATAAGTTCTTGCCTTCACAACAAAGCCTTAAACTCCACAGCTGTAACCCCCTATTAACTCCATGTACCTGTCCTTCTATAAGTAGAGTTGACAGTATTAAATATCTTGGTATTCAAATAGATGATCTTCTTAAATGGAACGTACATGTTACAAACCTAACGACCAAACTGAGGAAACTCGTCTATTTTTTTTAAAATGTTAGAGATATTTTAAATAGAAAACAACTGAAACAAGTTTACTGTGCTCTTATACAATCATCACTTGAATATGGTATTATCAGCTGGGGTAGTGCCACAAATACTTGCCTAGAGCCTTTAGTAAAGATTCAAAAACTAATTTTGAAGGTTATTCTTAAAGTCCCGTTGAGAACAAGCACTGATTTTATTTTTAAGACACTAAATGTTCCGAACCTGCAAAAATTGTATTCAAAAAATATCCTGCTTCATCAATTTAAAAATACACACATGTTTGAAGAACGAATGAACACAAGAGCCTTAAGAGAGTCAAATGTAAAATCTTTCAACATCCCAGTTTGTCAAACTTCTTATGGGCAAAGAAGTTTTAAATATAATGCAACAAAGCTGTTCAATTCTCTACCTCCTGAAATTAGAAACACGCAAACCAAAAGTACATTTAAAAGTAAAATCATTGATCACCTCAAATAAACATATCCATCACAAGTATTTAAAAACAGACTTACCTTTATACCTACTGTGTGTATATATGTAACCATGTACCTACTGCAATCTTCTTATATATATGTAACATACTTGAATTGTATATTTAAAGAAAAAAAATTATATTAACCTGCCATTTTCATAATATTACTACAAAATCTTAGATAACCACTCTGTAAATTGCCATCTCAACACAGGCGTTTCACACCTAGTGAGATGGGCAATACTTCATTTTATAACCAAATGTAATATGAAAATAATTAAATAAAATTAAATTAAATTAAATTATCCATTATCCATTATCCATTATCCATTATCCAATATCCATTATCCATTATCCATTATCCATTATCCATTATGCATCATCCATCGTCCATTATCCAGTATTCATCGTCCTTTATCCAATATCCATCCACTATCCATTATCTATCATCCACTATCTATTATTAATCATCCATTATCCAGTATCCATCCATTATCCACTATTTTTTATCCATTATCCATTATCCATTAACCATTATCCATTATCCATTATCCATTATCCATTATCCATTATCAATTATCCATTATCCATTATCCATTATCCATCGTCCATTATCCAGTATTCATCGTCCTTTATCAAGTATCCATCAATTAACCATTATCTATCATCCACTATCCATTATCTATCATCCATTATCCAGTATCCATCCATTATCCACTATTTTTTTATCCATTATCCATTATCCATTATCCATTATCCATTATCCATTATCTATTATCCATTATCCATTATCCATTATCCATTATCCATTATCCATTATCCATTATCCATTATCCAATATGCATCATCCATCGTCCATTATCCAGTATTCATCGTCCTTTATCCAGTATCCATTATCTATCATCCACTATCCATTATTCATTTTTTATTATCCATTATGAAATATCCATTAGGCATTATCCATCGTCCATTATCTAGGATCCATCCATTATCCATTATATCTTATCCAATATCCATTATCCATTATCCGTTATCCATAATCCATTATCCATTATCCATCGTCCCTTAACCATTATCCATTATGCATTATCCATCGAACATTATCCAGTATCCATCATCCATTTTCCAGTATCCATCCATTATCCACTATCTATTATCCATTATCCATTATCCATTATCCATTATCCATTATCCATTATCTATTATCCATTATCCATTATCCATTATCCATTATCCATTATCCATTATCCATAATCGATTATCCATTATCCATTATCCATTATCTATTTTCCATTATCCATTTTCCATTATCCATTATCCATTATCCATTTTCCATTATCCATTATCCATTATCCATTATCAATTATCCATTATCCATTATCCACTATCCATTATCCATTATCCATTATCCACTATGCATCATCCATCGTCCATTATCCAGTATTCATCGTCCCTTATCCAGTATCCATTATCTATCATCCACTATCCATTATCCATTATCTATCATCCATTATCCAGTATCCATCCATTATCCACTTTTTTTTTCCATTATTCATTATCTATTAACCATTATCCATTATTCATTATCCATTATCCATTATCCATTATCCATAATCCATTATCCATTATCCATTATCCATTATCCCTTATCCATTATCCATAATCCATTATCCATTATCCATTATGCATCATCCATCGTCCATTATCCAGTATTCATCGTCCTTTATCAAATATCCATCCACTATCCATTATCTATCATCCACTATCCATTATTAATCATCCATTATCCAGTATCCATCCATTATCCACTATTTTTTATCCATTATCCATTATCCATTAACCATTATCCATTATCCATTATCCATTATCCATTATCCATTATCCATTATCCATTATCCATTATCCATTATCCATTATCCATTATCCATTATCCATTATCCAGTATTCATCGTCCTTTATCCGGTATCCATCCACTAACCATAATCTATCATCCACTATCCATTATCTATCATCCATTATCCAGTATCCATCCATTATCCACTATTTTTTTATCCATTATCCATTATCCATTATCCATTATCCATTATCTATTATCCATTATCCATTATCCATTATCCATTATCCATTATCCATTATCCATTATCCATTATCCATTATCCATTATCCATTATCCATTATCCATTATCCATTATCCATTTTCCATTATCCATTATGCATCATCCATCGCCCATTATCCAGTATTCATCGTCCTTTATCCAGTATCCATCCACTATCCATTATCTATCATCCACTATCCATTATTCCATTATCTTTCATCCATTATCCAGTATCCATCCATTATCCACTATTTTTTATCCATTATCCATTAACCATTAACCATTATCCATTATCCATTATCCATTATCCATTATCCATTATTCATTATGCATCATACACCGTCCATTATCCAGTATTCATCGTCCTTTATCCAGTATCCATCCACTATCCATTATCTATCATCCACTATCCATAATCCATTATCTATTATCCATTATCCAGTATCCATCCATTATCCACTATTTTTTATCCATTATCCATTATCCATTATCAATTATCCATTAACCATTATCCATTATCCATTATCCATTATCCATTATCCATTATCCATTATCCATTATCCATTATCCATAATCCATAATCCATTATCCATTATCCATTATCCATTATCCATTATCCATTATCCATTATCCATTATCCATTTTCATTATCCATTATCCATTATCCATTATCCATTATCCATTATCCATAATCCATTATCCATTATCCATTATCCATTATCCATTATCCATTATACATTATCCATTATCCATTATCCATTATCCATTATCCATTATCCATTATTTATAATCTTTTATCCATTATCCAATAACCATTATCCACTATCCATTATCCATTATCCATTATCCATTATGCATCATCCATCGTCCATTATTCAGTATTCATCGTCCTTTATCCAGTATCCATTATCTATCATCCACTATCCATTATCCATTATCTATCATCCATTATCCATTATCCATTATATATTATCCATTATCCATTATTCATTATCCATTATCCATTATCCATTATCCATTATCCATTATCCATTATCCATTATCCATTAATCATTATCCATTATCCATTATCCATTATCCATTATCCATTATCCATTATCCATAATCGATTATCCATTATCCATTATCCATTATCCATTATCTATTTTCCATTATCTATTTTCCATTATCCATTATCCATTATCCATTTTCCATCATCCATTATCCATTATCCATTATCCATTATCCATTATATATTATCCATTATCCATTATCCATTATCCATTATCAATTATCCATTATCCATTATCCACTATCCATTATCCATTATCCATTATCCACTATGCATCATCCATCGTCCATTATCCAGTATTCATCGTCCTTTATCCAGTATCCATTATCTATCATCCACTATCCATTATCCATTATCTATCATCCATTATCCAGTATCCATCCATTATCCACTATTTTTTTCCATTATTCATTATCTATTAACCATTATCCATTATTCATTATCCATTATCCATTATCCATTATCCATTATCCATTATCCATTATCCATTATCCATTATCCATTATCCATTATCCATTATCCAATATCCATTATCCATTATCCATTATGCATCATCCATCGTCCATTATCCAGTATTCATCGTCCTTTATCCAATATCCATCCACTATCCATTATCTATCATCCACTATCTATTATTAATCATCCATTATCCAGTATCCATCCATTATCCACTATTTTTTATCCATTATCCATTATCCATTAACCATTATCCATTATCCATTATCCATTATCCATTATCCATTATCCATTATCCATTATCCATTATCCATTATCCATTATCCATCGTCCATTATCCAGTATTCATCGTCCTTTATCAAGTATCCATCAATTAACCATTATCTATCATCCACTATCCATTATCTATCATCCATTATCCAGTATCCATCCATTATCCACTATTTTTTTATCCATTATCCATTATCCATTATCCATTATCCATTATCCATTATCTATTATCCATTATCCTTTATCCATTATCCATTATCCATTATCCATTATCCATTATCCATTATCCATTATCCATTATCCATTATGCATCATCCATCGTCCATTATCCAGTATTCATCGTCCTTTATCCAGTATCCATTATCTATCATCCACTATCCATTATTCATTTTTTATTATCCATTATGAAATATCCATTAGGCATTATCCATCGTCCATTATCTAGGATCCATCCATTATCCATTATATCTTATCCAATATCCATTATCCATTATCCGTTATCCATAATCCATTATCCATTATCCATCGTCCCTTAACCATTATCCATTATGCATTATCCATCGAACATTATCCAGTATCCATCATCCATTTTCCAGTATCCATTCATTATCCACTATCTATTATCCATTATCCATTATCCATTATCCATTATTCATTATCCATTATCCATTATCCATTATCCATTATCCATTATCCATTATCCATTATCCATTATCTATTATCCATTATCCATTATCCATTATCCATTATCCATTATCCATTATCCATTATCCATTTTCATTATCCATTATCCATTATCCATTATCCATTATCCATTATCCATAATCCATTATCCATTATCCATTATCCATTATCCATTATCCATTATCCATTATCCATTATCCATTATCCATTATCCATTATCCATTATCCATTATCCATTATTTATAATCTTTTATCCATTATCCAATAACCATTATCCACTATCCATTATCCATTATCCATTATCCATTATGCATTATCCATCGTACATTATCTAGTATCCATCATCCATTTTCCAGTATCCATCCATTATCCACTATCTATTATCCATTATCCATTATCCATTATCCATTATTCATTATCCATTATCCATTATCCATTATCCATTATCCATTTTCCATTATCCATTATCCATTATCCATTATCCATTATCCATTATCCATCCACTATCCATAATCTATCATCCACTATCCATTATCCATTATCTTTCACCCATTATCCAGTATCCATCCATTATCCACTATTTTTTATCCATTATCCATTAACCATTATCCATTATCCATTATCCATTATCCATTATCCATTATCCATTATCCATTATCCATTATCCATTATCCATTATCCATTATCCATTATCCATTATCCATTATCCATTATCCATTATCCATTATCCATTATCCATTATCCATTATCCATTATTCATTATCCATTATCCATTATCCATTATCCATTATCCATTATCCATTATCCATTATCCATTATCCATTATCCATTATCCATTTTCATTATCCATTATCCATTATCCATTATCCATTATCCATTATCCATAATCCATTATCCATTATCCATTATCCATTATCCATTATCCATTATCCATTATCCATTATCCATTTTCATTATCCATTATCCATTATCCATTATCCATTATCCATTATCCATAATCCATTATCCATTATCCATTATCCATTATCCATTATCCATTATCCATTATCCATTATCCATTATCCATTATCCATTATCCATTATCCATTATCCATTATTTATAATCTTTTATCCATTATCCAATAACCATTATCCACTATCCATTATCCATTATCCATTATCCATTATGCATTATCCATCGTACATTATCTAGTATCCATCATCCATTTTCCAGTATCCATCCATTATCCACTATCTATTATCCATTATCCATTATCCATTATCCATTATTCATTATCCATTATCCATTATCCATTATCCATTATCCATTTTCCATTATCCATTATCCATTATCCATTATCCATTATCCATCCACTATCCATAATCTATCATCCACTATCCATTATCCATTATCTTTCACCCATTATCCAGTATCCATCCATTATCCACTATTTTTTATCCATTATCCATTAACCATTATCCATTATCCATTATCCATTATCCATTATCCATTATCCATTATCCATTATCCATTATCCATTATCCATTATCCATTATCCATTATCCATTATCCATTATCCATTATCCATTATCCATTATCCATTATTCATTATCCATTATCCATTATCCATTATCCATTATCCATTATCCATTATCCATTATCCATTATCCATAATCCATTATCCATTATCCATCGTCCCTTAACCATTATCCATTATGCATTATCCATCGAACATTATCCAGTATCCATCATCCATTTTCCAGTATCCATTCATTATCCACTATCTATTATCCATTATCCATTATCCATTATCCATTATTCATTATCCATTATCCATTATCCATTATCCGTTATCCATTATCCATTATCCATTATCCATTATCTATTATCCATTATCCATTATCCATTATCCATTATCCATTATCCTTTATCCATTATCCATTTTCATTATCCATTATCCATTATCCATTATCCATTATCCATTATCCATAATCCATTATCCATTATCCATTATCCATTATCCATTATCCATTATCCATTATCCATTATCCATTATCCATTATCCATTATCCATTATCCATTATCCATTATCCATTATCCATTATCAATTATTTATAATCTTTTATCCATTATCCAATAACCATTATCCACTATCCATTATCCATTATCCATTATCCATTTTGCATCATTCATCGTCCATTATCCAGTATTCATCGTCCTTTATCCAGTATCCATTATCTATCATCCACTATCCATTATTCATTTTTTATTATCCATTATGAAATATCCATTAGGCATTATCCATCGTCCATTATCTAGGATCCATCCATTATCCATTATATCTTATCCAATATCCATTATCCATTATCCGTTATCCATAATCCATTATCCATTATCCATCGTCCATTAACCATTATCCATTATGCATTATCCATCGTACATTATCTAGTATCCATCATCCATTTTCCAGTATCCATCCATTATCCACTATCTATTATCCATTATCCATTATCCATTATCCATTATCCATTATTCATTATCCATTATCCATTATCCATTATCCATTATCCATTATCCATTATCCATTATCCATTATCCATTATCCATTATCCATTATCCATTATCCATCCACTATCCATTATCTATCATCCACTATCCATTATCCATTATCTTTCACCCATTATCCAGTATCCATCCATTATCCACTATTTTTTATCCATTATCCATTAACCATTATCCATTATCCATTATCCATTATCCATTATCCATTATCCATTATCCATTATCCATTATCCATTATCCATTATCCATTATCCATTATCCATTATCCATTATCCATTATCCATTATCCATTATCCATTATTCATTATCCATTATCCATTATCCATTATCCATTATCCATTATCCATTATCCATTATCCATTATCCATCCACTATCCATAATCTATCATCCACTATCCATTATCCATTATCTTTCACCCATTATCCAGTATCCATCCATTATCCACTATTTTTTATCCATTATCCATTAACCATTATCCATTATCCATTATCCATTATCCATTATCCATTATCCATTATCCATTATCCATTATCCATTATCCATTATCCATTATCCATTATCCATTATCCATTATCCATTATCCATTATCCATTATCCATTATCCATTATCCATTATTTATAATCTTTTATCCATTATCCAATAACCATTATCCACTATCCATTATCCATTATCCATTATCCATTATGCATTATCCATCGTACATTATCTAGTATCCATCATCCATTTTCCAGTATCCATCCATTATCCACTATCTATTATCTATTATCCATTATCCATTATCCATTATTCATTATCCATTATCCATTATCCATTATCCATTATCCATTTTCCATTATCCATTATCCATTTTCCATTATCCATTATCCATTATCCATCCACTATCCATAATCTATCATCCACTATCCATTATCCATTATCTTTCACCCATTATCCAGTATCCATCCATTATCCACTATTTTTTATCCATTATCCATTAACCATTATCCATTATCCATTATCCATTATCCATTATCCATTATCCATTATCCATTATCCATTATCCATTATCCATTATCCATTATCCATTATCCATTATCCATTATCCATTATCCATTATTCATTATCCATTATCCATTATCCATTATCCATTATCCATTATCCATTATCCATTATCCATTATCCATTATCCATAATTCATTATCCATTATCCATCGTCCCTTAACCATTATCCATTATGCATTATCCATCGAACATTATCCAGTATCCATCATCCATTTTCCAGTATCCATTCATTATCCACTATCTATTATCCATTATCAATTATCCATTTTCCATTATTCATTATCCATTATCCATTATCCATTATCCGTTATCCATTATCCATTATCCATTATCCATTATCTATTATCCATTATCCATTATCCATTATCCATTATCCATTATCCATTATCCATTATCCATTTTCATTATCCATTATCCATTATCCATTATCCATTATCCATTATCCATAATCCATTATCCATTATCCATTATCCATTATCCATTATCCATTATCCATTATCCATTATCCATTATCCATTATCCATTATCCATTATCCATTATCCATTATCCATTATCAATTATTTATAATCTTTTATCCATTATCCAATAACCATTATCCACTATCCATTATCCATTATCCATTATCCATTATGCATCATCCATCGTCCATTATCCAGTATTCATCGTCCTTTATCCAGTATCCATTATCTATCATCCACTATCCATTATTCATTTTTTATTATCCATTATGAAATATCCATTAGGCATTATCCATCGTCCATTATCTAGGATCCATCCATTATCCATTATATCTTATCCAATATCCATTATCCATTATCCGTTATCCATAATCCATTATCCATTATCCATCGTCCATTAACCATTATCCATTATGCATTATCCATCGTACATTATCTTGTATCCATCATCCATTTTCCAGTATCCATCCATTATCCACTATCTATTATCCATTATCCATTATCCATTATCCATTATCCATTATTCATTATCCATTATCCATTATCCATTATCCATTATCCATTATCCATTATCCATTATCCATTATCCATTATCCATTATCCATTATCCATTATCCATCCACTATCCATAATCTATCATCCACTATCCATTATCCATTATCTTTCACCCATTATCCAGTATCCATCCATTATCCACTATTTTTTATCCATTATCCATTAACCATTATCCATTATCCATTATCCATTATCCATTATCCATTATCCATTATCCATTATCCATTATCCATTATCCATTATCCATTATCCATTATCCATTATCCATTATTCATTATCCATTATCCATTATCCATTATCCATTATCCATTATCCATTATCCATTATCCATTATCCATTATCCATTATCCATTATCCATCCACTATCCATAATCTATCATCCACTATCCATTATCCATTATCTTTCACCCATTATCCAGTATCCATCCATTATCCACTATTTTTTATCCATTATCCATTAACCATTATCCATTATCCATTATTTATTATCCATTATCCATTATCCATTATCCATTATCCATTATCCATTATCCATTATCCATTATCCATTATCCATTATCCATTATCCATTATCCATTATCCATTATCCATTATCCATTATCCATTATTATGCATCATACATCGTCCATTATCCAGTATTCATCGTCCTTTATCCAGTATCCATCCACTATCCAGTATCTATCATCCACTATCCATTATCCATTATCTATCATCCATTATCCATTATCCATTATATATTATCCATTTTCCATTATCCACTATCCATTATCCATTATCCATTATCCATTATCCATTATCCATTATCCATTATCCATTATCCATTATCCATTATCCATTATCCATTATCCATTATCCATTATCCATTATCCATTATCCATTATCCATTATCCATAATCGATTATCCATTATCCATTATCAATTATCCATTATCTATTTTCCATTATCCATTTTCCATTATCCATTATCCATTTTCCATCATCCATTATCCATTATCCATTATCCATTATATATTATCCTTTATCCATTATCCATTATCCATTATCAATTATCCATTATCCATTATCCACTATCCATTATCCATTATCCATTATTCACTATGCATCACCCATCGTCCATTATCCAGTATTCATCGTCCTTTATCCAGTATCCATTATCTATCATCCACTATCCATTATCCATTATCTATCATCCATTATCCAGTATCCATCCATTATCCACTATTTTTTTCCATTATTCATTATCTATTAACCATTATCCATTATTCATTATCCATTATCCATTATCCATTATCCATTATCCATTATCCATTATCCATTATGCATCATCCATCGTCCATTATCCAGTATTCATCGTCCTTTATCCAATATCCATCCACTATCCATTTTCTATCATCCACTATCCATTATTAATCATCCATTATCCAGTATCCATCCATTATCCACTATTTTTTATCCATTATCCATTATCCATTAACCATTATCCATTATCCATTATCCATTATCCATTATCGATTATCCATTATCCATTATCCATTATCCATTATCCATCGTCCATTATCCAGTATTCATCGTCCTTTATCAAGTATCCATTCACTAACCATTATCTATCATCCACTATCCATTATCTATCATCCATTATCCAGTATCCATCCATTATCCACTATTTTTTTATCCATTATCCATTATCCATTATCCATTATCTATTATCCATTATCCATTATCCATTATCCATTATCCATTATCCATTATCCATTATCCATTATCCATTATCCATTATCCATTATCCATTATCCATTATCCATTATCCATTATGCATCATCCATCGTCCATTATCCAGTATTCATCGTCCTTTATCCAGTATCCATTATCTATCATCCACAATCCATTATTCATTTTTTATTATCCATTATGAAATATCCATTAGGCATTATCCATCGTCCATTATCTAGGATCCATCCATTATCCATTATATCTTATCCAATATCCATTATCCATTATCCGTTATCCATAATCCATTATCCATTATCCATTATCCATAATCCATTATCCATTATCCATTATCCATTATCCATTATCCATTATCCATTATCCATTATCCATTATCCATTATCCATTATCCATTATCCATTATCCATTATCCATTATTTATAATCTTTTATCCATTATCCAATAACCATTATCCACTATCCATTATCCATTATCCATTATCCATAATGCATCATCCATCGTCCATTATTCAGTATTCATCGTCCTTTATCCAGTATCCATTATCTATCATCCACTATCCATTATCCATTATCTATCATCCATTATCCATTATCCATTATCTATCATCCATTATCCAGTATCCATCCATTATCCACTATTTTTTATCCATTATCCATTAACCATTATCCATTATCCATTATCCATTATCCATTATCCATTATCCATTATCCATTATCCATTATCCATTATCCATTATCCATTATCCATTATCCAATATCCATTATCCATTATCCATTATCCATTATCCATTATGCATCATCCATCGTCCATTATCCAGTATTCATCGTCCTTTATCCAATATCCATCCACTATCCATTATCTATCATCCACTATCTATTATTAATCATCCATTATCCAGTATCCATCCATTATCCACTATTTTTTATCCATTATCCATTATCCATTAACCATTATCCATTATCCATTATCCATTATCCATTATCCATTATCGATTATCCATTATCCATTATCCATTATCCATTATCCATCGTCCATTATCCAGTATTCATCGTCCTTTATCAAGTATCCATCAATTAACCCTTATCTATCATCCACTATCCATTATCTATCATCCATTATCCAGTATCCATCCATTATCCACTATTTTTTTATCCATTATCCATTATCCATTATCCATTATCCATTATCTATTATCCATTATCCTTTATCCATTATTTATTATCCATTATCCATTATCCATTATCCATTATCCATTATCCATTATGCATCATCCATCGTCCATTATCCAGTATTCATCGTCCTTTATCCAGTTTCCATTATCTATCATCCACTATCCATTATTCATTTTTTATTATCCATTATGAAATATCCATTAGGCATTATCCATCGTCCATTATCTAGGATCCATCCATTATCCATTATATCTTATCCAATATCCATTATCCATTATCCGTTATCCATAATCCATTATCCATTATCCATCGTCCCTTAACCATTATCCATTATGCATTATCCATCGAACATTATCCAGTATCCATCATCCATTTTCCAGTATCCATCCATTATTTACTATCTATTATCCATTATCCATTATCCATTATCCATTATTCATTATCCATTATCCATTATCCATTATCCATTATCCATTATCCATTATCCATTATCCATTATCTATTATCCATTATCCATTATCCATTATCCATTATCCATTATCCATTATCCATTATCCATTATCCATTATCCATTTTCATTATCCATTATCCATTATCCATTATCCATTATCCATTATCCATAATCCATTATCCATTATCCATTATCCATTATCCATTATCCATTATCCATTATCCATTATCCATTATCCATTATCCATTATTTATAATCTTTTATCCATTATCCAATAACCATTATCCACTATCCATTATCCATTATCCATTATCCATTATGCATCATCCATCGTCCATTATCCAGTATTCATCGTCCTTTATCCAGTATCCATTATCTATCATCCACTATCCATTATTCATTTTTTATTATCCATTATGAAATATCCATTAGGCATTATCCATCGTCCATTATCTAGGATCCATCCATTATCCATTATATCTTATCCAATATCCATTATCCATTATCCGTTATCCATAATCCATTATCCATTATCCATCGTCCATTAACCATTATCCATTATGCATTATCCATCGTACATTATCTAGTATCCATCATCCATTTTCCAGTATCCATCCATTATCCACTATCTATTATCCATTATCCATTATCCATTATCCATTATTCATTATCCAGTATCCATTATCCATTATCCATTATCCATTATCCATTATCCATTATCCATTATCCATTATCCATTATCCATTATCCATTATCCATTATCCATTATCCATTATCCATCCACTATCCATAATCTATCATCCACTATCCATTATCCATTATCTTTCACCCATTATCCAGTATCCATCCATTATCCACTATTTTTTATCCATTATCCATTAACCATTATCCATTATCCATTATCCATTATCCATTATCCATTATCCATTATCCATTATCCATTATCCATTATCCATTATCCATTATCCATTATCCATTATCCATTATCCATTATCCATTATTCATTATCCATTATCCATTATCCATTATCCATTATCCATTATCCATTATCCATTATCCATTATGCATCATCCATCGTCCATTATCCAGTATTCATCGTCCTTTATCCAGTTTCCATTATCTATCATCCACTATCCATTATTCATTTTTTATTATCCATTATGAAATATCCATTAGGCATTATCCTTCGTCCATTATCTAGGATCCATCCATTATCCATTATATCTTATCCAATATCCATTATCCATTATCCGTTATCCATAATCCATTATCCATTATCCATCGTCCCTTAACCATTATCCATTATGCATTATCCATCGAACATTATCCAGTATCCATCATCCATTTTCCAGTATCCATCCATTATTTACTATCTATTATCCATTATCCATTATCCATTATCCATTATTCATTATCCATTATCCATTATCCATTATCCATTATCCATTATCCATTATCCATTATCCATTATCTATTATCCATTATCCATTATCCATTATCCATTATCCATTATCCATTATCCATTATCCATTATCCATTTTCATTATCCATTATCCATTATCCATTATCCATTATCCATTATCCATAATCCATTATCCATTATCCATTATCCATTATCCATTATCCATTATCCATTATCCATTATCCATTATCCATTATCCATTATCCATTATTTATAATCTTTTATCCATTATCCAATAACCATTATCCACTATCCATTATCCATTATCCATTATCCATTATGCATCATCCATCGTCCATTATCCAGTATTCATCGTCCTTTATCCAGTATCCATTATCTATCATCCACTATCCATTATTCATTTTTTATTATCCATTATGAAATATCCATTAGGCATTATCCATCGTCCATTATCTAGGATCCATCCATTATCCATTATATCTTATCCAATATCCATTATCCATTATCCGTTATCCATAATCCATTATCCATTATCCATCGTCCATTAACCATTATCCATTATGCATTATCCATCGTACATTATCTAGTATCCATCATCCATTTTCCAGTATCCATCCATTATCCACTATCTATTATCCATTATCCATTATCCATTATCCATTATTCATTATCCAGTATCCATTATCCATTATCCATTATCCATTATCCATTATCCATTATCCATTATCCATTATCCATTATCCATTATCCATTATCCATTATCCATCCACTATCCATAATCTATCATCCACTATCCATTATCCATTATCTTTCACCCATTATCCAGTATCCATCCATTATCCACTATTTTTTATCCATTATCCATTAACCATTATCCATTATCCATTATCCATTATCCATTATCCATTATCCATTATCCATTATCCATTATCCATTATCCATTATCCATTATCCATTATCCATTATCCATTATCCATTATCCATTATCCATTATCCATTATCCATTATCCATTATCCATTATTCATTATCCATTATCCATTATCCATTATCCATTATCCATTATCCATTATCCATTATCCATCCACTATCCATAATCTATCATCCACTATCCATTATCCATTATCTTTCACCCATTATCCAGTATCCATCCATTATCCACTATTTTTTATCCATTATCCATTAACCATTATCCATTATCCATTATCCATTATCCATTATCCATTATCCATTATCCATTTTCCATTATCCATTATCCATTATCCATTATCCATTATCCATTATCCATTATCCATTATCCATTATCCATTATCCATTATCCATTATCCATTATCCATTATCCATTATCCATTATCCATTATCCATTATCCATTATCCATTATTATGCATCATACATCGTCCATTATCCAGTATTCATCGTCCTTTATCCAGTATCCATCCACTATCCATTATCTATCATCCACTATCCATTATCCATTATCTATCATCCATTATCCATTATCCATTATATATTATCCATTTTCCATTATCCACTATCCATTATCCATTATCCATTATCCATTATCCATTATCCATTATCCATTATCCATTATCCATTATCCATTATCCATTATCCATTATCCATTATCCATTATCCATTATCCATTATCCATTATCCATTATCCATAATCGATTATCCATTATCCATTATCCATTATCCATTATCTATTTTCCATTATCCATTTTCCATTATCCATTATCCATTATCCATCGTCCATTATCCAGTATTCGTCGTCCTTTATCCAGTATCTATCCACTATCCATTATCTATCATCCACCATCCATTATCCATTTTCTATCATCCATTATCCAGTATCCATCCATTATCCACTATTTTTTATCCATTATCCATTATCCATTAACCATTATCGATTATCCATTATCCATTTTCCATTATCCATTATCCATTATCCACTATCCATTATCCATTATCCATTATCCATTATCCATTATCCATTATCCATTATCCATTATCCATTATCCATCGTCCATTATCCAGTATTCGTCGTCCTTTATCCAGTATCTATCCACTATCCATTATCTATCATCCACCATCCATTATCCATTTTCTATCATCCATTATCCAGTATCCATCCATTATCCACTATTTTTTATCCATTATCCATTATCCATTAACCATTATCGATTATCCATTATCCATTATCCATTATGCATCATCCATCGTCCATTATCCAGTATTCATCGTCCTTTATCTAGTATCCATCCACTATCCATTATCTATCATCCACTATCCATTATCCATTATCAATCATCCGCTATCCACTATTTTTTATCCATTATCCATTATACAATATCCATTATTCATTATCCATTATCCATTAACCATTATCGATTATCCATTATCCATTATCCATTATGCATCATCCATCGTCCATTATCCAGTATTCATCGTCCTTTATCTAGTATCCATCCACTATCCATTATCTATCATCCACTATCCATTATCCATTATCAATCATCCGCTATCCACTATTTTTTATCCATTATCCATTATACAATATCCATTATTCATTATCCATTATCCATTATCCATTATACATTATCCATTATCCATTATCCATTATGCATCATCCATCGTCCATTATCCAGTATTCATCGTCCTTTATCCAGTATCCATCCACTATCCATTATCTATCATCCACTATCCATTATCCATTATCTATCATCCATTATCCAGTATCCATCCATTATCCACTATTTTTTATCGATTATCCATTATCCATTTACCATAATCCATTATCCATTATCCATTTTCCATTATCCAGTATCCATTATCCATTATCCATTATCCATTATCCATTATCCATTATCCATTATCCATTATCCATTATCCATTATCCATTATCCATTATCCATTATCCATTATCCATTATCCATAATCCATTATCCATTATCCATTATCCATTATCCATTATCCATTATCCATTATCCATTATCCATTATCCATTATCCATTATCCATTATCCATTTTCCATTATTTATTATCTTTTATCCATTATCCAATAACCATTATCCACTATCCGTTATCCATTATCCATTATCCACTTTGCATCATCCATTATCCATTATCCACTATGCATCATCCATCGTCCATTATCCAGTATTCATCGTCCTTTATCCAGTATCCATTATCTTTCATCCACTATCCATTATCCATTTTTTAAATATCCATTATCCATTATGAAATATCCATTAGGCATTATCCTTCGTCCATTATCGAGGATCCATTCATTATCAATTATCTCTTATCCAATATCCATTATCCATTATCCGTTATCCATTATCCATTATCCATTATCCATCGTCCATTAACCATTATCCATTATGCATTATCCATCGTACCTTATCCAGTATCCATCATCATTTATCCAGTATCCATCCATTATCCACTATCTTTTATCGATTATCCATTATTCATTAACCATAATCCATTATCCATTATCCATTATCCATTATCCATTATCCATTATCCATTATCCATTATTCATTATCCATTATCCATTATCCATTATCCATTATCCATTATCCATTATCCATTATCCATTATCCATTATCCATTATCCATTATCCATTATCCATTATCCAGTATCCATTATCCATTATCCATTATCCATTATCCATTATCCATTATCCATTATCCATTATCCATTATCCATTATCCATTATCCATTATCTATTATCCATTATCCATTATCCATTATCCATCGTCCATTATCCAGTATTTATCGTCCATTATCCAGTATCCATCCACTATCCATTATCTATCATCCACTATCCATTATCCATTATCTATCATCCACTATCCATTATCCATTATCTATCATCCACTATCCTTTATCCATTTTTTATCATCCATTATCTATCATTTACTATACTTTATCCATTTTTTATCATCCATTATCCATTATAAAATATCAAATACGCATTATCCATCGTTCTTTATCCAGTATCCATCATCCATTATCCAGTATCCATCCATTAACCATTATTCATTATCCATTATCCATTATCCATTATCCATTATCCATTATCCATTATCCATTATCCATTATCCATTATCCATTATCCATTATCCATTAAGCATCATCCATCGTCCATTATCCAGTATTCATCGTCCTTTATCCAGTATCCATCCACTATCCATTATCTATCATCCACTATCCATTATCCATTATTAATCATCCATTATCCAGTATCCATCCATTATCCACTATTTTTTATCCATTATCCATTATCCATTAACCATTATCCATTATCCATTATCCATTATCCATTATCCATTATATATTATCCATTATCCATTATCCATTATCCATTTTCCATTATCCACTATCCAATATCCATTATCCATTATCCATTATCCATTATCCATTATCCATTATCCATTATCCATTATCCATTATCCATTATCCATTATCCATTATCCATTATCCATTATCCATTATCCATTATTTATTATCTTTTATCCATTATCCAATAACCATTATCCACTATCCATTATCCATTATCCACTATGCATCATCGATCGTCCATTATCCAGTATTCATCGTCCTTTATCCAGTATCCATTATCTATCATCCACTATCCATTATCCATTATCCAGTATCTATCCATTTTCCACTATTTTTTTATCCATTATCCATTATCCATTATCGATTATCCATTATCTATTATCCATTATTCATTATCCATTATCCATCGTCCATTATCCAGTGTTCATCGTCCTTTATCCAGAATCCATCCACTATCCATTATCTATCATCCACTATCCATTATCTATCATCCATTATCCAGTATCCATCCATTATCCACTATTTTTTATCCATTATCCATTATCCATTAACCATTATCCATTATCCATTATCCATTATCCATTATCCATTATCGATTATCCATTATCCATTATCCATTATCCATTATCCATTATCTATCATCCATTATCCAGTATCCATCCATTATCCACTATTTTTTTATCCATTATCCATTATGCATTATCCATTATCCATTATCCATTATCCATTATCCATTATCCATTATTTATTATCTTTTATCCATTATCCAAACACCATTATCCACTATCCATTATCCATTATCCACTATGCATCATCCATCGTCCATTATCCAGTATTCATCGTCCTTTATCCAGTATCCATTATCTATCATCCACTATCCATTATCCATTATCTATCATCCATTATCCAGTATCCATCCATTATCCACTATTTTTTATCCATTATCCATTATCCATTAACCATTATCCATTATCCATTATCCATTATCCATTATCCATTATCGATTATCCATTATCCATTATCCATTATCCATTATCCATCGTCCATTATCCAGTATTCATCGTCCTTTATCCAGTATCCATCCACTTTCCATTATCAATCATCCACTATCCATTATCTATCATCCATTATCCAGTATCCATCCATTATCCACTATTTTTTTTATCCATTATCCATTATCCATTATCCATTATCCATAATCCATTATGCATCATCCATCGTCCATTATCGATTATTCATCGTCCTTTAT
Organism: Limnephilus rhombicus; assembly: GCA_929108145.2. NCBI lineage: Eukaryota > Metazoa > Arthropoda > Insecta > Trichoptera > Limnephilidae > Limnephilus > Limnephilus rhombicus. Next base: position 23,646,623 of record OV815288.1, read on the forward strand.
CCAGTATCCATCCACTATCCATTATCTATCATCCACTATCCATTATCCATTATCTTTCATCCACTATCCATTATCCATTATCTATCATCCACTATCCTTTATCCATTTTTTATCATCCATTATCCATTATCTATCATTTACTATACTTTATCCATTTTTTATCATCCATTATCCATTATAAAATATCAAATACGCATTATCCATCGTTCTTTATCCAGTATCCATCATCCATTATCCAGTATCCATCCATTAACCATTATTCATTATCCATTATCCATAATCCACTATCCGTTATCCATTATCCATAATCCATTATCCATTATCCATTATCCATTATCCATTATCCATTATCCATTATATATTATCCATTATCCATTATCCATTATCCATTAGCCATTATCCATTATTCATTATCCATTATCCATTATCCATTATCCATTATCCATTATCCATTATCCATTATCCATTATCCATTATCCAATATTCATTATCCATTATCCATTTTCCATTATCCATTATCCATTATTCACTATCCATTATCCATTATCCATTATCCATTATCCATTATCCATTATCCATTATCCATTATCCATCGTCCATTATCCAGTATTCGTCGTCCTTTATCCAGTATCTATCCACTATCCATTATCTATCATCCACCATCCATTATCCATTTTCTATCATCCATTATCCAGTATCCATCCATTATCCACTATTTTTTATCCATTATCCATTATCCATTGACCATTATCCATTATCCATTATCCATTATCCATTATGCATCATCCATCGTCCATTATCCAGTATTCATCGTCCTTTATCCAGTATCCATCCACTATCCATTATCTATCATCCACTATCCATTATCCATTATCAATCATCCGCTATCCACTATTTTTTATCCATTATCCATTATACAATATCCATTATTCATTATCCATTATCCATTATCCATTATACATTATCCATTATCCATTATCCATTATGCATCATCCATCGTCCATTATCCAGTATTCATCGTCCTTTATCCAGTATCCATCCACTATCCATTATCTATCATCCACTATCCATTATCCATTATCTATCATCCATTATCCAGTATCCATCCATTATCCACTATTTTTTATCCATTATCCATTATCCATTTACTATAATCCATTATCCATTATCCATTTTCCATTATCCATTATCCATTATCCATTATCCATTATCCATTATCCATTATCCATTATCCATTATCCATTATCCATTATCCATTATCCATTATCCATAATCCATTATCCATTATCCATTATCCATTATCCATTATCCATTATCCATTATCCATTATCCATTATCCATTATCCATTATCCATTATCCATTATCCATTATCCATTATCCATTATCCATTATCCATAATCCATAATCCATTTTCCATTATCCATTATCCATTATCCATTATCCATTATCCAATATCCATTATCCATTATCCATTATCCATTATCCATTATCCATTATCCATTATCCATTATCCATTATCCATTATCCATTATCCATTATGCATTATCCATTATCCATTATCCATTATCCATTATCCATTATCCATTATCCATTATCCATTATCCATTATCCATTATCCATTATTTATTATCTTTTATCCATTATCCAATAACCATTATCCACTATCCGTTATCCATTATCCATTATCCTTTATGCATCATCCATTATCCATTATCCACTATGCATCATCCATCGTCCATTATCCAGTATTCATCGTTCTTTATCCAGTATCCATTATCTATCATCCACTATCCATTATCCATTTTTTAATTATCCATTATCCATAATGAAATATCCATTAGGCATTATCCTTCGTCCATTATCGAGGATCCATTCATTATCCATTATCTCTTATCCAATATCCATTATCCATTATCCGTTATCCATTATCCATTATCCATTATCCGTCGTCCATTAACCATTATCCATTATGCATTATCCATCGTCCATTATCCAGTATCCATCATCATTTATCCAGTATCCATCCATTATCCACTATCTATTATCCATTATCCATTATTCATTAACCATAATCCATTATCCATTATCCATTATCCATTATCCATTATCCATTATCCATTATCCATTATCAATTAAACATTATCCATTATCCATTATCCATTACCCACTATCCATTATCCATTATCCATTATCCATTATCCATTATCCATTATCCATTATCCATTATCCATTATCCATTATCCATTATCCATTATCCATTATCCATTATCCATTATCTATTATCCATTATCCATTATCCATCGTCCATTATCCAGTATTCATCGTCCATTATCCAGTATCCATCCACTATCCATTATCTATCATCCACTATCCATTATCCATTATCTATCATCCACTATCCTTTATCCATTTTTTATCATCCATTATCCATTATAAAATATCAAATACGCATTATCCATCGTTCTTTATCCAGTATCCATCATCCATTATCCAGTATCCAGCCATTAACCATTATTCATTATCCATTATCCATTATCCATTATCCATTATCCATTATCCATAATCCATTATCCATTATTCATTATCCATTATCCATTATCCATTATCCATTATCCATTATCCATTATCCATTATCCATTATCCATTATCCAATATCCATTATCCATTATCCATTTTCCATTATCCATTATCCATTATCCATTATCCATTATCCATTATCCATTATCCAATATCCATTATCCATTATCCATTTTCCATTATCCATTATCCATTATCCATTATCCATTATCCAATATCCATTATCCATTATCCATTTTCCATTATCCATTATCCATTATCCATTATCCATTATCCATTATCCAGTATCCATCCACTATCCATTATCTATCATCCGCCATCCATTATCCATTATTTATCATCCATTATCCAGTATCCATCCATTATCCACTATTTTTTATCCATTATCCATTATCCATTAAACATTATCCAATATCCATTATCCATTATCCATGATGCATCATCCATCGTCCATTATCCAGTATTCATCGTCCTTTATCCAGTATCCATCCACTATCCATTATCTTTCATCCACTATCCATTATCCAGTATCCATCCATTATCCACTATTTTTTATCCATTATCCATTATCCATTTTCCATTATCCATTATCCATCGTCCATTATCAAGTATTCATCGTCCTTTATCCAGTATCCATCCACTATCCATTATCAATCATCCACTATCCATTATCTATCATCCATTATCCAGTATCCATCCATTATCCACTATTTTTTTATCCATTATCCATTATCCATTATCCATTATCCGTAATCCATTATGCATCATCCATCGTCCATTATCGATTATTCATCGTCCTTTATCCAGTATCCATCCACTATCCATTATCTATCATCCACTATCCATTATCCATTATCTATCATCCATTATCCAGTATCCATCCATTATCCACTATTTTTTATCCATTATCCATTATCCATTATCCGTTTTCCATTATCCATTATCCATTATCCATTATCCATTATCCATTATCCATTATCCATTATCCATTATCCATTATCCATTATCCATTATCCATTATCCATTATCCATTATCCATTATCCATTATCCATTATCCATTTTCCATTATTTTTTATCTTTTATCCATTATCCAATAACCATTATCCACTATCCATTATCCATTATCCATTATCCACTATGCATCATCCATCGTCCATTATCTAGTATTCATCGTCCTTTATCCAGTATCCATTATCTATCATCCACTATCCATTATCCATTATCTATCATCCATTATCCAGTATCCATCCATTATCCACTATTTTTTTCCATTATCCATTATCTATAAACCATTATCCATTATCCATTATCCATTATCCATTATCCATTATCCATTATCCATTATCCATTATCCATTATCCATTATCCATTATCCATTATCCATTATCCATTATCCATTATGCATCATCCATCGTCCATTATCCAGTATTCATCGTCCTTTATCCAGTATCCATCCACTATCCATTATCTATCATCCACTATCCATTATCCATTATTAATCATCCATTATCCAGTATCCATCCATTATCCACTTTTTTTTATCCATTATCCACTTTTTTTTATCCATTATCCATTATCCATTAACCATTATCCATTATCCATTATATATTATCCATTATCCATTATCCATTATCCATTTTCCATTATCCACTATCCAATATCCATTATCCATTATCCATTATCCATTATCCATTATCCATTATCCATTATCCATTATCCATTATCCATTATCCATTATCCATTATCCATTATCCATTATCCATTATCCATTATCCATTATCCATTATCCATTATCCATTTTCCATTATCCATTATCCATTATCCATTATCCCTTATCCATTATCCATTATCCATTATCCATTATCCATTATCCATTATCCATTATCCATTATCCATTATCCATTATCCATTATCCATTATCCATTATTCATTATCCATTATCCATTATCCATTATCCATTATCCATTATCCATTATCCATTATCCATTATCCATTATCCATTATCGATTATCCTTTATCCATTATCCATTATCCATTATCCATTATCCATTATCCATTATCCATTATCAATTATCCATTATTTATTATCCATTATCCATTATCCATTATCCATTATCCATTATCCATTATCCATTATCCATTATCCATTATCCATTATCCATTATCCATTATCCATTATCCATTATCCATTTTCCATTATCCATTATCCATTATCCATTATCCCTTATCCATTATCCATTATTTATTATCTTTTATCCATTATCCAATAACCATTATCCACTATCCATTATCCATTATCCATTATCCATTATGCATCATCCATCGTCCATTATCCAGTATTCATCGTCCTTAATCCAGTATCCATTATCTATCATCCACTATCCATTATCCTTTTTTTTTTATCCATTATCCATTATGAAATATCCATTAGGCATTATCCATCGTCCATTATCTAGGATCCATCCATTATCCATTATCTCTTATCCAATATCCATTATCCATTATCCGTTATCCATTATCCATTAATTTTTATCCATCATCCAATAACCATTATCCATTATGCATTATCCATCGTACATTATCCAGTATCCATCATTTATTATCCAGTATCCATCCATTATCCACTATCTTTTATCCATTATCCATTATTCATTAACCATTATCCATTATCCATTATCCATTATCCATTATCCATTATCCATTATCCATTATCCATTATCCATTATCCATTATCCATTATTCATCGTCCATTATCCAGTATTCATCGTCCTTTATCCAGTATCCATCCACTATCCATTATCTATCATCCACTATCCATTATCCATTATCTATCATCCATTATCCTTTATCAGTTTTTTAATAATCCATTATCCATTATAAAATATCAAATACGCATTATCCATCGTCCATTATCCAGTATCCATCATCCATTATCCAGTATCCATGATAAACCATTATCCATTATCCATTATCCATTATCCAATAACCATTGTCCATTATCCATTATCCAATAACCATTGTCCATTATCCATTATCCAATATGCATTATCCATTTTTCATTATCCATTATCCATTATCCATTATCCATTATCCATTATCCATTATCCATTATCCATTATCCATTATCCATTATCCATTATCCATTATCCATTATCCATTATCCATTATCCATTATCCATTATCCATTATCCATTATCCATTATCCATTATCCATTATCCATTATCCATTATTCCTATTCCATTATCCATTATCCATTATACATTATCCATTATCCATTATCCATTATCCATTATCCATTATCCATTATCCATTATCCATTATGCATCATCCATCGTCATTCATCCAGTATTCATCGTCCTTTATCCAGTATCCATCCACTATCCATTATCTATCATCCACTATCCATTATCCATTATCTATCATCCATTATCCAGTATCCATCCATTATCTACTATTTTTTATCCATTATCCATGATCCATTATCCATTATCCATTATCCATTATCCAGTATCCATTATCCATTATCCATTATCCATTATCCATTATCCATTATCCATTATCCATTATCCATTATTCATTATCCATTATCCATTATCCATTATCCATTATCCATTATCCATTATCCATTATCCATTATCCATTATCCATTATCCATTATCGATTATCCTTTATCCATTATCCATTATCCATTATCCATTATCCATTATTTATTATCCATAATCCATCGTCCATTAACCACTATCCATTATGCATTATCCATCGTCCATTTTCCAGTATCCATCATCCATTACCCAGTATCCATCCATTATCCACTATCTATAATCCATTATCCATTATCCATTATCCATTATCCATTATCCATTATCGATTATCCATTATCCATTATCCATTATCTATTATCGAATTTCCAATATCCACTATCCATTTTCCATTATCCATTATCCATTATGCATTATCCATTATCCATTTTCCATTTTCCATTATCCATTATCCATTATACATTAACCAATATCCATTATCTATTATCCAATTTCCAATATCCACTATCCATTATCCATTATCCATTATGCATCATCCATCGTCCATTATCTAGTATTCATTTACCTTTATCCAGTATCCTTCGACTATTCATTATCCATTTAGAAATATCCATTACGCATTATCCATCGCCCATTATCCAGGATCCATCCATTATCTATTATCTATTATCCAATATCCATTATCCATAATCCATTATCCATTATCGATTATCCATTATCCATTATCCACTATCCATTATCTATCATCCACTATCCATTATCCATTATCTATCATCCATTATCCAGTATCCATCCATTATCTACTATTTTTTATCCATTATCCATGATCCATTATCCATTATCCATTATCCATTATCCATTATCCATTATCCATTATCCATTATCCATTATCCATTATCCATTATCCATTATCCATTATCCATTATCCATTATCCATTATCGATTATCCTTTATCCATTATCCATTATCCATTATCCATTATCCATTATCTATTATCGATGAACCATTATCCATTATCCATTGTCTATTATCCATTATCCATTATCCATTATCCATTATCTATTATCCATTATCCATTATCCATTATCCATTATCCATTATCCATTATCCATTATCCATTATTCATTATCCATTATCCATTATCCATTATCCAATATCCATTATCCACAATCCATTATCCATCATCCATTATTCATTATTCATTATCCATTATCCATTATCCATTATTTATTATCCATAATCCATCGTCCATTAACCACTATCCATTATGCATTATCCATCGTCCATTTTCCAGTATCCATCATCCATTACCCAGTATCCATCCATTATCCACTATCTATAATCCATTATCCATTATCCATTATCCATTATCCATTATCCATTATCCATTATCCATTATCCATTATCCATTATCGATTATCTATATCCATTATCCATTATCCATTATCTATTATCGAATTTCCAATATCCACTATCCATTTTCCATTATCCATTATCCATTTTGCATTATCCATTATCCATTTTCCATTTTCCATTTTCCATTATCCATTATCCATTAACCAATATCTATTATCTATTATCCAATTTCCAATATCCACTATCCATTATCCATTATCCATTATGCATCATCCATCGTCCATTATCCAGTATTCATTTACCTTTATCCAGTATCCTTCGACTATTCATTATCCATTAAGAAATATCCATTACGCATTATCCATCGCCCATTATCCAGGATCCATCCATTATCTATTATCTATTATCCAATATCCATTATCCATAATCCATTATCCATTATCGATTATCCATTATCCATTATCCATTATCCATTATCCATTATCCATTATCCATTATCCATTATCCATTATAAATTATGCATTATCCATTATTTATTATCCATTATCCATTATGCATTATCCATCGTCCATTATCCAGTTTACATCATCCATTATCCTGTATCCATCCATTATCCATTATCTATTATCCATTATCCATTATCCGTTAACCATAATCCATTATCCATTATCCATTATTCATTATCCATTATCCAATATCCATTTTCCATTATCTATTAACCATTATCCAATATCCATTATCTATTATCCAATTTCCAATATCCAATATCCACTATCCATTATCCATTATCCATTATGCATCATCCATCGTCCATTATCCAGTATTCATTGTCCTTTATCATTATCTATTATCCATTATCCATTATCCATTATCCATTGTCTATTATCCATTATCCATTATCCATTATCCATTATCCATTATCTATTATCCATTATCCATTATCCATTATCCATTATCCATTATCCATTATCCATTATCCATTATCCATTATCCATTATCCATTATCCATTATCCATTATCCATTATCCATTATCCATTATCCATTATCCATTATCCATTATCCACTATCCATTATCCATTATTCATTATCCATTATCCATTATCCATTATCCATTATCCATTATCCATTATCCATTATCCATTATCCATTATCCATTATCCATTATCGATTATCCTTTATCCATTATCCATTATCCATTATCCATTATCCATTTTTTATTATCCATAATCCATCGTCCATTAACCACTATCCATTATGCATTATCCATCGTACATTTTCCAGTATCCATCATCCATTACCCAGTATCCATCCATTATCCACTATCTATAATCCATTATCCATTATCCATTATCCATTATCCATTATCCATTATCGATTATCCATTATCCATTATCCATTATCTATTATCCATTATCTATTATCGAATTTCCAATATCCACTATCCATTTTCCATTATCCATTATCCATTATGCATTATCCATTATCCATTTTCCATTTTCCATTATCCATTATCCATTATACATTAACCAATATCCATTATCTATTATCCAATTTCCAATATCCACTATCCATTATCCATTATCCATTATGCATCATCCATCGTCCATTATCTAGTATTCATTTACCTTTATCCAGTATCCTTCGACTATTCATTATCCATTTAGAAATATCCATTACGCATTATCCATCGCCCATTATCCAGGATCCATCCATTATCTATTATCTATTATCCAATATCCATTATCCATAATCCATTATCCATTATCGATTATCCATTATCCATTATCCACTATCCATTATCTATCATCCACTATCCATTATCCATTATCTATCATCCATTATCCAGTATCCATCCATTATCTACTATTTTTTATCCATTATCCATGATCCATTATCCATTATCCATTATCCATTATCCATTATCCATTATCCATTATCCATTATCCATTATCCATTATCCATTATCCATTATCCATTATCCATTATCCATTATCCATTATCCATTATCCATTATCCATTATCCATTATCCATTATCCATTATTCATTATCCATTATCCATTATCCATTATCCATTATCCATTATCCATTATCCATTATCGATTATCCTTTATCCATTATCCATTATCCATTATCCATTATCCATTATCTATTATCCATTATCCATTATCCATTATCCATTGTCTATTATCCATTATCCATTATCCATTATCCATTATCCATTATCTATTATCCATTATCCATTATCCATTATCCATTATCCATTATCCATTATCCATTATCCATTATTCATTATCCATTATCCATTATCCATTATCCAATATCCATTATCCACAATCCATTATCCATCATCCATTATTCATTATTCATTATCCATTATCCATTATCCATTATTTATTATCCATAATCCATCGCCCATTAACCACTATCCATTATGCATTATCCATCGTCCATTTTCCAGTATCCATCATCCATTACCCAGTATCCATCCATTATCCACTATCTATAATCCATTATCCATTATCCATTATCCATTATCCATTATCCATTATCCATTATCCATTATCCATTATCCATTATCCATTATCGATTATCCATTATCCATTATCCATTATCCATTATCTATTATCGAATTTCCAATATCCACTATCCATTTTCCATTATCCATTATCCATTTTGCATTATCCATTATCCATTTTCCATTTTCCATTATCCATTATCCATTAACCAATATCTATTATCTATTATCCAATTTCCAATATCCACTATCCATTATCCATTATCCATTATGCATCATCCATCGTCCATTATCCAGTATTCATTTACCTTTATCCAGTATCCTTCGACTATTCATTATCCATTAAGAAATATCCATTACGCATTATCCATCGCCCATTATCCAGGATCCATCCATTATATATTATCTATTATCCAATATCCATTATCCATAATCCATTATCCATTATCGATTATCCATTATCCATTATCCATTATCCATTATCCATTATCCATTATCCATTATCCATTATAAATTATGCATTATCCATTATTTATTATCCATTATCCATTATGCATTATCCATCGTCCATTATCCAGTTTACATCATCCATTATCCTGTATCCATCCATTATCCATTATCTATTATCCATTATCCATTATCCGTTAACCATAATCCATTATCCATTATCCATTATTCATTATCCATTATCCAATATCCATTTTCCATTATCTATTAACCATTATCCAATATCCATTATCTATTATCCAATTTCCAATATCCAATATCCACTATCCATTATCCATTATCCATTATGCATCATCCATCGTCCATTATCCAGTATTCATTGTCCTTTATCCAGTATCCTTCGACAATCCATTATCCATTAAGAAATATCCATTACGCATTATCCATCGCCCATTATCCAGGATCCATCCATTATCCATTATCTTTTATCCAATATCCATTATCCATTTGTAACAGTGCTGCCAGCGTATTCGCAATTTTGCATGGGCTAGTTGGCTGCATTGCTCACCGAAGCGATCCACGCATGACTCAGGGATTATTCGAGAATTTTCGGCTCGTCAGTTGACGGAATTACCGCGATTGGTGCGGTTGTGTGGTGGCACGGGCTGTCATTTGCTGGGACCCATTTCATCATTATCGGATTATGAGATGTGAGATTGAAATTTTATTTGTAACAGATCGAGTTATTGTTTGAGCTAGTTTTAGAGATTACTGAGATAAAAATATGTTTTCGTTTATACGATCACAGGCGCCCATCAGTTATTTCTTTTAAATTATACCTGCAAGATTCCGATAGACACGGTCAGAGAATTTATGATCAAATTTACAGCTGGATACATCTTACGCATCCAGCCACCCCTAATGATTAATTTATATTTATTTTAATAGAGTCTCATTGCTAAATTAGTATGTTCCCAAGGGCAGGTTTTTATTACAATAAATTAATCATTGTTCTGACTTGGCATTCTTTTACTAATTACCTACCCTCAGTGCCTTGCTTGTTATATTTGTGTATTAACACTATTTTATATTGATGGATGACCAGCCATGGTGGGTATAATTTATAGGTAATATTATATGTTACATTGGCGCGCTTTGGCTGAACCTGTTTTTTGATTGTTCATTCTCGCACGTGTTCGCAGGTGTTTTATTTCACATTTATCAAATGTTTTTACATCTCGATCTGTTATATTTATTTGTTTCTCACATCTCGTTTGGGTTTATGACAGCCCGTCCCACGACCAACTTACCGATCCGTTATTTTTTTACACATAGATTCACACAGTTTGTTGCTTTGGGTTCCGTCAGCTCATCGGCGTTATTACGCTTTTAAATTATTTTGCTGTTCAGTTCGCTGGCAGCATACCTTACTTATTATTTTCTTAGAATTGGCGATTGCATGTGCATTATCATTTTTCATGTCGTGTTGTTGCATGTGTACTAATAAATTTTTTCTACCCTACAAACGAGATCTAGGTTATGGACGAAGGTGTAGAAACTAGGAGTAAATCTGCGGCAAAATTTATCATGGCGAAACAGGATGATACATCGGCGGGTTCCAGTTCGGCGTTGTCATTTCCATTCCGTTGTCATTACACAAGTGGAACCTCACTTACGATGGCTCTACGGATGTCCGCAATTTTATTGAACGGGTAGAAGAACTTGCTGTCGCTAGAAATGTAAGTTATGCTTCACTTTTTTCTTCTGCAGTCGAATTGTTTTCAGGACAGGCGCTACAATGATTTAGGGTAAATCGCTCATCCTTCTCATCTTGGGCGGACATTGTGGTCGCGTTGAAAAACGAATTTGAACTATTAGATCATGAAAGGAGATTATTGTCACAAATCAGAGCGACGTTTCAATTTCAGAAAGAGAATTTAAGTTCTTTTATCACACGTGTTCAATCGCTTAATAATCAATTGTCAACAAAGTTGCCGGAAGATGAGATTCTGGAGATTTTACTGAGTAATATGTTGCCGAGATATATTCAGAAACTATCACTTTCTGAGATCCCTGATTTGTTAACCTTAAAAAAATTAGGTAGGATGATTGAATTGGCTGACAACCGTTCAAACGACAGATCTCATACTGGTAATTCTCATCCTAATAATTTCAATTCTGTTAGGAATGACTATTCTCGTAATTGAGGTAATGAGAGGAATCACAGTAATCTGTATTTTTCTAGAAATAACTATTCTGGTAATAGAGGCAATGAGAGGAATCCGATTGATTCAAATTTTTCTAGGTATAACCAAGCTAGCAATAGGAATAATGACAGTAAATTGAACAATTTGAATTCTTCTAGAAACAATTACTCTAACGATAGAGAGGGTTTTGTTAATACAGCCAATCCTAATTTCAATTTCAGGAAGAACCGTCGTGATTTGACCAATGTTTTGCTTAACCAGTCAAATGTGAATTCTAGGGAGGTGCACTGCTTTCGCTGCGGGCGACCGGGTGTCAAGGCTCCTCTCTGCGGCTGCCGTCGTCAAAAAAAACTGATGGCCCGTGAGGTCCTGTCGGTGGGCGCTATGACGTCAGCGTTTGCCGAGACTACTTCACGGGAATGGGTTTTGTGTCTGGATACCGTAAGAGATTTTTATAACAATTTAAGGTCTTCGAAGGAGGTGCGAGCGGCCAACAGGGACGGCCGTCCTTACATCTCTTTCCAAGTTTTGAGCACAGGCTACTCCGGTCTTCTAGACTCTGGGTCGCACGTTTCTATTTTAGGGAATAACTTTCATCGTAAATTTTTAGATTTAGGTTTCAATTTGTCAAAGTTGGACTCTGATCTCTCTCTAGTATCGGCAACTGGTCATTCGGTTACCTGCTCTTACAAGTTAGCTCTTCCGGTGTGTTTTGAAAACGTTGTTAGAACTTTCAATTTTGTTATTATGCCAGACATTAAATCTGACATTATTCTGGGTTGTGACTTTTGGAAAATGTTCAACATTTGTCCTAAGATTTCGAAATTAATGTCTTGTAAGGATTCAGACAGTAGAGTTCGAGCATCTAATCTTATTGGTCTTGATAGTGAGAAAAATTTATCTCAATCCCAACGCTCCGTCTTGAACAAAGTAGTTCAGGAGTTTGTGGATTACTCAGGAGATCGGTTAGGCAGAACAGAGTTAGAACATCATGTCATAGACACGGGTGATGTGCCTCCTATTAAACAAAGGGTTTATCCCATTTCTCCGCACTTACTTCCGGAAGTACATAGGGAGCTTGACAGACTCCTAGATTTAGGTGTTGTAGAACCGAGCAACAGCGCATGGAATAATCCCATTGTCTTAGTACCCAAGAAAAATGGCACTTTCAGACTTTGCCTCGACAGCAGACGTTTAAACGCCGTCTCGAAACGCGACGCCTACAATTTACCGTTAATCTCAGACATTCTCAACAGCTTAGGTGGTGCTCGTTATTTGTCAACTTTGGACTTAAATGATGCTTTTTTCCAAATTCCACTAGAGGAAAGTTCTAAGGAGAAAACCGCGTTTACGATACCCAAGCGTGGGTTGTTTCATTTCGTCACAATGCCTTTCGGGTTACATGGTGCAAGTTCCCGGATGATGCGATTGATGGATAAAGTGTTAGGGCCTGAATTTGATGGCAAAGTCTTTTGCTACTTAGATGACATTATCATTATTAGTTCATCTTTCGAAGAGCATATTTATCTGTTGAGACAAGTTAAACAGAGACTACAAGCCGCCGGTCTTACGATTAATGTCCAGAAGTCCGTTTTCTGCAGGGACTCCCTTAAATACCTTGGTTTTGTCATTGATGACAAAGGCCTCCGAACTGATCCGGATAAAGTCAAGGCTATTGTTGATTTTCCCACCCCTACGTCACAAAAGAGCCTACGTAGGTTCATTGGGGGTACTCTCGTGGTATAAGAGATTCATTTTCAATTTTTCTAGCATTGCGTCACCTTTGTATGATTTAACTAAGAAAGAATTCGCGGGTAAGAAATTTGTGTGGAACGATCAAGCGCAATTAGCATTCTCAAAACTTAAAAACTTTCTTGTAACCGCTCCGGTTCTCGCATGTCCTGATTTCAAGAAACCGTTCACGATTAGCGTAGACGCGTCGAATGTAGGGCTCGGAGCATGTCTTTCACAACTGGATGATAAGGGGTTAGAACACCCTATTTCTTTCATTTCAAGAACACTTTCTGCTCAAGAGAGGAACCACTCAACCACGGAAAAAGAGTTAAATGCCATGATTTTCGCGTTGGAAAAATTCAGGGGTTATATTGAGGGCTCGCCTATTCCGGTAAAGGTTATAACAGACCACTACAGCCTGAAGTGGTTGACCAGTTTGAAGTCGCCCTCAGGACGTCTCGCGCGCTGGGCAGTCAGGTTGCAGCAGTTCAACTTTGAAATTATACATAGGAACGGTAAAGACAATGTAATTCCTGACGCATTATCACGGGATCCTTTACAGGTAGATACGATTAGTCAAAAATTTTCTACCTCGGACATTTGGTACGTCAATTTAAAGGAGAAAATTTTGGCCAACCCTGAGAAGTATCCGGCGTGGAGAATTTCCAATGATAGGCTCTATAAACATATCCAGAGTATGGAGGCTTTACATAGGTCCTACGACTGGAAAGAGGTAGTTCCGAAGGAACTCAGGAATAGTTTGATTGTACAGCACCATGTTCCTCCTACTTGCGCCCACTTCGGGATTTTGAAAACCCTGAATAGAATTAGACAAAAATATTATTGGCCTAAAATGGCTGCTGATGTAAAAGCTTTCATCGGTAAGTGTCAAATTTGCTTAGGTTACAAGAGTACTAATTTGTTACCGCCAGGTCTCATGGTAAATCCCAAATTGGTTCAGCGCCCTTGGCAAATGATTGCGACTGATTTACTTGGGCCATATCCGAGTTCTTACAAGAAAGGTTATACTTATCTGTTGGTAGTGTCTGATTTCTTCTCTAAGTATACTAGGCTTTTCCCGCTGAGGAAGGCTACTGGATTGAACATTGCTACTATTTTAGAGAATGAGATTTTCCTAAAATTTGGAGTTCCGGACACCATTGTTTTGGACAATGGTCCTCAATACATTTCACGTGATATGAAAGCTTTGACCAATAAGTTTCATATACGTCACCTGTTTTATAATTGCAGATATCATCCTCAGAACAATCCTGTGGAACGTGTTAACAAGGTTTTGGTAGCAGCGCTTGGTTCGTATGTTGGATCTGACCACAGAACTTGGGCGAATCATCTTCCAGAAATTGAGTTAGCCATTAACACTGCAGTTCATGAAGTTACAGGTTATACTCCGTTCTTTCTAAACTTTGGTAGAGAGATCATCATTTCAGGAAAAGATTATTTAGGCACTGATTTCAATGCTGAAGAAATTATCTTTGCTAAGCGTGACTCTTGGGCATCAGGTTTGGAAGAATTAAATGACATCTTTTCTCAGGTACGAACGTCTTTAAGACAATCCTACGAGCGCAACAAGGTGCACTACAACTTGCGTCATAGAGATATTCAATTTAGTGTCGGGGACACAGTGTGGAGACGTTCATTCGTTTTATCAGATGCAAGTAAAAACTTTTCAGCAAAATTAGCGCCTAAATTCATTAGGAGCAAGATTATTGGTAAAATTTCTCCAGTAGCATATCAGTTGGCTGATATGAGTGGTAAGAAACTTGGTGTTTATCATATAAAAGACATTCTTAGGTCTGAAGACTCCAGTTGATCCTTTGGGTTATTTCAATCGGGGTTGATTTTTCTTATCTCCATTGTGAGATTTTCTTTGTCATTTTATTTTTAATGTTAAGTGTGTTTAAGATATTTGCATGCATATCCAGCATTTGCATGTAGATCTTTCAGCGTGGTGACGTGACTAATCCTTACTTCCTCACGTTGATTGCATTGTCCTGTGTGTGTTTTGTGGTTTCTTATTTTATGTATGTGTAGTACTTTTGCAACGGTATAATGTTTATAGTTTGTTATGATTTATGTTTGTAATGACATATTGTTATGTGCGTGTGTTATATTTTAAAGGGAAAAGTAACGTTGAGCCTTGGTCGGGCTCGGGTGTATTCTGCCAGTCAACTTTGATTTCTTCTCAGGAAATCTTGGACGCCAAACCCAGTCTAATGTCTGGGTATGTCAACTAGCGGAGATCACGGTACTCAATTCTCAGAGTGTGGGTCATGGTTTTATAACATTCCTGAAAAGGCTGCACAAGGAATTCTACATAATAAAACACAGAGTAGAGTTGACAATCGGTACACTGTATTGAAATTATAAAATATAATAAAACAAATTGGATGGACTCACCCCGGGACCAATGTCGTAATCTATGCTATTCCTAGCTACACTAATTAAGTTTTACTGCCGCCGTTCCCCCGATGTCGCGTGAACCAACACCACCTCCTGGTGGCAAGGGAGGTCCCAACCTCTGCGGCCCAGCATGTGCCTGCGACCTCCACGGCGGTCGCCCGGAAGGGATGATGGACCTGGACCCTCAGAGAACGGGAGGAGTACCCAAACACTCCTCCAAATTGTATAGGAAGGCTCGACAGCAATCGAGGCTGAGTATCGTTCAACCCTGCGGTAATCTCGGGTTTGTTCCGTAAATAAACCCCCGGTGGGAATTCAATGTTTGCCCTGCATTCAATGACAGGCGCGGCGGGTAATTATTTACACCGATCTCTCGGATAAAGAGGTACTTTAAACATAACAATCGAACACCGCCATTAACTCGTGTTCACTTTTGGGGACCCGCGCGAAAACTCACATTTTACGTGAATAATCTTCGAAATTAATATATTTTCTATTTTAAAAAAACACAACGTGTTTCCTTCCCCCGGATGCAGATGCCCAAAACTTGGATTTCAATCACATCGTATTTAAAACTTAATAATTAAGTGACCGTTGTTTTCACGGCGTACCGCACATTACGCCGTCAAAACCAGAGTGCGGAAACGGAAAAAAACAAACGCCGCCTACCGACGCGTTGAACGAAACTCCCCCAGCTTTGCCAACCTAACCAATAAAAATGCATTTAAAAAATAGTACCTAACTTACGATTAATACAATCGCTTCATAACATTACCCCCCTTCCCACAAAAATGTTTGCCCTCAAACAAAACTACCAAAAATCTAAACATGCCCTGAACTATCTACGTTGGTCCCAAGGAGTACCTGGTAATAAAATAAAAAGAAACAAACAGTAAATGTGAAATGCAAAATACAATTATCAGAAATGAAAAAGAAAAGAAAAATCCTTAAATAATACTCTTTTGACGAATGAGTGCATCGCAACCCCAATCGCGCCTATCCTGTGTGTAGGCCGGATAGTAGGTTTGCGATGCAACCATTCTCGAACTTAAAAACTAGTAAACCAATATAACCTAAGAACAACTTCTTGTAAGATGATACGTGAATGGACAACAAGCACCCTCAGCACTGGGAAAAAAAACCTGGGTGGTTGTAACATTCATTCTTACCGAGCACTACCATTGACGTATCATCTGGAACAGAACACATAAACTAACTTAAAAGATAAGTCTTAAAATTAAAAAAACATACATTTTTATGATTAAATCACTCCTCCAAATACGTCAAGCTAAATTCTATGCATTAGGCATCACTGTTCCAAACACTATCACTGAATTTATATAGCCTCTCTTAGGCCGAAAATATTTGATGGGTTTACCATCTACACTTCACTGAATTTATATCTTTTAGGATAAAAACTAACCCTCTTTTGGAAGAGTCTTCCTAACTAACCTCCTATTCTGGTCCTTGGGTGAATAATATTTAACCAACAACAATTATACATTGTAAAGGTAATTTTAATAGTGTACAACCACCGCATCAGATGGTGCCAAATAATTTTTAATAGTATACAACCAACGCATCGGGTGGTGCCAAATAATTTTTAATAGTATACAACCAACTGTTTTAGAAGGTGTCATTTGTTAATAAGATGTGCAGCTATAATTTAGTGCAAGTATACGTCCAACTCTATAGAAGGCGTAATCGGTAAGTAAAGAACAAATTTTATGGTTTTCACTGTAAACCGTTGTTCAACCATATAGTACATAATAACAATGTTATAAGTCTCTCAGGACAATAATAACAGAATACATCCAAAATCTTATTCAAATATAATTGATTCTACTTCCTATGTTGGCTTAAAATGTGGAAGGATATGTGATACCATATCGTCCCACATTATAAGATCTCAAAAAAAAATCTTATAAACAAGGTGGACATTACAAAACATTTTCTGTAACTAATAAAAACAAAATTAAAACGCTTTTCCAAAAGCTGAGGCTTAGCTGACGCAGCCTATGTTTATAGAGTAAAACAATATTTTGACTATTTACCAATAAAACAGAAGAAGAGCGAGAAAAAAAAATACTTTGAATTTTAGCAATTACTTGCGTAACCTGACAAAATAAGGTCTAATAGTGTCAATGCACTGACGGTGAATAACAATAATTCTTCATTTAAAATCACTTAGAAAACAAAGAGATACAATCCCTGCGTCTCTGTGTTTTCTATGTAATCTGGAACAACAAATAATGACATTATCAAAAGCATGAACATAACTCAAAAAAAAAAAGGTATGCCTGAAACTCGCAGAGATAGTGTGCGGATATGCCCGCGTATTTCAGGATACAAGACTTACAACTAATAATCCTAACTTAATCATCTGTTCAGCCGACATCTGAATTTGCGTCTGTTTTAGCGTTAATACTATGACAATTTATACATACACTTGCAGATATATAGTTTTAAATACATTCTCAACTCGAGCATTAGCACCAGAGTTGAGGATTTTATTGTAAGAAACAAACCAGCATCATCATTACCAATGTCAAACTTACAAAACACCCCCCGTGAAGTAATTACCCCATATCCGTAGAAATGAGCCTATGACAGGACTAATGACTGTCTGAACGCATGGAATCACCATCTCGGTTGATCAGGCCGGATGAAGTTCTGTGCATTGTAAAAAAAAAAAGAGAAAAAGTATAAAGTATAAATAGTATAAAATTCCTCAAATCCAACAGTCCCCGAGAAAGATGGCCAGACTTTCTAAGGTACTGAAGAGGAGGGACTACATAGGTATGTTGTCCAATTTGACGATATCCTTTACATGAAAGTCGCCAGACACTTTACCATTCAAGTCTGCTAAGGTATACACTAAGTCCGATTTTTTCTTTATTATAACATTTTGCACGAATCGTGGGGACAATTTTTGAGAAAAGTAATTTAACGCGTTAGACTGAACAAAGTTTCGTCTCCACACGACGTCACCAACTTGATAAGTGACGTTTTTCCTACGCAAATTGTAGTGGTTAGCCCCCTTTTTGTATGCCTTGAGTAGAGCATCTGAAACTTGTTCATACACGTTTGCCAAACCTTGTAGCTTTTGTGCATATGTGGAAGGCGAAGCTTCCTTTTGCGCGTCGCTATCCCTATCATGAATAGGGTTACGGTGCAAATCCCCATCAAGTATCTGCTCACGGCCGTGCATTAGGAAATACGGTGTGAAGTTTGTCGCGCAATTGACAGTGTTATTCATCGCGGACTGAACCTGGGGCAAAAATTTTGACCAGTTACGATGGTCTGATTCGACCAAAATTGATAAAGCAGTACCTAATGTCTGGTTATACCTCTCAACCACGTTGTTCTGTGGGGTATACAGAGAGTTGTAAAACGGAGGTGGTATATTGTAACTTTGTAGTAGTTCTTTAAACTCCCGTGAGATGAACTGGCGACCGTTATCGCACACTATCGTACGAGGCACCCCGTGAACCAGGAAAACGTTCTCTTCCAAATTTTTAACTATGCTTTTCGCGGAGCCGTTGCGCAGCGGAAATAACCAAGTGAATTTGGAAAAAACGTCAACGCATGTCAATATTACCGTAAAGCCGGAGTAACTCCGAGGTAAAGGACCTACTAAATCTAATGACAGCATTTGCATAGGTCTAGTGACACGTTTAGGGTTTGAGGATATTCCATTAGGAGGTGCCGTGCTTATCTTATGG
This sequence comes from Limnephilus rhombicus, assembly GCA_929108145.2. Classification (NCBI taxonomy): domain Eukaryota; kingdom Metazoa; phylum Arthropoda; class Insecta; order Trichoptera; family Limnephilidae; genus Limnephilus; species Limnephilus rhombicus. Next base: position 23,667,149 of record OV815288.1, read on the forward strand.
GCTTTACAAGTTTGGCAACGATTTACAAATTCCTTGACATCTTTATACATGTTCGGCCAGTAATACCTAAGTTGAAGCTTTTTATAGGTTTTGAAGACCCCTGGGTGACAGGCGCGCGCGGAGTCATGGGAGTCTGAAATAATATTTTTCCTATCCTCTTGAGGAATTACCCGTTTCCATGCGGTGTCCTCGCATAAGTCCAACTGGGTTTTTGTGTGACGATACAACTCGTTGTCTTTAATTTGGAAGTTCTGAAATCGTTGAGGGAATTCCTGACAACCTTTCCAAGCATTTAGATACCATTTATCAGTGGTATCACTAAGGTTAGATCCCGATATAAGAGCTACATCCATACGCGAAAGGACGTCCGGTACAATATGTTGAGTTCCCTTACGGTGAACAACATCAAAGGAAAATTGCGATAACCGTGAGCTCCATCGTGCAAGACGGCCACTAGGATTAGATAACGAACCTAACCACTTTAAACTTGAATGATCAGTAACAACTGTGAAATGCGCTCCTTCAATGTAAGGTCTAAAGTGCGTTACTGAATCCAATACTGCTAATAGTTCACGCTCTGTAATTCCGTAGTTGCGTTCGTGAGTATTTAAACACCTTGAATAATATGCAATCGGGTGCTCCAGCCCATCAATGGTCTGAATTAAAACTCCGCCAATTCCACCGGAGCTGGCGTCGCAGTGTATCGCGAAGGGTTTTGAGAAATCCGGGCAACTTAAAACCGGAGCTGATGTCAATGCTTTTTTCAACACGTTAAAAGCCGTCTCGGCCTCTGGAGACCAAGCAAAGTTGCTGATTCCTTTTTTCGAACCAGTGAGTCTTGTAAGAGGGGCGGCAATGCTCGAGAAACCCTTTATGAATCTTCTGAAGTAACCACATAATCCAATGAAGGCTCGGATTTGCTTTGCGTTCTTGGGTACCGGGAAGTTTTTTATACTGTCTATCTTTATGGGGTCTGTACGAAGACCTTGCGAGTCAACCATGTACCCGAGGTATTTGAGCTCGGCTTTGCAGAACTCCGATTTTTTCAGATTTATGGTTAGACCTGCGTCTCGTAGTCGTTCATAGACACGGTTCAATAAACAAAGATGTGATTCTAAGTCTTCTGATACTAAGATCAGGTCGTCTAAATAACAGAAGGCATTGTCGTCAAATTCTGGACCGAACAAAGCGTCGGCCAGTCTTTGCAGCTCACTTGGTGCGTTTTTAAGTCCGAAGGGCATCCGGGTGAATTCAAACAATCCACGACCGGGTACAACGAACGCTGTCTTCTGACAGGAGTCCTTATCTAATGCAATTTGCCAAAAGGCTTTAGATAAGTCTATAGACGAGATGTATCGGGCACCGCCTAGCTTGTCTAGGATCCTTGTTATGTATGGTAATGGATAGGAATCGCGTGTTGTAACATTGTTAATTTTCCTGGAGTCCAGACAAAAACGACCCGTTCCGTCTTTTTTTTGTACTATGAGCACTGGACTCGACCATGGAGATCGCGAAGGACGGATGACTCCAAGTTTTAACATCTCATCTACTTCTGCGTCAAGTTGACGTTGTCTTGCCGGAGACAGTGGGAAATAACGTTGTTTAATAGGCGGACCTGTTGTATGTATTTTGTGTTGGACTAGATGAGTCAACCCTAATCCCTTCTTTTCGTAAGAAATGGATTCGAATTTTTTGACAATGTCCGAAAGGGCTTTGTTTTCCGAATTTGTTAGAGAAGAGGCAGGCCGAATTGCTCTCACCTCATTGATTTGACCTTTTTGTTGAGGTACGAGAACTTTTGAGAACAGTTCCGGCGCGATCCGAAACTGTTTCCAGAAGTTCACCCCCAAAACGAAATTAGGTGTTAACGTTGGAATGACGTAAAAGATAACTTCTCTTGTGGTTGAATTGTACGTCACCGGCAAAGTTAAATAACCTAAAACAGGCTGGCTGGTACCGTCTGCTGTCGTAACGCTAAAATCTGTTTTTACTAATTCTACTCCTAACTCTAAAAAAATCTTATAACTATCCCCCCCTAAACAAGACAAGGAAGCACCACTGTCTAGCAGTGCTTTAAAATTATTATTTAGAATAAAAATGTCGGCATAAGGACGCTCATCCTCTGTACTATCCTTCTCCTGTGGCAGTGCGTCCACCGCTTGAGGAGACGGGCTAGAAAGGAATTGTTGCACTAGGCGGAGCCAACGCTTCCACTCCCTCTTTCTTTGTGCACAAGAAGGGGCGCGGTAAGATTGACTCGTTTCTAGTTTTTTGGATCATCGGTATGTTTCTTATTGTTAATACTACTAACATGCGGTTTCCTATTGTCGCTATCTTTTTTCCAACAATTTGTTAATGAATGACCTTTGATCTTGCAATAAGTACAAACAAGAGATTTATTTTGTTGATTTTTTATATCCTGTTTAGCAAAATTATTCGTATTATTCCCCATAGGTCTTGAATTCCTAGAAGGGTTAAAATTATTATTATTGTTATTATTATTGAATGACCTGTAATTGTTTGTATTAGTGAAAGGCTTATTGTAACTATTGGGGAACGAGTTAAATTTTTTAAAGTTACTGGGCTTATTTTGAGTGTCAACTAATTTTGGAATTGCTGTGGATGTTGAGGCTTCAGTGTACGACTCGAGTTTAGCAGCGCACCTCGTAAGTTCCTCAAACGAACAAAAGTCTCTGGATGACAGCAAATTAGCATACATAGGCAACAATGCTTTCATGGCTACCCGCAAAAGTTTAACCTCAGGAATTTTGCAATCCAATTTATTGTTAAGCGCTTTAAGTCTCAAAGTGAATTCCAAAACTGACATTCCCTTTGGCTGTTTATAATTTAGAATCTCATTTTCCAGATCTAATTGTCTATCCTGTCCCTCGAATTGTTTTATTAATAAGCTGGATAAGTCATCCCATTCTAAGTCTGGACTATAAATTGACCTATACCATAGAAGTGCTAACCCGTCTAAAATTTCACTGAAAGATTTAACTAAGTCTTTGTGTGAAATGTTGCGTGTCCTACAACGCTCTTCGACCAAAAGCAGAAAATCTCTCACGCAGCTTTTACCATCGTACTTGACATCCCAATTTGTAAGCCCCCGCGATGATGAGTCTTTATAAATAACCTTGGTATGTTTAATAACCGTGACCTTCTCCTCTGTTTCATTGTCAGAATCTAGATCCGAATCACTTTCCTCCCTAACCACATCTAATGATTTCTTCATAGTTTTGTTAAAGGCGCGCGCTTGCGAACGCAACGCTTGGGCAGTGCCCTCCGGTTCGATGGATCGTGAAGTTAATTCCTTTATAAGTTCATCCTTGGATGCATTATTTACATTTGGAATCGGAGTAGACATTGTAACGGTAATGTGATAAGCTTGACACGAAAGCAGAATTGGAAAGAAAGAGAAGAAAATAAAATAAAATTACTTTATTCTTTGTTTTTGATGTTGTTGTTTTTGTTATTGCTGTTAATGAACGTTGTAGTTGTACGTTGTTGTTGTTATTGCTATATTTTATTTTTTTTTTAAATTTGTATGTTGCCCATTTAAATGAATATTTTTTTTTAGTTTAATTAAATCAATATGTAAGTAGCTCATTTAAATATAAAATTTTTTTGTCCATTTAAATTAATATGTAAGTAGCTCATTTAAATAAAATTTAAAACGTCAGTTAGACATTAGTAAATAAACAATTTACAAGTATAATTTATAGTAGGTTTTGACAAAACCTTATACAAATTTCCCACTCGAAGCAAAAATGAATTACCCGCATTGTCATTAAAATCTCAATAAATATCTTAAATATTTGAATAATCTTTAATAATCATCCTCCATTCCTATTTAAACACATAATAAATTGATTTGTCTTCGGCTAACAGGTATTTTGACATGTAAACACAACATAAGCCGAAGTCATAGATAAAATGTAACGAGAAACCGTCATAGACAATCCGAGGTATTCTTAGAACAGCTAGCACTGATTAGTTCCGAAAAGAAAAAAAAATATAGAGCTCTACCTAGCACATTGTCCATAGTCTATGACCGATTTCTATGCATTCAAACAATAACAATGAAAATGACAATCCATTTTAGGTTATAGGAGGTAGGTATTTCAGATACTATGCATAACTGTGTGGTATTGTAAAAAAAAACCAATAAATACGAGATTAATCATTTATAAGGTACCCACAATATTATTACGCATAGTATCTCTTTACGAATTCACGCCGGTAATAGTGCCAGCGAATTGAAATAATGAAATTTGTTGTCATTTCCAAATACCGTCACTGCAATCATAGGTTATGACAGCGACCAAGTTTAATAATAACAAACGAAATTAAGACCTCCACTGAACAGATGAATAATAATTTTTTGGGCTCTTTACATTACAGGGCGAAGAAAACATTTTCAGGAATGCTGTAAATCGTGACCAGACAGCGTATGGAGCGCCATATTGTTATGAATTATGTTTGTAATGACATATTGTTATGTGCGTGTGTTATATTTTAAAGGGAAAAGTAACGTTGAGCCTTGGTCGGGCTCGGGTGTATTCTGCCAGTCAACTTTGATTTCTTCTCAGGAAATCTTGGACGCCAAACCCAGTCTAATGTCTGGGTATGTCAACTAGCGGAGATCACGGTACTCAATTCTCAGAGTGTGGGTCATGGTTTTATAACATTCCTGAAAAGGCTGCACAAGGAATTCTACATAATAAAACACAGAGTAGAGTTGACAATCGGTACACTGTATTGAAATTATAAAATATAATAAAACAAATTGGATGGACTCACCCCGGGACCAATGTCGTAATCTATGCTATTCCTAGCTACACTAATTAAGTTTTACTGCCGCCGTTCCCCCGATGTCGCGTGAACCAACACCACCTCCTGGTGGCAAGGGAGGTCCCAACCTCTGCGGCCCAGCATGTGCCTGCGACCTCCACGGCGGTCGCCCGGAAGGGATGATGGACCTGGACCCTCAGAGAACGGGAGGAGTACCCAAACACTCCTCCAAATTGTATAGGAAGGCTCGACAGCAATCGAGGCTGAGTATCGTTCAACCCTGCGGTAATCTCGGGTTTGTTCCGTAAATAAACCCCCGGTGGGAATTCAATGTTTGCCCTGCATTCAATGACAGGCGCGGCGGGTAATTATTTACACCGATCTCTCGGATAAAGAGGTACTTTAAACATAACAATCGAACACCGCCATTAACTCGTGTTCACTTTTGGGGACCCGCGCGAAAACTCACATTTTACGTGAATAATCTTCGAAATTAATATATTTTCTATTTTAAAAAAACACAACGTGTTTCCTTCCCCCGGATGCAGATGCCCAAAACTTGGATTTCAATCACATCGTATTTAAAACTTAATAATTAAGTGACCGTTGTTTTCACGGCGTACCGCACATTACGCCGTCAAAACCAGAGTGCGGAAACGGAAAAAAACAAACGCCGCCTACCGACGCGTTGAACGAAACTCCCCCAGCTTTGCCAACCTAACCAATAAAAATGCATTTAAAAAATAGTACCTAACTTACGATTAATACAATCGCTTCATAACAAGTTCAACGTGTGAAAGTGACTGGCCATCATTTTCATACATTGAATTCACCTGTTATTTCGGTTTGTTTTCCCTGTAACAACCGTTTATTCAAACTTTTCGAAACCCTTATATTAATTATGTTATACTATTTACAGTGGATTACCGCGGATATATGGATGTATATGGTAGTAGTATTTATGCTTTAGTGTGTAGCAACCTATAATACTTTGTTGTTTCACTTTCTTTATGTCGGTTCACTATTGGGATAATTTCCATGAAAGAATTAAATAATATAAAATAATTAATATTTATTCTAAGGCAATAGCTTCAGACGCTTATAATTATCTATTTTTGATATCGTTTTAGGAAACGTATTACATGGGCATTGTTCCAATTGATTTACCCTTGTTATGGTGGTGGTGAGGTGGTTTGTTTCACACGTATTAGTGAACATTTCTATAAGGGTCTATTCTGGCATACTTAAGTATATTTTTTTTTATGTGCACAATATCGGTATATATTTTATGATTAAGCAGATTATTAATCTATTAACATAATTAAATTCCTATGTTAATTTTCTAATGTTTATTATTAAGGGTTTTGAATTTGTTTTGTTATTACAATGATTGTTGAGTAATTTTTTTTTTTTTTAATTCCATGGTCAATTTTCTAAGTGCAATTATCCTATAATTAAAAAAAAAGATTTTTTTTTGAAATTAGGTTTGTTAGTACAATTTTTATAATTTTTATTTCTATATTCGACCATGTGTTGGAACTTGCTTAAGAGCTCGAGCAAGCTTTAACACCTTGTCCAATGTGGAAAAATGATTCTGATAAAAGAGATTAATATTTATTACAATTATGGACAAGCATTTAATTGCTGTGTTTTTTTTTTAATGTACGTTATGTCAATTATTACAATGGGGGTTGATTCATGTGATTATTCAATTTCTTATGGGAACTTCTAATTGGGCAATTTTTGAACAGATGTCGTCATTCTGTATTTTGGGGTCATTGTTTTTCCCACAGTACGATGGTTTGATTCTCGGGTATTACTTTATCTTTTGATCCACAGGTGTCAGGGGAAGTTTTTCAACTTGGGTTTTTATTAAGTAACGTTTGTTTTTGCATTCATTTTGTAACAGTGCTGCTAATATTTTATGTCACAATTTTTGTTATGTAATATCTACTTCATTTAATTAAACTTTATAATGTTATTTAGGGATTCAGTCTTGCAGGTTAAATATGTGAGTTATTTATTACGGTTTTTTTTTTTCAAAATAATTTCCTTTAGTAGTTAAAGCAGATATTATTCTTCATTCAAGTTAGCTTTCACTTGCAATTTTACTCAGTAACATTATGTAAGCTTTAGAGTAGCGGTTATTTTGAAATCTCACTTCTGGAAATTCTTCAGCTTCACAAGATGCAGTCTTGATTAACATACAACTTCATTCATATTGGGCGGCAAAGATTGCAGCACGTATAAATTTCTTCAATGTATGCAGAACATCACTCAAGGATCTTCTTCAGCTCTCACAAGATGCAGTCTTAATCAACATGCATCTTCATTCTTATTGTGCGGCAGAGCTCGCAGTGCGGATAATTTTCATCACGCAACACAGAACCTCACTTAAACTCTTTCTTCTGCTTCAATTTTGGATTATTCATCAGAAGCGCAAATCAAGATCCAATAAGTGCGGTGAAACACGCAGATAGTTGAATGATCTGATTATCGGCGTTTTATGATCCTCTACAGTGGGCCATCTTGGGTCATTAGGTGATTTGAAGGGATCTTTACCAAATAAATCCTATCAAGATTATGGACGCTGAATTCATGACATCGTACCAGAGAATTTCCATCTCTACCTTGGGCCACTTTGGGTCATCAAGTATTTGATACATCATTATAGGAGAGATGCTGTATGTATAATGGAACTTCTCTTGTTCATCGCCTTATTTTGACGTCAGGTCAACTGTATTACAGTACGGTGGTCACCGTTTCTTCCTTTATGTACAATTTATGGTTTGGGAAGTACTTCTATCAACCAGGATCCTACAGTCTGACAATCCTTCAAGTTTGGCACTCATCGACGACAAAACTCTACGAGCAAGTCTCACAAGGCAAGCAGTTCCTTTCGGGAGGTGCCAGGTGGACCTCATTATTTCCAGGAGGAAATATTTTCTTTTGGGTGAGGGGGTAATGTAACAGTGCTGCCAGCGTATTCGCAATTTTGCATGGGCTAGTTGGATACATTGCTCACCGAAGCGATCCACGCATGACTCAGGAATTATTCGAGAATTTTCGGCTCGTCAGTTGACGGAATTACCGCGATTGGTGCGGTTGTGTGGTGGCGCGGGCTGTCATTTGCTGGGACCCATTTCATCATTATCGGACTACGAGATGTGAGATTGAAATTTTATTTGTAACAGATCGAGTTATTGTTTGAGCTAGTTTTAGAGATTACTGAGATAAAAATATGTTTTCGTTTATACGATCACAAGCGCCCATCAGTTATTTCTTTTAAATTATACCTGCAAGATTCCGATAGACACGGTCAGAGAATTTATGATCAAATTTACAGCTGGATACATCTTACGCATCCAGCCACCCCTGATGATTAATTTATATTTATTTTAATAGAGTCTCATTGCTAAATTAGTATGTTCCCAAGGGCAGGTTTTTATTACAATAAATTAATCATTGTTCTGACTTGGCATTCTTTTACTAATTACCTACCCTCAGTGCCTTGCTTGTTATATTTGTGTATTAACACTATTTTATATAGATGGATGACCAGCCATGGTGGGTATAATTTATAGGTAATATTATATGTTACACATTATCCATTATCCATTATCCATTATCGATTATCCGTTATCCATTATACATTATCCATTATCCATTATCCATTATCCATCATCTATTGTCTTTTATCCATTATCCATTATCCATTACCCATTATCCATTATCCACAATCCATTATCCACTATCCACTATCCATTATCCATTATCCATTATCCATTATCCATTATCCATTATCCATTATCCATTATCCATTATCCATTATCCGTTATCTATTATCCATTATCCATTATCCATTTCGCATTATCCATCGTCCATTATCCAGGATCCATCCATTATCCATTATCTATTATCATTATCTATCCATTATCATTATCCATCCTCCATTATCCATTATCCATAATCCATTATCCATTATCCATTATAGATTATCCATTATCCATTATCCATTTTCCATTATCCATTATCCATTATCCATTATCCATTATCCATTATCCATTATCCATTATCCATTATCCATTATCCATTATCCGTTATCCATTATCCAATATCCGTCGTCCATTATCCAGGATCCATCCATTATCCATTATCCATTATCTATTGTCCATTATCCATTATCCATTATCCATTATCCATTTTCCATTATCCATTATCCATTATCCATTATCCATTATCCGTTATCAATTATCCATTATCAGTTATCCATTTCGCATTATCCATCGTCCATTATCCAGGATCCATCTATTATCCATTATCTATTGTCCATTATCAATTCGCCATTTTTCATTATCCATCCTCCATTATCCATTATCCATTATCCAATATCCATTATCGAGTATCCATTATCCATTATCCATTATCCATTATCTATTATCCATTATCTATTATCCATAATCCATTACTTATTATCCATTATCCATTATCAATTATCCATTATCCATTATCCATTATCCATTATCCATTATCCACTATCCGTTATCTATTATCCATTATCCATTATCCATTTCGCACTATCCATCGTCCATTATCCAGGATCCATCCATTATCCATTATCTATTGTCCATTATCAATTCGCCATTTTTCATTATCCATCCTCCATTATCCATTATCCATAATCCATTATCCATTATCCATTATCGATTATCCATTATCCATTATCCATTATCCATTATCCATTATCCATTATCCATTATCCATTATCCATTATCCATTATCCATTATCCATTATCCATTATCCATTATCCGTTATCCATTATCCAATATCCGTCGTCCATTATCCAGGATCCATCCATTATCCATTATCTATTGTCCATTATCCATTATCCATTATCCATTTTCCATTATCCATTATCCATTATCCATTATCCGTTATCAATTATCCATTATCAGTTATCCATTTCGCATTATCCATCGTCCATTATCCAGGATTCATCTATTATCCATTATCTATTGTCCATTATCAATTCGCCATTTTTCATTATCCATCCTCCCTTATCCATTATCCATTATCCATTATCCATTATCCAATATCCATTATCGATTATCCATTATCCATTATCCATTATCCAGTATCCCTAATCCATTATCCATTATCCATTATCCATTATCTATTATCCATTATCTATTATCCATAATCCATTACTTATTATCCATTATCCATGAACCATTATCCTTTATGCATAATCCATCGTATATTATCCAGTATACATCATCCATTATCCAGTATCCATCCATTATCTATTATCCATTATCCATTATCCATTATCCATTATTCTTTATCCATTATCCATTATCCATTATCCATTATCCATTATCAATTATCCATTATCCATTATCTATTATCCATTATCCATTATCCATTATCCATTATCCATTATCCATTATCCATTATCCATTATTCATTATCCATTATCCATTATCCATTATCCATCGTCCATTACCAGGATCCATCCATTATCCATTATCTATTGTCCAATATCAATTCGCTATTTTTCATTATCCATTATCCATTATCCATTATCCATTATCCATTATCCATTATCCATTATCCATTATCCACTATCCATTATCCATTATCCATTATCCATTTTCCATTATCCATTATCCATTATCCATTATCCATTATCCATTATCCATTATCCATTATCGATTATCCATTATCCATTATCCATTATCCATTTTCCATTATCCATTATCCATTATCCATTATCCATTATCCATTATCCATTATCCATTATCCATTATCCATTATCCATTATTCATTATCCATTATCCATTATCCATTATCCATTATCCATTATCCATTATCCGTTATCCATTATCCATTATCCATTATCCATTATCCATTATCCATTATCCGTTATCCATTATCCAATATCCGTCGTCCATTATCCAGGATCCATCTGTTTGTTCCAGAATGCGATTTCTTCTATTTAATTATAAGTAAAAATAATAATTAGTTCGTAAGATTCGTGTAAACGAAACATCGCCTAAAATATGCAAACAAAATATTATCCCTCGGTTTTTTCCAAAGAAGGTCTGACCTTCGAAGTAGTTTTAATGGCTGGTAATTGTGTAGATACATTGCTTTACCGATTTGTAAGAAATTTTTTATTCCTTAAATTGTTTATTTTTAAGTAGTTATGTATACCTGTACAGTTCAAATAACCCATAAATATTTATTGCAGCCGCCAAAATAGAAAGGGTTTGCTGGAGGCATGTTTACCTAATAATAGGAACCGCCCTATTATCATAGAATTCCAATATTTGTTAATCCCCTAGGTTTAAGATGTATCTTTATTGATGTGCCCTTTTTGGCAAACTTTTTTTATTGTTTTATTATGGGTTAAGTTTAAGAATTCGAGATATGGGAATATTTAATCTTAGTCCCAAGCATTTCTACATTTAAGTATTTTATGATGTACTTAGTTTTATGGGTGGCCCTTTTGGGCTGACTTTAGCGTAATTGTTTTATTGCGGGATTTTAAAAACCCGTGGTGGAAGCAGCTTAAATATGCTGTCTCACCATTGTATGTTTTTTTTTTAAATATTGTGGTTTTTGGAACAGAGTTTAGTCTTGCTGTTAGAGCGAAGCAGTGTGGTTGTTACGGTGGAACTGGAAGATACACGAGGTGTATCTTCAGTTGAGCACAGGGAAGATAGGCCCTTTGCGTTAGTTTTGCTAGTAGAGTGAAGCTAGAAGGTACACGCTGTGTGCCTTCACTTGTGTAATTATACTGAAGCTGGGAGGTACGAGTCGTACCTACGGTTCAGTATTGTAAAAACTGACAATAGAGAGATCGAAGTAGAGACTTCGATATTTGTCAGTGTGGTGTGGTCGTGGACCACCCGAGTGAGGGTAGATAGACCCTCTTGTAATAATTGTATTTATTGCATTAAATAAATTGTGCTGAAGAAGAAGAAAAAGAAGTGTTTTCCTGCCAACTCCATTCTGTTGTGTTCTCGTACCACGATAGTAGAAATAATTGCTTTAAGGACATCTACTTTCAACTGTGTTTTATTTTATTGAAAATACTGTATTATTCTACTGCGCACTTCATCTGCTAGTAACTACTAGATTCTATCACCAGGATTCTTATTTGCGCGCTTTTTTTATTTATTTTTAAATTGTACTGTAAGTTTCTTTCTTTTTGAAAACGGGACGTTTTGGCGCCCCGGAGTTGCATTCGGGGACACCGGGACACGCTGCCTGAAAATGGGACTGTCCCGGTGAAAACGGGACATTTGGTCATATTAATTATATATATTTTTTTTTACAGTGAATACCACACAAGAATCTCAACTGCTCCCGTCTGGAGCCAGTGAGACTATACATCACAGATTGCATTAACACATTTATTTATTTATTGTTATGTGAATACCTTGTGTGTCCCAAACATGTGCTCCGTCTGCCTAAGGCAAGTGGGACCACAGCATCCTCAATCGGATATCTGGGGATTAGTGCTAGAAGTGCCTGTCAGTTTTGAGTAATTTTATTTAGGTACCAGAAGGTACTCTAAAAAGTCTATAATTAAAGATGGAATAATTTACTCCATTATGAAAAATAAGAAAAGTGTCAGTTTTGAGTAATTTGATTTAGGTACCAGAAGGTACTCTAAAAAGTCTATAATTAAAGATGGAATAAGTTTCCATTAACTTTCGTACAGTGACACAGAGAGCACATTCAATTTTGCGCTCAATACTAATTAACAGTCTACAGTTGTTTTAAACAGTGAAACAGATAATATAACGAGCCAGTGACTTATTGCAAGTTTAAAGAAGTTGTAGTGCAAACCTGCTGGATTCTAAAATCATAACTGAGTGAGCATTTCAATATTAATAAAAGTCAAAACAATAAGTATTATTGTTACCCAAGCTACTACCGCCCGACCCGGCCCATACTTTCAAGTAGTTCAAGTCACTCCACCTTAAATCCAGGCTTAACCATCGTCCATTTTTCATAAAAAAAAAAAAAAAAAATTTAATTTTAACAAAATGGACTCCCAGGGATTTATCAGTCAGGCGAGAAACGCGGTTGAGGCTCTAACCGATCTAATAATAGACCCCAGTAACAAACTGAACAAAGTTCAAATTGCGAAAATGATTCCAAAAACTAATGCTATTCTTGGAACCATAGCGCAAATGGCTACAAAAATGGCAGCACTCGAGGGTGAGCTAATAGCTTTTAAAGCATTAACCAACAAACCTAACCCATTAGAATCTACATGTGAAGCGGCCGATGAGCTTGAAGAGAGGAAAAACAGAGCAAATAATCTCATAATTATAAACGTTCCCGAAAGCACACAACTGAACCAAATTGAAAAAATCAAGGATGATAATTTACAAATTACAACCATTCTGAAGAAAATAGACAACAATATAGAACCAAATTCCATCAACACATTCCGTCTTGGAGCAGTGAGGCCTGATAAATCGAGGCCCATTAAAGTGATCTTAAGAAACTCAACTGAAGTAATGAATATTCTCAGAAAAAAAAACTTTTATCTTAACAACTCCCCTGTCAAAATTTTTTCCGACCAAACTCCGAACCAAAGAAAATATTTATCAGACCTACGTCAATCAATGGAAAGTAGGATACAGGGAGGAGAAGTTGGACTAACAATCAAATATATCAACAGCAAGCCGACAATAGTTAAGAAAAATCCAAAAAACTCAAACACATCAATGGATACGGCCAAAACATCCGCGGCTGCCGAACCAAACTCTTAGAGTTGCAAACTTCTATTCCTTTACTTCAAAACGTAGATGTATTTCTCCTTACTGAAACCTGGCTTGATCCTGATATTCACACCGAGGAACTTGGATTCTCATCTTATAACACCTACCGCCTTGACAGGAATCCAGCCACCAGCAATAAAACCAGAGGAGGAGGAGTTCTCATATCCGTCAAAAAATCACTGCCATCCACTCGATTAATTTGCAAACATCTAGACGTAGAACAGGTATTTGTATTACTAAAAACTAAATCAAGTAAAATTTTACTGGGATGTGTCTACATTCCTCCTGGATCCAACATCACAGTCTACCGAAACCACATTGATGACCTTGAAACCTTTAAAAATAAATACCCTGATGCCAGAACAATTTTATTTGGTGACTATAATACCCCTAGCATTGATTGGATGAATAAAAACTCTGATAACAACTTAAGCCTACCAGAAAATGCTCGTGAAATAATAGATATGACGAACTTACTCGCTCTACATCAAGTCAATCAAGTCTACAATACCAATAACCGGCTGCTGGATTTAGTGTTCTGTAGTGATCTCTCAATTCACATTGTTAAATCAGTTGACGAGCTCCTCCCCCTAGACTCCCACCACCCCGCTTTAAGCATAACCATCTTGATGAATAACTCACCAGACGACACAACTATTCTTCCTAACTATACTTATAATTTTTCCAAAGCTGACTATCCTAATATGAACCAATATCTTACAAATGAAGACTGGTCATTTCTTCACCTCAACAACAATATTAACTACAATCTTGAAATTTTTTACACAATTATCAACAGGGCCATTGAAAACTATGTACCACTTTCACATTTCAAAGAAGCGAAGTTCCCGAAATGGTTCAACAGTGAGTTAATCAACCTGATTATTTGCAAAAAAACTGCACACAAAAACTTTAAAGAATCTAAATCCCTTAATGACTATAAGTTATTTCACAATTACAGAACTCAATGTAAAAAACTGTCAAAAAATCATATTATAATTATATAAATGGAATCGAAAAATCTATACCCTCTAATATACAAAACTTTTTCACACATGTAAACTCTCTTAGAAAAAACAAACAAGGTTTACCCATTTCAATGCACTTCAAAGATAAGAGTAGCACTGATATGAAAGTTAAGGTTAACTATTTTGCTGATTACTTCAAAAGTGTATATGACGAAGATATCCCAGAAAATTACATACCACCACCTTCCCTTATTGAGAGCATGCATATCCCTGCTGTACACATCAATATAAGCGACGTTAAATCTAAAATTAAATCTCTAGACAAAAACAAAAAGGCCGGACCTGATAACGTGCACCCCAATATTCTCATAAATTGCATTGCTTCACTGGCTGAGCCGATTTGTCTTTTGTTTAATCAATCGCTTGATACAGGTTGCTTCCCGGACATTTGGAAACGTTGTTATCTAACGCCTATACTAAAAAAGGGTAATAAAAGTGATGTCACTAACTATAGACCTATATGTAAGCTATCTATAATTCCGAAACTTTTTGAAAAATTACTTCTTGATAAAATTTCCCCATATATTAACCGTCTCATTGTTCCAAATCAACATGGATTTTTGTCTGGCAGGTCAACTCTGACAAATATCTCATTATATGAAAACTTTATATCAAATGCATTAGCTAACAAAACTCAAGTCGATTCCATATACACAGATTTTATCAAAGCCTTTGACAAAGTGTGCCATAAAATTCTACTGGTTAAACTACGTAAGCTCGGTATTGACGGAAAACTTTTAGACTGGTTTGCAAGCTATCTATCTGATAGAGTTCTACTTGTAAAAATTAATTTGTTTTATTCCAATCAATTTAAAGCTACCAGTGGTGTACCTCAAGGGTCCCATTTAGGCCCAATTTTGTTTTTACTGTTCATAAATGATATTGTTGACATATTTGATAAAGATGTGGATGTATTGCTTTTTGCAGATGATTTAAAAATATTTAAAATCATCAAAACCGCTGAAGATTGTGCCTGTCTACAAAATAATTTAAACAAATTAATTAGTTGGTGCTCTATTAACAAACTTTATCTGAACATAAATAAGTGTTATTCAATAAGTTTTTACAGAATAAGTCAACCAATTATTCATCCTTATGAACTTAACAACTCTACCCTTACCTCTGTCGCAGAAATTAGTGACTTGGGCATAATTTTCGACTCTAAATTAAACTTCATATCCCATATAAACTCAATCTATAATAAAGGTATCAAAATGCTTGGCTTCGTTCTTAGAAATTCCAGAGGTTTCAAGAATATTTCAACTTTAAAAATTTTGTATACATCCTTAGTACGTAGTCAAGTCGAATATAACTCCTCGATCTGGTCCCCCCATTTTAAAATACATTCAGATTCAATCGAAAAAATTCAACACAAATTCTTAAGACACATTAATTTTAACCTCGGTATTCCCATTGAAAACATAAATTATAATTACTTGATGAAAGAATTAAATTTACTAAGACTGTCAGATCGAAGAATTATATCCGACTTAATATTAATGTTCAAAATTGTAAATGGTAGAATAGACAGTCCTGATCTAACTAAGCTCATTGAATTTCATATTCCCACGAGAACTACTCGTTCTAAAATCCTTTTTAAATGTAACAATAATCGGACTGAGTATACGAAACACTCACTTTTACCTAGGTTGCATGAAGTTACTAATAGATATGCTGATGTGATAGATCTATTTAACTGCACGGAACATAGGTACAAGACGGCTATGCTATCATATTTTTTTAATGACTATTAATTTTATTTGTATTATAGATTTTGGCATGTAAATGTATCTCTGGTGTCACTTCACAATGTATCGTCACAATTAACTGTTATACATACACTGTTTTACCATTACTAATATTTTGAATATGAATTTGTGACATGTAATTAATGTTTATGGCATACTTATGCCGTTTGTATTAAATAAATAAATAAATAAATAAATAAATAAATAAATAAATAAATAAATTATGAAAAATAAGAAAAATGTCAGTTTTGAGTAATTTGATTTAGGTACCAGAAGGTACTCTAAAAAGTCCATAATTAAAGATGGAATAAGTTATTCCATTATGAAAAATAAGAAATTCCGACCTGTAAAAACCAAAGTTATTTTACCACAATATTAACATGAAAAAAAAATGGTTTGACTAAGGTTGGAATCTTCCTTCCCTGTGATCGGAATCAACCACGCTGCCAACCTTGCCAAATTCCAGTTTTAAAAAACCGATATTTACTTCATAAATTAAGTCCTTTAATTTCTTTGAATTTCAGAGAAATTTCAAGTATGTCCTTGTGCGATTGCCACAAAAAGTTGAATGATAGAATGCATTGTCATCGACAACAAGTCTATCTGCCAAGTTTCAGCTCGATCAGATGTCAGGAAGTGGGTTAATTTTCACTTCCAAGATTCCGCTTCAAAATGTGAAACTTAAATAGATGACCTGACAATTCTCCCATTCTAAGAAATTCGGTTCTATGCCAACTCAGAATGAAACCAACTCAGAAATACCTCAGAAAGGTCATTAAAAGCTACGAAAAAATATTTTTAAAATAGCCAGTAACCCTAACCTAACTTAACCTATTTAACCAAATTTTTTTATTATTACTCTTAATGACTTTTCTGAGATGGTTCTGAGTTGTTTCATTCTGAGTTGGCCGGTCACCAAGAAACTCATGCCCTTTTTACTAGAAACTAATTTTTTAGCAGATTTTTTTTGTATTTAAATAAATGAAGACAATATAAGCGAAACTCAATCGAAAATCTGGAAACAGAAAAATCAGAAAAACATATTGACACCTCTGGGACACGAACCCAGGACCGCTTGCTTTCCGGGCAAACGCGCTAACCACTGCGCCACGGCGTCGATATGAAATTCGGTCATGTTTAACTGTACCATACTTCGACTAAGAACCACCTACATTATCTTCATTTTCTTTAACGCATATATTATTGGCAACTATCTTTATGTATGATTGCAAGATTCAAACCCGAACTAAATGCTCTCTAGATAGTGTCTGGATAAATCTTTATCCATTTTATTTTAATATGCGACATCTATTGACTTTTCTGCAAGTCTAGGATGAATATTTTATTTTTTATTTTTAACTTTATGAGTAAAACCTCAAATGAGGTTTGAGGTTTTACTCATAAAGTTAAAAATAAAAGATTTTTTTTGTAATTACGTTGTGTAATTGTAAACAATAGGTAGAGTGTTCTATGTAAATATTTTATAATGTTGCTATCTTCATTTTTTTTAATGCTTCATTTGGGGCACGCGACCTTATCTGGGTAACAAAAAGTGGGATTTTTAACTTTAGGGATTTGGGCATTTGAGAACATAATGCAAACCCGGTTACTGTATTATCATCCCATCAGAAAAAGAACAAGAAGCTATTTAAATGCATTTATTAAACCTTAATTAATATTTATAACATAGCTACTGATAAAATACAATTCATCAATTGTTTTCAAAATATTAATTCTGTTGTAGAATGATTAGTGAGTAAACAAAAATACAATATATTAATTATAAACATTTTGATATATGTAGATTCAAACCAGTTCTTAAAAATCAAAGAAGAGTGCTTAAAAAAAACCATGCAGCCTTCGCATTGAAATATCTAGAGACAGAAGTGAAGTTCATAATCAATTTGGTGAATCATGTGAAAAAATTGCACCATATACAAAGTCATTCGTAGATTTTAAGCAATAAAAATCAAAGATGAGTGCGTAAACAATTAGGCAAATAAGAAAATACCCAGAAACAACTTTATTAAAGTTCTTTGTCATTCTACCACGGAAAAAATGCACCGCAATAACTGGGCCTATTTGAACTTGCGAAATCTCCTCAGTCGGTTGTTTCTTCGCATTGCCAGGGTTCGCACCTTCAGCCAGTACTCCTTGGTGGTCGGGTCCATCTCATCCAGCGTTGGAGCCTTGCCAGTTCTTATGGTCCATAGCCAATCGGGGTATTCACTATCTGGCTTCAGCTGCAATTGAAAAATAATGTTAAATTTAATAAAGCACTATGGTCCAAGAGAATATTTTTAACATCAACATCAATCGGTGTTCACAAATTGGTGGTATGTACTTTCCGAAAGAAGATGATTCTAAATAAGTCATATTATTCTATTACTAGGAAATCAAATTGTTATTTTGTAAAACTTAGCGAGATAAGAGTAGAAAAGTTTTTATAAATTTTAGATGCTAGCGAGTTCCCGGTACGCATTGCAATGCCACTTAAATAAAGAAATTGTTTTTCCCTGCGTGTCCTTTCCCATTCGCCCCTGTTGCCCTTCCGCCTCCAATTCCCTTCCCACGTCTCCTTCACCTCCTGCGTTCTCCTCCTTCCCGGATTCCCCAACCCCTCCCAGATTCCCCTCCCTCCCTGACCTTAAACTATATAAAATACCCTCATTTTTCAAACAACTCGCGCGCCATGTATGGAAATAATTTCATAACGCCAGAGTTCAATATCATATACAGAAACCATCGCGTGCATGCGCATATCAAATTCCCAAAGTTTCATCGCAATCAGATGAATGGTTTAGGAAAGCATAGCAGACAAACAACGAAACAGTCATTTTTATATATATATTAAGATTAAATTCAAATAAAATACAAATTATTTGGATTAAACAAGCACTTTTTGCAAAAAATTATAAAATAAAAGTTTTTAAAAAAGACACTTATGCCATTTGTCTAACTGTTATATATAGCCTGCCGTCACTGGGTCGGTAAGGTTAAGGAATACATAAACCGAAAACCCTACGAAGAAAGTAAAGTTTACAGCGCAGCCATTGCGGAACTTTTCTGTGCAGGGTCTTCCAATTATGTCGATTCCTACTGTTACCTGTCCAATGGAATGAAGGGCGCAGTCCATCACATTTGAATATAATAAAAATTGTTCTTAAATCGGTGTTGGGCATCTAATTAAATTACTAGACCTTGATTTTTTTACATTAGCTCCGCACAGGAGGCCCTGTGGAAAATAATTCCCCTCAGGGCCTATGTCATCTTTGGGGATGCTGTGTGGAGGGTCTTTGTAGGAAAGAAAGGAGAGGAAGTTAAGGAAAAGGGTATTAGGGGTGGGTAGGAATCTGGGGGTCAGTGTTTCCAGGAGTAACGGACGTATGAATCCATCCCTCCTACTGCGGTGCAAGGTGATGTTCCGAGGGAGTACGGCTGGAGAAGTCAAAGGGACTCCCTCAACCATTCTCTCGCGATCCGGCCTGTCATGCAGCTGGTGGGCAGACGCATGAATTCGGGCATTCCTGCTAAGTCACTAAATGTAGCATACCACTTGGGGTGACCTATGGCAGAGGTGTTGGTTATACAATAAATGGTTCGTTCATCGCCTCCCAAATTGAAAATGATGACGAACTGTACGATGGTTATTGTTTACCTTAACATCTTGTCCATTAATAAGGATATTACTCCCGCAGCAATAGGAGACCAGTTTAGTGGCGTCAGTTTCCACCGGGATTACTATCTTCTCAACCACGGCTCCTCCTTTATCCTTCTTTTTTCCTTTGCCAAGGGCCATCAGGGCTAGAAAAGTAAACAAAAAAAATGTCTAGAAAATGTTGCTTGTTGCAATAGCCGACAGAGGATTAAATCCACAAGGCCTGGATGGAACCCTACAAATTTTTCACTCGGCCACTAACCGCTAAAACGACGGTGACATACTACAGATCAAACTGTCGTGTCCCCCTAATTTGTGCCTAAATAACTCTGTCGTGTGACCATTAATATTTTCATTTGTTGTGTCCTAAACTCCCAATAAATGTTAGCAGACAACTCAGAATGAAATCATTTCAACACCTCCTTTGAAAAGTCATGAAATATAAAAAAAATGGTTAAATAGGTTATGTTACATTAGGATATGGGCAATTTTTCTAAATTTTATTTTTTCATAGCTTTTGATTTCAAAAAGGTGTTGAGCAGTGGCGGTTCGTGAGTTTTCAGTGAGCTAGAGTGCTAAGATTCGAAAATATGTCATTATTGAAGTTGTAGCTGAAAACGAATTTAATTTATTTTTTTTGAATTTCAATATTTTGTACCTGTTCGTTCCAGAATGCGATTTATCCATTTCGCTTTAAGTAAAATAATTGGTCGTATCATTCGTGTTATTTCAGTTATTTAGTTAAACGTATTTTCACCTTTGCAAATAAAAATTCTCCCTTGGGTTTTTCAAATAAGCTCTCAACCTTTAGAAATAAATGTATTCTGCCTGATATTATATGGGACATTCCTTTACCGATAAGGAACAAAGGGTTAATTTCTTAAATTGTTTATTTTTAAGTAGTTATGTATACCTGTACAGTTCAAATAGTAACCATAAATATTTATAGCAGCCGCCAAAATAGAAAGGGTTTGCTGGCGGCTCTTTTATTACCCGAACTAAATGAACTTAATCTCTTAGTTTTAAGTACCTTAACATTAAGTTAGTTTGTACCTAATGGTGTGCCCGTTTTGGCAATTTTTTAAAAATAATTTTATTGTTTTATTATGGGTTAAGTTTAAGAATTCGAGATATGGGAATATTTAATCTTAGTCCCAAGCATTTCTACATTTAAGTATTTTATGATGTACTTAGTTTTATGGGTGGCCCTTTTGGGCTGACTTTAGCGTAATTGTTTTATTGCGGGATTTTAAAAACCCATGGTGGAAGCAGCTTAAATATGCTGTCTCACCATTGTATGTTTTTCTTTAAATATTGTGATTTTTGGAACAGAGTTTAGTCTTGCTGTGAGACTGAAGCAGTGTGGTTGTTGCGGTGGAACTGGAAGATACACGAGGTGTATCTTCAGTTGAGCACAGGGAAGATAGGCCCTTTGCGTTAGTTTTGCTAGTAGAGTAAAGCTAGAAGGTACACGCTGTGTGCCTTTACTTGTGTAATTATACTGAAGCTGGGAGGTACGAGTCGTACCTACGGTTCAGTATTGGAAAAACTGACAATAGAGAGATCGAAGTAGAGACTTCGATATTTGTCAGTGTGGTGTGGTCGTGGACCACCCGAGTGAGGGTAGATAGACCCTCTTGTAATAATTGTATTTATTGCATTAAATAAATTGTGCTGAAGAAGAAGAAAAAGAAGTGTTTTCCTGCCAACTCCATTCTGTTGTGTTCTCGTACCACGATAGTAGAAATAGTACCTATGAAGATTTTCAGGATTCTTTCAGTTTTGGGGATGCGCCGCATCCACATACTAAAAGATCTTCATATAAATTCGTTTTCAGCTACAACATCAATAACGTCGTATTTTTTAATCTTAGCACTGGTGCCGCCATTGGTGTTGAGTTGACTTGATTCTGAGTTGGCATGGAACCCCCAATAAATTGTAACTACCGCTGGTGGAGTGAAACCGTTTGCTCCCAACTTCAGTACAAAGGAAATAGGCCCAAAAGAAGACACGCTGCTGCGGCTGTCAGAATCACGGACTATGGTATTTTGGAATGTAACGTTAACTTTTAATTTTAGTTTATTCAGGTTACCGATTTAACTTATAGATGATAATGAGTAGTTTTTGTATTTAGCTATAAAATACAATGGTGTCCTCGTTCTTATTTTGGTAATTTTTGGGGATTAGTGTCCATGGTTATTAGTGTTATTACGAATAATTTTTAGAAAAAAACTTTAGATTTGCCTTAATCACTATAAAAGGAAACTTTTTGCATCACGGCCGGCGGAAAATAATGCATTTTAATTTTCAATTGCGTTAAATAAAATTTCACTTTGCGAACCGATACTATGACAGCCCGGCGGCCATTGCGTCACTGTTATGTTGGTATACCTGATACAAACAAGAGGTAGATACAAACCCTGCTTTGCCAAACAAACCATTCAAAACCTGGGATGTTTTTTAAAGTAAAGATAACATACACAAGCCCGCTAGACAAATCCTGCTTTGCCAGACAAACCATTTAAAAACGTAGGCTGTTTTTTAAAGCAAAGATAATATACACAAGCCCGCTACACAAACCCTGCTTTGTGAAACAAACCATTCTAAATATATACGAATAGAGGTTTGTTAAGGGTCGGGTATCAAACCGCGCTGACACTGCAGTTAGGTATTTCTTGTACTTGTAGACAAACACGGCCGCAGCCGGCCGCCTGCGTTTGACTAGAGGAGATGTGGGTATACTAGACACTACGGACTTAGGAAATAAAAATACACTTGCCTTATAAAATTTAGTTCCTACTATAATAATGGATACAGCTTAACATACTAAGAATCATATGGTGGAATAGCGTGGATAGCTCATAGAGACATTTGCGCCTGGGTCAAACTGCCCATTCACTGCAGTTAGGTATTTTTGGTAGTTGCAAACAAGCTCGGCCGCCGCGATCTACTGTGTATTTCGGTTAGATTCAGGCACGGCTGCTCAGCATTTTGATAAAATACGAAATAAAAATACACTTGCTTTGTATAATTTTAATTTATTTCTAACATAATTGATACAGCTTGACAGACTATAAATCATATTATGCAAGGGCAAGGATACATAGACTTTTTTTAGTCCCTGGACCTTTACAGACGTCTTAGTTTTTGACTCAATGTGACATAGAATCTAATGGTGTTTTGATGTGGAAAAAATTTCTGGTTCATATATGGTTTGTATAATGTTATTAATTTTTTTATAATTTTACCAGAAAATAATGGGTGTGAATAAGTTACGACAACCAGTTTTTACTCTGTGCCTTAGAAATTAAAAAACAGGTAGTTTTGTTTTTGAAAGTTTATTTATATGCATACAGTTTTTTTTTAATACGTAGTAAGAAAGAATATATTTTACAATTTATCTTTGATATACATAAAGTAGAACGAAGCACATTTAGAAAAAAGACAGTAAAAAATATAAAGAAGTTCAGACAAATTTTTATAAAACAACTAAATGTTTTATTTTTATTTTTATGTAACTTACAAAGTCCCAACTGTTATCAATCGCCTGGGGCCAGTGATTGGGGTATGTTGTGAGGCTGAATAAGGTGGGAGGGGAATAATATAGGGGAAGTACCTGGCTATTCAGATTTGGTCACCACACACGGCTAAAGCCATTTCAAGCAGCTTTTCAATTCTGAATAGTGGTCTTACACCAGGGCGATACATAAAGTATCTTCCACTCTGTTTTTTTATAGAAGTCTATTGACAAGTTTTTTTTTCTTTGTATAAAACACGCTGTAACTCGTGTTGTGCGTGTTACAGGTAAAATTGCAAATGTTATATGTAAGTTCAAAATAAATTAATTATTACCCACAATTATTATAGTTATTTCACAGCATTATCCAAAAATAACAAAGTTACTATTATATACTTGTTTACTATTATATAATTTTACAATTGAAAAATGTCCTCCACAACACAGGTGAATTCCTAGCGTGGAGGACATTAGACTATACATTTGTAATGTAAACTTATTAATAAAAAAATACAAAACAATACAGAGTGATAAGTGTTAGCCCCTCATTTATTCACAAGACTGTCATTTTGTAATGACATCATCCTTTCTCCCGGTCTATTATCGATAATTCATACAGCGCCCTTGAGCTGATTTTTCACAAAAACGGCGCTATATAAATCATCCAAATATTATTTATTAATTCTAAACATTCACAAAAAGTGTGGTAGATCATTCATTATAGCAAAAAGTTTATATGGAAGGCCATTACTCAGGCCGCTTATGTTTATTTAAAAAACTTACATGTTAACTGATAGTTTCTGTTATAACGACGTCATTTATATTGCTTCTGCTGCTTTTCTAAAAAAACATATAAAATAAATTTATTTGTAATAATACGACCCAGAATTTACCCAACATCGAAATTCATTCGATTTATCAATGGATCTGACAGTCGTTGTTTTCAATAAAACTTAGTGACAATTTGAACGGAATCGGTAGAGAACTCAAAATGGTCGTCGAAATTATGCATTTTGAAATTAAATTTTGTTAAATTTTGTTAAATTAAATTTTGATATTAAGTTCATTGAACCCCAAACTCCTTTAACCTGATTTTGAACCAAATCGTCAAAGTACTTAAGATATTCAAGATGGATGCCGAAATTTTGCATTTTGACATTAGATCCGAGTTCAGTGCACGTCCAAACGCCCTAATCCTGATTTTGAACCAAATCGGTAGATAACTAAAGAAATTCAAGATGGATGCCGAAATGTTGCATTTTGACATTAGATCCGATTTCAGTGCACTTCCAAACGCCCGAATGCTGATATTGAACCAAATCGGTAGATAACTAGAGAAATTCAAGATGGATGCCGAAATGTTGCATTTTGACATTAGATCCGAGTTCAGTGCACGTCCAAACGCCCTAATCCTGATTTTGAACCAAATCGGTAGATAACTAAAGAAATTCAAGATGGATGCCGAAATGTTGCATTTTGACATTAGATCCGATTTCAGTGCACTTCCAAACGCTCGAATGCTGATAATAATAATATTTGGCTGATTTATAAAGCGCCGTTTTCATGAAAAATCATCTCAAGGGCGCTGATATTGAACCAAATCGGTAGAAAACTAGAGAAATTCAAGATGGATGCCGAAATGTTGCATTTTGACATTAGATCCGAGTTCAGTGCACGTCCAAACGCCCTAATCCTGATTTTGAATCAAAAAGGTAGATAACTAGAGAAATTCAAGATGGATGCCGAAATGTTGCATTTGGACATTAGATCCGAGTTCAGTGCTCGCCAATACTCCCTAATACTGATTTTGAACCAGATCGGTAGAGAACACGAGAAATTCAAGATGGATGCCGAAATTTTGCATTTTGACATTAGATCCGAGTTCAGTGCACTTCTAAACGCCCGAATTCTGATATTGAACCAAATCGGTAGATAACTACAGATAAATTCAAGATGGATGCCGAAATTTTTAGATGTCAAAAAGCAAAATGACTTCAGTCTACCTTCAAACTACCCTTGATAGAAATCAGTAAAAAAATTAAATTTTGACTTTATTACCTTATTCTCCTATTCTTCCAGTGGGAGGGTCTATTTTTTATGGCACGGTAAGCAAGAATTCCTTTATTTTTACCCATTTTGAAGGTACCTGAAGTTTAAAAAAAAAATAATAATAAAATATGTAAAACTGTAAATCAAGTTAAAAATAATTTATTAGATAATAATAAATATATTTTATTTCTACTTACCCGGTTACAGTAACACCTATCTCCTCAATGATTCCTTCAAAAATCGAATAAACAGCGAACAAAATTGCTGCGAAAAAAATATGCGTGCTGTCGCCTTGACCACTATCTCACAACTGAATGAATTCTGTGAAATTCAACCGTTATATAAGACATCGCGCGGCGTAATATTTTGCCATACATTTTTGTATGGCGGAGAATAGTTGAAAAATTCAGAAAGTTTAGGCGAATTACAATAAAAATCTAGATACACTGAAGAGCTTTTAATTTAATAGCTTGATTTAACATAATGTTTACTCTGAGATTACGGAAGGATTTTTGGTAAAAATGTTTACAACAGGTTCAGGACAGATAATCGCGAAGGCCTTTTTCAACGTTTTAACTAAAGTTGCAGTATGTATAACTTATAGAATTTGTAAGATTACAGTAAAAAAAATTTAATCACTAGTAACTTTACACATTTTTCTAACTACCTGTATATAATTTTCTAGTATTGCTGCTACGAGACGCGGATGCTACTGCTAATGCGGAGCGATGTTTTCCAAACCCGACCCTTAACATTATAATTCCATTTTTCATAATTACGCGCCTTATCATGTATCCCACGAAGTCGGCTACAATCGTATCTAGCTCTTCTTTGATACCAACATAACAGTGACGAAATGGCCGCCGGGCTGTCTTTGTATCGGTTCGCGAAGTGAAATTTTATTTAACGCAATTGAAAATTAAAATGCATTATTTTCCGTCGGCCGTGATGCAAAAAGTTTCCTTTTATAGTGATTAAGGCGAATCTAAAGTCTTTTTCTAAAAATTATTCATAATAACCATGGACACTAATCCTGAAAATTTACCTTTATTTTTAATCATGCGTTGCACGCTTATAACATAACTTCCTTGTAACATTATTTGACTGACGGAATTTCATCTTGGAGGATTCCGTACGCGGTCCGAGATTCAATTAAACATAGAGTCTTCATCATACTAACCTAACCAATTGTATCTTAAAGTAAACTCAATAAACCATATTTTATATTATTTAATATCTGTCTTTTATTGAGATTGATTTGAAATTTTACATGCTCTACCTTTATGGTTCATAGCAGCCAGCCACATTGATGAATTAATATTATTACATTAAATATTAACACAGATACATTATACACTTACAAAAATAAAGCAAACCTAGACGAGACAAATGAAACTCAAATTGATAATTAAGTGGCAATCCAAAGACTAATTCATAAAATAAATAACAGTAATTTTAAATAATAACATAAATAAGTAGAAGTAAATTGATTGGGAAAACTCACATCCACCGCTTGCGGATTTGACGGCATAATTACGGGAACACGAATAGCTGGCGAAGAAACCTTGCTTAAGGGCTGACAATAGTAAAGATGCCATGGTTTACAGACGCATTAATTGACTCATAAATAAACCAATAATTGACCATTTAATTACGTAAAATACAAAATTCTGAATTTTGACACTAGCGGTTTTTAGGTTATGTTTTTCGTACTAGTGTTGACAGCGGTAAAAAATGTCTTGAAAATTTTAGAATAAGAAAATTTTTAAAAAATGAAAATTTTAGAGTAGGTACATATCTGGAACTTTGACTACGAAAAATGCACAAATATCCAGATCTTGTCTGAGGAACGAATAGCTATGGCCCTCCTAAATGGGGTATGACGTGAGACGTGAGACTGAAGTCACTGAAGGGATTGGGGATGGGTAAGAAGAAGAAAATGATTAGAAAGCATCTAGCTCTTCAAGAGCCGTTCAAGTATTACGTAACGCACTTGGGGGGGGGGTCTTGTGAAACGTTAAGGCTCGATAACACTGAGCGAGTTTACAAGCTACTATATACTAAGTTTAAAAACGGGTAAATCGGTGAGTGAGATTGTCATGATGACACACAAAACTGTCCACTCGCTCAGCCGCTCAGCAGTGTACGAAACTGAGGTCGCTGCTAGCGTCAGTATCAAGAATAACGACGCCAGAATGAACTAATTCTGTGATATTTGACAGTCGAAATCAGCTGTTTATTGGCAGCCATCTGGAAAAGCATAAATAAACCAATCACGAGCAATCGTGTGGCGAGTAAAGTTTACGACTTTTCAACTATATTCGTAGATTGTCAACAATCTACTAGTTAGCAAGTCAGTAACACGATGACACTGAGCGAGTTTACTAACAGATAGTGAATTTCCCAGATAGTAGCTTGTAAACTCGCTCAGTGTCATCGACGCTTTACGGTGCGTTACTAGGGGGGAGGGGGGGGGGGGGGTTCGAATAACGCGTTATGTAAAATGTTTTTCTTTATTTTAATTAAAAAAACTAGGGCATTAAAATCTTCAAAGTTGGCAACCCTTTTCGTTTATGTTATACAGGGATTCCTCGACTGTATTGGTGTCATTTTTATTTTATTTTCGTTACAGTATTCGTTAGTGTTTTAAACACAAAATACGCATAAACATAAATTGCTGTAGTCAGTGTTGCTAAAGTGAGTTTGTAGGTACTATGGGAGGCGGGAATGGGTACCGCCGCCCCGGGAACCTTTATTGGATAACCAACACCTCTGCCATAGGTCACCCCAAGTGGTTCGCTACGTTTGGTGATTTAGCAGGGGTGCCCGGGTTCATGGGGTGAGGTTTGTCTAGGTCTTGGAGGCGGATGACCAAGACACACTGAACCCCAGATTCCTACCCACCCCTTAAACCCTTTTCCTTCCCAGAACTCTCCTCTCCTTCCTTTTCCTAAAAAAACCCTCCACACAGCATCCCCAAAGATGACATAGGCCCTGAGGAAAATTATTTTCCTCAGCGCCTCCTGTGTGGAGCTCATGTAAAAAAAAAAAAACTCTAATGTCCTCAAAAGCGGGAGATTTAGATCATCAGCTGTTATTGGCCCATAAAGGTTCTCATCGTTCTCATGCTGATTTGCCAGCGCACCGCAACCAAAAAAATGCCAAAGAAATTTGGAAAACAGCAAAAGAAAAAATATCATGATGTTATACGAGAGTTTTTAGTTAGAATAACGCTTTTTAGTTATTACACACAGGTTTGTTTACTGCTAAAATATAATAATATTACATATAAATATTTTTCGTACTACATGCATAGTTACACTCGGAACATAAAAAAGGTTTTTCTCCACTGTGAATCGCGCTGTGGATTTAAATCTCCCTTTCGAAAACTTGAATAACTGCATTCGGTAAAAGAAAATGGTTTTGTCTGCTGTGGATACATCGGGGTGATTTTTGGTGGAACATGAATAGTCGCAGTAGAAACATGTAAGAGGTTTTATATCACTGTGAGTCAGCAAATGATTTCTTAGAAGTTCCTTTGTACAACATGAATAATTGCAGTTGGGGCATGAAAAAGGTTTTTGTCCAGTGTGGGTAAATATGTGAATTTTTAGATACCATTTTGTAGCGCCTGAATAGTAGCAGTCGGGATAAGAAAAAGGTTTTTCATCACTGCGAGTTAGCAAGTGCCGTTTTAGTTTTTTTTTTTTCGAGAAGAAGAATAGCTGCAGTCAGGACATGAAATGGGTTTTTCTCCACTGTGGGTAAACATGTGATTTTTAGATTTCTCTTCGTAGTACATGAATAGTTGCAGTCGGAACATGAAAAGGGTTTTTCTCCACTATGAGTCGAGTCAGCAAGTGACTTCTTAAATATCCATTTTGAGGACACGAATAGTTGCAGTCAGGACATGAAAAAGGTTTTTCTCTTCTGTGAATCATACTGTGGATTTTTAAATCTTCCCTTTGAGAACTTGTAATAAAAAAAATTGGCACCCCGTTTGGGTCCCACCCAGGCTTCGGGTGTTTGATTCCTTGGATGGTTAAGTCCTCCATCACAATACAAGCAACACTTTCCGCTTTCTGTGGTGGTAGTAGATTTTCGAATATTGTCGGGTTATTCGTACCCCGGGAATAGTATTTCTTTTAAAAAATATCAATTGTATGAGCAGATTGTAAGACCCACACAAAGCATAAAAGCCAGTCCCTTTTTGAAATGAAAACTTATTTAGCATCGTTGGTTGTGATTTGAAACTCGATGAAACGGAAATGAGCGACACTAAAAAGAGACAAACACATACATCTATAGGATTAAGACTGAGAGAGAATGAGATAGACTAATCGGTGTCCTCTTCGGGCGAAGCTTCATAGAAAGAAAATTGGAACGTACGTTTTTGGGCGCCAGGTTTTCTGTTCACAGAACTGTTTTAATGTAATAGAGTCATAGCTACGATCAAGGATATAATGCGAGAGCATAAATGTTAAACAAATATTTTGTTTTGATAACAGCCATAAACAAATAAAAAAAGTTTTCACACACAAATTCATAAGAGCGTATCTGCACTATGATGTTTATGCAACGGTCTTATTGTAAAGGCGCTAAAGATCAAATTTCATCAATATTTTAGAAAATCTCCATTGGATTTAGAAAGTCAAATGACAGCTGTCATTTCACTTTAGGCAGAAGAAAATATTTGTTGGGGTATCACTCGAGCGTATTGCGCGTATTTAAGAAAAACCTATTTTAAATGTAAATAAGTGCACAATAGTCATAGTTAATTTAAGATTCTGTTGTCATCTCCAAGAAACGAAACATTTCATTTTCGTTTTTATAATTTGACGCGACATATTGTGAGTATTATACCTAGATACGTTCAGTTATTTTTTTCTTCACGTCATAATAATAATCTGTTCGTAAATTTTTGCGTTTGGATGTTTTTTCGCTGACTTGCATGATTTTTTTTTCGTTTTTCTAAACTTTCCCATTCCTCCGTCCTACCAAAAACGAAATCTTGTCTTATAATAATATATCAAACGTCATCTTGGTTTGCTTATTTTTCATTTTCCTTCTGTATGTTATACGAAAACAAAATGAAAAATTCTCCTATTTTATCATTGCCTATTATTAAAATAGCGCTCGAAAATAAGCGCTCAATATCACGAAAATTAATTTATTTTCTTAATCAGATTTTTAAGTATTTCTTCCTAATGATTTTGTTATTTATAATTTTATTGTAATGATATTGACGATCCCTAAGAACAATGAATCATCAAAATTAAATTAAAATAAGCCAACAAAATGATTTTCAATTTTTAGTAGATCTGACATTTTTCTCGGGGATTGTCGATATGTATATAATAATTAACTTTTATTATTTTTATCCTTATTATTTTCTCTTATTCTAAACCTTATGAGTAAATCAATTCCTGGACACACTGACCCCCAGATTTCTACCCACCCCTCATACCCTTTTCCTTCCCAGAACTTCCTCTCCTTCCTTTCCTAAAGATCCTCCATACAGCATCCCCTACGCACTGTATTTTTTTTGTAATTTTATGTTTCTTAAGAGTTTTTATGCAATAATGGTATATTTAAACTACAATATTATTGATTTTTATTTAAAAGAATTGTTGTAGACTACATATTTGTATTTATTTTTAACATATGGCAACACTGTGTTGACAAAGTGATACATGAACGTAAACAAGTACAAACCTGTATCAGTCGCGATCGGAATCAAGTCAGGTACGGACGTGTTTTTGTGGCTCTATGTACTGTGGTTGTTTGTTTAACAGTTTTATACTACTCAGTTATTAGTTTATTTTGTATGCAGTGTTTTAAAAAAGTAATTGGACTATTTTCATTATGGGCAGAAAAGGCGATCTAACATTAATTTCACTTTTCTTTAAAACTTAATAAACTTATGCTTTTATAAATTAATGCTGTTTTATTTATGTCAAATAAATCGGTAATTGATTGGATAATATAAAAATAAAAAAAACAAATCAATCTAAAATAATAAAACGGTACAATATCACCCGGTAATTAATATTTTACATGAAATCTTGCAGTGCGTCTAATAATTTGGCCAGTGACTGTAAGCCCTGAGGGGAATTATTTTCCTCAAGGCCTCCCGTGTGGGGCTAAAGTTAAAAAAAATAAAATCACATTTGTTAGTTACCAGTTCAAACCAATTTTTTTTTATGCTGAATTCTGATCCTTCATTCTCACCAGATAGGTACTGCATATTAACTAATAAACACTAGTGTCCGACCGAAACTAGTTTTTACGGCCGAAACCGAAACTGAGTTTCGGCCTCGGTCTCAGGTTCGGCCGAAACCGAAACCGAAACATCCTTATAAGGTCATGTTTTCCTAGAAAAAAAATAGTCAATCTTAATCAACCAGCCTTTATTTTTAAATCATATGTTAAACTTAAAACCACGAGATTAAGTTTTAAACAAAAAAGTATTTTATTTTATTAAATATGTCAAACCACAAAGTGATTGCTTTCTACAATAAAATATTTTAATCATTCAGTCTCTGATATTTGAAATAAAAATAAACATAACATAATTATCACTCCTTATCTTCTTTAATATAAAAATGAATCGCTGAATGTGTTGCTAAACGCATAACTTTCGAACAACTGCACCAAATTGGATAATTTTTTTTTCGTTATTGTCAGGACAAGGTTTTTATAAAACTTCAGATGAGCTCTGGCTTTATGAAATTTGTATAAAAAAATTGCTATTGGTGGCATGCGAGGAAGCGGCTATTGCTATGGAAAGCGGGACGGAGGGAGAGATTGGGGAGGGGAACCAGGGAGGGGGAGGGGAACCTGGGAGGGGGGAAAGGGACCTGGGAGGGGAGAGGGGAGGTGGAAGAGGAGCAAATGGGAAAGGACACGCAGGGAGAAACAATTACTTTATTTAATGGCATAGCAAGGCATGCTGGGAACCAGCTAGTTTCATCAAATTATTTATGCTTTTTGAAATCGTAATCATAAATAGCTTCGTAAATAATATTAAAAAAAAAAATAGTAGTTATTACCTATTTGAAAATTATTAACAAATAACAAAATAAAAGGTAGAAAACAAAATACTCTTTCATGTTAAGAACAAAATAATTTGGGAGGCGGGAATGGGTACCGCCGCCCCGGGAAACTTTATTGAATAACCAACACCTCTGCCATAGATCACCCCAAGTGGTTCGCTACGTTTGATGATTTAGCAGGGGTGCCCGGGCTCATGGGATGAGGTTTGTCTAGGTCTTGAAGGTGGATGACCAGGACACACTGAACCCCAGATTCCTACCCACCCTTTTTCCTTCCCAGAACTCTCCTCTCCTTCCTTTCCCTAAAAAAACTCTCCGCACAGCATCCCCAAAGATGATATAGGCCCACAGGGAAATTATTTTCCTCAGGGCCTATCATGAACTAAATCATTTCAATAGCGAAATAAAACTTACCTATTTCGAAATAATGTTAGGTATAAACACCTCCAATTTCACAACAAATAAACCAAACTACCCCAAACTAACACAAACAAGTGAATCAAGTCCTGAAACGACTATGAGCGCGGACGCAGCAAAATGACACTTCGTGGCTCGCAGTTCAGAGCACCGAACATGTCCAAACGCAGAACGAAACCTCCCAAATTCCGCTGGTAGCTGTTGGTTTCCAATCAGTATCACGATACCGACAGTGCTGATCGCACGTGACGCGTCGCATCATTTGTGTCTGATACTTATTCGTTTAATGTTTGACAGAATGGCGTCGGAACATGAAAGTAATGTTAGATTTGTTCTGGAAGTGAAATAAATGCATGTTTATATAACTATACTTTACCAAAATACATACAAAAGGATTTAGTGGAGAAGGCATGGATTGATGTTGGAAAAAAAGTCATATGACATCGCTTGACAACGTGTTAACTCCACGGCTGCAAGTGAAAAATGATCATCTTCAGTATATTTCGGATAGCGCTTTGTACGGAGACCAGCATTAAAAAGTAGTATATCAGCAGGGTGCTTGTGGTTTCGTCACAATTACGTAGATTGTAAGTATCTCCCTGAACGGAGGGCCTAAGTTGTGTTGTTTGAATCTAATCTATGTGGAACAGATACCTTGACAACAAGCTTAGAATAAAATGCATGTTTTTTTAAACATTCAATTGCAATAATTTTTGCAATAAAAATGCTTTATTGGACTGAGAAGAGTGATTTTTCATTACAAATATTATTATGAACGTTTTGAGTAGTATTGTTTTGATTTGATAATATTCTGTTATAAAAGTATAGAAACATCAAGATATTTAGATAGTCTTTTACAACCTAGATCAGGGTTTTGTCAAGTGAGAAGAGCCAAATTGTCATGGAAACAGGATAACAAAAGTATCAGAGAGCCGCATATATGTAATATACATAGTATAGGATATGGACCACATCTATGCAAAGAGCCGCATGCGACTCACGAGCCACTTATTCTGACCCCTGCCCTAGATTATACGAGAGTGAGTTTGTCTTAGGAAAAATCCTGACAAAAAATTAATATGTTTTTGGGAATGGCTCTGGTTTCAATAAACCACTTGCATCACATTTAAAAAAAAAAATTCCGGTTTAAGCAAATATTCTAAGACATAATGTATTTTTTTTTTTTTAATCGTATTTTTGAAACCCTGGGGATTTTTTAAAAATTCAATCCGAGAAATCAGACCATTTTGTATAAACCGGAAAGACGGGACATAATTTTAGAGGTGCGAAAAAACGATAATTACATAGCCGAAAATCACATTTTCCACACGAATGGCACAGGAGAATAACGAGGCATATCATAGGCATAGCATAAATATTTTTTTCCTTGATCCATCTTATTGATCATAAATCATTATAATGTACAACGTCTATATTAACAAATCCAATGTAATATACTTGTAAATTATAATAATAATAAGAATATTATAAAATTTGATTTTGATAAAATCAGCACCATAACCATTATACCTCTAAAACACGTACCGACATTTAAAATGTACGGGGTTCTCTTCATAACATCTGTCAAAAAGTCAAACCAAATGATAAGTTCGCAGAGAACAAACAATAAATCTAGTGAACGAATTAAAAAATTCGCCTGAAATCAAAGTGATGCTGTATAAAAAAAATAAATCAGTGTGGAATTTTACAAAATTAATAGGAACATTTTCGGAGACGGGACATTTTCATGTAGTGACATCACGAGCCCAAATAATGGATTTATTTATTTAAAAATAAAAAAACTGTACATTTCTAAAAAAATTTACTAACATTTTCGTAATCTTAGTAAAAAGATCTATCCACACGATTTTTTCCAAGTCGTTATGAAATCCATGCAAGTGGCCTATTGAACATGCGGGAGTTGCTTTTATAGGGTGAAGTTACAAGCACTTGTTTCAACCAGTAAGTTGCCCAGCCCTAGGGCTTTGCATAGATGTTGTCCATATCCTATATATGTTACGTATATCATACATGCGGCTCTCTGATACTTTTACTTTTGTTATCCTGTTTCCTTGACAATAAGGAAGTTGAGTCCATATTTTTTTTTTATCAACGTTCACATTCAAACTTAAATATTAGTATTTATTTTAAGTTCGTTTTCATAATTAAATTAATTCTCCAATTTTAAATTTTTTTAAACCTGCCAAAATGAGCGGAATCCGAGCGTGTGTCATTTGGACTCTAAAAAACACGTTGCTTGAGCATTTTGTATGGAGATTTTTTTAATTCTTCAATAAGGAATTCCAGTAATTTTTTTTATCAATGTTAACCGTCTATCAGAATTAATGGTATTTTGAAAAAATTATCAAGATTTTATACTTAAATAAATTTTTAAAGTTAGAATTTTTGAATAACGACTCCCGCTCGAACCATTTCTGTCAACATTTTGCAGAAAACTTGTCGCAGCTAGCGCCACACGCTAGTCAGTAGCGGAAAATACGACTCCCGCGCGAACTAATTCTGACAGTTACAAAATCAGCTGTTGGTGGGCCGCCATCTTCAGGCAAACGCTAGCAGATAGCGAGCAAAGTTGACCACCTTTAAAAATTTTTCGTAGATTGTCTACAATTTGCTAGTTAGCTAGTAATACGATTACAATGAGTGAGTTTACTAACAGATAGTGAATTTCCCAACTAGTAGCTTGTAAACTCGCTCAATGTCATTGAGGCTTTACTTAAACTAGAAAGACTCATAACAAGATAGCAAGCAAAACTGTTTGGTCTATACCTCTCTCATCATAAACAAACCATCTCTCATGTAATAGAAAGAGATGCACGATTATGATTCCAATGATCGTACAAACCGGCGTACAGAAAATACGTTTTTACGAATGTTTAATTAATTCTAAGAATTATAATGTAGAAATATATTTATGCATTTAGAATTAATATTTTTTGATCTACATGAACATATTTTTTACAAGTCAAAATATTTTTCACTTAACTTCCTTATTTAGCTCTTCTCACTTCACAAACTGCCGACCCCTGCCCTAGGGGATCATAACTAAAAAACTAGTGTGGCCCATTACAATGTGGAAATTTTTGCCGATTGTAAAGGGCTGTACATGTATAATAGGAACGCATGTAGTGAGAAAATTGGAGAAAAAACACAACATTCTTCGAGAGTTGTCAGAGGCCAAATAGGGATGCTGAGGTTATTCAGCCAGTCGGGAGTCCCTTGGTTCAGCACAGAAGTGCCTCCGGGAAACTGATGAAGGGGACATTCTTCTACGATTGGTCCTTTGATTATGTCCACATTCACACAATTCAGAGTCCTTCGGGCCCTATTTGTGCATCATATATGCACAGCGATTTGGACTGTACTGGATGCGGTCCACGTCTTCCAAGGAAGAGAGAACCCTGGAAGTTTAATAGTTGGTTTCACAACAAGGTGCTTATTTTTGATGGTCTGTCACCGAGTTTACCCCGACTCTTCAGGAGAATCACCTTCAGTCCAAAAGGGTTTTCTAGAGGTGAAGTAAATTGACTGAGAGAAAATTTGCAAGGTCATTTTGATTAAGCTGTAAAAAATAAATTTTGTCATGATTGATTTTTCGAGTGCTACGATGTATTGCACTTCCTACTATTTTAACTAATGTTTCAGACAGCCTTGCAGTGTCAACTTTGTGATGAAAAGTATGTTTATTTGTGTAGAAGTGTTACTGTATTTCCTGCAATTAATTCTCATAATGTGGTTTTTAGCGCTTAGTTTTGAAATAATTAATTTGTTTGTTATACATATTATTGTATAGGTTTGTAGTCTCTGTAGACTGCATACCCCTGATTTTGTGTTTGTATGTTCCACTGTATTTGAATGTTCCAGAATGTCCTGGGGAGATCTTGCAGTGCTGCCTCTGTGCAGAGTGTATGAGTTTCTCCCGTACAATGATTGCCTGGCGGCCTCTACAGCATGCCGCCATTGGAGGTTCTGCCTCAGTGTATTCAAGATAAAGCGGTAAATATTTAATTTATAATGTTATAATACATACCAAAAAACAATTCAAAACATTTTACAATCTAAATACTGGAGAGAGGGCGCTACTTTACCAAGTTCAACATTAGCTCCGTGGATTTTGTAAAAATAAAATCAGTGCTTAAAAACCAGTGCAATAGAATATAATGGACATATAAACAACAGATTTACAACATATATTGTAGTCACAGTGAAATGATAACTTGATTGCCTATAAATAGTGAATAACTTTAATAGTGAAGCTTCCTGCTTTTGTGACAAACGAACAATAACTACCGGAAAATTATTACCAAAACGAACAAAATCCCGTTAGGAAGTGACTATATGTGAATATCAGTGAACCTTTTGTGGTCTATTTACAATTAACAGGTGAAAATAACCTAAATCTAACCTAAATTGTTGACTCCCCAATTTATTATCAGTAAACTAATTGAAGCGCCATCTGTTGAAACTTAACTGTACTACGTTCTACAGGCAGCACACAAAGCACGAAACACCATCGATAGATAGCCACACCAACTAATCCAAATTAAACCAACAGAGGATACCACTCGGAGGACATTAATAGTTCAGAAAAAGACCACTAGAGGACACTACCAGTACTATAAATAAAATTTTCCCCATTTTAATTAAAAACTATGAATGAATGCTCTTCGTCACATCCAAAAAGAGTTAGATGAACAAAAACTCACCATACAAAAAAGCGGAGAAAAAGTCACAGAACAAGTAACATAAAATATAAATAACATTATGGACGAAAAATTTAGAACATTAGAAGAAAAATATGACAAACTCCAAATAAAAGTACAAAATCAAGAGAGACGTCTTTATTTCTTGGAAAAACAAGCGAGACAAAGAAATATTGTATTTTTCGGAATAGAAGAGAAAGAGTCATCATTCTTAAACTTGGAAAATACTTTTGTTGAATTTATTAAAAAAATACTTTGATTTAAACATTGAACGAAGAGACATACAAGAAATAAAGAGAATTGGAAAAAAGGAAGAAAGACCTAGACCAATTGTTGTCACTTTTTCTAATCTGGGATTGAAAATCGATATATTTAAACAAAAAATTACACTGAAAGACACAACATACTACATAAAAGCAGACTATCCACGTTATATATTAAATAAAAGAAAAGAATTACAAGAGCAAATAAAGATTGAGAGAGAAAAAGGAAACACTGCCATAATAAAATACGATAAACTTATAATACTGGATAAAATCGGGAACACAGTGAACAAGAGAAATCTCTCAATATCCCCTGAAAATATTCATATTCAAGAAAATAAAACAAAAAAGAATAAACAACAACAGTCTGGCTCGAAAACCAAGGTCACAAGGTCAAATAGTGTCACCGAAGGAGCTAAAAAACCAAGCATGTTGAACTTCTTGACAATTACAAATACAACGAATAAACATGCATAGCAACTAACCCCCTCTCTTCACACCGATACCACAAATAAACAAACTTAAATAAAAAACACAAAAAATCTTCCAACCCGGCTGGTCACCGTGGAAGATTATGACCAAAACCCTCCAAAGATACAAAACTCAAGCTCAACCTTAAAAACTTCGAAAAATCACAGCCATAAAATCATAAGCCGCCAATATTAAAAATTATAACATACAACTTTAACACCCTGTCATCATACGACCGAATATATAACTGGAAGACTAAGATATTATGGAAATTTAGGAAGTTAGACGACAGGGCAACAAAATAGAAGAATACAACATTTTTATACTTTGCTACAGAAAGGATCAACTGGCATAAACTGGTACTCCATAGCATAAGACAGACAAAAATGGACTTCTTTGGAGTCCGGGGTTCTTGTTAATTCATCAATATTTTTTTAAATATATACTTATATTACTAACATAATTTAAGCTAACTTACTAATACAAAGCAAATTTTAGTTTATTGTAATATTGTAACTACCAACTATTGTAAAACAAGAAATAAACTGGCTTATTATTATTATTATTATAATACATACCAAAAAACAATTCAAAACGTTTTACAATCTAAATACTGAAAACTAATATTATGTGTCATGAAAATGTTCACAATTATGCTACAGCAATATGTTGAGATTTTAGGCTTTGTGAGGAAATGCCCCACCTAGAAGCCAATGTTAAGCAACACGTTGAAACCAATGTTAGGAAACATACCCACTTGGGCGGGAATCACTATGAAATGTCCCACGTTGTAGTCAAATGTAAAAGTAGATAAGTTTTAAGATTTTCACGGCCAAAAGCATTTTCGTTATTTGATTTTGGGGTGTTATGCCGTGTTGCGCTACCTCCTTCTTTAGCCAACGTTTCGGACATCGTTGCAGTGTCCATCATCAGGGCAGATGTCCGAATCGTTGGCTAAAGAAGAACGTAGCGCAACACGGCATAACACCCCAAAAACAAATAACGAAAATGTAAAAGTAGGTTAAACTACCTTACTTTCTTCCGCGGCTAGCTTTCGGCGGTTTTGACTCTCTTTCAAGGTAAGGGATTCTACTATGGCACACTTTTCCTGTAAAAAAGCGGGTTGGCGGGAAGAAGCACGAGAGTGAAAAGAGGTTTGCTACAGAACACATATTTTATTCATACTCAATACATGGCGCAAATTAGCGCATACAAGGCAGGAATACACACATTGTTACGTAAAGGATCTCCTATAGTTCAAATGTCCCGCGAATCTAACTAAGAGACGCAGGATAACCTGCGCAGTACGACGCGCATATTTCGTGCACACCGAGGTAAGGCGAAGTTAGCCGAACGCCGCACGAAAGCAACGCCGAACGAAAGAGAACTACCGGAGTTCCCACCCACTTGAATTCAGGTAGCATTCATGGCAACACGCGAGTATAGTTCCCCAGTGCATTATTACACGCCAGTTCTAACGGTGTGAGGACCCCAAAACGGCGTCTGCACGCTTGAAGTGTCTTCCCGGCACGAACTTATAATTGAGCTGCTCTTTCATCACCCCGGGCCCCAGCATGACCGCTGTGGTAGCCATAAACATAACCCACGATGACCATGCCGCTGAATTACATGTGAGTCAACTAACTTGCAAACCCTCTCTTTTACTATGCCTAAAGTGTTAATTATTGACGCGAATCTAAAGCCAGTCGGTTCCAGAGAGTAGAGAATAACCCCATTAGTTGATATTAGGGATTTGCATTTGCTACTGTTTCTTGCCTTGTATTTATGTATGTTCCCGCCTTTGGAGACACTTGTGCTAATGTACTACCTCGAATAAACCATGTGTTCTGTAAACAAGCCTCTTTTTCACTCTCATGCCTTCGCCTCATAATGGAAACCCTATGTATGTCATAATGGAAACCCTCGCCTTGGAAGAGAGTCAATGCCGCTTTAGCCAGCCGCGGGTTGAAGTAAGGTAGTGTAACCTGCCATTACAATTTGTTCCTTTACACAGATGCCCAAGAGGGTATTTGTTCCTTGCAGTGGGTACCTAACCTAACGTTGGCACCAATGCACGGCTAACTTAAGGTAACCTAACTTATCACTGACGCCCAAGTGAGTATGTTTCTTAACAATATATCCTTATATGTTGCCTTCAATAAACAGTAGGCAATGCATCTTCCTAACATCAATTATTTGGGGGCAAATCTCTGTTCTCTCTGGGAGCCGGCTGGCTTACGAAAGCATCATAAATTAACAGTTAGGCATAATAGAAGGGGTTTGCAACTCACGTGAAACACAGCGGCGTGCAAGGACGGATCCAGAAGGGGGGTCATGGGGGTCATGACCCTCCCCTGGGCTGGGTCCAGGACCTAGGTGGACCACTAATTAAAATTGTTAAACATAACGTTTTTATATATTTTTTGTATCTATTATTATCAAAATTACCTACCTTTTACTTGTATCTATTTTTATCAAAATTAAATTATAACTTCTTGTGACTTGACCACGACTATGTGACCCCCCCTGGCGCCAAAGCTGGATCCGCCCTTGGCGGCGTGGTCATCATGGGTTGCGTTATGGCCACCACAGCGGTCACGCTGAGGCCCTGGAAGATATGGGAGAGGCTTATTTACCGGTTGATTATTTTGTTTTTTTTTTTAAAGAAAGACAAACATTCCCTGATTACGAATAAACCAACAATGTTTAAAAATTTCCAACTACCACCACAGTAAGCGGAAAATGTTGCTTGTGTTGTGATGGAGGACTTAGCCAGCCGAGGAATCGAACATGCGACGCCCAGGTGGGACCCAAAAGCGATGCCCACTCAGCCACTGACCGGTCAACCGGTTACTTTTATATCAATTTATATATTTATTTATCTATATTTCCTACACAGTATTTTTACTAGACTGTATAGTTAATTTATTTTGTTCAATTTCATCAACCAGTAATAACATATTTTTTTCTGTTATCTATCCATTTTTATTGTGAAGTAAAACAGTTCTAACTTTCCGCCACGGTCCTACGCATCCAACGGCATGGCCTAGTAGCACCATCATTTCTTTCAATTTCAGAGAAAAGAAATATTGCATTATCATCGATAACGAGTCTATTTGCAGAGTTTCAGCTCGATCAGATGTCGGGAAGTGGGTTCATTTTCACTTCCAAGATTTGCATTTATCCATTCAAGAAAACAAAATCGAAATTCAAATTGACATATTAAAGACGCTGTTACAACATAAAATAAATCAATTTTTGAACACTCAGTAGCTGAGTGGACAAAAGCATTGGGTTCGAAAACTTCGGACCCAGTAGTTGTGGGTTCAATTCCTTTGCTAGTTAATTCCTCCGTTATTGCACAAGCAACATTTTCCGCTTTAATGATGGTAGCAGGAGATGGAATATTTGTAACCAGGAATGTTTCTTTCAGAAAAATGATGTTTGTTGGGTATTTTTTAGATAATGTATTTAAGTTTTTTCATTTTCTTTTTCAGAGGTATCCTGCGTTTAAAAATCAATGCTGAGAGTCTGGAGAAGAATGTCTTCCTCACAAACTTGCATGGACGTAATCTCAAGCGGTTAGAGTGTATCCTGGGCAGCTCCATCCATGATTATGCCAAGTTCGGGGAAAACGTCTTGGAAAGGTTACTAAATTAGTTAAATAATTCAACATTGTCAACCAAACTGAGAACTGAAAACCGGAGAAGTTCATGGTCACTGGAAAAGTGTTTGGCAAGAGAGGCAGAGTAATAATACCACAGATGGAGACACATTGCAGTGAAATGTCACAGGTGTCCTTAGCTCTCCAGGCAACCACGAGGAATAGAGGAGCCTTGGAGGGATATCACAGTTTAATTAGTAATTAGAATAACCCACCAGTTATTGTAATCATTGTTTTAAATCATTTAACGTAAAGGGGGGTTTTCAGAAACTGTGTATAAATAGTTTTTTGTAAAAAAATTGTAATTATTGATGTTAAAAATGATTTATAAACGCACATTCCGAAACGGTTCCAACTGGCTACAAAGTCATTATGACGTGGTGTCACCGAATTGGACAGTGTAATATTAACAAAGCCATACTGACAAACAAAAATGAACATGTCTTTTTGGAACATGAACATGTCGTGCGGCAAATCAAAAATGAACATTTTAAATCAATGTAGAAAATTTATTTGTCAATTAAAATTCAAAAAGTCTTTTCTTCATTCTTTCGCCAATTTAAAAAACTGGGAAGTTAAACTAATATACTAGGTAGTAGCATGTAGTAAATGATTTGGAAGAAAACATATTTCAATAATTTCAGAGATGTGAGACATCTCTTGTTAAACTGTGAAACTACTAAGTTAGCCTTGCGATTATCAAAGATTCCAACACGAGAGAACTTTTAGAATAAATCTTTTTTTAAATATATTTTTAATTTGGCACAATTTGGCTAGCGGGCACTCGTGGGTGTTTGCAAATTAGCCAAAATACGGCCAAAAACGCTCCAGTGGTTAGAAGAAGGTTTTAGAAATTGGTTGAATTTAAACGCAGTTTTTGTTTATTTTGCAGCTTCTGCAGCTCAACACGTCTTGCCAGCGTCAGACTGGTTCCAACGGCTAAATACCTTGCCTTAGAATCAACTAAGCACAACAATGCCCTTATCCAGTAAGTATTACACATTTTATATGAATATTGCACAAGAGTCCCAACTGCTCCCGTCTGGAGCCAGTGGGACTATGGCATCCCCAATTAGGGTAAGTTGTGAGGCTGAAGGTAGTGGGGGGGGGAAGGAGATGGGGGAGAGGAAGGTAGGGAAGTACCTGGTTATTCAGATCTGGTTACCAAACACATCTAAAGCCATTTCAAGCAACGTTTCAATTCTGAATGGTGGTCTTACACACATCCTTGACTCCAGAATACAGGACTGTGAAAGCAATACTTTGTTTACAATGGCAATCGATATATTAGGTACGATTTTAGATTTTCACGGCCAAAAATTATTTTGTTATTAGTTTTTGGGGTATTATGCCGTGTTGCGCTACCTCCTTCTTTAGCCAACGTTTCGGACAGCGTTGCAGTGTCCATCATCAGGGCAGATGTGTAATAGTTAGGGGTGATGTTAGTACTTATCTACTTAGGAGCGATACCGTGTCGCCAGCTCCACTCCTCTACGAGCTGGCGCTACAATATACTTCAACATGTTTTTTTGCTTTTAGCCTTGATGTAACTGTCAATTATCGGATACCAAGAACTATTCAGTTTAGCTCCGTCGTCTCTATTAATATTTATAGGATTTTTGTGAATTTCGATTGCCTCCGTAATCAGGCGTGCTCTATGAGTTTTCGGTCTTCCCAGGACTTCAGGAACAAATCCAAAGTAATGGCCGGTTTCAATTAAATGCTCGATTGCCGATTTGTCAGGGTGACCAAGTTTACATGCTCGAAAGTGTTCCGATATCCTTTTGGAGATCGTCCGCTCTGTCTGGCCCACATAGACCTTATCACATCCGGAACAGCTGAGTTTATATACTCCATCTGTTTCCAGAGGAAACTTGGTCTTTGCAGGCCTCAAACGAAGACAGAATTGAACAAGAGTCAAAGGGCTGCGCTTTCCTGCCTTACGTTCACAATGTGACAGACAGAATTGCCAGGCTATTGAAAAAAGAAAGCATCAAGACTGTCTTCGGAACCACGACAAAAATACGAGACTTTTCACCTTCCCAATTTGCTTCAAGTAGATTAAAACAGTTTTATCACTAACACCGCAGCCTGCAGCTAACTTGGACGTAGTTTGCGATGAATCCGCTTCCACAATAGCCTTC
This sequence comes from Limnephilus rhombicus, assembly GCA_929108145.2. Lineage (NCBI taxonomy): Eukaryota > Metazoa > Arthropoda > Insecta > Trichoptera > Limnephilidae > Limnephilus > Limnephilus rhombicus. The sequence goes on from OV815288.1 coordinate 23,711,483, forward strand.
AATTGTTCATTTTCAACTTTGGTCTCCGGTCGTCCACGGGGCTTGTTCTGCAGGTCGAAATTTCCAGAACGAAAATGTTGGAACCAAAAACGCACTGTGTTTTATTTTGCGGCACCGTCGCCATACACATCATTAATCCTTCGAGCCGTTTCTGCAGCACTGGTGCCACGGTGGAACTCGTACTCGTAAATAACGCGATATTTCATGTTTTCCATTTTGTAAACTAAGTGACGCAAAGAAAAAAAAACAAGTAAGGAAAAAACAAATGAATTATAATTTTCGAAACACAAATACATGAGTAAATAGGTGTATAAATTTGAATTTGGAATTCCTAACCAAAGAAAAGATATTTGAGATCAAAGTTGCCAGTACGGCATAACGCCAATTTCATATGTAAGGACCTAATATTATATTGCAAAGTACCATTACATCCATCGATATATACAGTGTCTGGAAACTCATAGTACTAGCAGGAAATTGGTGAATCTGCATCACACAGAGAATCCAAAAAACTTTTGAAGTGAAAACTTATTTAGCACTGTTGTGATTTGAAACTCGATGAAACGAAAAATGGCGACACAAAAAGAGAGAAACACATACATCTAAAGCAGCGGTCGTCAGACCTTTTCTGGTCAAGGGCCATGTAGGATAATAGCTTTGATTATATAAATGTCTAGATCAGGGATGCTCAAACGGTCGATTGCGAGTGCTTTTTGAGTCGATCGCGAGAAAAAATTGCCGATGTAAATAGATCTATTCACAGTTCTTGTTTTAGTTGACCCTAAATTTCTGTTTAAAATTTATTTATAACTTATATTGTCAATGGTCGCGCATTTTGGTTGTTGTATACTCTATCTTCATCTGTGGTGTGTGACGTCACAAGTCCCCATAGAAAAAAAAATCATTAAATTATTGCATATTCATGGTGAAATATTGTTGTAAATTGCCCCCTTCAAAAGCCCGAAGTTATCGATCTAGTTTCTAGTGTGTGGTTTGGTTTATTTATGAGTCAGTCAGTGCGAGTTGTAACTTGAAGGCGATACGAAGTTTATTAATAAATCATTCAAAATGAGGGTGGTGAATAGATTCACTCTTAATTCAAAACCAGTTATGTGATCAGAATGTAAAATTCCAGTTCTGGATTCATGACATATTTCGAAGGAAAACATTCTCTTATTCGACGTATAAAATTCTAGTTGCAGACTCTGGTGTGCTGACAGAATAAAGAAAAATCATTTTCATCTGTGTGTAGTTTTAATTCGCCGCACACAGTTTTAATTTAATCCAGTTCATAATGTAAAATTTCTGTTGTAATATTTCGAAGGCAAACATTCTCTTATTTGAAGTGCAGTCATAAAATTAAAGTTGCAGATGTATGTGGGCTCAGCAGCATCTAATCAATTAAAACAACTTAAGATAACTCAGAATTGCATTATAAAGACCATTCTAAAGGTCCCCATAAGGATGTCAACAACAGAAATTTTTAAACAGTTTGATGTTCCAAGCATACAGAAACCTTATCCAATCAATGAAGTTAAACCATAGAAGTCGCTGAAAAACTTATCCAAAGCATAGTCCCCCTCAGCACAGGATCTCCTAGTGAGGAGGACTACTAATATATTTTATATATACATCTAACTAACATGTTTCAAATTAAAATGTAAAAAATATTATATAGTTACTAAATAAATAAATAAAAATGTGCTGCCAGAATCAAAGAGAAGCCATGGAGAAGTTGTGGATTCATCTGCTGAAACATTTCGAAGGAAAACATTATCTTATTCGAGGTGCAGTAATAAAATTTTTGTTGCAGACTATGCATGTGATGCCAGAATAAAAAAAAACATTTTCTTGTTCTGAGTGTAGTTTTAATTTGCCGCACAGATTAAATTTAAACCAGTTTTATGTTCACAATGTAAAATTCGAGTTGTGGATTCATCTGCTGACACATTTCGAAGGAAAACCTTCTCTAATTCGAAGTGCTGTTATAAAATTCTAGTTGCAGACTATTTATGTACTGATTCAAAGAAAAACCACTTTTATACACCGCAAACAGATTTAATTTAAACCAGTTTTGTGTTCAGAATGTAAAATTCCAGCTGTGGATTCATCTGCTGACACATTTCGAAAGAAAAACATTCTCTTATTTGAAGTGCCGTTTTAAAATTCTAGTCGCAGACTATTTATGTACTGCCAGAATCATAGAATAATCATTTTTATGTTCTGAGTGTAGTTTTAATTAACCACACATAGAATTTAATCTAAACCAGTTTTGTATTCAAAATGTAGTGTAATTCCAGTTGTGAATTCATCTGCTGACACATTTTGGTGGAAAAAATTCTCTTATTCGAAGTGCAATTATAAAATTCTAGTTGCAGGCTATGTATGTACTGAGTGTAGTTTTAATTCACCGCATACAGATTTAATTTGAACCAGTTTTGTGTTCACAATATAATGATAAATTAAATAACAAGTTGTCGATTCACCGTTTGCCGAGTGAAGCTTTGCATGCCTTATGCCGCAAATTCTGAGAAATTGACTGTTCCGTGTGTAGCTTTTGTTTCGGGACTCTTACGCAGAAGCGATTTTAAATTAAAACCCGCCTTGGGTACCATTCCCGATTTTCGAGATCAGTCATAAATTAGAGTAGAATTAATGAACATGATTTTTATTGGAAGAATACTCAGTCACATGTGATACATAAATCGGCATAAAATAAGGTCGCAATAAAAAAAAAAGGATTTTTACCCCCCCCCCCCCCCCCCCCTCCCCCGGCGCCACCATGCCAGAGTCGATCGATCGGAGTCTAATAATATTGAGGTAGATCGCCAGCAGTTCAAGTATGAGCACCCCTGGTCTAGATAGAGTGTTGCGCTGTAATTCCGGCAAAAAGAACAGGCCAGATTTGAAACACTTGTGTGCGTGACACGCACACAAGTATGCGTAACTTATATTGTTGACGTTAAGCGCTTAACGTCACTGTAGGCGTGTCGAGTGATACCAGCTCCCGAGTATTTCCCATAAAAGTGGGTAAAAAATATGTTTCGATTTTGCGGGACCTATAATTCGTTTAATTTTGAATTCATTTAAGTTAGACAGTTTTCTACATATAATGATATAAATGAAAAGAAAATCATTGTTAAAAGAGATTTATTTTTATTTGATTATTTTTAACAAATAAATAAGAAATACGGAAAATAAGAAAGATACATTCCTAGTCGCTGCCAACTGGCCGGCAGGTATCGCTGTGTCTAAATTTAAATTTTTATCATCATGAAATAAAGAAGGTGGCCCACATCAGGTAAATCTGTACCTACCTAAAAATGGCAAAACTGTCTTTAAAATACCAAAATGTTCATGGTTTAAATACGAAAATAGGTGAATTTTCGAATAATGTTATTTCACAAAATACTGAAGTTATTGCTCTAACTGAAACATGGTTGCAAACCTCTGTATTCGATGCAGAACTGTTGACCACCAATCAGTACACAGTACATCGCCGGGTCACACTAACATGTCACACTAAACATGTCACACTAAAAAAGACAATGCAACTTTTTAAAACTAAAGCTATCGATAGTTATTATTTATTCTTAATGACCTTCCCTTTGAGTTTTCGTATAGATTTTACATCCCAGTTAATATTATCCAATTTTGTCTTATAGTGATATCTTAACCCCTCCGAATTTTCGAGAATATTAGCTTTTGGTGTCTTAAACGAAATGACATTTTACGAAAACTTTTAGTTATAACCGCTTCACAATTAAAGCTCTATAAATGAAACATTTCTGAACGTAGCCGAATAGTAAAAACTGTTTTAGAAAGGTTACAAAATAGGCTTTCAAATTATTATATTACAAATAAATATTAGCATTTGTAAATATTAAAATTTAGAACGCAAACATTAAAAATAGGTAAAAATGACTCACGTGATGTTTTTATGTGAAAACGGTACTAAAATCACAGATTATGCAAACAACAATACTTATTCTTTTGTATATATGTGTAATAAACACTTTTGTCACCTCACTTTTTTATCATTTCATATAAAAATATTTAATAAAAATTTAAAATGTGGAGCGCGGTGGAGCTGCCGGTAGCAAATTTGCGCGGGTAAATATTTTTGTCAACTACACGATTGACAGCTGATTCCTGTTATGTATTTTCATATACAACTTGATAGAAATGTGCAGCTTGATCTACTATCGACCTTTGACTTTTTGTTTTAGGGATGTAACTAAAACAATAACGGAGTTATAGCGATTTCTATGGAAACACACGCGCTGACGTATAAACACGCTTATTGTTCTTGACTGCTGTCCTATTTTTAACGCGTATATCTGCTTACGTTGCGGAGGGGTTAAGGCCAAATATTTTTCCACGACCAATCTGATCAAATTATCTTGATGCAGAAGACTGTAAATATCATCGGTTTTTACTTCGAAATAATTATCGGGAAAATTTAATTTGAAGAACAGGCAACCCTGTAAACATGGCGCCAAAACATGGCGTCAATTGGCGTTGTCCTAAGACCAAATTACACTACTAAAACTGAATTGTTTCTTTAACTAAATGGTTATTTAAAGGTAACTAACCGATGATAGGTAACATTTTTAGTTGTTTTCAATCGTCCTATGTAATTCCTGCACACTGATATAGCGCAAATCGTCATTTTCAAATGTCACACAACACGTGTTTACCGTACAACAATAGTGTCGCCACTGAGCGGATAGGCCGAGCTTATTTGCCAACCTTTGGCAGATATTTTTTTGGCGCTTCGTCACTCGAGCGCTATATCTAGACATTTATATAATCAAAGGACAATAGTGAGGTATCACCGCGGGCCGCACACTTACGATTTCGGGGGTGAGGGGGGGGGGGGGGAGGTGTTGTACCTTTTTGTTTAACACGTTAAAAAAGCAATTCTTTTGTATAAGTATCGGATCAAATCGGTCAAATCTTAATAAAACGCACCACATTATTTTTTGGTGCGGCCACACCATAAATTAAATTTGAAAATTAGAACAACAGTCAACATAGGATTGGTCCCGTTTCAGAGACTCTATCCAGGATCTCTCCCTCTCCCTGCCTTCCCCTTCTTCTGATAATTGCACCTCCTCTTATAAATCTTGGACTGATTCCATTCTAAAATCGGCTGACAAGTCTATCCCCAAATCATCTCCTGTAGGCTCGAAGGCTCGCCCTCCCCCTTGGTGGGATGAGGAATGCCTTATTAGAGTGCTGAAGGAGAGGAAAGCGGCCAATAAGACATACTGCCAACAGATGACTATGGATAATTACATCTCAGCCAAGAGTGCCCAAGCTGTTGCTAAACGTACATTCCGTTTAAAAAAAAAAAACAGCTGGCGTAATTTCTGTACCAATATATCCCCTGCTACTCCAGCAGGGCAGGTTTGGTCCATGATTCGCAGGTTTAGATCTTCCTTTTCCCTGCCAAAGCCATCTCGTAATTCTGCTATTTGGATTGATGACTTTGTTAATAAAATAGCTCCCCCTTATGTCCCTAATTTTGATGAACTTCCTTCTTTGCCTTTCACTTTAAAATCTTCTTCATGGTTAGATGCTCCATTTTCCTTTGATGAGTTAAAAAGAGCCATTGAAATCCTCAATGACTCAGCTCCGGGCAAGGATGAAATCCTGAATATATTCATCCGTCATTCTGATGACAATTCTCTTACCTGCTTTCTCTCTCTCATCAATGTCTTTCTGGATTCTGGCATTATTCCCCCAGACTGGAAAATTCAAAATATCATTCCCATTTGCAAAAGTGGCAAAGATCCAAGCATAGGTTCGAGCTACAGACCTATCGCCCTCTCTTCTACTCTTTGCAAAGTATCTGAAAGAATGATTAAGAATAGATTGAACTGGTTCGTAGAAAAAAATAAAATTCTTTCCCCTTCCCAGTTTGGATTTAAAAAGGGTAAAAGTACCCTTGACAACCTTTCCTCTCTTGTTACAGATATCAAATTAGCATTATCTAAAAATGAATATTGCATTGCAGTGTTTTTAGACATCTGTGGAGCATATGACAATGTTCATATCCCCATCCTGAAAGAAAAGTTACTGGCAATAGATATTCCGCCTAAATTGGTAAAATTCATTGTCAATTTGCTCTCCCAGAGAACTATTTTTGTAGATGGGTCTGAATCCCCTCCCCACATTAGACACATTTTCAAAGGTCTCCCGCAAGGGTCAGTCTTAAGCCCGATCCTGTACAATATTTACACATATGATCTAGAAAAATCTATTCAATTCTTGTGCGACATACTCCAATATGCTGATGACTTGACTTTCTACAAAATATCCCGTAATATTTTTATCGCAGCATCAGCAATCAACAATGCTCTTAGAAAACTCTTGGTGTGGTTAAATATTAATGGCCTTGAACTTTCCCCCTCCAAAAGCAAAGTTGTCATCTTCACTCGTCGTCGAAAGCTCCCAGAAATTCAGGTGAGATTTGGCGATGAAATCATCCCCATCTCTAAAGAAGTAAAGTTCCTGGGAATGTTTTTAGACTCAAAGCTTACTTGGAATTCTCACATAAATCATGTCATCATGAAATGCGAAAGAAACATCAATCCCCTTAGATTTCTGTCCGGAGTGTGGTGGGGATCACACCCATCATCTTTAAAACTTCTGTACAATGCTCTCATCCGAAGCCATCTTGATTACGGATCTTGTCTGTTTGATCCAATGTCCACTTCAAATTCGCTTAAATTAGATAAAATTCAGTCAAAATCTCTTCGCCTTATCTTAGGAGCCATGAAATCTTCCCCAATCAACGCAATGCAAGTTGAATGCTGCGAACCTCCCTTAAATATAAGAAGGCGATGCCTAGCAGAAAAATATATTTTCAAAACATGCTCAATAACTTCTCATCCCTTGATTCCCAAACATCAATCGTTAAAAGTATGAGGTTAATTTGAATCCATTTTGGAAAAAAACATTCCCCTCCCCTTCTCTATAATTGCTTCAACACTTTCCTGGATGTTTCCACAAACTCCTATCGCAATGAATCTCTCCCCTTATACTCTTATCCCTATGAAAGCCTTACTTTCTATCCAAAGGTGCACCAATTTATAGGAATATGTAAAAAAAATATTAAAAACTCAGTTCAATCCAATAATGCAGAATTCAACAAAATTATTGAAAATAACTGGCCAAATTATTTAAAAATTTTCACAGATGGTTCCAAACTCAGTTCGGACTCCCATTGTGGGGCCAGTGTCTATGTACCTCACAGGAAATTGTGTCTCCCACACAGACTTCCCAAAGAATGTTCCATTTTCTCTGCTGAATGCATAGCTATCATAGAAGCTTTACTTCTCGTCAAATCTCTCAACATTAGAAATGCCTTCATCCTTTCAGACTCACTTAGCTCATTACAAAAAATAAGCGCATCCCCTCTCAATTCCAATAGCGACTCTCTTACCTGCTCTATCACAAACCTCCTGCATTCCTTGTCGCTGGCTCACGTGTCAGTGGTCTTGGCCTGGATCCCAGGACACCTTGGTATTGTTGGAAATGAAAAGGCTGATTCTATTGCTAAGGAATCCATTGTTCATGGTCCATTAAGTAGTATTCCTATTCCTGTTAGAGACTATTTTCCTATTTTAAACAATAAGTTACAACGCCAATGGTCCTCTGAGGAAATCATCCTCTCTGTTAAAAGGTCACCAGTACTCTTTAATTCAACCTTATATTCCTGTTAAGCCCTGGTTTCACAAATACACTTCCATGCCTAAAAAATACATCTCTTCCATTATTCGAATGCGTTTAGGTCATACTTGTTGTCTTAGCCATCTCGCCAGATTCCACATAGTCAATTCGCCTTATTGTGATTGTGGTTCAGAGGATACTTTAGACCATAATTTTTTTGAGTGTCCTATCAATGAACAATTTCCAAACTTCATACCTGAATTGTTAAAACTTAAAATTGAATTCCCTACCAGTGTACCCTGCCTTCTTTGTCTCAACTCTCCTGAAATTCACTATTTGTTAGCAAAATTTATTTACAAAAATGGCCTCAACATTTAAGCATCAATCACATTTCTTTCTCTTCCATACGTATACATTTGTTTCTTGCAGTGTCATTATGTACAGTTGTACAGGTTCCCATTTTTGGGAATCTGTACATCTTCCTACTCTACAATTTTGTAATGACTATTAATTCCAATTCTGTGTGTTACTCTGTATGTTACTCTGTATGAAAGTGGTGAAATGTACAGGTTCCTATTTTTGGGAACCTGTACATCTTCCTACTCTTCAATTTTGTAATTACTATTAATGCCAACTCTGTGTGTTACTCTGTATGTACAGTTGTATAGGTTCCTATTTTTGGGAACCTGTACATCTTCCTACTCTACAATTTTGTAATTACTACTAATACCAACTCTGTATGTTATTACAACTTGTATAATCATATGAATATTTGTCTTGGCCCATTGTCTATATTTGCTAATATAATTTATCTATTCTATGTAAAAAACTGAAAATGTAACTAATTTAAAAAATATGAAAATGTAACTAATTTTAAAAAACTGATAATGTACCTAATTTTAAAAAAAAATTTGAAAATGTAAATAATTTAAAAAAATTGATAATGTAATTAATTTACAAAAAAATCTGGAAATGTAAATAATTTTAAAAATATGTAACTTACTTTAATAAATGGCCAAGATCACCCTTAATGGGTGAAAGCCAAATAAATAATAATAAAAAAATAAAAAAAAAACATATTTGGCTGTATTTTGTTTCATGTCATTGTAGGAACTAACAGCTTTAATATTTGTGTGAGTATTTAAAATTAAATCACGACCTATTATAATAAATACGATATTACGTGAAAAAAAAAAAAATTATGTTAAATATGCATAGAGTCCACCTCACGGATAGCACGGAACGTTCGTGTTGTCGAAGTTTGATGCACGTATAATACGGAATATTCCTTTTTTAACAAAAAGACAATCAAATATGACATTTGTCGGAAGTACCAATCTTATATAATAAATTATCGTCAAAATAAGAACAAGAGCTGTCACGAACGGTCGTTTTTTGAGTGTCTCATCACCACATAAATCAAACCCAAATCAAACATATTAGTTATTTTAACCCATTTAGTGCTTAAATTCTTTTGTAATTTAGTTTGTGTAACTGTATTTGTGTTAATCGTTAAATATTGTGTTGTTTATATCTGTTTGTCGGTAAGTCTTGTTAAATATTTGATGTAGGTAGGTGAAAAAAATATTGTAACATTCTTTTCCTCCAACTTAATTAACTTGCATACATCGCCATCCCAAATAATCTCATATTATAATAAACACTTATAAACATATCCGCACTACGAGTAAGTGAGATGTGGGTAGGATAATAAAAGAAAAGACCGAATGTTATAGTAACAAAAGATGAAACATTTATTCTTAATCTCAAACCTTAATAGTAGAGCATGAACTAGTGAATTTATTGAATCTACAGGGGTGGTTGACTACCTACAGTAATCAATTAATGTTAAGCTATAACTCGGAACATGTGGTATCGAACAAATGAGTACATATCATTATAATCCTAATGGGCGCCTGTACAGATAGACTATACATATTTATATGGATTAAATAAAAGCTAATAAATTAATAGCCAAAGTTAAAATTATCTCGTGATGATTCATTATAAATAATTTCGCTCACGTGCGTTTCTGCCATGACCTTTCACGGCTTGTAGTACAGCTGTTACACCATGCACTCCCAGGAACCAACTGACGAACCTACCGAAACTTCTCGTAAACCTCTTACCGGCGCCTGTACATTAACGGCCGGCTGTCAAACTAATCAGGTACCCGCGTGGCTACAACATTGTCTAAATTAGGCAAGTACTCGCCCAAACTGTTGCAATATTAGTATAGAGATGGAATGGGCTAAATCTCCCGATCCCCCGGACGAAATCAACGATGGCTCTTTATCAGACTCCTCGGTGGGCTCAATGGAAACGGTTGCCACTGATATTCCAGAACCCTCAGACTTCATCACAGTAATGACTAAAAAAAGGAAAAATTTAAAGCTTGTGCGAAATTCCAGTACAGATTCTGAAAAAGTACCCCACAAAATTCCTGCGCTTGATAAAAATAAAAGCTTTGTAGACAATGGTATTCTTTCGCCCAATCAGCAGATCCCTTCTATCCAGCCACTCAACTCGCCGATCACAACGCCCACTGTTAGTCCAACTACTCCTGTCCCCAAACCGACACCAGCCCCTACACCCTCACGAATTTACAACAATTTAGACAGACCACCATACATTACACATGTCACTAAATTTTCAAAGGAAGGAGGTCCAACAACATTGTATGGCATTGACTTTGGTCACTTTCTCCACAAAAATAAAATCAGTCCTGTCTGGAATGGAGTTAAGTCGGTTGGTCGTAACCGTCTTTCCGTCGAGTTTAAGGCAGTGGCTGAAGCCAATAATTTTGTTAAATCCGCGGTTGCCAAGGAAAACTCCTATAACGTATTAATTCCTTCTTACCAGGTTACTAAACTTGGAGTCACTAAGGGGATTCCTCCACACTGGACGACAGAGGACATCTTGGAGAACAAAGGTTCCCCAGGGTTACGGAAAGGTCATTAAAGCTCGCCGACTAAATTATCGTTTTAACACTGGAAACGCCATAGAATGGAGACCCTCTCAGTCTGTTGTCCTCACATTCGACTCCAAAGATCTCCCTCAAAATATCACCATGTTCCACATCTCCCTACCAGTGGATCTCTACGTGTTTCCAACTGTGCAGTGCTACAAGTGCTCTAGGTTTGGACATACGAAGACCCTCTGCAGATCAGAACCTCGATGCTATAAGTGCACTTCGTTTCATAGTGGCGATAGCTGTAATACAACGAAGGAAAATTATAAGTGCTTAAACTGCTCAGGTAACCACTTATCGACCAGCAAAATTTGCCCTGAAATGTCAAGGCAACGCAACATCAAACATACAATGGCTGTAAAGAATATTTCGTATGCGGAAGCAAATGTTCAATAAGGCTGTCATTTCTTATGCTGAAACTGCATCCAAAAATATTACCTCCCCTCATCAATCTTCTTCTTCATCAACGAATAAAACAGTTTTAAAGGTCAGTAAACCCCGAGTTCTCCCAAAAAAGAATGCCACTAGTCACGAATCCTTGTTATGGTTCCCCAATGGACAACTCCCTCCCAACTCTGATAGAACAATACTCAAGTCACCTGTTAACGCCGACCCGCATAACATTAACGATCTTAAATCTACACTTTTCACCTCATTTTTACACATCCTTCAGACTTTAAATAAAAACAATATACGAATACCGTCCCACGTTGCCAAACAGATTGCACAGATTATAAATACCTCTAGAAATGGCCCCTCTGATGAGGATTCTTCAGTGGAATTGCCATAGTCTCCAAAACAAATCAGTAGATATCTTACACACATTAAACTCACTCTCCATTGCAGTGGCTGCCGTCTCTGAGACGTGGCTTGAACCAGACTCTCATTTCAGAGTTCGAGGATTCCACTGTCTTCGTGACGACCGCCAAGATGGGAAGGGTGGCTCCGCTCTTCTCATTAAAACATCCCTACCCTTTTCCCCAGTAGATGTTAAGCCAGCCGGTTGCCCTTTTCAGGTGAAGGCCGCAAAGGTTTTTGGCACTATAATCCTTTCCCTGTAATATCCCCTTCTAATAAACCCTCTAAATCAATTCTTCAAGCAATGCTTTCTAAGATCGAACCACCTTTCCTTGTTCTGGGAGACTTTAATGCTCACCACGGATTATGGGGCTCTGTGTCTTGCGACAGATTAGGAAGAGACATTGTTGACCTTCTTGACGATCTTGATCTTTGCATTATGAATGACGGTTCCCCTACCCGAGTTCAGGTACCAGGTCAACGACCCAGCGTGGTCGACCTTACCATTTGCAACTCTAACATAGCCGGATCCTTGTTCTGGAAAGTTCTGGAAGACCCGCACGGGAGTGATCACTACCCAATCCTTATAGAATCCTCCAACATGCTCCATACCAACAAGGCTTTCACGTTTCGTAATCGTAAACTGAGATTTGTAACCTCGAAGGCCAACTGGACTGATTTTTCAAAGCTCATAAAGCTCTCCACGCTTAGTCTGCCCTCTCCGACTAAAGATAATGTCACGAGTTGCTAGTTTCATCAATCATTGCGGATGCTGAGACATGCATTCCTATCAAATTACCTGGCAATAAAGGAAAACCTCCCCCAGCCCCGTGGTGGGATAATGAATGTGCAGACGCAATAGATTCCAGGAAGAGGTATGCTAAAATATATTCTTTGAACATAACCCTTGAGAATTTCCTGAACTTCAAAAAGATTGAAGCTAAGACCAAATGATTGCTCAAAAATAAAAAAAGGCAAGGATGGAAAAACTTTTGTTCTTCCTTATCTCCCGATACACCACTCTCAGCTGTTTGGAATTCAATCCGCCGATTCAGAGGTTCTTACATCCCATTCGTAGCTCATCCACTCTCAGAGTGGGTGAAGGAATTTGCCGATAAATAGCTCCTCCGACTGCGAGTAACTGGAATAAAACGGAATTCACATCCTCGTTTCGTACGCGGGGGTGGATAGACTCACACTTCAATTTATTTGAACTAAGAGAGGGTTTAAACGACCTTAGAGACTCAGCTCCCGGCGAAGATGGTATTCCGTATAGCCTCATTAAAAACTGTGATGTTGCTACACATAATTATTTTCTTACACTTTTAAATTTGATGTTTGACACAGGTAAAATTCCAACCTCCTGGAAAACCCAATTAATTATCCCCATTCTGAAACCCCAAAAGGACCCCAGTTCTGGTCTTTCGTACAGACCCGTTGCTCTTTCTTCTTCTTTAGTTAAAATTGCAGAACATTTGATAAAAATTGATATATCTGATTGTACTCTAACCATAGATGATATTATATCCAAGCTGAAGAGTCTCGATTCCCGCATATCCGCAGGACCTGACAAAGTTCCACCCAGATTCTTAGTTAATTGTATGCATACATTATCGTATCCCATACATAAGTTATTTACAAAGTCACTCTCATCAGGTGTGTTCCCTGACCTTTGGAAGTTTAGTCTTTTGACACCCATTTTTAAAAAAGGAAATAAGAGCGACGTAACAAACTATAGGCCAATATGCACCATGTCTACATTACCCAAACTCTTTGAAAGCCTGGTACTAGACAAATTGATATCCCAAATCAATCAACCATCTCACCGCTTCAACATGGATTTATCAAAGGAAGATCAACCCTGTCCAATTTAATATTATACACGAATGACATTGTTAATGCCTTGACTTCATCACATCAAACTGATTCCATATATACTGATTTCACTAAGGCATTTGATAAGGTTAACCACAGACTCTTATTACGAAAACTGAAGTTGTTGGGAATGAGAGGGAGTATTTTGGAATGGTTTAAGAGTTATCTATTGGGAAGGTACTTAGCGGTCAAAGTTGATTCGTTTACTTCTTATACATTTGCTGCCTCGAGTGGGGTACCACAGGGATCTCATTTGGACCCGATATTATTTTGCTTATTCATAAATGATATAGTTAATATTTTTAGTAATGTCAAAGTCCTATTATTTGCTGATGATCTGAAGATTTACAGAACAATTAGAAACAATGACGATCACGCCATTCTGCAGTTAAACCTGAACAAACTATGCGCGTGGTGTTCTGTCAATGATTTACAACTAAATATTGGTAAATGCCAGATTATTAGTTTTTACAGAGGTAAAAATCCTTTTAACTTTTCTTATGATATGAATGGTGTTAATCTTCTTCGTGTATCGCAGATTCGTGATCTTGGTGTTGTATTCCACGAAAGTCTACAGTTCAATGTACACATCGATGAAATAACAAGCGATGCAATGAGAATACTAGGTTTTATCTTGAGAATGGGGGCAAATTTTAAAAGTATGTTAACATTAAAACATCTGTATTAATGTTAACATACGTGAGTATGTTAACATTAATAGTAATTAATATTAATTAACTTAATTAATATTAATTAATTAATAAATTAATTAATAATATTAATTAATTAACATTAATTAATATTAATTAACTTCGTACTAGTGATGCTCACATATGTTAACATATTAATGTTAACATATGTGAGCATCACTAGTACGAAGCAGATTAGAATACAATTCCTCTGTATGGTCACCATACTACAATGTTCATTCTCAATCATTGGAAAAGGTACAAAAAAAATTTCTTCAGTACATCAATTTTAAAATGAAAATGCCAATCGAATTTATAAATTATAATTACTTACGCGCTGAAACCAGACTTCTTAAATTATCAGATAGAAGAGTGTTAATTGATTTATTATTTTTATACAAAATTATAACATCTTTAATTGACAGCCCTAATTTGTTGGAACTAATTTGCATTAGCATACCCGCTAGACAAACTCGTTGTAAAGATATTTTTAAATGCAACAATAAACTCAACACTAATTTCTCTATATACTCACCAATTCCAAGAATCCATAACCTTGCGAATAAATACTGCAAATCTATAGATATATTTAGTGTTGAGAGTTTTGAATGTTTCAAAAATCAACTAATCTCGATTCTATCTGCTAATAATTAACTTTTATTATTTTTTTGTTTTTCTCATAAAAGATTTTCTCATCTAAACCTCACCAGTAAAATGTATACTTACTTTATAATATTTTTGCAGTTCTATTAACACTTTGTTCTATGTCAGGTCTTATTATTATTGTTAATAATATGTATAAATATTTAAAGCTGAATTGTTTTAGTTTTTTGTAAGCACAACTTGTACTATTTCATTTCATTTCTTTTTTATGTTGTAATATTCTTTACCTAACGAGTCGATTGCATTCATATTTATTCTGTTTTATTGTTTATGTAATACATGTAATTAATATTGTTAATTATATATTTGCTTCTTTTCTTGTAAAAGCCCACTAGGGCGTTAATAAAATATAAAAAATTAAATAAAAAAATAAAAAGACGACTAGACTGGTATCTTGAAGGTGAAAAAATTCTTCCCAGCTCACAGTTTGGATTTCGAAAAACAAAAATTACAACTGAAAGCATTTCAATTCTCACTTCTGATATACAGATGGTCCTAGCTGAAAAAAATATTCTTGTCGGTGTTTGCGTAGATATTACCGGAGCTTTTGACAATGTTTTATTAAACGTTCTACAGAGAAAATTATTACAAATCGGCATCCCCCGTAAGCTTGCCAGTTTCATAATCAACCTTCTTCTTACCGGAAAAATTCAAATCCAGGTTCTGAATTCCCCTTCTCTGTTGAGAACGGTAAACATGGGTTTGCCTCAGAGATCCGTTTTTAGTCCTATCCTTTTTAATATTTACACCTCTGACCTGCATCAGAGTATACATCCATCATGTAAAATTCTTCAGTATTCCGGAGAGTTTTTGTACAATTTCTTAAACCCCGACGACCTTCTAATCAAACTGAAAGAAAACATGATCTCCACATAGCAGAATCATTGGAATGAGTCGAGTAAAACAAAGGGTAATCATTTTTACAAATTACAGCCCACGATTCCTTCAAAACCGTGGTTTTCTGGGCTCTCTTTGAACAAATTTTCAACTTCTTCCATTTGCCGTATGCGAATAGGACATTGCTGCTACAATGTTCACCTGACAAGAATTCAGGTTAAGAATTCTGCCACGTGTGAGTGTCGTCTTGAAGAGGAGGACCTCAACCATATATTTTTCAGTTGCCCAATAAATAATAATTATAAAAATTTCATCCCTGATCTGATCAATACAGGTATATTGCCCCCCTACGAAATGGCATTTTTGTTATCCTCTATTGACAAATGTGTATATAAAATCATTTCTTATTTTATTAAAGTTAATGGCATCAACTTGTAAATTTACCTACCAAATTATTCATACATGTATATGTATGTATGTATGTATGTGTATGTATGTATGTATGTATATGTTATATATATTTTATTATTATTTATTTGTATTTAGTGTGTTTAATGAACTGTATTTTATATATTTATGTTATGTACTCGTAATTCTCTGGTAAATAAATATTAACCTACACATACACAAATACAAAAACTCCGCACACTCTCTACTTGACACTGGCCAGAACACACCATTGGGGTGAAAAGCCATTTAATTTAAAGAAGAAGAAGAAGAAAATAAAAACAAAAAGTACCTACTTCGAATTATTGGATTGAGGTTCAAACTACGAAAGCTGTATGTCATCAAAATTTAGATATACATCCCAGGTTTTAAAGCAGGGTTTGTCTAGCGGGTGTGTGTAATTATTCTAATACATTTCTTTCCGTGTTCTGCTGTTATAAATAGAGGTACAAACTTGTCAATAATGCATTCACTTAATAACGTGAATAAATTATTGTTTTATATGGCAATCATATTTTTTTACGATTGGGGCGATTCTGCTACAGACGATTCTCGACAGTAATTTTTAAATCGCAGTATTTGTTACTTTTTTTTATATCAGTGCAAAGAAGAAGGTCAACATTTAATAATAATATTTTTTTTTAAATTTTATTTCATATTGTAATTTTTGGCGCGCTTGGAAACATTATCATTCGAAGAATCGGTATATAAACTGCAAAATCACACCGTGCAACACTGGGGCGAAACAGCTGTTACCGATAGTTTGAAGTTATATTTTACTGCTAAACGTGTAACAATATTAGTTTATTCTTATGTGTCGAAAGATGTAAGTACTTTTTGTTATTTTTTAAGCATCATTGACTACAAGAAGTCACTGTTAGCTTGTTGCACCCGCGATACAAAAGATATAAAAGTTTGTGTTTTTCACAGAAATAAAGTGCCAACGTTTTAAAACTTTGTAAAAGTAAGAAGAAATCACAGGCAAACTTGAATAAAACGTTTTTAAGAGTATAATGTTAGCTGAATTGAAATAAACGTTGACTCAAATTGGTTGCACCCGCAATTGTTTTTTAGAATCGCGGGTGCAACTCTTTGACAACTACCCTTATTGTGTGATTTATCATATATTTTATTGTTTTGTATGTCTTCAATAATAATATATGCTGTGTATTACTAGTTATTTATATTTAATAGGATTGTTTGTATTATATTTAGCTTTTTTATAGAAATTCTATGATTTGGCACGCAGTCTCTCTTAAAAACATCTTCTTTATATTAAAAAAAACAGTTAAAAAAAGATGGTCACGTTTGATGATAAATAGGAAGGGCTGAAAAATAAATCAGGCATTCAATCAAAACATTTCTTTCAATCTGAAAACGTCGACAGCATTTCCGTGGCGCGAACCTCACTGGCTCGTCTCCAATGCATATTGGTTTTGAAATCTCCGAAAACCACCACTGAAACAGAAAGTGATTGGGACGATAACAATCTGGAACCTCTTACAAATTACAAAATATAAAAAGAAATTCTACAAAATAAGAAAAAAAACAAATTTTTGTTTTTGAAAAGGATTGATGGATGTAATATGTTCATAGAATTTTCGGCGAATTTTGACATAACCGAAAATAAATAATTAACATAAAAGACAAAGAAGTGTACTGATTAGTAATACTCATTGTTGGATTTCTTATTTCGTTCCTCTATCAGTATTTATTGTTGTTTATATACACTTAAACTAGACGAGTTGCACCCGCGATAATTTGATGTTGCACCCGCGATTGTTTGAAAAGCTAATAATTCATTGCTTGTTTTTGTTTTCTATATATTTGTTTATTTTTTTAGTTGATTATTTTAGCGCCTTACGAAATATCAAGGCATAACATAATAAATGTATCACAATTAACAGACTTTTGTGTTTTTGTCTTATGATCTGGAAAGGGTGGGCCAAATTGGTTGCACCCGCGATCGCACTTTGAACCTCCCTCCTGACTATTTAAATATTTCAATAAAATTCTTATAAACTAATAAAAAGTAAACATGTTAAAATGTACCTCTTCCAATAATAATTTCATTAAAAATGTTTTTCGTTTAATTGTTAAGAAGCTTTATATGCATCTAAATGTTGCACCCGCGATAATGGAATCACCCCTTGGCAGCATTGATTGATTGTCTAAGAAATGTTAAATAAAAACAACGAATATAAAAATGGCATATCCATGTAAGTCAATTAATTTTAACAAAATTAAAATGTTAAATGCATATTTTTTGCATGTTTTTTTTGTCTCCCCCGACATAAATACTCATTTTTCATAATAATAAAGCTAAATCTAACTGTTTGAATAAAAAATATTCCTTATTAACGAGTAAGCGGTTCAATGCAGAAACAATAATATTATTTTTAGTAGTTGTAACATCTCCTTGAATTTGATGTGTCACAAATTTTACGAGATCTTTCGACATACGATCCCGCACCAAAAATTCAGGATTTTCCCAAATAACCATATCATTAACAAGAGGTAGAAATATTTTTGGTATACACTGCAAGACACATCAAAAGGATGAAGAATTGTAAAGCCGTAGGACCCGATGAGATACCGGCAGATCTATGGAAGTCATTAGGAATGGTAGCGATAGAATGGCTCACAAACCTATTTAATAAAATAGGCAGAAGTAAAATTCCTGAGGCGTGGCGGCAAAGCTTCCTTGTACCATTCTATAAAAACAAAGGTGACGTTACACAGTGTGGTAATTACAGGGGCATAAAGTTAATCTCACACACTCTTAAAATTTGGGAACGCATACTGAATAAACGAATATATGATTTTGCCAAAATCACACCAAATCAATTCGGTTTCACCCCATCAAAATCTACGACAGACGCATTACAGGCGGTGAGAATAGTAATGGAAAAATACCGTCTCAATAGGGAAAACTTACACTTCATCTTTATCGACTTAGAAAAAGCTTTCGACCGAGTGCCAAGAAGACTTGTGTGGCAAGCTATGAGAGCTCAGGAACTACCAGAACATTATGTGAACCTCATAGAAGACATGTATAACAATACCCGCACAAGGGTCAGAAGCCCGGTCGGTCTGAGCCAAGAATTCGAGGTTGAGGTGGGAGTTCACCAAGGTTCGGCGCTGAGCCCATTACTGTTCAACTTAGTAATGGATTACATCACCAAAAATATTCAAAAGAAACTACCCTGGAACCTTCTGTATGCAGACGATATCGTACTGATTGCCAAAACTGCGGAAGATCTGCAAAATACCTTGACAGAATGGATAACAGCACTTCAAACATCAGGACTACGTGTCAGCAGGTCAAAAACGAAGCACTTGGAATGTAATTTCAGCAATACAGCGAGCAACACCACCGTTTACTATCCAGACAGAATGCCGGTGCCAAAAGTAAAATCCTTCAAATACCTTGGCTCAGTAATAACAAAAGATGCAAATGTAGAGGCCGATGTATCTCACAGAGTAAATGTTGCGTGGCAGAAGTGGCGATCACTCACTGGAGTACTGTGCGATTCAAGCATGCCTATTCGCACAAAAGGCAAAATATACAAAACTGCAGTGAGACCAGCAATGCTGTATGGGGCTGAGTGTTGGACAGTGAAGGAAAATCACGTCCAAAAACTGCACGTTGCAGAAATGAAAATGCTTAGATGGTCAGGTGGGGTTACGAAACTGGACAAAATACGAAACGAACATATAAGAGGTAGTTTCAAGGTAGCCCCCCTTCCTGAAAAACTAACAGAAAGTCGCTTACGGTGGTATGGTCATGTAATGAGAAGAGACAAAGAACACGTGTGCCATAAAGCGCTAGCTATACCTGAAATAAAAAGAGGAAGAGGACGCCCCCCTCTGACATGGTGGACCAGCATGGCAAAAATAGCTCAAAATTTCCCCAATCCAACAACCCAAGACCGGTCGTCTTGGCGCAGATTGATTAGGAGAGCCGACCCCACTTAAAGTGGGAAGTGGCAAAGAAAAAGAAGAAGATACACTGCAAGACACATTGGATGAGGAATTCGTCGTCACTCATGTTCTTCTATAATATTAATCATAATAAGTCTTACTTCCAACAGAACTGTCAAATATGTAAAAATTACGGAATAACTCTGGAGTAACTTAAAGGTTTTCTTAAAGTAAAAGCAAAAGTTAAAAGTGACGTAAAACAGGCGGTTAAATTGATTGAAAATGCATTTTTGTGATATTTATCAGTAGCAATTTCTTTTACTCTTACTTTTACTGTACAACTGTTGAAACAGTTAGCCCTTTAAAAAAATTTAAATGACTGATATTAACCTCTTATTACCTAATTTTTTTTCAAATTTGATATAAAAAATTCCAACTTTGGACTCGATTTACTTGAAAACGTGTAATGCTGTACAAATCAATGTAAAGCTTAATAAATATAATTAAATTAACCACGGTGGACGCCAATGTAATGGTTTAAAAGTATTTCACCACACTTGGGCGTTAATGTAATGGTTTTGCAAATATTAGTGTAACACTGCGTAAAAGAATAAGTACAACACAAGACTTATAGTTATAAATGAAAGAGATGTGGCAACAATTAAATTATATTATTAAATAATAAAACAGAACATAAGACTCTAATAAAATAATATTTTAATTCTTCAGGGTCGTGTTTAGTCCTTAGAAAAAGAAACTAAATAGTTAAAAGACTAATAACTCAATTGATGGCTTGTCGTGATTTAAAAAAAGATCTCAAGATGAAAATTACTATAAGGGCGCCAGTTCAAGTAGAACAAAATATTAAATGGTAAATCAATAACCTCAAAACTAACAGAAGTTATAGCTCACAGGTAAAGACGATTTCACCGAAGTATGTGCCTTCCCACGTTGAGACAGACTCCCGGATTCTCCGGCTGCTAGCTTGGAACTGAACTAAATTTCAATTGTTCCTCGTATCTTTGGACAACAAACGAAAAATGCTGGATTCGACTTGCTCATAGAAAATTTTCAATTAGGAATTCAAAATTCAATTTGAATTGATAGGTAGCAACCTACTTATTGGGTGATTATTAATGGGTGCTTACTTCATCAAGTAATTATTTGTGCATTATAATTTCGAACTGTTACAACGTCGAATAATTATATTTGGTTGGAGCTTTCTAACCAAATATAATTATTCAACGGAATCGTCTATAAATGTGATGTAGATTCAGTCACCAGTTCCACTTATATTATTAGTCACCAATTGTACTTGATATTTGTATTCCCATTTTTTTTTTGGCTTATCGTTGTTATAAGCTTATACATTCATGGTAGATTTATTAAAGTCACTCAGTCGTCCAAAAAGTGAATTTGATCACCATTTTTTAAATTATTTTTAATGTGTGCAATAAATATATAATGAAATTTACAAAAATTTACACAACACAAATGTTTTTATAAAAAAAAATATTTAGTTTCAATTTTGAAAATAGATATAGTCGCCCCATTTTACAGTAAGTGTAAAAAAAAGATATATGTATATATATATTGTTTGCAGGAATTTGATGATGTATCTTCTGAAGTTGTGCGAACTGCCGAACCTGAGTTGCCTTAACATCCACGGCTGTGGGGAGCTCACCAGCTTTGCACCGTTCCTCATCAAGAGGATTGTAAGTTCATTACATTAATATCATTGTCATACTATTTTTTTTAATGTACAGGTTGTATCTCAGCACATACCTGAATGATTCCTGAGCATGTTTGCAGTTAACAATGTTTATGTCATTTTGTTGCCCGATGATATTTTTTTTCAATAAAAAATAAAAAAAATACTTTTCCATCGCATTTCGTCGCTGTCACTCGATATGCGGGTCACTCGAAATGCACTTTGTCTCATTCCAGCAGCACCATACAGACGAGATAGAGCACCTATCACGTGATTCGTTGCGACATGTGGAAGTGTGATCAGTGGCAACGTGTGATAGAAAAATATTTTTTTTTTATTTGAAAGAAAATATCTTTCTTTGGGTAAATGCTGATACACCTTGTATACCATATGGTGACCGGACAACTCAGAATCATGCAACAACTTCAACACCTCCTTTTGAGAAGTCATTATACATATAGTATAGTCATAACTATGATGTTGATTTTTTTTCTCCCTCATTTTATATATAAAAAATTATAAAGAAATCTAAACATATTTTTATGGATTTATTATATTTCCATAAAGCCTAATAAGTGCCCTTTACAAAGAATCTAAATAAATATTTAAGCCGTTGCAAGGTCGGTGAAGTTCCACGATTGCAGCGCACTTGTTCCCAGATGAAATAAATGGTGGTAAATATAACAAATAATTTAAAAATTAATATGTTGGCAGTCAAAATGACAGGATAGAATAATATTAGGATTTATTATTTCTTTGCCAAGCGAAAAAAATGTATTTTAGTATAATAGGTGCTTTTTTAAGGTACAAAATCCCACGAAAATAATGCATGTGTTGATTATTTTCATTTATATCATTTCTGACAGGCAAAATTTTACATTGCCGTCAGCAGGATGGCCACGGACTTGGAAAACCGATAATTGTGCGGGAATTTTACAGAACTGGAAATTACCAGGGATATCAATGAATTTATAAATATTTTTGATATATCAGAGAGTTTTCGGAATTTTGAAACTGTAAAAATTTTTTTTTTGCTGAAAATTCGAGTTCCGTGGGCTCTTCAAATTCAGGTAGGTATTCAAAGTAAATTCATAATAAGATGACTTATTGTTGTGTAAATTGAAAATTCGCATCCGATTTCCTTTGCGGCAGGGCAATCAATTGCAGATATTCAAAGTAAATTTGTAAAAAACATGTTTCCGTGTATATCGAAATTTCACTGCCGATTAACGTCGCGGTCGGCCCTGCAAATTCAGGTATTTAAAGTAAATTGTAAAAATACAATGTGTCTCCTTGTAAATTGATTAACATTAACTGCATCCGATTAACATCGCGGCCGGCCTGTCGGGTTTAGATTTATGAAATAGTAATACGAATTCGGACGATTTACAACCGCTTAATGGAAATTTTACGGCACTTTACCTGTCTTCGTAAAATTCGGGCCAGTCTCATTCAGATTTACGATATATTTTTGCATAAATTGAATTTTTTAAAATCACACGGATAAATTTTCATACATGGACAAAAATAAATTTAAAGTTTCGAAATTTTTGACAAAAATTTCGAATTATGTATTTAAAAAAAATTATATAACCTAATTTATTCGAATTTTCTGGTGTAAATGAAATGTCAAAAATTCTAGGAAAACTTTTTCAGGTTTGATAAAATAAAGAAGTACTCCTACATCAAATAAAATATATCAGGGGAAAATGTAAAAATCGCTCTGGAAAACCTGGAATAATCAGGAAATTTTGAAATCGGCTTTCAAAAACTAAGGAATTCGTTTTTTTGCGATTGTTTTCTGTTTATCAGATAATGTATCTAATTTTTCATTCATTCAGGTTTTTCCAGAATAGCTAACTAACTAAAAAAAAAGATAAAAAAATTTCGCATTTTGGATATATGTAATTGTCAAAAATATAATCACACAAATATAAATTGATTTTATTATTTCTACACAAATCTGAATACACACCTATAATAAAAAAAACTCAATTTCATATATACAAAGACATTTAAACTCATTTGAAAATGCAAAGTCATAGAAAATTTATTTAAAAATATTCTGAGTAGCTAGATTATTGAAATCAACAGTTACGTCAAGAATGATATTGGCGCAAGCGATTCTGACCTTATCCTGCATACAGATTCTTTATACATAAGGATTAAAATCGCATTAAAAAAAATAAAAAAAACATGTGATAGGTTAACAGATAAAAATAATGCATACACTATCATAAACTGTTACCTAATAATGAATAAAAATGATTGTGATTTCAGCAAAATAAGTCAGGTTTTGAAACTCTGGGGCTGGCCGGATTCCGGCCCCATCTGCAGCTCTCCTACTGCCCACAAATATTTGAAGAGTTTTCCAACTTGCAGGTAAATTATTCACACTATCAAACAAATAATATTATTTTACTATTTAACCTTTCAATGCAATCTATCCTGCCGCGCGGTATTTTTGTCACAACTTATGTGTTTTGGGTGAAACTTTATACCAGTGGATATATACAACATCCGGGATAGCCGCCGATGGATCACATGTATAATAATAATAGCTTTTTTATTTCAGAATCCCACACATTCCATAAATATTCCTTTATACACACGAGAAGTATACATGTAGAACCAAAAAAAGACTTTAATGATCTGTAACATTTTTTTGTATTTCTTGGGCATTAACTATGCAACAATTTCTAGACATTTTGTTTTGAAGAGTTTTATTTCATATGTGCATTTGTTACTTTATTTATCTGATAATTTAATTTATCTGATAACTTATTTGAGATTGATGTGGCCAATAACTCTATTCGGTGTGTTTATATTATGAATGTCAAAGTGATATGAATATAATAATGTAGTGTCAAAAAATTATGATACTTGAAGTTGGTACTTTTTATGAAATTTGTGGAGGCCCTATACAAACAAGGTCGATTTTCGCACTGCCATTACTTGCATCTTCTTCTTTTCAGAAAGCATTATCAATTCTACCAATATTTCAGTAGATCTAGCATTTATGGGTAAAAATGAACGGAAGGTATACTGAATTGAATTCAACCAGGTTTCATCATCTGCTGCCGTATTTTAAAGACTAATTTAAGTCATAGAAATGGTTTCTTCAATAAGTTCCAAGCAAGAATAGGTAAAGAACGTAGATAATATAAATAAAGGGAGATACGGCACAGAAGCGTGCAGACTGTTGACAAGCTACAACCAAACTGCACAGACTATCAAAACGTCAGAGCCAATGAAAGTTATGCGTTTGGTGTGTAGGTAGAAACGGAGGTGGGGCTCCACTGTGTATAGGTGCAATTTGTGGTAGTATGGGTGAACGATATTTGCGACACTTTGGTGCTTGCGCTTTCATCCTAATAATGGTTCACGGCCCATCTTCCTTGCTT
Source organism: Limnephilus rhombicus (assembly GCA_929108145.2). Lineage (NCBI taxonomy): Eukaryota > Metazoa > Arthropoda > Insecta > Trichoptera > Limnephilidae > Limnephilus > Limnephilus rhombicus. The sequence continues at coordinate 23,736,482 of OV815288.1, forward strand.
CTATTGTGTATGGTGGAGAGAGACCTTACAAATTTTGATTTATATTTGTTTTTGTAGACGCTATCGGTCGAGTACACCAGCAAAGTGGAAGATCTGCTGTTGACCTACAACGATCTGCTGCCCTCCCTGAAGAAGCTGTGTTTCAACGTGTGTTCCCGGCCTCCGCAGGGCTTCCGGGACATGAACGGGGCTTGGCAGCAGTGGGTAGAGTCGCATCCCAACTTGACTGTCATCATCAACTGCGTGAGTAGCAAACAAACAAGCTTGCAATACAGCATACACTACACGAGTATCCTAACACCTCCTAGTGACTTACACTGACCCATTGGTGTCCTACGTTGACCCGTTGGTATCCTGTAATGACCTCTATGTATGCTCTAACATGTTATTGATAATAGTTATTATGTTATTGACCAATAATGACCAAACAAGCTAGCGCAAAGTACTCAAGTATTCTGAGAACTGATGGTAACGTACAATATTGTTGGTTATTTATAACAACCCTTTTGTGACCTACAAGCAAACTGCAGATATCTTATAATGATTTGCTGGTGACCCATAATAACGTTTTAATGTTCTTAGGTGACCTTATGGTGACTATACAATTATCAATCCCCAACAATACGGTTTTTTTCAAGGCAGATCTGTTGAGTCGAACTTGGAGCAGTTCACCGATTTTGTTCTTAATTCTATGGACAAAAAGAAAGAAGTTGACTCTATCTATACTGATTTTTCTAAGGCTTTCGACAAAGTGAATCATGATACACTCCTAAACAAACTTGAAAAAATTGGTGTAAGTGGAAATCTTCTCATATGGTTCTCATCTTACATTAAAAATAGAAATCATGCTGTTGCCCTAAAAGGTTACATGTCACAGATAATAACCATTCCCTCGGGGTACCGCAAGGTTCTTATTTAGGGCCCCTGCTCTTTACTTTGTATCTCAATGACATCAAACATGTCATCTCTCATTCTGATTTCATTCTCTACGCCGATGATATGAAAATATACAAATGCATAAGCTCAGCAGATCATTGCAATAAATGACAAGTAGACATTAGTAGAATTAATGAATATTGCAAAGAAAACCAATTATTTATAAACATAAATAAATGTAATAAAAACGTCACCCAATTACCATCTGAACCATGTTCCCCTTCAACGAGTAGAAAAAGTAGAAAAGAAAAAGTAGAGACCTTGGAGTATTACTTGACTCTAAATTTCTATTTAAAGATTTTCCATTGTACCTTTAAATCGTTTAAAATCAAACTAACCGTACAATGTACTTAAATGAAAACTATTATTTTCTTTTTAATAACTTTTTACTTAACACTATGTACTATTATTTTAAACAACTACTTGAAACTATTATTTCTGTATTGATTATCATCATCTTTTTAATCATTTTATACAACGTGCTTACACCATATACCTACCATAATTGTTTTAAAACCCCTTGAATCTAATCATTAACCACAACTAAATATTATAAATGAAACTTAACTAGTTTAAATTATATTCACTATTTAATGTACAATTACTTTATTCACAACTGTATGCTTCCTAAATAAATTTAAAAAAACCTGTCAACAAACATTGCCATCAATGCAGGTACGACATCATCAGAAGAAAGGGGGCGGATTTCCCAGGGTGCAAACTGATTCTTCAAAATTGTATCTATGTATATTTTAATTATTAGTTTTAATTTATAAACTAACGTTTAAGACAAGATTTTTATGCATAGCACAAAGGGTAACAATTATTATAAGCAATAATTGTCAGCCTGAAACACTCATTTACATTGAAAAATATTCCGAGAAAAGATACTTGCCGCCAACGGGGCTTGAACCCGTGTCCTTCTGATTGCCCGTCGGATGCTCTGACTAATGAGCTATGGCGGCTTATCTAATACCCGCCAAATAATTCAATATATACTGGTGTTTCATTCAACAATTACTGATTATTACATTTTTCCACCTGAAAACAACCAACTTTATTTTTGTGAGGGAGGTATTGTTAGTACTAAATCTCTCGCTAGGTGGCATCGAGACAAATTATGTCTACATTTTTTGCTTGAATGAAACACCAGTATATATTGAATTATTTGGCAGGTATTAAATAAGCCGCCATAGCTCAGTGGTCAGAGCATCTGACCGGCAATCAGAAGAACACGGGTTCAAGTCCCGTTGGCGGCAAGTATCTTTTCTTGGAAGATTTTTCAATGTAAATGAGTGTTTCAGGCTGACAATTATTGCTTATAATAATTGTTACCCTTTGTGCTATGCATAAAAATCTTGTCTTAAACGTTAGTTTATAAATTAAAAATAATAATTATTAATATTTAACAAGTTAAAAGTATTTCACCAAAAAATGTAGACATAATTTGTCTCGATGCCACCTAGCGAGAGATTTAGTACTAACAATACCTCCCTCACAAAAATAAAGTTGGTTGTTTTCAGGTGGAAAAATGTAATAATCAGTATTTGTTGAATGAAACACCAGTATATATTGAATTATTTGACGGGTATTAGATAAGCCGCCATAGCTCAGTGATCAGAGCATCCGACCGGCAATCAGAAGGACACGGGTGCAAGTCCCGTTGGCGGCAAGTATCTTTTCTCGGAAGATTTTTCAATGTAAATGAGTGTTTCAGGCTGACAATTATTGCTTATAATAATTGTTATGTATATTTTTTTAGACATCTAAAAAAAAGCATTGTCAACATTATTAACTTGTCAATTCATTTAGGACATGGGGCATGGATTAAATCTCATGTAACCACACTTAATTTTTTGCAATGGGCCAATTGATTCTATTTTCGTAAAAACTTACTTGTTATTTGCAAAATTATGTTTATGTAAATTGTAGCGTCTTACCAGATAATGCATTCATATATTTATAAAAATAATGTATAAACTACCACGAATAGTTTCCCCAGAATAGCTTCTTATATCCAGAAAAATTGTTTTTTTGATTGTGCATTTCAGCAACAGCGGCGCACAAGAGGTTAAAAAAAAATCTTTACAAAGGTTTCTCAACCAAAATTTTCTCTACTAGATTTTTCAAATAAGAATTACCACAAACATTTCGTTTTTTTTTATTTTGGTCCACTGGCTGCATACAGACTTAAATGAACTCGCGGGCTGCTCTAATTAAATGTTTCTATTCCTTTCCAGTTATGCCTGACTGGTCAAATGCTCCATGAACTAGGTCACCGCCTCATCAGACCCACCCTTCCATTAGAAGCTCTGAGGGTGATGTTTTGCAAAGCAGTAAGTAAAAACTATTCATATTTCTCCCTTTCATATTAAATATTTTAATTTTTGTTTCTAATTAGAATTTTTAAAATGTAACAAGAATTTTTTGTATTCAGTTGGACAATGACATAGTGAGGAGTCTAGTAAACTATCGCAAAACCTTCAAGGAGCTAGTTTGGGTGGATGCCATGACTACAGATATGCTGAGATACGTAAGTTTATACATTATTTTCTCCTGTTTATACTTATAACTTACACCCCTTGGAGACTCTTTAAAATATGTTCAATATAAGCTGAAACATGATAGCATCAATGGAATTGTAGCGCCCGCTCTTGTATAAATAATTAATTGCGCCGCCACTGGTCAATAAGAATTTAACAGACGAGTTACCTACCAACAGTCGGGAATATATCGGGAAACACACCGAAAGGTCCACCGAAAGGTCATAGCCGCCATATCCGTCCTCACAACGTCGATCGACCGCCTGGATCAGGTCATCCTCCACCACACAGTGTAGAGCAACACAAGGCTCCCTGAAGATCTGTGTTCTTCACCGCAGCAACTATCTCAACCTCATCACTCATCACGACCGAACATCACTGACTACACGTCTGTCTACAACTCTTCACTTCACTCTGCACGACCTTCGCTATGTAGCACAATAAAGACCGACTCACTACTACGACTAATTGCCTTTCATTTATCTCCCGTCTCTACCGACACCGGAGTCCTTTCCCTCAGAATCATTAATGTCTAATCTTCCATTGATATGCTTTGTGTAACAGATGTAACTTGGTCTAGTGACCATCTCAGACATTGGGGCTCCATCAAAGTCAAGTTAGCCTGTCGGAAGTTAGCTTACTGTACAGGGTCTGCAGATACTTTAATAGACTCTCTACAAATTGCAAGTGTGCCCACTGTTGAGTTTGGCAGCCATCTCTGGAGCCACAAATTACTTGAAAAAACCCTTAACTCTATGCAGAAACGGGCGCTCCATTTTATAGATTCCCCTATCTCAACAAAAGGATTGAAATATCTAGAGCACAGGCATCAGGGGAGAATGCTTCTTCTACTGGTATTTCAATGGAAAATGCTAGGGGAACTGGCGTCATTGATCCGTACAGCACAAGAGTATGGTTGCGAAACACGCCAAATGCGAGGCCAATGTTTGTGCCCGGTTGATATTTCTCATAAGAGAACAGGTTTCAGATTCGTGTATAATATATACTTACTTATATTATTATATAATGGACTGCTCTCAAATGTTAAGTGCTATAAATATTCTGGTCCCTGTTAGATTCATTCAACTCCAGCACTACTCAACTCCACTGTGACAATCTCATAATTTAAACACCTGTTAACTAGAGGCATTATTAAGGGGGTTTAGGGTGTGCATATTCCCCAGGCGCCATACAATGGGGAGTAATTTCTCGAAATGCATGTTGCAAGTGTTTTAATGCAGTTTTTGGAGAAATATGTCATACTCATATCAAATACGCTCGGTTCGAATTTGTTCAATGTTCTCGTCGGATATATATTTAACGGTCGTTAAGCGCCCTTATGTCATTCGTAGCAGAGTTAAACTGCTAAATTTTTACCCTGGTATTGTATGGCATATTTCTATTCAAGTCAAGGCCATGTCAAGAGTCAGAATAATAGAAGAGCGTGTATGAGACGATGTACGAATGTGGATGGGCAAGGAGTGTGTGCCAAGACCGAGTTGTTTGGCAGTCTATCCTCTCTGCCTACCCTTGCGGGGAAACGTCATGTTGGTTAGTTAGACATAACGTAACTTATTTGTATGTTGTGTTTGCAGAATTCTCGTATAATCGAAGCCAGGCGGGAGCAGTACATGAGGCCTCACACCACCAATCCCTTCATCATGATGTGCTGGAGGTGTACTAGTCTGGAAAAGATCATTATCCACGGTTAGTAATAATTATTATTTGTATTGACTGCAATGAAAGCTGTTTAATTTATAAATATCCATATGAGACCCTCACGCCCCTAACATTGTCTTAAATTGCCAGCTTTCTCTTCAGGGATTCTTAAAGTGGTTTTCAAATATGTTTTGTTATGTTCCAGGATACTGGCAGTCTCCTCACGACATTCTGGGCATGGCGCGTCTGCGGGGGGACACCCTTAAGGCACTAGAGGTGTCTGCCCTGATCCCCCCGGGGGTGCAGACCTGCGAGCCCTTCTACTCCCCGAGATGGAAGCCTCTCAGCGAGCCTCTCCACCTCACAGACACATACATGCAGGTGAACATATGCATATAATATATACAGGTGTATCAGCACTACTTAACCTGTTGAATGTGGGATGACGTTTCAAAAACGACATGAAAATTACCTTACGTTCAAATATCGATATAAAAACTAAGCAAATTTTTTTTGGGATTGTTTTCTGTTTACCAGATAATAAGTCTTATTATTCATGTATATTACATGATAATATCGTAAGAAGTTTTCCAGAATGGCTAACTAACTAAAAAAATAAAAAATCTCCCATTTTGGAATCAATTTTCAAAAATATGTATTCATACAAATATAAACTGATTTTATTATTTCTAAACAAACCTGAATACATATCCAACATGAAAAATAACATTCAGAGGAGTTTTCAAAGAAATAATGACCTTTACACTCTTTTGAAATCGTAAATATCATTATTTCCGCCATTGACAGCTGCTAAATTGATGCGCAAATATCATAGAAAATTCATTTAACCCCTCCGCAACGTAAGCAGATATATGCGTTAAAAATACAACAGCAGTCAAGTACAATAAGCGTGTTTACACGTCAGCGCGTGTGTCTCCATAGAAACCGTTATAACTCCGTTATTGTTTTAGTTACATCCGTAAAATAAAAAGTGAAAGGTCGATAGTGAATCATGCTGCACATCTCTATTCAAGTTGTCCATAGAAATACATAAAAAAAAACATTCTGTCAGACGCGCAGTCTGACACATAATTTATCCCGCCAAATTTCCTACTGGCTCCCGACATTCTTAATTTCTATTAAATATTTTTATATGAAATGATAAAAAAGCGAGGTGACAAAAGTGTTTATTACACATTTATACAATAGAATAAGTATTGTTGTTTACATAATCTGTGATTTTAGTACCGTTTTCACATAAAAACATCACGTGAGTCATTTTCACATTTTTTTAATGTTTGCATTCTAAATTTTAATATATACAAATTTTAATATTTATTTGTAATATAATAATTCGAAAGCTTATTTTGTAACCTATCTAAAACAGTTTTTACTATTCGGCTACGTTCAGAAATGTTTCATTTATAGAGCTTTAATTGTGAAGCGGTAATAATACAAAGTTTTCGTAAAATGTCATTTCGTTAAAGACATTAAAAGTGCATATTGGCGATTTTCTGAGGGGTTAAAATTATTCAGAGCAGCTACAATGATAAAATAGAGAGTAGGTCCCAGATTGACATTGGCGCAAGCGATTCTGAGCTTTTCTTTCCTACAGTTTCTTTTTACATATGGGTTAAAATCGAATTTAAAAATAAAAGATTGTGTACCCGGACGCCGGCGGGCATGCCGCAGATGAGTGGTTAAATGATTTTAACCAGCCATTCCTGATCATATTTGGAGTAAAAAATATAGATATAATTTTGCTGTCAGGTGATTTTTTCGCAACAGATCGCATGATACGTACTCTATCTCAATTGTACATTGCTGCTGGAATGAGACGGACAGTGGCGTTGTGTGGGAAAATATATTTTTCGATTTTAATTGAAAAAACATATCATCAGACAGCAAAATGACATCTACATTTTTAACTACAAATATTCTCAGGAATTGCGGTTAAAGTCCTTCGGGTACATCCTGATTCCTGATACACCGTGTACAATATATTAACCACTCTGATCTATCGCGAATATGCACTTTTACGTCAAACAAAATGTCAGATTTACGAAAACTTTGTGTTATTTCCGCTTCACATAAGGAACTCCAGTGAAAAATATTATGGCTTTAAAAAAATATGTTCATATAGATCAATAAACGCTGATTCTGAATATAGGTATAAGTTTTATTTAATAATATTAAACGCAGAGTTTTTAAAAAATTATTAAAAAGTACATTTTTAAACCTCTCGAAAAAACACAGCGTCAAGTTGGCATTACTGAAATGGTTAGTGGTGACGTCACTGCTAACCTGTCACCTGGTGATAGCGTGTTGAATGTTGTATTGACATTTGAAATCTTACGCCACGTAAGACATTCAATATTTCGTGTTTTTTGGTTATTTTCATACTGTTAAAGAGATTTAGATAAATAATAGTTGTTGTGTTTATTGGAAACATTATTTAGGCCCTCAACAATTAATATAATGACGGAAAAGGCTATATTTGAGGCTAAATATAGTCGTAAATATAGTAATAAATAGGTCATATTTGACATTTGGTTTACGATATATCGATCGTATTTTCGAATTGTTTTTAGTATCAAGGGCTTTTTATACAAGTTATTACACAATCGTCATGATCAGTGTATTATAAATACCAGTGTTTCTGTATGTGTTATACACCAAACAATGTACAAAGATGGCTTAAGATGTCATTTGTATTTGCAATGAAAAAGATGATTTATTGTTTTTATATTGCACTTTGCTAAAATACAATAACATAGCGATGAGATGTGGACATTTTACCAATGTTTTTCTATATTAAAAGCAGTTAATCTTGAATAAAAAATGCCTCGACCTCTCACCTCTCACACTTGTCATCCTAAAATCATTCCGCCATTTCTGTTCCATTTAAAATTCAAAATGACAACTTGAAAATAAATAAAACTATTGGTAGGTGATGACGTCACACAATGCACCATAGAGATTGGTGGTTTTTGGGGGGTCTTGAAAAATTAAAACTTTGACAATTATTTTAACTATTAAAACTAACAATAAAAATAAAAATGCAGTTATTTAAGTTTGAAGGTCTTTATTCATTAAAAAAAAAACAAAAAAATTGGACTGGAGTTCTCTATTAAAGCTCTATAAATGAAACATTTCTGAACGTAGCCGAATACTAAAAACTGTTTTTGAAAGGTTACGAAATAAGCTTTCAAATTGTTATATTACAAATAAATATTAACATTTGCAAATATTAAAATTTAGAAATCAAACATAAAAAAATGAAAAAATGACTCACGTGGTGTTATTATGTGAAAACGGTACTAAAATCACGGATTATATAAAAAACAATACTTATTCTATTGTATAAATGTATAATAAACATATTAGTCACCTCACTTTTTTATCATTTCATACAAGAATATTAAATAAAAATTAACAATGTCTAGCGGCCCGTAGGCGATTTGGCGCGTAAAACATGTGTCAACCGTGTATCTGACAGAATAGGTCTTTTTATGTATTTCTATCGACAAACTTGAATGCAGCTTGATTTAGTATCAACCTTTTACTTTTTGTTTTAGGGATGTCACTAGAACAATAATGGAGTTATAACGATTTCTGTGGAAACTCACGCGTTGACGTGAAAACACGCTTATTGTATTTAACTGCTATCGTTATATTATCGTGTATATCTACTTACGTATCGGAGTGGTTAAGAATATTAGCAGTCCCTCCGTGACATCCTTGGTCTTGCGCATTTTGAGTACTTCATCAGAATGAATAAGAGTTGTATTAATTATTTGATTTTTTATCCTTCCAGAAAATGAAGTGCTCACTACTCTTCCCCTGGAAGCCCATCCAAGGGGAAGACATTCACCCTTCCTTGATCTCAGATCCTGATGAAAATCCCAATCAAGTCCAGGACTATGTTTTAAACATCATCCGTTGTGACATCACCTAAGAAGACTGCAAAACGCCAAAGTATCAAGGTATCAACATTATAACCACTTGATATATAATCCTCCAATATACATGTTACAACATCAAATCTGTCAACATACAATGCAATGATCTTAATATTGCATCTATCATCAGCTAAGTAATGCTGCTAACTAGGATTGACATTTGAGTCAACAATTTAATATAAGGTATTTTATTACATATTACTCCAAATATGTTAAAACATCATATCTGTCAACATACATGTTGTGATCTTAACATGTACGTGTATCATCAGCGATGTAATGCTGCTAATTAAAGTTGATCTTTGAATCAATAATTTAAGTTTTACAACATTAAAACAACTTAAAATATATAATCCTCCAATATATTACGTTACAACATCATATACAACATAATCAACCTACATTTTGTGATCTTACCATTACATGTACAGTGAAACCCTGTTAAGAAGTTCTCTCTTAAGTTTTGTGGCTTAAGAAGTTTGGTTTTTTCGGTCCCTAGGCCCAAAATTGGCCCAATTTTTCCCACATATAAGGTTTTCCTGCTTAAGAAGTTCTTTTTACCGGTCACTTCGAAAACTTCTTAAGAGGGTTTCACTCTATCATCAGTGAAGTCGTACTGCTAACTAAAGATGATATTTGCGTAAAAAATATAGCACAATGTGTACAACATAATAAAAACAATTTCAAACATGTTACAACATCATATCTTTAACAAAAATGTTACAATCTTATTATTAACAACGAAGTAATGCTGTTGATATTTGAGTCAATATTATAAGGTGTACAACAATATATGTAGCTACCTACACCAAATATTTAACAACATCACTACATATTATATTTGTTAACAAAAATGTTAATAATGTGATCGTTAATAGTAACATTACATTATATAACATTGCGTAACGTAATGCTGCCATCTAAAATTGACATTTGAGTCGACAATGTATTTTAATATACATTTTATGTGTAAATGAAGTATATATTATTTTTGCCAGCAAAGATTTAGTATTTGATGATCACCAAATAGTATGTTTTGTATGTAAAATAAGACTGACATTGTATCTGTCAGTAATAGATCTTACGGAATGAATTTGACATCAAATCTGTTACTTTGTCTCATATTTGAAATAAGGCTGACATTGGATCTGTCAGTAAAAGATCTTGCGGAATGAATTTGACATTGAATCTGTCAATATGTAAAATAAGACTGACATTGTATCTGTCTTGCGGAATGAATTTGACATTGAATCCGTCAGTATGTCTTGTATTTAAAATAAGGCTGACAGTGGATCTCTCGGTAATATAACTTGCAGAATGAATTTGACATCAAATCTGTTAGTATGTAAATTAAGACTTACATTATATCTGTCAGTAATAGATCTTGCGGAATGAATTTCACATTGAATCTGTCAGTATTTCTTGTTTAAAAATAAGACTGACATTGTATCTGTCAGTAATAGATCTTGCGGAATGAATTTGACATTGAATCTGTCAATATGTAAAATAAGACTGACATTGTATGACATTGAATCCGTCAGCATGTCTTGTATTTAAAATAAGGCTGACGTTAGATCTGTCAGTATGTCTTGTATGTAAAATAAGACTGACATTGTATCTGTCTTGCGGAATTTGACATTGAATCCGTCAGTATGTCTTGTATTTAAAATAAGGCTGACATTGGATCTGTCAGTATGTCTCGTATGTCTCGTATGTAAAATAAGACTGACATTGTATCTGTCAGTAATAGATCTTGCGGAATGAATTTGACATTGAATCCGTCAGTATGTCTTGTATTTAAAATAAGGCTGACATCGGATCTGTCGGTAATAGAACTCATGAAAAGAATTTGACATAAAAAATGTTAGTATAAAATATTCTAAAATGAAAATGATGAGTAAGTAATTGACAACTTAATGAATATAATTTATATTTAATCAAAAATATTATAGTCAAGCATACAGTGAATCAGTAGTATCCATAACTTTAATTCTGATTAAATCTTCTTGTCACGTTTAAAGGTGAGTCAAAATAATATGTTTTAAAAAAAAATTGTCCCTGACAAAATTTTACATCACGCCCGTGTTATGGCAATACGCCATATATATATAGATACAGCGTTTTGGCTTTATGGCAATGAATCAATTCGAGTTACATCATACGATCTTACTTTTATTTATTTATTGTGGTTACTTGACAAGAAATTGACAATAGCACAATGCTGTAACTGCCAAAAAATACACTTCTGTAACGGCAGAACATTGCATCTTTAAATACAGCATTCTGCCTGGGCAACCCCAAGATTACGCCGTTTTGCCTTAACAACGTTGTTGCGGAGCGGACGACTCGATGTTTGAATTTCAGCATATCGGCCTCACGTATTCTTAATTTTTTTTTGGCATTTTGTTATTTTCCTCCCAAACTAATAGTTGTAACTATTGTAACTATCTAACTTTATTTACTTTCTTGAAACTATAACAAAAAATTAACAAAATTTTATGTTTCACTATTTTACTACAATGTTTTCATAAATAACTATATTTCTAAACCTTTACTTTAAAATTTACATTTTTTACCTGTACTATTGATGTATATTTAGCATTCTTGTTTATATTACCCACATACAGGCAGTGCCTTAGTGGGTTCCCATTACCTACTTTAGTCTATTATATATTTACTTATTGCTAACTTTTACATTACTTGTACCTTAAATTTACATCTTACTATATTTAAAAAATATGTAAAATTACAATGGGAAAAAATAAAGATTTAAAAAAATAAATAAAATTAAAATTGTAGTTTGCGAGGAAAGCAATAAAATGTTCAAAAAAGTTGAAAGCAGCAATCTCAAAACTAGCGTTTTTGGAGATACAGCATATTGCCATTACACAGGTGACCAAGCATTTATTTTTGCCAAATTTGCACATCTTGACACATATACATAATATTTTGACAATTTTTCGTAAGAAATGGCAGTATTTGTGTAGTAATTCCTGATGTGGCAAGGATGATATACTAATTTTGATAAACCGCATTTTATAATGCATTAGTTTTTTAAGTAGAGTAGAAAATTGCACAATTAATAATTTTTCGATCACTGACCAATTTGATTGTTATTTCAATTGGAATTTTTATGTAAATATTCTCAGAATTACTACTTGTGAAATAAACCAACAAAACTCATAGTGAGAGATTTTGAAAGATATTTTTTTTTGCTTCTTGAAGTAGACATTTTTACATTGAATGTTATGTGATAACATCTTTTTAGTCAGCATTTCATAGACAAAACGTTTGGGTGTACTTAGCGCAATTCATATTGCAGTCAGATTGTAAAACAATTGTGTTTTTAAGCAAATTAATATACTTTGTTGAACAAACAAGTTTTACTGCTGTGGCAGGGTTAAATATCAAGCCTGATGTCACAAACATTGCTTGAATTCATATATTCGCTTTGCATTATTTAAATAGAGTTAATTCTAGACTTTAGAAAGTAGAAAATTAATTTTAAAAATATTCAAAAGTTTTATCGTATTTAACTTGCAATTATTGTTTTTTTTTTCTCCTTACAAATTAAATAAGCTTTATAGTGTTACAGGCGTGCCTCTCTTATATTATATATAATACATCTGTAAATTGAAAATTTAATTTAATTGTTTTGCTAAAAAGCAATCCCAATTTTTATTGCACGTGAAAGTTGTTTGATCGAACACTTAGGGCTTGTGCGCACTAAGCGGTTAACCGCGCAGCTTGCCGCATTTTTATTTTTATATGCAACCGCTCATATCCGTACGCACCAAACCGCCGAAAAATTCGAACCGCGGCGGTTGAACGGACAGACTTCATATTGGCTGCTGAGTTGTCCCCCAAGCCAAGAATTTCGACACAGAAAAATTTATCGTTGAAATTTAAAAACGAGAAGCCTTTTAGAATTTTAAAGGAACAACATATAAGAACAGTAAATTGAAACTCAAACAATGGAAGAGCTAGTGGATATTTTTGGAAACAAAGATATGTCGTAATGCAAAAAAAAATCTTGGTATGCATTAATTTCAATTTAGGAGGTGGGTGGGGGTACCGCCGCCCCGGGAATCATTTGTTTGATGACTTAGTAGGTGTGCTCGGGTTCATGGAGTGAGGTTTGTCTGGCTCTTGGCGGCGGGTGTGTCTGCCCACCAGCTTCGTGGCAGGCCGGATCGGAGATACTGGTTGAGGGTAACCTCTCAAGCAGAACTCTTTTTGAACATCGCCTTGCACCGCACTGGGAAAGATGGATTCATACGTTTGTCACTCCTGGACCCAATGATCCCCAGATTCCTACCCACCCTTCATACCTTATCCTTCACAGAAATTCCTCTCCTTCATTTCCTTTAAAAGACCCTCCACGCAGCATCCCCAAAGATGACATAGGCCCTGAAGGAAAATATTGAAAATATTAAGTGAAAGTGGTTTAGTCAAACGCTTACATTTCAAGTGAGAGTGGTTTGGTTAAACACTTTTAAATAAACGAATTTTTAACTAATGGTAAAATTAGTAAGTGATTTTACAATAATATGTCTTCGATTCCAAAAAAAAAGCCTTATTGGGTGACAAATCTTTTGGAAAAATAGCTGTTGGTTATTAATTGTAGAAATTCAATGAATTCTTGAAATTCTTTAAGAATTGTATAATTTTTCTCCAGTCTGCCACTACTATCAATTTATGTAAAAAAAAAATTAAACGATTCTTGAAGAAGGTAGGTACGCCTGTAAACTAAACAAATGATCTTTAGTAGGTTTTGTCATAGAAAAATTGCAAATACCTTTTTTCATTTCAAATTTAATTAAATAATGCAAATGTAGGTTTATTTATTAAAACAACAGTAGTGTGATTACATAGTGATCATTGTTGTTAAATGTTGTTGAATCACATTTATAAAAACATTTCAACATCATTAATCGTAATTACCATTGATTTGTTAATTATTATAATAATACATCACTGTTTTAAAATATTCTTACTTCATATTTTTAAAAAAGAAAGTAGGAAATATGTATTACGGTATTTTTTTATTTTATTTATTTATATAATTTTACAGATAATATATATTGTTGAATCTTATTTATAAACATTTCAACGAATGAATTTAAGCTATAAGTATATTTTAAATTCACTCACAAATTATCTGGTCAAAGTAGTGTTTTTATGAATTCAACTTATTATTCTAAGGATAGTTTAATGTAGCTTTTAATGGATGCTGAAAGCTTGATGTAGATCTGTAATATATTAATATGTTTCAAGATTCTATCAAAATTGTTATACGCATCTAATCACTTAAGAATTTTCATAATTTTTAAACACAGTTATTTCTATAAAACATAAGTATTTTCCAAACAAAAAATGTTTTTCTGAATGTATATGTATCTCTTAAAACATATGTGTAATGTATCATTATATGTTTGATTTTTTTTTCTTTCTTTCATTGTATTTCATCTGTCAATTTTTTTTTTAATGATATATTTATCAAAATTTGACTGAATTTTCGGTTTATTTCAGCTTCATAATTTATACCTACAGATGAAATTTTTCTTTCTTAAAAGAATATGTTTTGGTTCAATGATCTCAAGAGAAACCGAATTTGTTTCAAAGTAATATAAAGCTGACAGAGTTGTGCATCTTTATAGATACCACTCGAGAATAGGATGTTCGAGAAATATTATCTTAAAAAAACCTAATGGTATTGAACTGTTGTGCTCAAATTCTTTGTTGTTTGCCTCTAAAAGGTGGCCGTTGTGAATTAATTGGGAGGTTTTCTTATTTATTTATATCACTGATTCCATCTATGACAGTAATCTAGTCACTGGTTGGTCTCAAATACAACATTAGGATTGGTTTTAACTCTTTAAATCTCTATTACACGTATTAGAAATCATAATTTGTAATAGTTAGACATGATATGGCCTCATCTGCTTTCCTCTGGCTGTGGTCTCTAGCCACCTCACCACTCCAGTCCTTAGACCGTTGTTTCCTGCTCCAATCTTCTTCCACGGAGTCTATTCACCTCTTCCTCGGTTTACCCCTGGGTGGTTTCCATGAGGGTACCTTTTTGGCAATGGGAATTCTTTCCAGCCCACCGCAGTCTTTTTCAAATGCAAATAATTTAATGATATCGCACATTAATTATATTTTTTAGGTTTTGTAAATATACTAAGTAGTGGGGTATAAGTACTATGTTTACAAAACCTAAAAAATATAACGTACTTTAATGAGTCATGGCAATAACGTCATTATAAAACAATTAAGAAAACCCTAACACTTAGTGCAGGGGAAACAGATTCCAAACCCCACATCCTCAATTAGTGTCCTGCAAATTGGTTTAACCGGTAATAAATCGATTTATAATACCTTTAAAAATTGAAATTTAAAACCGTATAAATAGGTCGTCTCAAAGTGGATTAACCACAGTTTGAAAATGGTCTTGAAAACCGAAACACCTGTAACAAAAATACATACTAAAATACTTGCAGAACTTGATAATAACAGTATCAAATTTGAAATATTTAAATTTTTAAAAATTGAATGGGGTTCTTCAAATTAAAACACAAAAACAATTAATATTTAATACACTTTGTCAGGACCAGAAGATTTTTAACATTATAATTTTTCACTGTAAATAATTAATTGTTGCTCAGAAAACCTCCAACTAAGTGTTGATTATTTATTTTATTTTAAAAACCCAATGAGATGTGTTTTCACATTTATGCTAAGACAAGAGTTAAAAGAATAAAATTTATAATATCATGTTACCATTAAAGACTCGAATAATTATGAACTTGTACAAATATCATCTTGCAATTTGTATGTATTTTGGGGGCATACATTAATCACGTGAGCTCAAAGGGGGAGGGGGGTCCAGCAGAATCTCACGTTACTTAAAAATAATATACGAACCGACCCAAATTTGTCTCACCAAGGGGGGGAGGGGTCTAGATTGGAAAAAAACTGCTCACGTAATTAATGTTTGCCCCCTTATTATCTAACAGTTTTATTTGAATAAAATCCAAAAGACTGAATTAACATTCTTCAGTATGTATGAACTAATAATGTATGATGAATTGCATTCCTTCCTTGCACTATCAAGTTTTGCATATTTTGACACCCTTTTACAACTACAATCTACATATTCTAAATAAATAATACGATTCTATTATATTTTGAATATGCAATAACATTAAAATCTATGTGGCATCTAAAATACCACTATGAAATCTGAATTTCTAATTCCAACATCAACGCTTATTACAGTAAGAACCAGAGATATAAATAAGTTGAAAATTAGAAAAGATTTATACACTGTCATTGTGTCATATTATGTAACATGTCAAAATCAAAATATTCACAAATTATTTTTAATTTGTTGTGCTGGTTGGTTCTTATTTTTTCATACTGTTATCATGAGAAAAAAAATGTATTTCTCACAATACGGTAGCTTTCAATTTGTGAAAGCAATTCTTCTGAAATTAATTTTGTTTTCATACGGTTCCCAATGACATTACAAAAATTATAGACACGTTGTAGAGATCTCAAAGTGGCAAGCAAAAGATATCGTAATTCTTGCACTTTCAATTAGTACTAAACTGAAACATGTCGCATGAGGTTGTGTGTATCTCTAACCAAATTACGTAAATGAGTGCCAAAATGTCTTCTTCTGTGATGAGAAAGAAAGATGAAAAGAAAAAAATTGTAAAAATTAAAACAATTGTGTTTCCATTACATGCTTGCGCTAGTAAAAGCCAAGGTGAGATAGCGAACATAGCAACACATACTTGTAAGGAGCACAGCTTGTTGGCAGTAGGTCATCTTCTACAGCATAGATTCTCAACGTGGGCGATAACGCCCCCTTGTGGGCGTTTGTGATTTTCAAGGGGGCAGTAGAAGACCCAGATAAAATTAGGTGGGCGTTGAGATGGCAGAGGGGGTGTTGAGATGGGCGTGAGGGTGTGGAAAGGTAAAAAAAAATATGGTCTAAAAAAGACCAAAAAAACACGCTAATCACGTTTGATCACACGTTTGAGACTTTCAAGGGGACAGTAGAAGACCCAGAGAAAATTAGGGGGCGTTGAGATGGCACAGTGAGGGCGCAGGCAGGTAAAAAAATGGTCTAAAAAAGACAAAAAAAAAAAACACTAATAAAGCAAAGTAAACTTTAATATTGGTTAATTTACGTTAGTTTGTGCATTGTAATCATTTTTTCAAGGATGCGAAAATTCACATATTTCAGTAATTCGGGAGGTGAATTGAACTGAAAGATTCCATTACAATCAGATCTACAATTGAATGACATGAAATTTTTTTTTTTTATTGTATAATATTATCTTTTTACGTGTATTATTATTATTAAGAATAGATACTATATCATGAATACAAGAAGGAAGGAGGTAGCAACTCGGTACAAAAGAATTGCTTTTTTAACTTGCTAAACAAAAAGGTATAAAAAATAATTTTATATATTTTCAGTTGAACCCTTTCCCCCATAAGTAAAAAAAAAAATGGGGGGCTCTAGAAACAAAAATGTTCTCAAAAGGGGGTGGTGGACAAAATAAGGTTGAGAACCTATGTTCTACAGCGTTCCAAATTTTTCGTAGTGTAGGCGACTCAATTGCCACGTCAGCCACACCTGTGATATAGAATGTAAAATTCGCTACAACTTTTGATTATGTAAATGTTGCCCGTTGCTACATCTATTTCGTTCATACACACCATTCTTTAAGAATTTATCAGAAACGTAAGTGCATTCGTTACTTACCACATTTTGTGTTGTTAATTTTACCGGACAATAACATGTCTATACGTTTGTAATGTCATTGTAAAACCTATAAAATTTCATTATTCAATCAGTAATTCATTATAATTTATTCCCAAATTACATAGAAATTATTGACTATCTGTACATTTTTTTCAAATTTATTTGACATAATATATTTTTTATAATTTATTTGTTAACTTGATTTATTTATATATTATATCATTATCGGCGTTTGTAGAGTAAGGATAAGATTTGTAGAAAAGAGGGTTGTTAAAGTTTAGACGATTAACAGAATGGTTTTATTGAAGCTCAAATGTAATGACATCTTATTTAAGCAAATTATTATGTAAATATCACTTTTGCAATTCCAAATTCAGCTTTCCCCCTTCCATAGATACTCCCGTGTCCGTGTGACAATGCTCTCGTGTGGCCATGAACCGTTATTAGTACGAAACTGCGCGCACAATGAGTGTCGCCAACATTCTTCACACATATACTCGCAGTTCTCGTCTTCTACCTGTATATAAATCACATAACTTTCATTGCAAAGTCTGTACAGTTTGGTTGTAGCTTGGCGACAGGTGGCTTGCTTCCATGCCATTGCTCTCTTTGTTTCTATTATTTATGATGCACACAATCTGTAAATGTCTTAAAAAGCTCATTAACCCCTCAGGCCTTGGATATATTCTGTCAGAAGGTCAGAAAATTTCCACTTTGCAATAAAGTCCAAATAAATGGAATATTTGAAATAAACATAATTTTTGAAAATTTTAAATTTTTAAAGTAAACATAAAAATATTTTTAAAGTAGCTCACCTTATGTTTTTTCTTACTAAAATTACTGGTAATGAATAAAAGAAAAAATACATCTTTCATTAGACAACTGTATTATAAGCTTTATTGTCACCTGACTTTTATTAGACAAGTGTATTACAAGCTTTATTGTCACCTGACTTTTATTAGACAAGTGTATTACAAGCTTTATTGTCACCTGACTTTTATTAGACAAGTGTATTATAAGCTTTATTGTCACCTGACTTTTATTAGACAAGTGTATTATAAGCTTTATTGTCACCTGACTTTTTTGTTGTTTCATAAAAAAATACAGTTTCATAAATTTTTCTCAAATTGAGGTTAGAAACTTTGGTTTTGTAGATGTGCACATTTTATTTTTTCTGTGGACTGAACCCATTTAGATCATATTTCTCACTATGACAGTAAGGGAGATAGAACGATTTCTATGAGACCTAAGTGAGCTGTTCCCAAAAGCGAACAAATTAGTTTGAGGGGTTATGTCAGCAAATTCAATTGAAATGTTTTTGGCAAACATCGAGAAATAAAGAAAAATTGTAAATAATTCAAAAGACTTATTCGGAAAAGTTGGAAAAAATGGTGTGTTTATCAAGCAATCAATGTGTAGGAACAAATTAATTTACATATTTTCAATTTCGTGCATCAGTTCATTTTTATTCACCAATGTAATAATTTATTTGGAGGCCTCAATGGTCGAGGGGTAATCGTTACATGTTCAAATCCCCGGCATGTAAGTAAATTTCATTTGATTATTTTCCTGTGTACATTTGTGGCACTTTCCAGGGTGGAAGATACCCTTAGTATCTCCCTGATGAAATACCACCATTCACAATTGAAACTTTGCTTGAAATGGCTTTGGCCGTGTTTGGTGACTAGATCTGAGTAACCAGGTTCTTCCCCACATTCTTCCTCCCCGTATCCTTCCCCTCTATAACGCCTTCAGCGTCACAAAATGCCCCAATTGGGGATGCCGTAGTCTCATTGTCCCCTCACAAAAAACTGTATGTTCAATGTTCACTCACAAAAAACTCCAGGAGGTTGGGAGCAGTTGGGACTCTTGTGCGGTATTCAGATGTATAATGAGTTGTATGGATGGCAATATGTAAAGAAAATTGTGTGTAGGATTTAAAGCAATTGTTATACTTTATTTACCTCTATTTGCTTTTCTTGAATACCTTATTTTTTTATGATTTTCATCAATACTTTAAATTCATCTCGTAAAAAACAATTTTCCTATATAAAAATGTAAATTTTTGCAATTCAATACACTGTCAATTAAAATAACATTGGTTTTCAAGTTTAATTTTTAGTGGCTTGTGATTTTTTTTTAAATCATACGTGTGTAGTAAAAAAATTTTTTAAATATATTTAAATAAATTTTTATCACTTCTGAATTGTCTTTATTTTGACTATAGAAGATCAAAAGATAATTTTCAAATTGTATTTAAAAAAAATAAAATTTTGCAGTTTGTTCTTTGCATTGCTTTTACTGTAATTGTAGCCTGGGGGAAGAATGAGCAAGGTACAAACTTTTCAAGTCCCTAATAATTTTTATAAAACTGTGTGAAAAATAATGTCAGATTTTGGATGCCTAAGTCACTCAAATAAAACATCTAATCTGAAATCAAATTAGTTTTTTTTACAGTTTTTCAATTATTATTGTTTTTAACAATTCTTGTAACCTCATATTTTATCTTCCCAGGCATTAGTATATTTTTAATTAAAGGAACATTTTTTTAAATTATTAGATTTAGTGGTGTCAGATATAATGTTATTATATATTATGTAGGTATTAAGGTTATTCATAGGAAATAAGAATTATTAATGATGGTTGAATTGTAATTATTATCACCAAACACACAATGAAATGTTCTGGGTACTTTAGTATACTGTATACTGTGACAATACAATGTAAAGCTGCCCAAATTGTAAGTCTTACATAGTCAATTTAATTTCTTTTACATTGACAATATGTGTATTATAAAAACTGTAGTACCCCTTCTAACAGAGTTGGTTTGTATATTGTGTGTTTATATACAAAGTCTATGATGCATGTATTTTCACTACAACCCCTGGAGCGTTTTTGGCCACATTTTTCCCAATTTGCAAACACCCTCGAGCATTTGCTGGCCAAATTTTGGCCATTTTGAAGCGATATTTTAAAACATTTATTGGAATTATTTCAAAAGTTCAAACATGTTACTTCCATTAATCATAAATAAAACTTAGTGGTTTCACTTTTTTACAAGAGATGTTTCAAATCTCTTCTAAGTTATTTGTTATTGAAATTTTGCAAACTAAAATTATTGAAATATTTTTTCCTAAAATTTTTATTTGTCATTGTCAACTAGGCCCCACAGGTAACACGCAGAAGTCTTAGGCCCTCCGTTCATGGAGATACTTACAATCTACGTAATTGTGACGCAACCACAAGTACCCTGCTAATATACTACTTTTTAAAGCTGTTCTCCGTACACGGCGCTACCCGAAATATACCGAACTTGATCATTTTTAACACAATGTCAAGCAATGTCAAATAACTTTTTTTCCAACATCAATCTATGCCTTCTCCACTAAATCCTTTCTTACATATTCTGGTAAAGTAATTCTGGTAAACACACATTTTTTTCCACTTCCAGAACAAATCTAGCATTACTTCCATGATCCGACGCCATTTCTGTCAAACGTCAAACGAATAAGTATCAGACACAAATGATGCGATGCGTCGCGTGTGATCAGCAATGTGGGTATTGTGTTACTGATTGGAAACCGACGGACCAGCAAAATCGCCGTGTAAGGGCACCAGCAAAATCGTACGGGGGGTACTTACGATCGGCGCGTACGATATGCTCACGAGGACCGAGTAGCTTGTAAGTAGCGTCATGTACGGAGGTATTTAGTATTTAATATTCTCCAAATGGCTACTGCATGCATTGTATAAATAATGTGCGGAATTCACGCATTTATAAAAGTTTTTTTTAATATTTTTTTATGAATCCTAAAAATATGGAATAAATTTTCAAATGTAGGTGCATTTAATAACTCTCCAACACTATAAGTAATTTACATGTTTCGATATTAAAATTCGGAGGTATGATTTTTAAAAGAGGGCAGGAAATTTTCTAACCGAACACTCAAGGCTGAAATTGATTATATACTAGTTGCAGAACGCTCCAGGGGATAACCACAAGGATAAAAAAAAAACAGAGTATTGGTGTTTGTCCATCATACATAGAGACATCGTAATGGTATTTATTGTAAGGATATTATTATCAGATAAATATTGTAATTCTTATTGCAATTGTACTAAGTATTCTGAAAATGTTCTGTTATGCTTATTACATATAACTGTTATAATTCTGACAATGTTATGTTATACATTTTCACATGTAGCAAACACTTTGTGGGCATACATAATCATACAATAACAATAAAATAACTTGTTTGTTTGGATACCACTTCATTATATATCTTTAATATATTAACCAACCAGTTT
Organism: Limnephilus rhombicus; assembly: GCA_929108145.2. Lineage (NCBI taxonomy): Eukaryota > Metazoa > Arthropoda > Insecta > Trichoptera > Limnephilidae > Limnephilus > Limnephilus rhombicus. The sequence goes on from OV815288.1 coordinate 23,758,672, forward strand.
CGATTCAACCTGAACCTTCAACATATTATATGAATATTATCTGAATTCAACATACAACCTGAACCTTCAACATATTATATGAATGTAATCTGAATTCAACATATAACCTGAACCTTCAACATATTTTATGAATATATAATATGTTTTCGTACACCCCTGATGAAGGTTCAGGTTGGTTAATATATTAAATACTAGCAGACCCGGCCACACGTTGCTGTGGCTAATGAAACACAACGCCATTACCCAACCTTTATTAAATCCACACCACCCGCTTTCCAGCTGCCCGCTGCCTGAATTGAATATTTGAATTTCTCAACTTTTCTCTACTATAATAAGCATGTTTTTATACATATAAACCTTCCTCTTGAATCACTCTATCTATTGGTGAAAACCGCATGAATATCTGTTGCGTAGTTTAAAAGATCTATGCGCACATACATTTTGAGCGACTTCATCAAATAAAATAATTCAAATCAAATACCTTCTTACTCTAGGACATATTTTTTCCAATTTATTCCGTAGAACGAATTTCAAAAGTGACTATAGTACGGCCCGCCAGCCGTTTTAAATTGCACAAAAATATGTTTTCTTTGAATTTCTCGGCTTTTCTCTAATATAATTTGCATGTATTATACATATAAACATTCCTCTTCAATCACTCTATCTATAGGTGAAAACCGTATGAAAATCCGTTGCGTAGTTTAAAAGATTAACGCGCACATAAATTTTGAGCGACTTCATTTTATACTATGTAATGATGTGGTATTCATTTAATAGAGTGGTATTCAAAGAAAGTTATTTTCTTGTAATTATTATATTATACACATAATAACTGTAACCATTCTAACAATTTTCTGGTATTCCAATGGTTACTTTTATAAAATATTTGTTATCTTAAGAATATTATGTGTAACTATTCTGAGAATGTTCAGTTTTTGTAAATACACAAATATGTACTGTTAAATGGTACCGTAAAACAAACTATTCAATGAAAAGTGTATTGTGATTGTAACAATGCTCTGTTATACATTTTGTACATTCTGAAAAAAACGTTACGATACCTATGCGTATATTGTGGCTATAAACACTTTGTAAAATAATAATGTTACTCCAACTCTGTTATCGTATGCATATTGTAACTAACAATTCTTACAATGTTATGGTGTACTTAGATAACATATTTCATAAAACCCCCTGAAATGGTATTGTAATACACACTCTGTAATGGTATGTGTACATATTGTAACTGTAACCATTCTGAAAATGTTCTTTAGTGGTACATACATGTTTTAATTGTAACCATTTTGATGGCGTTCTGTAATGGTACACATATTGTAACTGTAATTATTCTGACAATGTTCTGTAATGGTATGCATATTGTAACTGTATTATTTCTGACAATGTAACAGTGTAGGAATTACAAGCTATGTTACGGTGGTAAGTACGGTATGTAGATGGTATTTGTAATCATCCAGACAATATAATGGTATTGGTGACGTTACATACGATGCGATGGTATGTGTATGTATAGCATAAGGTATTTGAAAGGGGATCGAATGCTGAGAGTAAAGAAACACTCTCAATTACTTAAAATATAGCACCACAAGACAAACGTGGTGTGAAAAATGTGATAGCTTCAAACTTTGGAGATTTACGGCTTGCAGAATTTTAAAACACATAAATAAGAGTATATTATCTTTCTGTCTATTTGGTAAACAGTAAATTAATCATATTTTGAAGCGGAGAAAGTTGGAAAATATGTTAGTGACATCTCCAAAAAATTTTTAAAAACACAATTAAAAACGACCGAGACAGTATTTCTTCCTTCGGGGTGTAATCAAATTAGAAAAAATATGACATTTCAGCAGCACATCACAACAGCGATGATAATTATGTGAATACAGTACAAGAGTCTCAACCGTCCAGAGTCAGTGGTATGTATTACAAATTTGTGTTTTAAAATTCTGCGACGGTGAATGTCCGAAACGCGAGCCGACAACGAGTACCTTGAATCTGCTTGAGGTCATATCTAGTTGAAGACGGAGCAACAAGGCGCAAACACCTGTGATATTACTATGCGGCTGACCGGCCAAAGCAACTAACAAGACTAGAGTGGACAGCCAACGTGAACTAGCAAACGTACGCTCGTCTCGTAGGAAGGCTGCCGCAACTTTTGTATGGATTATAATATATTACCAATCATGTTTATAATACAGACCATTTTCTTTACATTTTTTTATAAATGCTGATTTATTTAGCACCATTTTGATATAAAATCATCTCAAGGGCGCTTTACGTTGATTATTTTATGGTGTAGCCTTTTCTAAACAGTGTGTTTTTAAATTACTTTAAAAGTTTTCAAAGCCATTTTTGACTTCAGATTAGGGGATGTTATTCCAAGAATGCGAACCCAGAGTGTTGGATATTCTGTACTTCCCAGTATTCATATGAGAGTGTTCAACTAATCCACTTGACACATCAGACTTGGCCGACCTAATTGCTAGTTGCCTCTGAGTAAAATTGTCCCTCACACAGAGATCAGTCGGTGCGGGCCCGTTCGGTGTATTATTATAAAGGGGGTTTTTTATAGAGGTATACAAATTCAAAATGAAAAAAAAAAACACATTAAAATAATGTTAATTTTTTTTTTACAAATACAAATTCAAAATGAAAAAAAAAACACTTTAAAATAATGATAACTATGATATTGGCTTTATTTAATAGATAATTTTATGCCATTATTGTTCAAATATGATTTCGGGCATACGAGCGCCACGGTTAGCTCGAATGAAGCGCAATTGTGAAGTCCATTGGCAATAACACTGCGAATGTTGACTTTAAAAAATGGTCCCACGTCTCTGGTTTATCAGCATAGACTAGTGACTTCGCATACCCCCAAAGAAAGTAATCTAATGGTGTGAGATTTAACGATCATGGAGGCCAGTTTGCAGACCCATTATGTGAAACTATGCGCTCACCAAATGTTTCCCGCAATAATTGATGGTGGCATCCGCCGTGTTTTGCACATTTTTTCAAAATTTGCACAATTTGCAAGCGCTATTCTGACGTCAGTCTATTCATGGTGAGATTGCAAAACATATCGACTATAAACCAACTGTCAAATTGACAGTCTGTAGTAGCAATGTTGCCAGTTTAAAAACAACAAAAAAAAACATCCTTTATATAGCAAGCACCTACTTTAAATAATAGTTTCATTCGCTAGCCACATAATTAGTTCGGCAACACTAGCTGCTAGTTTCTCAGCCTCCACTCGATACCTCAGATGGGTATTTTGTCATTCTCCAGAGAAAATTTCAGAGCAATTCTTCTTCTTCTTCTTGTGCCCTGTCCGTTCAACGGACGTTGGCTATCATGTTGGCTATGCGGACTTTGTTTACTGCAGCCCGGAACAGCTCCACGGTAGACTGGCCATACCACTGTCTCAGGTTTTTCAACCATGAGGTTCTCCTTCTTCCAGGGCCCCGTCTTCCGGCAATCTTTCCCTGCATTATGAGATGCAGGATCTCATACTTCTCTGGATGTCTCATCACATGTCCAAGATATTGAAGTTTTCAGAGCAATTCAGACAATGTTAATTTTTAACCTCTTGAACGCCAGTTATTAATAAAGGATACATTAAAAAAAACATTTCTCTGAATATAACCATTTTTATATAATTTTGGGGAAACTGTGCAAATGGTAGATTACATACTATTTTTATAAATACATAAACACATTATCTTGTAAGTAGGTAATGTACAATTTACAATTACATCATTTTGCAAAACACAATTAAGTTATTACGAAAATAAAATCAGCTGAAAAGTTGCAAAAATTTAGCATCGGCCATCAAGAAGTTAATATAATTAAAAGAAGACCCTACAATATTTTCATAAAAATATATAGTCCCTTTTGCAAAAATAACAATAACAAGGCGTAAGCAACGCAAAAGGCTGTCGGAATGTATAGGCACCAATACACAATCCTGAGTACCTGTTGTCTCATCTCTATTTCAGATTATCTGTTCAATGGTGAACCTAAATGAAACACAATAAAGTTCGCGTACATCATTTTTGAGGGAGATTTTTTTCTTCGACAAATTGATAAGAGCTGTATAAAACATGAACTGGTAATTCGATTAAAGTTAAAACTATTTTCACCTGTCACCTAATTTCAAGCCTAATATTTCTGCGATGACAGTTTTGTAATGATAAAACACAGAGTATTCGTGTAACGATAATACTCGTGAATGAAAACATCCACCAAACATTGCGGCAGCCTCCAAAACTGCCTGAATGTCAAAATAGTATGGCATGTTATACTTAGAAATATATTTTAATATCGTGCTCGTTTATCGGCAAACTAAAGAAGGTTGATAACGAATGCTGACATATTTAATACCTAAAACATTCCTCACGAAAGGTTTTAAGAACGGCCGTAACCTGCTGTATTTATTCAAAAATATATATGTATATTTTACAAAATTATGTGTAAGTACATTATTTTTTAATCATTATTATTTCGGTCTGTCCGTCTACGATTTTATTTAATTATTTTTCAAAATGACAAATTTAAGGTTTTTTTTACACTTTTTTATCAAAAAGATACATTTTTTTTCATCAAAAAGAGGCATGGTTTAATTAAATATCTCGATCTCATTTTTAAAAACTAAATACAGCAGAGTTACAGATCGATTGATTGAAAGTGGCTGATTGATTGGTAGTCCACGCAAAGCCAATGTGATAAGTTCGGCATTTTAACCCTTCTGCGTCTCAGACGAAATCCCTAAACTAACAACTTGAATATTGTATGTGCAAAATGTTAACTGAAAATACAACATATAGACTGTTATCCAAGATTATATAATACGGAGAATGTTGTGGCGACGTGTAATTTGAAAATAAATATTTCCAAAATGTAAAAAGTTTTTTATTAATTTCATATAAGTTGAAATTGATCAATTTTTGTTGTTGTCTTTTTTTTTTAATTTAAGTTTTGTAATTTCTTCCAAAATTGGCTCTACTCAGTTGAGTGTTACCAAAGTTACGAGAAAAATCTGGAACTACAATCCTGAATTCGAATTTCTCCAATTCGATTCATAAAAATTGTATCTCACTCAAAAGAACATATTTTTGGTGACTGGTAAAAAACCATGGATATTTTTAAAAAAAATCATGTGGGTATTATACAACGTGTCCGGAAACTCGTAGTACAAGCGGGAAACTGGTGAATCTACATCACGTAGAGAACCCAAAAAACTTATTTTTTTTTATCTGAGCATTTCGATTTTAATATTATTTTTTTTCTATTTTTCCATTTTTTCGGCAACTAAAGGATTAAATTTTTGTTTTGAGTTCTGTTTACCCTTCGATGCATTTTATAAGGCATTACACAGCTGAAATCAACCCCCTAGTGAAAAAATTTTTCAAATTTAACCAAAAAAAATTCCAACTTCGGACCCGATTTACTCGAAAACGAAAGCTCAAATCAAAAAAGTTATATCACAATTCGACTCCGAATGTGATGTAGATTTACCAGTTTCCCGCTTGTACTACGAGTTTCCGGACACCGTGTATATTAAAATATTCCAATAATATTACAGCTCTTGTGTGAGACTAGGTTAACCTTCCCCATACTAATCCAGAAATCCCGCAATCCCAAATCCCGTGTACCGAAGGGGGTATTAGTTTTTCCCTGCTCGTATATATCGCAATACATTCGTTTGGAGTGGCATGTTCTCAAGGATCTGGTCTGGCGCAGAATGTGGCCGGTGCCCTCACAAGGTTCGCCTGAAGAATACTCGCGTGTGCTTTCTAATTATTTTTAAATAAAAATATTTTTTAAACAATTGCAAAACCTACTGTTCTTTATTTTTCATTTAAACTTAAAAGCATTTTCGATAAATTATTAAAGAAAATATTTTTAACATAACAATGATAATTTCTTTGCATATGTAGATAACTTATGCAAATATTCATTGAAAAATAATTTCAATTTGAGAAATTTAAGCTTATCTGTATATTTATGAAGTCATCCAATGAAAATGTATAAATATATATAAGAGACTTATTGAAAATGTATAAATATATAGAAATTACATTTTTCAGCTAGAAAACCGAAAAAGAGTGTAGTTAGTATAGTAAAGGAAAGGGAAAATGCTTTATGGTAAGTAAAGCATTATTTTAGCAGTGCGGTTTCTAAGGACTTGATCTTTTGCGGCGAGATAAATTCAATTGAACATTCAGCTGGAGGGAAAGCAGTCCATAAATGCTAAAATACAATAATCAAATAAGGAACTGCAGTCTAATTTTTTTAATGAATAACTGCATTTTTATTTTTAGAGTTAGTTATAGTTAAAATAATTGTAAAAGTTTTAATTTTTCAAGAATCCCCCGAAAACCACCGTATGTGTAGTGAAGTGACGTCATCACTCCCGAAAAGTTACTACAAGATCGGGCAATCAGCTGTTCAACTGGCGCCATTTTGAAATTCAGAGTTCGTAGTATTCTCCCTAGAGTAGCATTACTATTTTTTTTGTGCAGTAGTTTTTGAATATTTTCAATAATAGAGATAAACTAATAAGAGATACCTTTATTTTTTAAACTGAATTATTTAGGCTTAAATAATGTTTAAATAAACATAACAACTAAATCTCTACAAACAGTATGTAAATAAAAGAATAAGATGAAACGTTGTTAATACGATGGCTTGTGTCATACCTACATTCCCATACAATGACTTTACGGTGTTCAGTGACGTCATCACTAAACATTTAAAAAATACCAACTTGACGGCGTGTTTCTATGACACGATTAAAAATGGACTTTTTAATAATTTTTTAAAAACTCTGCTTTTAATATTATTATATAAACCTTATATATTCAGTATCAGCGTTTATTGGTCTATCTCTATATGAACATATTTTTTTAAAGCCATAATATTTTTCACTGGAGTTCCTTATTAGCATGAGCAGGTAACATTGTTTACAATTCAATTTTTAACTTCGCTATGACAAGCCTAAATAATAATTAAGGCTAATAATTTTATACAGTAATTAAAATAACACAAAATAATACAGTCATTGAAATAATAATATTGTTACATTAATGTTTCTTATTGGGTATCTACTAACCTGACTAGCGATTCCGTATTTTTTGTGAGATCGTTATTGGATAACGGACATTATTTCCTGTCAGATTTGTGTAATTTTTATGGCTGTCATTTGCTTTTTCTACATACAAAGTACATTAAATGAATAAATAATCACACATACTTGCAGGAATTCGTGTTTAAATCAATCTAAACTAAAATATGTGACAGTGTAAAAATCACACAAATCTGACAGGAGATAACGTCCGTTATCAAGGCGGAACGTGCCCCCGTGCCCCCCCCAGAAGGTATTTTTGTGTACTGTGGAGATTCCATCATAGTACAGAAAACTGTCTTTATTAATCATTTAATTTTTCTATTGTTTTGTCACTTTCATAAACCTTCCTATACATACTTGAACTTGTAGAAATAAACTTGAAGTATGATACTTCAAGTTTATTTCTAACAGTAATTGTTGATTTTTTTCCCGTCCGCCCCTTATTCCCCTCCCAGAAAAAAATTCTGGATCCGCCCTTGTCTGTTATCCAATAACGATCCCATAAAAAATACAGAATCGCTAGGCTGAAGGAGGCTAGTACAGAGATTCATAGAGAATGTATTTAAAAATATTTTCTACGAACTTTGGGCGAGTACATTACAAAGCAGGGTCTCCTCCGACCGAAAACATGAACATTTGCTTACTCATTACTAGGGCTCGGATAAATATGTATTAAAAAATTAAAATATGTACGTATAATATGGACTTGAGGGAGCGGGCCGGATCGGCAGAGACGGGACGATAAATAAAAGACGGCAAGTCGAAGTCTTTATTTGTAGCTACGTAGCAGGGTCGAAGCGGAGCGGAGTGACGGTAGTGCCGTTAGTGATGCTGCTGCGTGATGAAGGTCGGAGACTACGGCGGTGAAGATCACTGGTCTTCAGGGAGCCGGCGTGTTGCTCTACACCATGGCGGTGTAGAAGTGACCTTGGTCCAGGCAGTCGATCGTCGTCGTGCTGATGAGATATGGCAGCTGTGTGTCCTTTGAGTCGGCACACACACGTGACGCAGGAAGGAACCTTGAGAGGCGATGAGGATGATCTCTGGCAGCGGAACGCGATGGGTTTCGATTTGCCAGAGAACGGGTTGCATCCCAAGCAGAAAGCACGGCGGGCTTTATGTGCTGTGGACGGAGACATCTCATGTCGAGGCGCGAATGGGCCGGACAGCGGATGGTGGTTGGAGAAGGAATCCTCGAAGGTGTTGGTAAAGTTCCTGGAGTCACACTGGACAAACGTTATTCACTTGTTGGGAGATGGGCAGCCCGCGTGGGCCGATATGGCGTAGCGGCACTGATCGGACCGTTGCTTACTCGACCGATGAATGAAGACTAAGGTACTGAGACTGAGCGGGCGAGCGGATCTGCTGCTTATATAGCCGCGGCGAGTAATTACTCTCACGGTAGGTAATGCTGGGTGAATTCACGAAAAGCTGAGATATCGCTCGAACCGTCTGCGGGCATTTGTATTGCACAGCCACACGTTCTAGGCCTTTCGCATAAGTGGCGGAATTATTCACCGCTGTAGGTAGGTGTACCAGCCGGTGCGCGGTACCTTACGCTGTAGGTATTTCGTAGTGTGCTTCTAGCGCGTTCGGTGGAGTCCAGTGGCGGCGCAATGGATTCGGCAAAAGTGGCCGCCACACACCCCCTTCCCAGTGTACGGAGTACAGTTGAGGGACGATGATGCCAGGAGTCGCAGGGAAGCCGGGTTAATGCTGCTCGTCGGTGCGTCCATGCTCTTGCACCCTACCGATTCCCTCATTTTTGCAGTGTTACCGGATGCGCCGTGGTAACACACATGTCAGGATGCTGTAAAAAATGTAAAATATGGATAAAATAAGAATATCTTTAATATTTAACATTGGTTATTGTGAAAAATTACTATGCAGTAACAGTTACATTAAAAAAATTATAAAAAGATGGCGAAATGTTCAGGTAATTCAAATAAAAAAAATTAAGTTTTATTCATCTTCCTCTAAATCTGTCTTATTAAATTGATTGCAGGACCCAATCACATGCTTTTTAAAATTATCGAAATTAAAACTTTGTCGACTTGGTCTAAATATAGTCTTAATTTGGCTGAAAGATATTTCCACGTCACATGATGTAATGGGAGCGTACTTAAAGACGCCTAGTTCCGAAATTGTGTAAGGCACGTCTGCAATACCCTCAAAGCTTCTGCTCAGAACTTCATTAATTGTTTTTAGGGTATCAAATCCTTTATTTTTGTCAAAAATTTACTTTAGTTTTGGTTTAGCTATTTCAGCAACAGGGCCTTACGCTTCAGAAACTTTTTTTTCTATTCCTTCAATAATCTTCAGGTTTTCATTTAGCGATGTTGAGGGATTTTCTAGTGCTTTTATCTTGTGAGATAAAAAGCAATAATTGCTTTTTATATAGGCCAAATCATTAAAAAGAGAAGAATCTTCAAGAAGTTCTTTTGAGGCTAAAATACTTGCAGAATCGTCATCCAATTGAGAAATAATTTTTCTGATTTCATTAAAATACTCGGCCAAGTATTCATCAATACTTTTCGTTCAATAATTAGTGATTGGCTTGGGAAATCTTCGATATTTTTTATTTTTATTTTTATTTTAAATACATAAACGGCTATACTGCCTTTTATAAATAAACATATAATAGAGTACAAAAGTAAGAAAAATAGTATCATTACATAATAGTAGTTTTAAACTTTAAAATAACATACAATTATTTTGTGTATCACAACAAAAAATAACAAAAAAGAACAATGAGAAATATCACATTTCATTTCAACATGTCCATATTGCGTATATAAAGTTACATTATGGAAAAATAATTTTTGAGTGCATGTTTATATTGCGCTAATTTTAAGAAATAAATGTCGCCGATGTTAGCATATTCATTTCCCAAAATGTGTAATCGACTGATTGGTGAGTAATAATGTGATAATGTATGTGTGTTATAATAGTAGAACGGTAGAGTCAGTCTATTGTTAGCGCGACCAGGGCAATGAAATCGTATTAGTTCTATTAAATCAGGGGTATCCAAGACCGAGTGAATTATTTTATATAATATTAATAGATCACAGATTTTTCTGCGATCTGATAAATTTACGAGATTAGTCCAGTTTAATAACAAATTATAGTCCACGGATTCTCTTGGAATACCTAATTTAAAATTAATATACCTAAGGAATCTATGCTGGACTTTTTCAATCGCTTGAATATGGATATTGTAATGTGGAGCCCAAATCGTAGAATTATATTCTAAAATGCTTCTCACTAGCGTTATGTATAAAATGCGAATAGTATCAATGTTACAAAATTGTTTTGTTATTCTAATAATAAATCCTAAAATCTTCATTGCTCTATTAATAATATTATTTATATGGCTAATAAATGTAAGTTTTGAGTTAAAAATAATACCTAGAGGTAAGTATATTTTTCCAATTTGAAACGCAAAGGTTGGTTATCCTTGGGCATTTTGAAATTAAACTGATAGGTATCTAGACAGTAGTAGTAGGTGACTTGAGTACGTAAAAATAAAAAAAACGCGCAAGCAACACGGCAGGAATGTCGCTCGTCGTTGATGATCGCCGGCTTACTGTCAGTGTCAGTGTGGCGCCCGTCCGCCTGCGCACCGCCCGCATTGGCCTCTGGGCGCCGCCGCGCGGAGAGGAAAAGAATAAAAATCAAATTACGATGAATAATACGCGAGAGAAATGAAACGCTCGCGGCCGTGTGGTGGCAAGAATGCAAACACGTAAAATTATATCAATTTTTGTGAACTAACTCATGTTTTATGATATAAAAATCGAAAATATGGATGATTGTGATATTTTTTGTAAAATATGGACTTAACCATGAAATAAGGAAAATAAAAATTAGTTTTTCACTATCTATATATGATAATCTAGGTAGAGAACACATACAAGACTGAAAATCGTGTAAATTAAAAATATTTATTTACATATTAATTCCGGGCCCTACTCATTACTATAAACATTAGCAATGGGGGCCTGGCCTTACTGCAGACACATACAAAATATGCAAGGCCACGCCCCTATGGGCCATTTTTATAGTAATGTGTAAGCAAATGTTCATGTTTTATGTCGGAGGAAACCCTGCTTAATGTAAAGGTGTTGAAATTGGATTTGACTAAGACGAATATTTAAAAAAAAAAGTGAGTATAATACATGTTATTAATTTAGATAGGAACGACAAAGACAAAAATAAAAAGTACAAGATAAAATGCTATTAATTTAGAAGGGACAAAGATGAAAAAAAATGTTGGCAATCCTCGGCTAAGACAAATAATTTAACAATCTTTTTAAAATTTCTTAAGAATTTTTCGAAATTAGAATTACTCATTTAAAAAGTTATAACCATTTTAGTGTTGCGGTTTAGACGGAATCTAAATAGAACAAAACTTTAAACACATTTTTACCGAAACTACTTTTTTCGAGACGGTTGACACGATATTTCAAGTTCTACTGAAACAATTTACTTGAAATTTGGTGTGAGCCTTCTCTATACATTACTCTATCGCCCTTACCAGAATTATAACAAAATTTTATTTTTTATTATTATTAAAAAATTCGGAAGAGTCAAAAAAACTGATAAAAAATGCTTTTTTATTTCAGACAGCTGTCATTTTGCCAAAAAAAATATTTTTGACTTTTCCGTTGTACGGGCCATAGCAGCATTTGTTGGATTAAGAATTATTTTTTTCTGATTACTATGTAGGTAGGAGGGTTGCAATCGTGTCAACCATGGCACGCCATTTTTTTGAGACCCCTACTTCAACACCCTGGTAAAATAAGGCTGGGTTTAAACTCGTAAGTTTTTTCCAGTAAATCGCTCTTGTAAGCGATTTATGGCCAAATTATCAATGTAAACGACACCAAAAGTCACTTAAGGTGATACTTTACGTCACGTACGTTATAATCTAGGCATTCACAGATGGCGCCAATGGAATTATTATAGGTTTTTAATACTTTTTTCATGTTATGATTAAAATATTACGGTAATTTATTTGTTTGCGCCCGTACATATTTAATATGAATATAAATAAATAGTTTTGTCCATAAACAAACCCGAACCTTCCAAGAAAGGCAGAAAAATTCACTTTTGTATCGGTGACTCAATCCAACATTGTATTTTTCAGCCTTTCTTGAAAGATTTGGATTTGTTTATGGACAAAACTATTTATTTATATTCATATTAAATATGTATGGGCGCAAAAAAATAATAGTAGAAAACTTGGCTAACTTATCCGATTTGTAGTCACCGTTCTCAAGTTCGAGTAGGTATAGAATAGTAAGCTCCCACTTTATAAGGAAATAAATCTTAAATTGGAATTCGAAAATATACATATTCCTATGGCCTATGGGTAAGCTATCAAGAGGATGGTGAAATACTTCCATATGACAGTAATAATTAATTAACTTACAGGTACGGACTCCGTGGCAGTACGTCCATATACTGCCTTGGCCGCAATGATGGCCAGGGCCCTTTCCTCCAACGGAGTCAAGGGCTGTGCCTGGCTGGGGCCACCTCCGCTCTTCATCATCTCCGATCGCAAGCCAGATGCTTTTTTTTTGACGCCATTTCTCTGATCCCTCCATGTCTGAAATAAAGAGATATTTTTGTACTACAGAAAATATAATAAAATTCAAAGAATGTAAATATAAAATTTTTATTTCAATCCGTAATCCAATTGAAGTCCGTACCTCATTGCAATAATAGAAACATAATATTGGTAATAATATAATGAGTGCAGACCTATTGCCACTTGTCGCCACTCTTCGTGCACCCCAGCTCCATAGCATTCAGGTCGACCGCCAGGGAAGACCACGCCAATTCGTTATTGATGCGGCCATCGTTTCCCTGCTGCCGCCCCGAAGTCATTGTCGGTCTCTCTTCCAGCCGACTAATCATCATCTCCAGCTGTCCGCTCGTCGCACGGCTCCTACTAGACATCTGTTGAAGAAATAGGAGCTTAATTTAAAAAATTGTTTCGTTAAATTAACTTTAATACGTATCTCAATGGCAAATCTACACCTGTAGAACAATTGAATATTTGGGGACGAAAAAACCGCTAACCGCCGCACTTTTAGGCAAAGATTATTGGAAATTATACTTCATTTCAAAAATTAGTACAAGAAACAACTATTTATGTACAAAAAAATAAGTTTTTAGGTTAATTTTGACAAACTACCCAATTCATGCGAATTTGAATTGAAACGAAATTTTGCAAACGTCAAATCCTTGGTATACAACTTTAAACATACATTAGAGGATAAATAATCATACATTTTTACAGTATTTCGTGTTTTAAACTACTAAACACCGGCGAAGTTAGCATTGAATGCAATCAAATTGACATTTTGACAACCATAGAAAATTACACAAAATTGCACAAATCTATGCACAAATCTGACAGCACATCTCGTATGATATCGTTCTCGTATCACAATAATTACGGAATCGCTCGGCTGATTTTGGTGCCACAAACACTGTTTTTAGAGAATTAAGCCTCGATGACACACGGCTTGTTTACAAGCTACTAACTACTTAGTTTAAAAGCGGGAAAATCGGCGAGTGAGATTGTCATGATGACACACAAAACTGTCCACTCGCTCAGAAGCGTAGGAAACTGAGGCCGCTGCTAGCGCCAGTAACAAGAATAACGAAGCCTGCGTGAACTAATTCTTCAGATGTTTGACAGTCGAAATCAGCTGTTTATCGGAAGCCATGTTGGAAACATAAATAAACCAATCACGAGCAAGCGTGTAGGCGAGTAGGAATAAATTCGGTGTTTGGGCTAAATTCCTAAAAAATAAAACTAGTTATTTTTATACTAATTTGGGGTCGGGGAATCCGAATCTGAAAGAATTAGGCGGCGGCAAGCAATATTAACTGAATTACACGACTTTAAAAAATTTTATACACATACAGGAAAATAGCCATTTTGGAAGCATTTTGATTCCTAGAAAATCAAACTAGTTATTTTTATACTAACTATGGGCCGGGGAATCCGAATCTGAAAGAATTAGGCGGCGGCAAGCAATATTAACTGAATTACACGACTTAAAAATTTTCTATACACACACACATGAAAATAATCATTTCGGAAGTATTTTGACACACGTAGTACAAAGATCATACAAACACAAGAAATATACAAAAACATGTGCCGGCAGTGTTACCAGCTCTCAAAAATATTTATCCCTATATCAATATGATAGGTTTGTGTAACATGGTTTGTGCCCCTTTATACCGCCTGCTCGCGTCCCTAACCTAACACTAGGTTTGTGTAACATGGTTTGTGCCCCTTTATACCGCCTGCTCGCGTCACGGCAAAAAAACATCCCTGTTTTCAAGTAGTTTAGCGGCTACGCTAGGTTTGTGTAACATGGTTTGTGCCCCTTTATACCGCCTGCTCGCGTCACGGCAAAAAAACATCCCTGTTTTCGAGTAGTTTAGCGGCTACGCTAGGTTTGTGTAACATGGTTTGTGCCCCTTTATACCGCCTGCTCGCGTCACGGCAAAAAAACATCCCTGTTTTCGAGTAGTTTAACGGCTACGCTAGGTTTGTGTAACATGGTTTGTGCCCCTTTATACCGCCTGCTCGCGTCACGGCAAAAAAACATCCCTGTTTTCAAGTAGTTTAGCAGCTACGCCGGGTTTATGTAACATGGTTTGTGATACAAAAGTGAGTAAAATTTATAAAAAATAAGTACTTAAAATATAAACATGTTATTTTACGTTATTAATATTACTGCTTAATGGCAACACTTAATTTTGTGTGGTAAAAACATCTATGTTATCTTGTTTTTCTATGATCTTTGTACTACGTGTGTCAAAATACTTCCGAAATGATTATTTTCATGTGTGTGTGTATAGAAAATTTTTAAGTCGTGTAATTCAGTTAATATTGCTTGCCGCCGCCTAATTCTGTCAGATTCGGATTCCCCGGCCCATAGTTAGTATAAAAATAACTAGTTTGATTTTCTAGGAATCAAAATGCTTCCAAAATGGCTATTTTACAGTATGTGTATAAAATTTTTTAAAGTCGTGTAATTCAGTTAATATTGCTTGCCGCCGCCTAATTCTTTCAGATTCGGATTCCCCGACCCCAAATTAGTATAAAAATAACTAGTTTTATTTTTTAGGAATTTAGCCCAAACACCGAACTTTAGCCGGCGAGTAAAGTTGACGACCTTTCAACTTTTTTTCGTAGATTGTCAACAATCTGCTAGTTGCTGCTAGTTAGCAAGTGACACGATGACACTGGGCGAGTTTACTAACAGATAGTGAATTTCCTAGATAGTAGCTTGTAAACTAGCCGTGTGTCATCGAGGCTTTACAGTATAAGTGGATCGCAGATTTTTAATTTATGTTTTTACTTCGTGTATCCCAAATCCGGTAATATCCATTTCTTGAAGTATTGAAATGTATGCCGCGTCACGTTTTGGTTTTAATCTATAGTCTATAGACTGTAAGTCCCATAAACATGGGTGAGATTTTTTATATATGAATGAATTTTAACGTCGTCTCGTCGTCATAAAAATCGCGCGAAACGGTAACGTGATGCGATCGACAGTGGCGAGTACGAAGCGAGTGCATGTTTATACCAGCCGAGTGGACCAGCGAGTCAGTGCAGGGGTGTGCACTCGGCAGTAGAACATTGGAGGGGACCCCATCACTTTCCCAATGGCGTTATAAGGAAACATATATTATGGTTTCCTCCTTCACCGCACACGTCAAGGCTCTACTTTTTTTTGAACGAAGCTACATTTATTTGAACGACACCCTCCAATGTCCATGCATACGGGGTTAGTAAGCAGTATGCAAGTACTTACATTAACATTATACAAAAGATAAATAGAAGTAGCAGCCTGTGGAATAATTTTTCTGAAATAGGTAACATCAAAAATAGAAAATAGTGTTAGTAAAGAAAAAGAGAAATAAAAATAACGGCTATGACCAGTCGAAGAAACCTTCTGTAAATAAAATAAGTAATGAGGAAAAAACAGTTATATGATTATGTTATGTAAGTAATTACTATAATAGCGGAAAGAAAATAAAGTAACTATATAAAAAGAAAAGTCAGAGAAGCAGCAGTAGAACAGGGTCCGAGTGACTGTCTCGCCCTTTTACTCGGCCTAGCGCTGGGCCGAGTACTCGGTGATGTGTTTACACGTACCAAGTACTCGGCCGAGAGCACTGTCTCGCCCATCTGCTAGGTCTATGTGATCACATTACTATTAATTCCAACTCTGTGTATTACTCTGTATGTACAGTTGTATAGGTTCCTATTTTTGGGAACCTGTACATCTTCCTACTCTACAATTTTGTAATTACTACTAATATTTGTCTTGGCCCATTGTCTATATTTGTTAATATAATTTATCTGTTCCACGTAAAAAACTGAAAATGTAACTAATTTAAAAAAAATATGAAAATGTAACTAATTTTAAAAAACTGATAATGTACCTAATTTTAAAAAAATCTGAAAATGTAAATAATTTTTAAAAATTGATAATGTAACTAATTTACAAAAAAAACTGAAAATGTAAATAATTTTAAAAATATGTAACTTACTTTAATAAATGGCCAAGATCACCGTTAATGGGTGAAAGCCAAATAAATAATTTAAAAAAGGCCCCTAAAGAGCTGACTATACCACTCTACTAAAATTACGGTGTTCAGACGCGTTAAGTTACTACTCTACTCTCCACTCGACTAAGATACTTGATCAATCAGAACGGGGCTTAAAAGTTTACGTCCGTCAAGTTGCTCTCTAGTAGGAGCCCTGGCAAGATAAGCCTGGTGATACCATTACTAAAAATGTTGATGTATCGGTGCCTACACATACCAGTGTTCTGGTTTCTGGTTCTCTGCTCTGAACTGGCGCTGGCAACCCTCACTACAAATGGCGATTGTTGTGTTCGATTATGTTTCGCGAGCCGGAAATTTTAACAAAATCGCCTTAGTGTCAGCGTGATTCTAATTACTATTAATTTAAATAAAATGCCTACAGTGCGGTTAATTCAATCTGTCACCCCGTTTCTTTTTTATCTGCGTACGACGTAGTGGAAAATCTAAGTGATGTCGGATTCGCCTTCTGAAACAACCAGGAAATCTATCAAATGTGGGATCTTTGAGGCTATTTAGACATTTTAATTGACAGTGATAAGACTTTTAGCACAATAAAATTCGATTTTAAAATGTGCTTACCTTCCCTGTGAGGCGTAAAATCAAAAAGGCTTCATTTTATGCTCGTACATGTGGGGAACATTGACAAAGTGAACTGAGCAACGATACGTTTTGTGTATTTTCGATAAGCGGGAATTTTCAAAAAGTAATAATGGCAATAGTGATAGTGTCAATAATTTAACTATTTTCGGTGTTTTATTTTTTAAAATGACTAATACCGGGGAAGATTTCAACTCGTTAGCCTTTGAGAAGAAACTGACGCAGTTGAAAGACACTCAAGAAAGTATACAAAGTTTGTCTTCCTGGTGTTTACAGAAGAGACAACATCATAAGAAGATTGTGATTAGTTGGTTAAATGTATTGAAAAGAGGTACGTCATGACTGTTATAGTTTATAAAATGTGTCCCGTAGTTCAGCTATCTCCCAATTGATTAATTAGTATCCTAAAATAAACTAAATATCTCAGTTTTCCCTGCTTTGACAAACCTCAGTTCTTTGTTAAAAAGCAAAACAATGCCCATGTCAACCTAATGTTATTTCAGGTAACGTATTGAGTGACCAAAAGCAATTTTTCAAACATATTGGACATTTCATATTGCACCATTAACATAAGATATTGGAATATTTGATTCTACGGATCTTTTATGGAAATTGCGTTGTGAAAATTGTGTATTCTAATGATTTATTTGTTTATTGTTCCAGCCAAAGTTCAGCAAAGGCTAACTCTATTTTACCTTGCGAATGATGTTATCCAATACAGCAAAAGAAAAAATTATGAATTTGTCGAGAGTTGGGGAACAACATTGCAGAAGGCGACACCCCTTGTTAGGTTCGTATTTTAATAATTTCTTATTTGGTCTTCAAAATAGGATAAAAAATTCCATGAAGAAAGTCCAGCCATATTCGAATATAGCATCGAGAAAGGAACCGGATTGTTTATTATTTTTTAAATGTTCTATCTCTGGTCCCTCATCATTAGTATACTGTTCAGTCTTTCCCGTCCTGCTCCAATCCTCTTCTACTAAGGTATCCACTTGGCCATGATTTTGGGTGTCCTGTCCAGTGGCGGCCGCTGCCCTGAAAATGGGTTTACTGACAATCCGTAGTCCGTCACTCCTAGACATATTGACCCCCATGCTACAACCCACCCCTCATAGCCTTTTCCTTCCCAGAACTTCCTCTCCTTCCTTTCCCCAAAAAGACTACACAGCATCCAGAAAGACGACATAGGCCCTGAGGGAAATTAACTCAAGGCCTCCTGTGTGGAGCTGATGTAAAAAAATCAATGCATTAATTATATTGGTTAAAATTGATGTTCATTAAGTAGGTACTTGTTCTATGGGCAATTACTTACAGGCAAGTACCGGGTGCGGCAGAGAGGACAGACAGTTTTAAAAAATCATAAAATAGTTAATTTTTACTCAAATACAAATTTATTGATGGAATCAGGTTCGCAAGGAAATGGCATTTGAGACAGACAGTGTGGAAAATCACATCAGGCATGTGGTGGCCGAAATCGTTGATGCAGTGCTGTAGGCGTGAGAAAGGCTTGTCGAACGCGTTCAACATTCGTTCAACAAATTTATTGATGGAATCAGGTTCGCAAGGAAATAGCATTTGAGACAGACAGTGTGGAAAATCACATCAGGTATGTGGTGGCCGAAATCGTTGATGCAGTGCTGGAGGCGTGAGAAAGGCTTGTCGAACGCGTTCAACATTTTCAGGAGTTCGAACTGTTCGCGGAGCTCCTCTTGGTCTTCTGTTGATCAGTTCACCACGCCTGCGAAGTGATTCAACCCAACGAAGGATGGTGTTTCGAGAGTGAACAGCTCTATTCCGATGAATGTTGAAGTGGCGACGAAACTCACGCTGTACGACGGTGACTGACTCATTATTTCTGATGAAACAATCATAGGCGAAAACGCGGTGCTCCACCGTCCACGGCTCCATGACGACAACTGGTAAAACAATGCTAGGAACTCACGAGTCAAGCGGCACCCCCCCCCACCTCTCTCGTAGACGGAGGGGGAGAGTACTACCCATCTCAAAAACGTCCGTCCTCTCTGCCGCACCCGTTACCTACCTAATTTTATTATCTTCTTTCTGTTCCATTATTCGAATTAGTTCTATAGAAGAAGACACAAGAAGGTAGCTTCTATGCCTTACGTAAAAAATGTGTTCCAACAAGCAGATCACAATATAAATCCTATAAAAAATCAGGATTATGCAAATAAAAGAATAATAAATTACGACCAGATAAACAAACACAAAACAAGCGTTTGATTTCCAAAAGTGAGTACCACAGAAAACCTCCACCTGAAATCAAACAAGAGCGTAAAAAGCGCCATATATTTTGCATTCAATGACGGCTTATTTTATTTTCACCTATAAAAAGACCGTCAGGCACAAAACTCTTTCATTTCGGGGCACTCCACGGGGAGCCATAGAGCTATGAAAGTATAAATAACAGACCTTGTTCAATTTTTTTTGTGACAATCCTTCGTAATTTTTCATCACTCCCCCCCCCCCCTCAAATGAAATTTGCAAGCAATTGATTGCATGGCAAAATTGGGCGTTTCTAAAAAAGAAATAAGCCAATAACATATTTTCAAATCTGGTAGTGCCAGATGACAGATAATATTTTTTCGCGGTATTTTTTTCACCCTGTTGTCAGTTTTTATAACTAGGTCTTCCTCAGGCAAGTTAATCCACCAGGTTAGTTTCCTTACATTTGAGTGTGGTGTGGCGATCATTGTGCTTTAGGAAGAACGTATTTGGGCACTTGAGCAGGGTTGAGCCGAGATTTTGGCTCAGCAGTTGATCATTAGGATTGGACACAATGGCTGTAAGGGTTATAGAAATATTGCCTTTTTGATTATTTTGTTTGGTACTGACTATTTTGTTAACTGTAGGGATGACAAGGTGAAACATCGTATCCTGAGGATATTCAGGATCTGGGAGGAGAGGGCAGTGTATGATGAAGAATTTCTGACAGATCTGACGGGATTGCTGAGTGCGGCTGCGGGGAAACAGATGTCTGACGTAGATCCCAATGATTTTCAAGTAAGAAACGTTTGTCGACTAAGAAAGATTTTGTCGGTAGTGTGAAAACTTTGAATATTTTTTTGTTATTTTTTACCTTTCAGGGATGAAAAATATATACACACAGTATAACTCTCAGATTTTTGAAAGGCAGAAAGAAAAATAATAAGCATTAAACGCCAAGAAACCATATCGTCTCTGTATCTGTCGTGTGCCAGCTTATCAATAGCGAATGTGCTAATAGCTAACAGCGCTTGCCTCGATTTAATGATGTTTGATGCCTTAAAAAATGCTCCTGGCATACTAAAATATCATATTTTTAAAATTTATTTTACTAGTTTGGCAAGGAAATAATGTACATTAATATTATGTATTCTAGCAAGTCATTTCATCACGTACAATCATATTTATTTTACCTGTGAAAAAATAGAAATCTAGAAATTTGACAGTTGCAAACTAAACTTCACTTTCGCACCTTATTTTGAATTCCATGATTTTAATTCCATTCCAACTGATGTAAATTTAAATAAAATAATGAACACATATATAATACATAAAAGAATTTGTCATCTCACCTAAAATAATCATCCATGTGATTTTCGAACGTGGTGTCAATCGACAAGAAAAAATATATAATTGGCATTTTATGACATTTGTTTGCATTTCTTCTCGGTTTCTAGTTTCACTGCAAACATTTCTTATTAATTTCAGTGAAAGTATTATCATTGAACATCAAAATTGATATCAGACATATCAAACATGGGTTGCGGAAATTTTCAAATATATTCTAATTAATTTTAAAAAGTAGGGGCTAACGCCAGGTGTCCACAATGTGGGCACCTGGCGTTCAAGTGTGAAAACTATCTACCCACTTTGTGGGTGCTTAGAACTCCAATGGTTTTAACATCATTTTGCAAAATACAAGTAATGTCCGGTTTACATTATTCCAGTCCAGTAACGGAGTAGCGCTGGACTGGAATGGACCGGGCTGGCGATATCGTCTACATGATTCCAGTCATTTAAAAGTTGTCGAATCATCAAGACTACAGTGACAATGAGTTTGAGAAAGTGGTTGAGACTTTTTTTAAAACATACACAAAATTTAGTGTTACAAGAAGTTATTAATGAGGTTGATATGGAGCTAAAAAAAAGGAACGATTTGGGTGAGAGGTTGGATCAGCGAAAGACATCAAAAAGGAGGGTCGGTAATGCTTTTGCAACAACTGAAGGCAAAAGATCCTACTGAATAAAGATTGGCAATGAGAACAACAGCAGAAAACTTTGACAAACTGTTGTCATTAGTTTCAAATAATATTCAACGTAGTAATACATATTAGTAATTATATTTCCTCACATATTTTTCCAAAGCTGATTGGCGCATAGATTTATTTTTATAATCTTCTGATGATAAGTCCCATAAACATGAATTTTCTCTGTATAAACTAATAAACTGTAAAGTTTGGTCTTCAGTTAACTTTTTCATTGTTAATCCTTTCTTCGCAATCCAGGTAAAAATCCGCAAAAAGAAACAACATGTGTTTCCTGTACAATTGTTCTGTCAGCACTGGAATGGCACTGGATTTGCCGTTTACATGATTCCAGTAGCGCTGGAATGGCCGTGCTGGATTCAAAAGTAGACCGCCAATCCAGTTTCTGCACTGGATTGCTCACTGGACCCAGTGCATTCCAGTAATCCAGCGCTGGATTCGATCGCTGGACTGGCATAATGTAAACCGGCCATAAGTTATAACGAAAATAATGTCAGCCGGCACACGACCGAGCAGCTTGGAATTTTACCCTTGGCACACTAGGGTAGCGTTAGGTCGCGGGAGCCTGACGTTCTGAGGGTTAATCTGTACCTGTTTCAAAGAAAACTGATGTAATCAATTGATTCCTACACCCATGACATTGATTATCTGTCCAAGAAAGAAGTTCGCACATTTTACCTTGTTCCATATAAATGACCCGAGTCTTATAATTTCAAAATCTGATTTTTTGACAAATTGATCTGAGTATGTCATCTTTTTCTCATTTTTGCGAGGAATAAGGGGAACCTAAAATTGAGTTTCACATCCTCCTTTATCACGACCAAAAACCGTGTTAAGACTGTGAGTGAGAAACAAAACTTGCTACATCGAAACCAGCTATTTCGGAATTCAACTAATCACAAGTAGTTATTTTGCCACACGAATTTCATGATTTTTTTACCCCCCCCCCCCGTCCCTGTCACAAATCGTCACATTTGTAAGACCCGCGATAATAGAAAAAATATGAAAGAAACAAATTAGAGACACAAAAATTAAAACAATTGAGAGGAAAAGAGAAAAATACAGGCGTTGAGTGTGTTCTTGTATTGTTCAAGTTATCTGCCCGCAGTATGCAATGCCTTTTTTCACTATCCAGATATGAATTTTGTGATTTAGATTTGCATTTTTTGTCATGTGGATATCTTTAACATCTTTTTCAGGAGGGGCCTCCCCCCTAGTGTGACATCACATTTTGCAATTTTACATCTAAAAAGTTTTGCATTTTAATAATTTAGATTTTTACATGTGACGACAGAGCTGTTGACCCCCCCATACCCCTTGTCACACAATGTCACACTTCTTTAAGGTGTGACGTAATTTATTGATGGCCCCAAAGGAATTACTTATTTACGCTAGAGATATGACAGTTTTTTGCAGTTTTCTCGAAATCAATGAAAGTTGATATTGCGGATATAGAAATTAAACGACTCACCTTATCGCTGGCACACATGAACGCCCACAACACAGTTGTTATCTCTTCAGTGTTGTGTACGGGTTCTACTGTAATGAATTATAAACGTGTGTAATTTTTCTTTCTAGGCAGTTCAACTCGTCAACAAGATCCGTCAATGCTCTGTGTTGGAAGCTGAAACCGATCAGCAGATGAAGCATATTCACGAGAATCCTCTTGCCCTCAAGGATACTGCAATTCTTTGCTCCAGTTTGAAAGGTATTTCATTTTTATTTGCTATTTTATGCAAATTTAATTAATGACATTACAAACATATAAACTCATTATTGTGTCAGAAAAATTAACAATACGTACAACTCCATTAAAATATTGGCAGTATTTAATTGTATTGGCTGGTAAATCTTGCCGCCAGTCTGCCGCTCTATAATCATGTATAAAATCCATTAAAATGTATGAAGCCACAAAATTCATACCGCTAGGTGGCACTAGTGTAGCATACTGCCATCAGAATGTATAGGAAGTGTCAGAAGTTGGAGATACAGCAGAATCCGGATATAACGACCCTCAAGGGGCCGGTGATACTTTGTCGTACTAACCAGACGACGCACAAAACGGCCGAATAATTTAAGCTTTTTTTACATGAGATACGCCCAACTCCTTTGCAAGGGTTACATTTGATTCACCAGTTTCTAAATGGTGTAATGCAGCACTTTTTTCTTCAATTGAAAAACACTAAACTCATTGTGTGGAGCTTTTAACATAGTCACAACAGATGATAAACACTGACTGTGATGCACGCGGGGAGTAGCCGGGCGCGGGGAGTAGGTGAGGCGCGAGTGGCGAGGTATTGGTGCATGGGTTTTGTAAACAAAAAACTGCGTGTCGTTGTAACTGTACGAATTATCATTATAATAGGTCGCTTTAAGCAGTTGGTCGCTTAAAACGGGGTTGTACTAAACGGATATGTTTTCCTAGTACCTAACTATGAAACCTAACTTGAATGTTTTACATTGTCGTCACTAAAAACGGTAAACAAGCGAAGTTGTTATATCTGAATTCTACTGTATTATAATTATTGTACAGTATTTGGTAATATCTTAATTTCTTTCCAGAGCGGCGTGATGTAGACGAAGTAAAACAGGAGCTGGATGATGGGGTTAGCTGTCTAGAAGGCTGCGTTGGAGCGTTGCAGAAGGAGCTGGTGGCTCGTGATGCCCTCTGCCATTTGCTGCAGCGGGCGCATAACCACTACACAACGCAGAGGGGGGAGGTCAAAGTGGTGGCTAATGTGAGTAGTCTTCCTTTCAAATTTTTATAAATTTATACATAATTCTTTTAAATTATACAATTATTTCTAATTAAAATTATTTCTAACTAGCTGAAGTCCCCGGTGATGCCCGGGCTTTACACAAAGTTTTCGAAATCAAATGTAGACAGTGACCTTCCTTTTGTGTTGAAGGTCAGATGTGATCAAAATTTCATCAACCTCGGCATAAAACTGTAGATTTGCATACAAATCAAATTTACACCGCCCGCTCATCCGTCACATACAAACATTATCCTTTATATATTACTAGCAGACCCGGCCACATGTTGCTGTGGCTAACGAAACACAACGCCATTACTCAACCTTTATAAAATCCACACCACCCGCTTGCCAACTGCAAGATGCCTGTTTTCTCTACTGTAATAAGCATGTACTATACATATAAACCTTCCTATTGAATCACTCTATCTATTGGTGAAAACCGCATGAAAATCCGTTACGTAGTTTAAAAGATCTGTGCGCACATACATTTTGACTTCATTTTATACTATGTAATGATATATTTCTACCAATTAACACAAAACCTTGAAAAATTATATACCTAAATGTTCATGAATCACTCTATCTATTGGTGAAAACTGCATGAAAATCCGTTCAGTAGTTTTTGAGTTTATCACGAACAGACAGACAAACACGGCGGAGGACTTTCTTTTATAATATGTAAAGATTCCTGGTCATTGGATTCTCAATAATTCATTATATATATTCGTAATCATTAATTTCAAATTTCTATTCATTCCTTTCAAATTACTAATTCTTCCTTTTCAGTGTTTTCAGATAATCAATTATTTTTTCAACTTTCTAATTCATGACAAATGTCTAGTTTACTGTATTTTCGCAATGAATTTTTGGCGAAATGAGACTTAGTAGCAATAAGGAACTCCAGTGAAAAATATTATCGCTTTAAAAAAATATGTTCATATAGACCAATAAACGCTGATTCTGAATATATAAGTTTTATTTCATAATATTAAACGTAGAGTTCTTAAAAAAATATTAAAAAGTGCATTTTTTAACATCTCGTTAAAATACACTGTAAAGTTGGTACGATTGAATGGTTAGCGCTGACGTCACGCGTCACCAGTCATTGTATCACATTGTATTGAAATCAATTGAAATGTAGGTATGGCACAAGCCATCAGTATTAACAACATTTCACGTTATTCTTTATTTCATACTGTTTATAGAGATTTAGTTGTTGTGTTAATTGAAACAATATTTAAGCCTTAATAATTCAGTATCAAAAATAGAGGTATCTCTATTAGTTTATCTCAATTATTTAAAATATTCAAAAACTACTGCACAAAAAAATAGTAATGCTTCTTCAAGGGAGAATACTTCGAACAACGGTATTACAAAATGGCGGTAGTTGATCAGCTGATTTCCCGATCCTATACTAATTTTTCAGGAGTGATGACGTCACATGATTTACCAATGTTTACCATATTTCCGGTAGTTTTCGGGGGGTCTTGAAAAATTAAAACTTTGACAATTATTTTAACTATTAAAACTAACTCTAAAAATAAAAATAAAAATGCAGTTATTTAAGTTAGAAGGTCATTATTTATAAAAAAAATTAAAAAAATTGGACTGGAGTTCTCTATTCAAAGTGCTCTGGTGACATTCTCAAGCACATTTTATACTGCTGAGGATCTTCCATTCCTAATTATTTAAGGATCATTATAGACAATCCCAGTGAAAATCTGCATCCCATCCAATTCTCAATCCAAAATTTTACCTTTTATTATTTGGTTCATCCTCTAACATTTTCAATACATGTAAAAGACATAATATTTTTCACGCACCGCTCGTAACATGCGTCGTAGTATGTCCATTTTCACAGCTTTTGAACTGTAGGTCTTTGAATTATTTTATTGTCCCATTGTTCTTTCCTGCGTGGTTCAGACTGTTAAACGAAGCTGGGACAGGACAATATTGTAGTAAAAATGTATTTGACAAATATTGTCCTCATGTGAATTCAGACTTATTTGTAATTATTTGTTTAAAAATTCCTGTCCATTTGTTTCAAATCACTAATTATTCTTATTATTAACTCACTTGTGAAGATGTGATTATCTTCAGATTTCTTATTAATTTTTACAATTTCTTAATTATTTATTTTAAATTTATTGCTATTAATTTACAGTTCTCGATCAAAAAAAATTGCATTATTTATAAGAACGTTTGGGGTGACATTGTAGGTAATAAAATGATACAAAATAATTTATGTTATATTTTCTTCCTTCAGGCCTACAAGAACTTTGGTGGTCGAGTCCGGGGATTGAAACGCAAGCTGGACGAGCTGTGCCTGACTCTCCCCTCCAAGGTCCCCGCTCCCTCCATGGACTCCATCATGAGCCCCGTACCCTCGCCCCCGTCGCCCGGGGAGGCTGTGCCCTCACCCGGCCCCGACGAGGATCTGGACCTGCCTGGTAACAATCAGGATGGTGTGTAATGTCAAAGATTCGTGTATGCTTTCACAGAACAAGTATTGAATTCCTTAACTCCATTGAACTTTAAACGCAATGTTACACCCGCACTGTGCCAGCAGGTCACCGAGAATTGGATCATAGATGTTGGTCAGTGGCAGCTCGTGACTTTTGTTTATCCTAAGATTGATAAATACTAAATTATGAGACTTAACCACTAGAGCAATTTTGGGAGATGTTTCTCCCAGTCTGACACCAATTCATAAAAGTCTTGCAATCTCATTTTGTGTAATGGTGAGATATACGATTTATACAGTGGTGAAAGAGAGAATGCCACACTTTGTATTTGCATTTAAAAGTTTACCATAGATGCTCCTGAAAATTTTTGACAGTTTGTTTAACCTCTGGGTGGCCACGACGTTTCACGAAAATTCACAAAATTTCACTAAAAAAGCACCACTTTGAATTTTGAATTGAATGTTTTGTGGATTAATTTTGAGCTATCGTATATTTTATTTACCGAAACACATTCCTAGAACAATAAATTATGTATCAAAACAACACTACTTGCGTTAATTTGGTAAATTGATAGGTTTTACGATGTTTTTGTCAAGTATCACACATCGGACTTTGACAGTTTGAATCGCGGCAAATTTGACATTTCGATTCCACAGATAAATCATTTAAAAATATTCTGGTGTCGCCAGGTGAATGAAACTTGTGGCTATATCATCAATGAAGTTGGCGCAAGCGATTCTGACCTTGTCCTTCATACAAATTCTGTACACAGAAGGGTCAAAATCGCATTCAAAAATATTTTTTTCGAAATTTGTTCCGCGCGCATGTGCACGCCCGCGCGCTTCCGCGCATCTCCGGCAAGTAAGAGGTTAACCTGTCACAAGCCAGGTAAAACACGGAAATTCCCTAACAAAGCAAGACTTTGAATTTTGAATTGAATGTTTTGTGGATTAATTTTGAGTTATCGTATATTTTATTGACCGAAACACATTCCTAGAACATTAAACTATGTACCAAAACAACATTACTTTCATTAATTACGTAAATTTATAGGTTTTACGATGTTTTCGTCAAGAAACACGCATCGACTTTGACAGAAAGAATCGCGGCATAAATGACATTTCCATGCTACAGATAAAATTATTTAAAAATATTCTGGGATTGCAAGGTGACCGAAATTTTTACCCATCTTATGGGAAATGTTGGCGCAAGCGATTCTGACCTTGTCCTTCACACAAATTCTGTACATAGAAGGGTCAAAATCGCGGACAAACATATTTATTTCGAAAATTTTTCTGCGCGCATGCGCACAAACTGCGCGTGGATTCGCGTCTCCGGCCGATTATAGGTTAAAAGGTGAGCCATTTTAAAAACCTTTTTTTGTTTGCGTTATTATTATTTTATTTCACAAATTTTGTGTTCATTTAGAATTATGCATAAAATTTAAATGCGTATTTCATCACGTTTCAAAAACAGTTTTTAGTTTTCGGATGCGTTCAGAAATATTCCGTTAGATTTTATTGCAAAATGAAGATATTTTGACCCGAGGGGTTAAGAAAAAACTTTGCAAAATAGAGGCTCTAGGGTTAAGGAAGTTGAGAGGGGAAGATGATGAATACGAAGAAGGTTGTGAAGAACCTGGCTATCCAGATCTGTTTACTTAACACAACTAAAGCCATTTCAAGCAACATCTTGTTTCTAAATGGTGGCCTCTGACCAGGGCGGTACTGAGAATGTACCGGTTTGAAAGTACAGTGAAACCCTCTTAAGAAGTTTTCCAAGGGACCGGAAAAAACAAACTTCTTAAGCTGGAAAACCTTATATGTGGGAAAAATTGGGCCAATTTTGAGCCGAGAGACCGAAAAAGCCAAACTTCTTAAGCCACGAAACGTATTAAGAGAGAACTTATTAAGAGGGTTTCACTGTATTTTAATGAAAGTGTCTTGTATTTTCAGACAGCTACAACTTGGATAAGACCTTCTCATCCAGCATATCCAGTTCATTTCTATCGGCTCCACAGGGATTCACAAGCTTCTTGGGCCATGGAGATTTTCCCTTCTTTCAAAATGACGATGACGACAAAGCAGGTGTGTAAAGTTTTTGTACTTTTTTTTTTATTTCTTACAAAGTTGTTATAATATTTTTTAATCAGGATCAATATTTCAATCACGCCTACTATGCATCCTCCAGACGCAACAAGATAAATTTCATGTCGCAAGAACTCACCATTTGAGAGTTTTGCTTCTCAGAGTAAAGAGGCAACACATAGAATCTAACAGCTCAGAGGATTTTGAAGCAAAGAATGGACGTGGTTACCCCGAGACGATTTCCTCTTGGGGGTAAGAATGAAGTGACTGAATTTAATATCTGATTACGTTTAAAAGTTATCGAAATGAAAATCTATTCTCCTTTAATGGAATCTTCCCGACATGCCTTCCATTAATACGCTCGGTGTAACTCTAAGTGACCAGCTCAGGTAAGGGGGCTCCATTGAAGCCAAGAGTCAAGTTAGCCTCTCAGAAGCTGGACGTACTTGCAGATGCTTGCAGATGCACTGCTGACCCTATACAAATAGCAAGTGCGCTCTTGGCTATAGCCCTTAAAACCCTTGATCCTCTGCAGAAACGATTCCCCTATCTTAAACGAATTGCAATCTTTAGAGAGCATATGCATCACGTGGGAATGCTGTGCTTGTTCTACCCGTATTTAAATGGGAGATACTCCGAGGAACTAGCATCATTGATCTTTTCAGAATCGGTGCATAGTTGAGAAACACGCCAAATACTTGCTCAACATTTGTCACATGAAAACAGGTTGTTTCTACTCTTTCTTGAGTTTAACAGCTTGGCTATGAAATGATTTGAGGGAAATTATTTTCCTCACGGCCTCCTATTTTGAGTTAAGATTAAATTAATTGTTGCCATTCAATTTGATGTTACTTTATTTTATATTTTTAGGCAACAAGATTGAAGTTATAAGCTCTCGCCCGGTGCCGCCGCCTAGAGCAGATTTTAACATTGATGATTTTGTATCCACGCTGATTCCTAGCAAAATTACAACTTCTATACCTGGTAAGATACAACCATTCCTTTACTTGTAAAGTTATTAACCCTCCGTCAGGCCCGCCAATGGACGATCCGAAATCAGGCGCACCCGGCCTGAGAGGCCACCCTCCCCCCACCCTCCCTATATTAATTCTAATACAAAATTCTTATCGGGTAGTCTACTAGGATTTATAAAAATGAATTATTCCAAATTTAACACAAAATAACCAGTTTATTAAACATTAACCGGTCAAAGGCCATGACATTTCGCGGAAATTCGCGGAACTTCGCAAAAAAACACTAAAAAACCACCACATTGAATTTTGAATTGAATGTTTTGTTGATAAATTTTGAGCTATTGTATATTTTATTAACTGAAACACGTTCACATCACAATAAACTATCTACCAAAACCACATTACTTGCATTTATTACGTAAATTAATAGGTTTTATGATGTTTTATTCGCGATACACGCATTAATTGCGACCGTTAAATTCGCGGCAAATTCTGACAGCCGTGTGTCATAGAAGAAATCGTTTTAAAAATATTCCAGGGTGACAAGGTGAATGAAACTTGTAGCGTCTCCGAGAGTAATGACGGCGCAAGCGATTCTGACACTGTTCTTCATACAAATTGTGTACATAGAAGGGCCAAAATCGTAGACCAAAAGTTTTTTGTCGGAAGTATTATTCAAATATTTGAATTATTTTCTCGCGCATGCGCATATGACGCGCGCGCCGGCGCGTCTCCGGCCTGTCAGAGGTTAACAACCATAAACTAAAATAAACAATTTTTCTCCATCTTCAACCAAAGCTGGATCTTCAGAAGCATCACCGTCAAGGAGAAGCTTCAGCATATCATCGAGAGCATATTTTCTAGACACTTCAAAAAAAAAATCATGTAAAATATTTTCATATAAACTGCATATAAAATGCCTGAAAAGAGGGTGGAATCCAATCGGGCGCAGGCGACCTGTGAGGCCAGGGAAGTTGTACGTGAGTTGTGTAAAGGCCGACACCTGACTTGAGGCGGGCGCCATGTGAGGTCCCTAAAGTTCGGCGAGTAAAAGGAGGTAAGGGGCGGTGGGCCGCCTTTGAGAAGTGGAGAGGGAAACTATGTTTTATGTTGGCCACTGACAGGTCCTTCCTTCAGTCCTTCTGAGAAATTCATTAGCTTGTTTCGAAATGCTTAGTTCCCAGTGAACAGAGTTAAGTATTGACCATTTTCTTTTTCTGTTCGTGCAGCAGATGAACAAAGTACTGATGAACAGTTTTCCACAACCGGTAAGATGAGTACTGTATAAAATCTTAGCGCTTTTAACCTGTTAAAGGCCAGGCCCTTTCACGAAAATTCACCAAAAAAGCACCACTTTGAATTTTGAATTGAATGTTTTGTGGATTAATTTTGAGCTATCGTATATTTTATTGATTGAAACACGTTCCTAGAATAATAAACTATGTACCAAAACAACATTACTTGCGTTAATTACGTAAATTAATAGGTCTTATGATGTTTTAGTCGAGGAACGCACATCAATTTTGACAGCTAAAATTCGCGGCAAAAATGACATTTCCATGCCACAGATAAAATCGTTTAAAAATATTCTGGGGTTGCAAGGTGAATGAAATTTTTACCCATCTTATGGGGTAATGTTGGCGCAAGCGATTCTGATCTTGTTCTTCATACAAATTCTGTACATAGAAGGGTCAAAATCGCACAAGCTGCGCACGCCCGCGCGTCTCCGGCAAATAAGAGGTTAAATATTATTACATCATGCAAAAATTAATTCTCCACTCTTCAGCTGTACATTCACGGCCTTACTAATAAACGTGTTTTAAAATTTACACAACCGATAAGCAACCATTTACGATAAATTGATGGTTGTTTTATCAGATTTGTAAAAGGGTAGGGTAGGAGCATTTGGGTACTAAATAATAAAAACAAACGATAACAACAAGCAATGTTCCTTTTTTCTTTTTCCCTTAAAATATTATGTATACACCACACCCCCTTCAACATTCAATTGTTTTATATTTTCCAGGGCTGCACACGCACTCAGTTCCCCCGCTGCCTCCCGCCCCTATCCACACCCCCTCCCCAACCCAGATCCTGCCCGGTCTGGACCTGCTGGTGCCCCCACCCCCTCCCCCTCCCCCACTTTCTCCGCCTGTTCTGCAAACCAACTTCTATGGGACTGCCAACCCTGCTTCACCAGGTAACTAGATTACATACCACGTCAGCTCAAAGACGGTTTATCTGCTTAGACCAAAATACTTTAACCTTTTGCCTAATAACTTAAACACAATAACTCATCTCTACATCTGATGACAGTTCGATAGAATGCCAATGCCTTTATCGTTGGCGATTGTCAATGGTTGATATAACCCTTGGAAATAAAACCAAAATTGTCACGAACACTAACAAAAATGATATACAGTGAAAACCTCTTAAGAAGTTCCCTCTTAAGAAGTTTTGTTGCTTAAGAAGCTTGGTTTTTTCGGTCCCTCAGCCCAAAATTGGCCCAATTTTTTCCAGGTATTATCCTTTTTTCATTTTTTCCGGTCCCTTGGAAACTTCTTAAGAGGGTTTCACTGTATAATGATCCTAATGGTATTAATGTAGTAATGTAGACTGGTGAGGTGAGACCTTTGACCTCTCTAGCAGGACTCTTCCAGAACATCGCCTTGCACTGCAGGGGTAGATTTGTCTGTCACTCTTGGCCAGGCGCGGCTGGCGCTAACGTGCAATGGGGCGCTGAACCGCCAAAAAAATTCAACATCATTTTACAACTCATCGTATTTCTACGTAATGTGTTTATTTATTAAATTGATAAAATTGAGCACAATCTTTAAATTTAATTATAATTATTTATCAATCTAACAATTAACAATGTATTACGGCCAAATAAACGCATTGTTCGGAACCCGCCAGTTACGGCGGCTACCCGCAGGGAGCGAGGAACCTAGGTAGGTACAATGCCAAACCGCGCGCCAGAGCTAAGCGCCCCGTAATTTGAATGATGCTCGTAGTAAAAAATTCCAAAACGTCAGAAACATGTCATACTAAAAATCTGCTGACCGCGCGCTGCACGGCCGACCCGAAGAGCTTCGGCATTCTTCGGAAATATTCCGAAGCTTTGGTTCCAGCGGTAGTAAGGTTTGAACAAGATAATATTAAGTAATAATATTTCTCTTCTAAAATATAACCATTAGTCAAAGGGTCAGCTATGCGTCTCGTGTGACATTATCTTGTTCGAGCCCTTGGGATGTACCTTTTTGACATTGATCGAAGTTGTCACGACAGTAAATGGTGATATTGGCGATCCACTCCGCAGAGTGAAACTTTTCTTGTGTGTTAATTATTATTATTGGATTATTGCGTTATTATTATTATCTTTGGAAGGTTGAGTATTTTTAAATGGATATCACACCCACCCTTTCCACTAATCTTCTAATAGATGTAATATCAATAGTAATGGAGTGTAAAATGCTTCTAAAAATATTGATACCAGAATAATTCTATAATAATTGGATAATTACTAGAGTGCCGTTTTAGTTATGTTGCGTTTATTATGAGTTCCCAGGCTATATGTATTTTTATTATTTGAATTTACAAACAGATACATAAAACATACCTACTTACCTGGCAGGTCAATTCACTATATTAAACTCTAGACATCAGCATGTTTTTACATCGCACGATATTTTTACTATTACAGTTACATGATATTTTTAGATACTTAGCAAATAATGTAAAATTATGCATGATGTCTAGATTTTTTTTTAAATATAATATCAACCTTTCGTTTTTTATGAATGGCTTGGTGAACTACCTATAATTTGAGGCACCGGCCGCGCCTGCTCTTGGCACATTGACTCCCAGATTCCTACCCACTTCTCACACCTTTTTCCTTCCCAGAACTTCCTCTCCTAAAAAGACCCTCCACACGGCATCCCCAAAGATGACATCGGCTCTGAGGGGAATTATTTTCCTCAGCACCTTCTGTGCGAAGCTAATGTAAAAAAAAGATTATTTTAATCAACCCAAATTTCTTCAAATTTTTTCAAGTCGCATTATTATTTCACAGAAGATAAATATTATGCACTAAAGCGGCCTACACACGACACTGCATTTAGTGACTGCGGCAGTAACTGCAGAGAGGGTGGAGTTAAGCGAACTAGCGCTGTCTCGTTCTAGCGGCCCTTTAACAAACGAGACAGCGCTAGTTTGCTCAACTCCACGCTCTTTGCAGTCACTGCCGCAGTCACTACATGCAGTGTTGTGTGGAGAGCCCATAAAATCGCAATTATTTTCCAAAGTGTTATTTGATACTGAGCTCACACATAATGTTTGAAATCAATAAAATTACAAAAGTGAAAAAAAAAAAATTTTTTCTAGTGTTTAAATTTTTTGTTTGTATTTGTTTTTAGATCCTGCACCAGTACCAGCCCCGGAGCCTTATGTAACGGATCACGGTGCCCAGTGGAGCAACACCTGGGAAACTATTCAGGTATACCCCCAACACTGCTTTACTATATTTTATATTACAGTGATATCTGCTGAAGAACTATACGTTTAACCTGTCATTTACCGGAAACCCAACAGCGGCCATGAATTTTTTTTTGCTTTTTTATAACCCTTATGTATAAAGAAACTATATGAAAGAGAAAGTCAGAATCGCTTGCACCAACACCATTCTTGACTTAACCGATGGTTTCATTTTTTTTTTTTACATTAACTCCACACAGGAGGCCCTGAGGAAAATAATTTCCCTCAGGGCCTATGTCATCTGGGATGCTGTGTGGAGGGTCTTTTTGAGGAGAGGAAGGAATGAACATTGGTCTTGAAGAGACCCATGTTGTAGGAAGGAGGAAACACAGAGGCCGGCAAATCATTCCACAGCCGAGCTGTTGAACATAAGAACGAGTCGAAGAAACGACCCGTTCTCATGTGACAAATGTCAACTGTGTACAAATTAATCTAGCTACTCTAGAATATTTTGAAATGAATTTTCTATGACTTTGCAGGTCAGTTTTCGCAACTGTCAAAGTCGAAAAAATCAATGTTTTATGTTTTCAATGCGTATAAAGGTGGGTTTTAAGATTTTCACGGCCAAAAGTATTTTCGTTATTTGTTTTTGGGGTGTAATGTCATGTTGCGCTACCTCCTTCTTTAGCCAACGTTTCGGACAGCGTTGCAGTGTCCATCATCATGCTGGATCTGCCCTGATGATGGACACTGCAACGCTGTCCGAAACGTTGGCTAAAGAAGGAGGTAGCGCAACACAGCATAACACCCCAAAAACAAATAACGAAAAAAGCGTATAAAGGTCTTTGTTTATTTGTAAACTCCTTTAAATTGTGTTTTTTAATGTTGGGTATGTATTCAGATTAGTGTAGAAATTATAAAATCAGTTTATATTTATATTTTATTTTTTGACAATTATTTCCAAAATGGAAAGTTTTTTAATTTTTTTTTTTTTAGTTAGTTAGCTATTCTGGAAAAACCTCTCACGATATTATCACGTTATACATGAATAAGATATATTATCTGGTAAACACAAAACAATTGAATAAAAGCAATTCCTTTGTTTTTACATGGATATTTGACCAGAAAGCAACAAAGTAAAATCTGTGCAGATTTTCAGAATACACCTTACATTTAAGAGGTTAACCTTGTTTGTTGTTTCAGGCCGTGGACACTCCCGAGTCCCCCCCGCCCTCTTCGAGCCCCCCGGCCCCCCCGCGCTTCACCGAGATCCCCCCGCCTCCCCCTCGCCCGGACGTGGACCACAGAAAGCTGCTCATGCCACCTCCGCCACCCAGAATGCTAACACGTAAGTCCTTCGTCTCTACAAACCAGATGGCTCATACTAAACTAAAAAATACATTGTACAATATCGACGTAAGCGAGTGGGCTGGCTGCCGCGTCAGCATTTCCAATCACTAGACAAATGTTAACACGTCAATTAATTATTATTATTTATTAATGACAGTGCTCTGCTGATGCGTTCATATCTAATTTCACAATAATGTCACCTCATTTGGATAGGGTTCTAACTTCACTTTACCCTTTTCTGAGATAAGAGGTGTCAAAGTTTGCAAAGACATACACTCATTATCTATTTACCAATTTCTAATTTTGAGGTTTAATCTTGTGATTTTAGAGGAAAATACTTTCCATGGTATGTCAAACTGTATCCATTATTTACTAAATAAATTTAAATTTTATAAAGCAAGTATATTTTTATTTAATATTTTATTAACCCCTCCGAATTTTCGCGAATATGCACTTGAGATGTCTCAAACAAAATGACATTTTACGAAAACTTTGTGTTATTACCGTTTCACAATTAAAGCTCTATAAATGAAACATTTCTGTACATAGCCGAATAGTAAAAACTGTTTTAGAAAGGTTACAAAATAAGCATTCGAATTATTATATTACAAATAAATATTAAGATTTGTAAATATTAAAATTTAGCATGCAAACATTAAAAATAGGTGGAAATGACTCACGTGATTTTTTTTAATGTGAAAACTGTACTAAAATCACAGATTATGTAAACAACAATACTTATTCTATTGTATATATGTGTAATAAACACTTTTGTCACCTCGCTTTTTAATCATTTCATTAAAAATATTTAATAAAAATTAAAAATGTCGAGCGCGGACGAGCCGCCGGTAGTAAATATGCGCGGGTAAATATTTTTGTCAACTACGCGACTGACAGCTGATTCCTGTTATGTGTTTCTATAGACAACTTGATAGAGATGTACAGCTTGATCTACTATCGACCTTTTACTTTTTGGTTTAGGGATGTAACTAAAACAATAACGGAGTTAGAACGATTTCTATGGAAACACACGCGCTGACGTATAAACACGCTTATTGTACTTGACTGCTGTCCTATTTTTAACGCTTATATCTGCTTACGTTGCGGAGGGGTTAAAATGCTGACTGGTTTATCAAAAACGTGTCTAACGTACCTGCGTCTTCTCGAAACAGACGGTGGATTGTGCAGGTGTCCTAGTGGCCGCCGAGTTTATTCACAAGTAGCAAAAATACCTAACTGCAGTGTATCTGAGGTTTGGTACTTGAGCCTTAATTATCTTCCATATACCAACTTCCATATAAGAAATTCTTTTTAATGGGAACAACAATATGAGAACTGAGTCAATTAGATACTCGCTTGAACCTAGATTGCATTTAGTTGGAAATGCTTTCTCAGAAGTAGAAGATGTGTTCAACTGCACGCAACGTAGTTACAAACAGGCTATAATAACATACCTCAATAAATCAATGTTAGCATAATACCTACTATTCTTCTGCGTGGGTTTTATATAATTTAATTAGCATAATAATTTTTCTCATTATTATGTTTTGTAAATGCCGTTACAAGTATGTATAATGTATATATTAATGTATATAAATAAATATTTTGATTGTGTTTAATAATTTTCATTTTTCAGTACTCATGAAAGGAGATGATGTGGATTTAAGAGTCCTTCCACCCTTACCACCTTCGCCAGTAGCCACCTCGTCACCAGCACCAAAGGATAGGAACCGACCCGCCCACAAAGGTAAACTTCATTATAAAGAGCAAAATATATTTGTGCAATATGCGGGGATTTTGTTTGTTCAATTTGGGAGATGAGTATCTGGATGAGTACCGCCACCCCGGGAACCATTTATTAGATTGCCAAATACCTCTGAAGTAGTTCATTCCAAGTGGCTCGCTACATTTAGTAACTTAGGAGGGGTGAGGTTTGTCCGGGTCTTGGCGGCAGTTGGGCCTGCCTATCTACTGCGTGGTGGGCCAGATCGGGAGAGACTGGCTGAGGCAGACCTTTTGACCTCTCCAACAGAATTTAGAACATCGCCTTGCACCGCTGTGGGTGTGCACCCTTGAACAAGATTGGGCCCAAATGGGACCCTTGAGGCACTCCAAATGGTACATCTAATCCTCTTGACTTAATGTTACAAATAAATAAATATTATTAGGTCCCGTTCATTATTATTTTCTTTATTGATTTCATTATGAATGCTGCTATTTTTATTTTTTAAAGCTGATGTGGACCATCGTAATCTGATCTCTCTGACAACTGGAGCTCCACCAATGAGTCCTTGGACACCTCATCAAGAACAAAGTGACCAGGTTAGTAACACAGGAATATGCCTCAATAAATATATACATAGATAAGAATTCAATGTTGAGAAATAGACTAGTTGAAGGAAGGAGATGGGAGTATCAAAAGAAAATACACTGAAACCCTCTTAAACCTGTGGGAATAAAACGAGGAAATTACGCAAAGCATCACTGCATCACTTTGAAGTTAATGTTTTGTGGATTAATTTTGAGCTATCGTATATTTTATTTACCGATACACATTCCTTGAACAATAAACTATGTATCAAAACAACATTACTTGCGTTAATTTGGTAAATTGATAGGTTTTACAATGTTTTTGTCAGTATCACACATCGGACTTTGACAGTTTGAATTGCGAAAAATTTGACATCCAAATTCCACAGATAAATCATTTAAAAATATTCTGGTATCGCCAGATGAATGAAACTTTTGACTATATCATGAATGATGTTGTCGCAAGCGATTCTGACCTCGTCCTTCATACTAATTCTTTATACATGAGGTTCAAAATTGCATTAAATTTTTTTTTTTCTAAATTTTATCCGCGCGTCTCCGGCAAATAAGAGGTTAAGAAGTTTTCATGTTTAACCTCTAATGGGCCGGAGACACGCGGGCGCGCGCGTATTATGCGCATGCGCGAGAAAATAATTCGAAAATTTTATTCAAATTTTCGACCAAAAACTGTTTGTCTGCGATTTTGGCCCTTCTATGTACAGAATTTGTATGAAGAACAGGGTCAGAATCGCTTGCGCCAACATTACTCTGTGAGATGTGTATAAATTTCATTCACCTTGCAACCCCAGAATATTTTTAAACGATTTTATCTATAGAAATGTCATTTTTGCCGCGATTTTTAGCCGTCAAAATTTATACGTGTTCCTCGACTAAAACATCGTAAAACCTATTAATTTACATAATTAATGCAAGTAATGTTGTTTTGGTACATAGTTTATTGTTCTAGGAACGTGTTTCAGTCAATAAAATATACGATAATTCAAAATTAATCAACAAAACATTCAATTCAAAATTCAAAGTGGTGCTTTTTTAGTGAATTTTCGTGAAATGGCCTGGCCACTCAGAGGTTAAGAAGTTTGGTTTTTTGCTCCCTTGGACACTGAATGGCCAATTTATGCCACTTTTATGCCACAATCAATGCCACCTTCCCAGTGGTGCAATGGCTTAATGGTTAGAGATGGCAAGTTAATTAAGATTTTTTAGAATTCTGGTTTAATTGAACAATGTTTTTTTTTTGCTTTTTAGGACTACAGAAGCATGGGGGCAGAGATTCCAGTCTTGGTTCCCCCACCAGCTCCCCCGCAGTTGCAGAGATTACCTCCCATCATCCCTCAACATCCTCCCAACAACATTCCTCCATATGTAATGAACTACCCACAACAACAACAACATCAGCCCATCAACATCCCACCACAACAGCAGCATCCTAACAACATACCACCACAACAACAGCATCCTAACAATATCCCACAACATGCTTCCAACAATATCACCCACCACTCTCCTACAAGCAACGTACCCCCGCACCTTCCCGCCAACATACCCCAACATCCACCTAGTATGTCCCATCTTCCTCCGAACATGCCACAACATAATCCGGACATGTCCCAACATCACCCTAATATGTCACACCTCCCACCCAAAATGCCGCAGCACAACAACCCGCAGCATAATCCGGACATGTCTCAACATCCCCCTGTCACATTTTTATCTGGGAAAAACGTGTCTCAACATCCCCCGAGCATGCCAATTCAGAGGAGTAACAGTAACAACATGTCCCAACATCCGCCTACCATATCCCAGCTTCCCCCCAACATGTCTCATCATCCTCCCAACATGCTCATGTCCCACCCGCCTCCTTCTGTGCCGGATAATGTGGAGAGTATCGATATGGAAATGTCAGACGAAGAATTGTACGAACTCGATGATGGTAATGTTTTCATTTCTATTTTTTAAATTATATTTTATATGTGACTAATTTAATATCAAAAATAGCCAAACCATTTGCATTAATATTTTAAAGAAATTCATTTCTTTTATTACATGTTCATTACTACAATTATTCATGTTCTATTTCAGAATTTGGCCGCCACTCTAGATTAGAGATGAACCTGGCCAGAATGCATGGAAATCCTCCCATGGTGTCACCGTTCAACCAAACCATTTCCCAGCAACACCAGTTCAGGAAAACAAGTACCGAACACCCCCCAAGAGAGCAACAAACCTTCAACAACAATAAAGTGTTAGTCGGAGGGACTCCTCCATCCAAAATAAACACCCCTTTAAAACCTCAAAACACCACGGCGCATAAGAATGAGATAAAATCAAATCTCACAGAGTTAGCAAACGCACGGTCAAATCTCGTAAGGATAAACAGCGTACCATCGGATTCTAAAGAAAAAATTGACGATTCCCCAAAACAAAGGCGCCACACTTTAACTGAAGATGAAACTTCTCACGTTAAAGACACACGAGAAACACAATCCGCAACTGTCGTCTCTCCATCGAAAGAAGACATCTTCAGAGAATCGTTCTGCAATGCAATGAATCCATCCAATCCAAATATAAATGAATCGGAAAATATGCGTAGTCGAGCAGACGATTACAACAATTGGAATGACGAACAAGGGGAGCCTCCAAAATGGAGGCACCAGCAAAATTCAATGAATCCTTCGAGGCCTAACCACCAAATGATGGGTAGGGCCCCGCCGAGGGGCTTCCGTCATATGGATTGGCGCCCCGTTCCCCCGCCATTTCCACGCATGTTCTTCAACGGAGACCGAGGAAGACCGTGGGGCCCCCGCTCCCATCGAGGTGGCCCGTGAATGAAAACTTAGGAAACTAACGGTAAACAATTATTACTCATTTGGATTTTTTCGTCGATGCCTAAACAGTTATCCAATTCAAACTCCATTGGAAGGGTAGACATCTCAAAATTGTTGATTTTTTACATTTTGATGTATCTCAGTTTTTTATGATTGCAAGTCCCTCGACTCTCATATCTAAGTTACAGGCACGACCGCGATTGACCAAAATCAATTTGCTTTGCAATCGCCAATCGGATGATATAGAATTAAAAAGTAAGAGAAAAATTATGTATAGTATATTTGCACCTCATTCTAAAGTCAAAGATACTTTCTCTATCTCCCTGGTGAGACCACCATTCATGACTGAAGCATTGTTTGAAATGGCTTGAACTGTGTTTAGCGACCAAATAGACAGGTGTTTTTCATGCCTTCTCTTCCACTACTCCACACTTCCTTCAATATCACTGCATTCCCCAAGTTAGTACCCCCCTTAGTACCACTTGATTCAGGCAGCAGAGGTTATTTTTCAGTGCAACTTTTTTAACCCAATTACCTGCAATAAATAAAGCTTTATATCTTGTGACCACAAATTGAATTATCAATTTTTTGTTGTATTTATTTTATCATGCTACTAAGGCCTTTATGTCTTAGGCCATGTTGTTTCGTGGAAATTCAAATGTAACATTGTCATCAAACGGCCATTCAGCGCCATTTTGTTTTTCTTGACACTTGAAAAGTCCCCGTTAAATGCTGATTCTAGGTGCATTTCAGCTTTCTATCAAATTGTAATAAGCTGAAAAGCTTAAAACATGTTACAGTAGAAATTCGAAATCCACAGGACATCAAAAATAAAATTTCGAATTAACGAATTCCCACGTAATTCTAAATTTTATGAAAAAAAATATCGCCGAAAATTTAGTTCCTCGCCCGCAAATTCAAATTCGGGTAAGTTGTTCGTAGTAAATTCGTAATAATACGACTTATACCAGTGTATATTCAAAGTTAATTCGAAAAAATACGATATATTGCCGTGTAAACTTGACTTCGCGGCCGGCCCTCTAAATTCAGATAACTATTAGAAATAAATTTTGAAAAATACCCGTTAATTTCCGCTTAAATCTAATTTTCGCGGCTGATTACCGCCGCGGCCGACTTTTCAAATTTAGAATGTTCAAAGTAAATTTGTAAAAATATGATATATTTCCGCGTAAATCGAAATTTCGCGGCCGAATCCCATCGCGGCCGGCTCTTTAAATTCAGATGCCTATTCGAAATAAATTTGTAAAAATACCGCTTAATTTACGCGTAAATCAAATTTTCGCCGCTGATTACAGCCACGACCTGCTCTTCAAATTGAGATATTCAAAGTAAATCCGTAAAAATACAATACATTTCCTCGTAAATCGAAATTTTGTAGCGGATTTCCGCTGCAAGTTCATATATTTGAAGTAAATTTGTAAAAATGTGACATTCCAGTATCCACCGATTCAGATTTAAAAAATAATAATACGAATTAGGACGATGTTAACCAGGTAAATCGACATTTTATGATGTTTTACGCCTTATTAATTAATTAAGCATTTTTTTTAATTAACGGTGTTCTACTGTAGTTATCCTCTTCTGTTCACAATTTGTTCAATAGCTGAAACAGACTTTTAACCTTTCAACTGTCAAAAACAAAATGACCCCTTACGGTCATTTGATGACCTTGTCACACTTGAATTTGTGCAAAACACTCTATGCCTCAGTGGTTTATATGAAATAGGGAATCGTATGTACATCTGATATAAATAAAATAAATATTTCACTTCATGTCTCCAAAATTTGTGTGCAGAAAGTGCAACAAAATTGCTATACACAATATTTTAATAATATATATATATATAATTAATGTGCAGCTGTTAACAAGTAAGGCTGGCCGCAAACATCAGGTTTTTCCATCCGATTGTCTGACCAGACAAAAATCGATTGGATGACTGGTGTTGAAAGGCATGGACTATTTTCATTACCGCCGTGCCGGCCGTCCAATCTGGTCCGACAACGGGCGTGGCCCCGGTATTATAACCAATCCGGTTTTGTCTGATCAGACAATCGGATGGAAAAACCTGATGTGTGCGGCTAGCCTAACACTTCACACATCACATTTAATGAAATAGTTATTTATATTATATTGTTTATTTTAATGGTTAGAATTAACAATGGCTTGATTTATTTGTTAACTTTTCGAAAATTAAAAGATTTGTCACTTACATTGAAAAAATTATTTTCTTACTGAATTTGATAACTAGTCGTGTGAAAAAATCATGTCAAAATTCATCTCAGTCATTTAAAAAAATTTATAAAATTTTAAAAATCAACAATTCGAGGCATTTTAAATGATTTTTTGCGGGATTCTTTGATATCTCTCTTTATATGGAAAATATAATAATTATGTTGTATGGTCACTGTTACCAATCTTCCGTTAGTCAACTTTGGCTTACCGATTGACAGAAGTTGAGCTAGGCCACGTTGGAAACAGCGAGGTTGAGCCAAATTATAGCTAAACTGGTGGCTATGTTTGATTGGTAACAACGATTGATAGATTCTTCTTATCTGTATGTACATATTTAATTTGATGTGATTGTTTGCAAGGAAAGAATTCACATTGTATATTTTACAACATTGGATAGGAAGGATCAGAATTATTTAAAAATGCTTTCCTAACATTAAGATAGTATAAGCCTTTGCAAATTTTTCATTTTACTTTTAAAATTAGTGACTTTTGCCTTTATTGTGTTTATGAAACATTTCTTTTATTTTATTTTTTGTGCTTACGTATTGATGAGAAATATTTTAAAAATGGTTTTATTTTAAGTCAATGTGTTTTTCGTTTTTATATTTTCCAAGATAGTATACCTAAATAACACACCACACTGGTAGGTAAAAATGTACTATAGATAGTTTTAAAATAAAAATAATACCTACTTAGTTACATTATTTTTAGGCACCGACTATTCATTGAGTGTTTTCTTTTTTTTTCATTTGGTTTATGTCATTTCTATGAAAATGAACACCTATTAAGTAAAGAATTTACTATGTTAATTGTGTTTTTATTGGTGGAATTATACATATTATACAAACAGAAATCCCAAATTGTATTATACCATAGGTACTGAAATTATAATATTTTTTCTCCAAATGTACTTAACGATTTTTGTGTACTTGATGGAAAGTTTTCTTTCAATTTCACTTTTGGGAAAATACAATTCTTTTGTTCCCCCCTCATGGGCAATTAATATATATTTTTTAAATGCCATTCAATCATAAATATAAAATCATATTATAAGTACCTACTAACGTTTGGATGGAAAAAAAAATTTACACCGTTTTGGAGACATAAGCTGAAAATTGAAGGAGGAAGTCAAAAGGGAAGTAAAACCATCCTAAAAATGCAAGAGTTAATAAATACATTTAGGAAAACTTCC
This sequence comes from Limnephilus rhombicus, assembly GCA_929108145.2. Classification (NCBI taxonomy): domain Eukaryota; kingdom Metazoa; phylum Arthropoda; class Insecta; order Trichoptera; family Limnephilidae; genus Limnephilus; species Limnephilus rhombicus. The sequence continues at coordinate 23,803,045 of OV815288.1, forward strand.
CAAATTTTATACAAATTGAAAGTGAAATTATTATTGTTGAATATGGAGTCAATCGGTTTAGTTCCCGTATGTCAAGGGCGGATCCGGGGGGGGGGGGGGGGGTGGGGGGGGTCATGGGGGTCATGACCCCCCCTGGGGTGGGTCCAGGACCTAGGTGGACCACTAATACCCTACTTTTTACTTGTATCTATTATTATCAAAATTAAATTATAAATTCTTGTGACTTGATCTCGACTATGTGACCCCCCCCCCTGATGCCAAAGCTGGATCCGCCCTTGCCTTAAGTAGAGATGGTTGATACCTGAAATGGGTTGTCACTGTGGTTCCAGTTAGCGGAGACCGATGTGGAACCTGGTCTTTATCCAGTTATTTTTGGAACCAGATCCTCAAAAAGAAAAACCACAGAAAATTTTAGAATAACTGGTCAAGCTTAATACAAATATATCAAACAAGAAAAAACATTGCCGAACTGTCAAAAACCTCGATATTTTGAATACATACTTTGATTGATGAAATAATCTGTTTTATAGTAATTAGGTTTAATCGAAGTGTTATTTTAAAAAATATTCATTTTAAAGTATCCAACTACCCTAAAAGATTACCCTAACCACCGAGAAAAAAGTTTTTTTTTTTTAAATTATTGATTTTTTCATTTTTGATAAATATTCCAAAACGAACCGGTTCCAAAAATAACCAGTTCCTCAGAGAAATAATATCCGCAGGACAGCAAAGGAACCAGAACAGGAATATCGACCGTCTCAACCCGTAAACATTCTGTGCTGTCTCCCATGTTTCACCTCAATCCAATATCCCAGTCCCTGTAGTTAAAATTGACCAGGGTTGTCTGGTGATGTCTTCTGGCTCCAAATGCGCTCCCCAGGTATTTGAATATTATTTTTTTCATGTAAATGGTTTCACAATCAAATTATTGTACCTAATTTGTTATAAAACTATCATTGGTACATTGACGCAGTATGTAGTTCCAAAACATTGCAAATTCGTTGTAGGTTTTGATGAATATGTCGAATTTGTCATTCACCGTATGCAAATAGAGGGTCGTACTGGCGATTCTTCACAGGGGCACAATGGGGACAGTCCCCATCAGTTACAACCGAAACCTACTAAAGGAAATAACAGTCTTTGTCTTCACCAAAATGAATGAATTCTTTAAACATAAAAGTATAAGTCTGTCAATAAGAGTAGAAAATATAAAAAATTGAACTACAAAATTTGTAGGCTGGCAACACCAATTTAACTGTCAAATATTCTTTTTTAAAGTGCAATGTCACTAAATGTATAGAACACAGTAAACCACATTTAAAAAAAAATTTTTTGTCCATGACATAAATTTGATTAAAAGGTGTTTTATAAAGCGATTTGCTTTAATTTAACATAAATTTGAATTTAACGGTAGATATAAAGGAGGAATCACTCACGGTGAGTTTAGTTACACTACTTTCAGATCTGAATGAGTTAAATATATTCAGATCTAAAATTAGAGACACGATCTAAAGCCCGGACAATGCTAGGTACTTAAGCTAGTATTAAATAAATGTGACGAAATTTCTAAACTGTGCTTTGTATTTTATTACAATATCGTTTTTCTTCATTATGTTAACACAAAATTGCGAAGGTGTAATAATAATATACCTATACGCAATTCTAATTTTGAGATCAGTGGGTAGCTATATTGTAATGAAAAAAGATTTTTTTCACTTTTATGCCTTTTTAATTTTTTATAAAAATGTAGGATAAACAGCTTTACATAAACACCATAAGTTATATGTTTTGTATTGCCATTTGAACCACAGTGGTGCCCTCCTATGTTTTGTACTCTTATTTGACAAACTGTAATTAACATTTGCAGAAATAAAATAATAAAAAAAATATTCAGGATGATTTTAATAAGACCTGATGCACAGCGAACAGTGTACGGCATATGAGAACAGCGGATAGCCGACCAGCTTCCAAACCGTCCATTCTCAGTGCGCAGAACCTACTGCGCACTTGGGGGACAATCTGAGCTGTCCCCTTAGCAAATTAGTTCATTCCTTGCGTTTCTTTCGCGATCGTATGCAATCCAAGAACCGCGCACGCGCACTCATATGTGAATTTCAAATACCGTGGGGATTATCCAATGTATCCCCACGACAAACTATTGAACCATTTATTTGCGTAGTTTCGGGTGGGAATCACTCGTGTTCAAATTAAGTTCGATAATAATCTTGCAAGATAAAGGCATTATTTTTTATTATACTATATTTTAAATTGGTATATATCTATAGACATTTTATATTATTTTCTGTTTAGATATCCGATTAGCTTGATTAGACTATCAAAATTTTATTTTATACTCTACGGGTGGTAAGATTATAGTACAGTATGTAAAAAATGTCGATCTCCACCATCAAAGAAGTGCTCGAGCCGCCACTGGAGTTCTGGTACTGGGCTCTCCTCACGGGCGAATTCGGATACAAATTTGAAGGACTCACTTGACAATACAAATAATTGCGGTGTCGTCCCCAACTGAGACTCCAGCACAAATAGGTTGATCCTTTGTTGATTTAATTAAAAAAATATATTTTAACGAAGCAAACAATCTAAGTCTTTCTAATGAGTGGTACTTAGTCATTCACAGTTAGATTAAAATGTGATGGGTATAAATAAGGACACACTCAACTAAGATGAAGAAAGCAAACTTAAATCGTTGGATGTGGGATGCGCAACAAGTGGATGGAGATAGAAAGGAGTATCTCGAGACTAAAATATGATGCAAGAAATGGAATATGTAGTCTTGGTTGCCCCAGGAGTTAATAAAATAAATCAAGTCATGTCGAGAGTATGTATGAATGTGAATAATAAAAGAAGGGCCAAGATAAGTAGACTGCGTTACATTGTCATGAACCTCGATCTCTCAGTTTTCTGAAGTCAAACTAATTTTGTATGCTAGAGCAAATAGCTTTCAGATTGTGTGGATTCAGAATGAGGTACCTCAACAGTTTAGGAAGCTCCTTAAATTGGTCTAATAAACATTTACCTGAGAATCTTTCTTCCACAGTTTGCTTTAGAAAATGAGTTTGCAAACTTGAATTTCGAGAACACATATTGCATTCAGAACACAAGAATGGTTTTTCTCCAATATTCAGCAGCGGATGAAATAACAAGTTTGAATTTTAAAAACACAAGTAATTGCGTTTGGATCAGCATGTGGGTTTACAAGAGTTTGACGAACACCGGTAATTGCATTCAGAATACAAGAATGGTTTTAGGTTGCTACAAACTGGAATTTCGACTGCGAAAATATATGCATTCCAAACATGAGAATGCCTTTTCTCTGGAATGCATCAGCGTGTAAGGCTATAATTTTCAATTTGTGGTAATAAAAAAATTGCATTATTATTCATGCCGTGGGAATGGTTTTTCTCCAAAAAGTGTCAGTATATAAATTCAAAGGCTTAAATTTCATAAACATGCCCATAAGCTTGAATTTAGAGAACATGAATATTTGAATTCGGAACATGAAAATGGCTTTTCTCTGTTTTACCTCAGCCATTGAGTCTACAAGCTTAAATCATTGAATTTGGAATATGAGAATGTATTATCTCCAGAGCGTCAGTATGTGAACCTACATGCTAGAATTTAGAAAATACAAATAACTGCATTCAGAACATGATAATGATTTTCTTCAGATTGCATCATTACGTGAGTCTACAGTCTTGAATTCCAGAATATAATTAATTGAATTTGGAATACGGGAGTGGCTTTTCTCTGAAATGCATCAGTAACAGGATTTATAAGTTTTAATTTAAGAAACATGGACATGAGGATAGTTTTTCTCTGGATTTTATAAGTGAGTTAACCCCTTCAGTAATCATAAAAAAAATAAAGCATTTTACTACGTTAGTACTAACATCGGATGATGTCACCCGATACCCGATGCTTCCACATACCATAAATCGTATTTATTTTCATCTGAGTATATTCAGGGGTGGTCTTTTCTGCAGGTAAAGTTTGCCCAAGTTATCGCGGGTGTGGGAATTTTCACACACAATAGCCGCCCAAAAAATTTAATTTATAAATATTTTAATATAAAAGAAACTTTTGGAGAAATACAATACATATAAATAAATTAATAGATAAGTATTATAGCTTATTGACTGAAAGATAAGTGTATAAAATCAATAAATTTAGTGTAGAAATTACTAAGTGAAATCGGAGAAGAAATTAATAAGGATCGACCGAGATCTCGGTCTCGGTCTTGGCATTCTCGGCCACAAATTCTACCGAGAACTCTGTCTCGGTTCTCAGCAAAAAATCGCCGAGATTCTGGGCCATAACCGAGACTGTTGTAAGTAGGTACGGTATAGGATAATGGGATTCAAATCTACCGCTTGCCTCCACATTCGCCACTTTGTGTCAGTGCGTGAGAGAGCTGCCAATTGTGATTGGTCGGCTGGCAGCGAGGTGGGTTTTACTTAACTGCTAAAAACAGAAATGAACATACAAATAAACTAATCGATGTGTTTTGATAAATGTGGCAATTGATTCACGGATAGCATTTGTTAGGGTGTGTTATTTCGATTTAATGTGTTCACTAAGTAGGTATAATGTTTTATTGTTGCTATACTTTGCAAAAATAGCACATTTAAATTTTTTTTCTCAATTTATCTATTGGTCTCGGCTCTCGGCTCTCGGTCTCGGTCGAGATTTTAATTTATTCTCGGTCTCGGTCTAGGACGATAACGAAAAACCTGTCTCGGTCGACCCTTAGAAATTAACCCTTAGCGAAAATTTTGATTTTTTTTTTACTTCAAAATTTAAACTGTATTACAAAAATGTCATTAATATGATGTTATCTCTCGACAGGCCAAGATACCAAACATAACGTCCATGACCCCATGAAATTTTTTTTTATGGGCATTTAAACCATGGAGATCTTTTTTTTTGTTTTGTCCATTTATAGGGCAGGGAATATTACCTATACGTATTTGACAAAATATTTTTTCCTGCGATCAACGATTTTTTCACATTTTTTTTAAACGGCACATTATGTATTAATCCTCATCGCAGGAATACCTAAAATACTAAAATACTAAAATATATTTCATGTATTTTAGTAGATATAAGAAGGATCAAGGGCGGATCCAGGATTTTTTTCTGGGGGGGGGGGCACAAGGGGCGGACGGGCAAAAAAATCAACAATTACTGTTAGGATTTTTTTCTGGGAGGGCACAAGGGGCGGACGCGCAAAAAAATCAACAATTACTGCTGGGATTTTTTTCGGTAAATTTTCGGGATAAGTGTGTCCATGGTTATTACTTTATTACGAATAATTTTTAGAAAAAAACTTTAGATTCGCCTTAATCACTATAAAAGGAAACTTTTTGCATCACGGCCTTTAATTTTCAATTGCGTAAAATAAAATTTCACTTCGCGAACCGATACTGTGACAACCCGGCGGCCATGGATTATGGATTATTTTGAGTATCACCTTAAATAAAAGACTGTCAGAGAAATGGTAATAGGAAAAGCCACAGGACGTGACTCAATAGCTCTTGAACACATGAAGTATGCCGAACTAGCGATTCATGTTATCCTAGTAGAACTGTTTTCAAATATTGTGTGTTACAGGCACATCCCGAATGAAATGACGAAAACAGTAATTATTCCCATAATTAAATCAACAAATCTTGACCCATCCTTGATCAATAACTACTAACCAATTTCACTCTCAACCGCAGTGGCATGATTTTTTGAAAAACATTTTATCTGCTGTCGTAACAGACCATCTAAAAACAGAGGATAACCATTTCGGATTCAAACCTGCACCGTCAACATCTATGGCAATATATCCCCTAAAAGAAACCATCATATATTATGAACTAAGGAAAATGCCAATCTATACCTGCTTTCTAGACCTAAGCAAAGCATTTGACCGTGCAGGTCATGATAAACTGGAAAAACTAAGGAAAAGAGCAGTTTCGGAAGATATAATGGCGATTCTTTCAATTTGGCACATGCAACAAGAAAATATTGTGAAATGGTTTGGGGAGCTATCTAAGCCATTTTATTTGAAATGTGGTGTAAGGCAAGGATGAAGCATGTCTCCAGTTCTATTCAATCTATACACCGATGAACTGCTTCAAAGACTTAATGCTGCGAAAATAGGTTGCCATGTACATGGAGTGTGTGTAAATAACATTAATTACGCAGGTGATATGGTTCTTCTTACACTGTCACTTAGCACATTAGAGAAATTACTCAAAATATATGAAGACTTTGTAAAAAATCCTAACCTTCTACGTAATACGTCCATGTTAATCATTATGGTTTTCAAATATAAAAATGAAATCATCCAAACAACCTCAGTATGGTTAGATGGAAAGAAAATGGATGTTAATCATAGCGTAAAGGGACATATCATCACAGACGATCTTAAAGACATTGAGGATATGGATAGGCAGAGAAGAGGGATATCTTTCAGTTCAATATCTGTCAAGATGTTTTCACTTCTGTAGTCCAAACGTAAAAAGAAAACCGTTCAACTCTCTCTGCACCTGCACCTCGCTGTACACATCAGAACTGTGGGTTGACTATACTGCATCCCAATTGCATAAGCTAAAAGTTGCCTATAATAATGCTTATCGCCAACTTTTCCGCCTACCGAGATACTGCAGCGCTACAGAAATGTTCCTTGACGGACGGGTGCACACTTTCCGAGCAATTCTCTGCCACCGCATGGGAAGTTTATGGCGCAGACTACGCCAATCGAAGAATGCAATCATCACCGCCATCCTGTCCCATCGAGTCCCCCCTGATAACCCTCTGGAGATGGGAGACGGTGAAATACCTCCGTAAACGGTTGCTTACATTTATTTTAGTGTTTAATATTTTTTGGTTTCATTTCTCATGCTTATTCATTTTTTATTTAATTTATGTGTTGCTATTTACTTTTTACCTAATCTTATTATTTGTCTTTCTTTTGTTATTTCAAAATATGGAATGTATTGCATTGCACTACCCCTGGATAGTGCGATAGCTTTTTTACGCACCAGATTTAAATGTCCGGGTTAAATTTTCCCCACAGGAAAAACTAAACCCTTTCACACACTTCCCCAAATGATCATCTAGTCAACCCACGCTATGCAATTGCACTATATAAGTATTATAAATACAAAACAATACAAGAACCACATGTCAACCTACTAGAGACCAAATGGGAAAATAATTCACCGACTCCAGATATTTTCATATCAGAGGGTTCGGCTCTGTGGAATTCCTAATTGAACCTATAAATCCTACTGATCCCTCAATATAAATATTTAAAAAATCTTTTGTAATCCAACATGTATTTAAAATTACCGATTTTTGCATTTTTATATATAAATTCTTTGACAAATCTAATACGCCTAAATTTTGAATCAGAGACCTAGGTATAATGCCGGTAGCCGAAATAACAAACGGTAATATTTTTATAGTCTGAGAAATTATGATTATTATTATTATTATAAGGATTGCATAATAATTTTATTTTTTACTTACCCTTTCAACATTTTCATGAACACTTTCGTAAATACAGGAACGCAGAATGCTTTGAATAATCACAGGGAATGAATATTTTTTTTTAAAAACCCCGTTGGCAAGAATTTGAAATACATTGGCCAATAAGAATGGTCCATAAGGGCTGGTTTTATAACCATCTTTTTGTTACGCTTCATACTATTTTTAACAATATTTATTTGGCGGTAGACTGAATATTTGTGTAATGAACGGATGGTTAAAAAACCGGCCCTTAAGGGGGAGTCTGGTCCAGCCGAATTTTTTTGTGTTTTTTTCAAAGATACAATTTATTTATGTTCATGAAACTTTTGTTACATGTAAAGCTACATTTGAAAAGGAAAAACATTAATGAAAATTTGATTTGAATATCTATATGTGTAGATATAGCGGCTGCAAGCGGAGGGTCCGACTAAATCGGCTGGAATTCTGGAATCCTTGGAAATTATCTGAAGCATGAAATTCAAAAAAAAATTCGTTGTATAAATGTAGAATGCGCATGAAACACAGTTTGCAAAAACTTTGTTGATTGCAAAAATGGCGGACATAAATGAAAATTATAAAAAATCAGTCTTAATTTTGCAATAACTTTGCCATATAATAATCATTTTTCAAAAGTTGAAGTTCATCACCATATAAATTTAATTTTTTAAAATTTAAGCTTTGAATGAAGTGAATCGGATGAAAATCTGATGAGCTACAATTGGCGATTTTGGCTAACAGCTCGCTCTTAACTATATTTTAAGGTCGAATTTGATGCAAAAACTTTGGGAATGTATTCTCCACACGTACAGGAAATTTTTTGGGTAACAAAAAAAGTTGAGTTTTTGGATCGGTTGGAACAATTAAAATTTAGAATGAAAAGTCACGATCCAACCAATTTAGGAAATCCATCAGTGCTTACATAGGCCTCAAATTTGAGGTATGCGCAAATCATAGGTTATAACCTGAGGAGAGAAAGCAGTCAAAATTAAATAATTTTCTCAGTGTGGAAAAGAAAAACAAACAGAATAAGTTGAAGATCCTAAAACTTGTAAATGCGAAAGTGTACAAACCATCTAATTGTTATGCAGATTTCCGAGGGAATTTATATTGATTGGTTCTTCGATCTCAAATACTTTTTCGTTCCTGTTTGGCTTTGTCTCGTACTAATTAGGTAGGGAGATGCTGTTGGCCACTTTTTCACCCCGCCACTCAGGCTTACAGATGTGATCCCGGAAGGGATGTCACAGCTTTGATGACCGATAAAAAGTCAAGTTTTAGCGCTAGAGAGCAAGTTGCTTCCCGGTACTTACCACGCTACTTCAAGTGAAATCATGGGAGAACTGAACCAAGAAACGCTTTGTAAACCGTCTGCTTTCAGGGTTCAGCTAACCCTTCCTGAAAGATATTATTGATATCCATCAAAATTTAAATGTAAACCCTTGAAAAATTTCATTTATTACTTTTTTGCAGATTTTAGTTAGAAGATGCACTTTATCAGAATTGTTTATATCAGGTATAGGTATTGTGTATTTTTGTATTATGGTTCTAAATTTCGTTTATTTAATTTAATTTTTTTAATTGTCGTTATTTTATTGGTCAATGACATACATATTATTTTAACCTTCATTTATGAATTTGTACAGACTGTTTATAACGCTAAGAGTTAAGAGAACAATTAAGTTTCCTTTGGATGGACCAACACAGGTGTCACCTGTTTATCAGTGAACCCATAATATTATCGAACTGCTATAAATACGTGTCATACTTTCAAATTGATTGTACCCAAAATAAAGACCGAGTGTGTTCACCGTTAAAATTGTGCATTTATTTAATTATCCGTGTACGAAGGTGTAAATACGAAGGTGTAAATAAACCTTTAACTATGCTAATGTTTCTAAAAGGTGGTGTTTTTTTCTTCAGGGTCCTCCAGGATGGGCTTATTTCGAGGTGGCAATTTTGACAAATTCAACTCTCTTAATCTTCCCCATACAAAAATTCCGCGTGCACCGAACCGGGAGATCGCGTATCCCCGCTCGTATTTGTACAAAATAGCAAATCATAATGTGTTTTAAGTGAAGTCTTTTCGACCATCTGGCCTGACTGGAATGTGACCGGAGCTAATAGGCACCGAAGTCGTAGCTAGCCAGCGCTTTCTAAACAATGGGATGTATTTTTAAATAAAAATAATTTGTAAACAATTGCAGTTTTAACTGTTCTTTATTTTTCATTTAAACTTAAAGTATTTCGATAAATTTAAAAAGAAAGTATTGTTCATAAACACGATAATTTCTTTACATAGATAGGTAACTTTTGCAAAAATTAAAAAAAATGTATATTTTACTTTCAGAGATTTCAGCTTGTCTATATACTTGTGAACTTGTCAAATTAAAATGTATAAATATATTTATGAAACTTAGATTCTTAGACCAGAAACCCTAAATGCATATTGTTATGTTCAATAAAAAAATACGCAAAAGTGTATTATACTACCTCCATTCTGAAAGAAGCCGAAATCGACACACAACTGTATAGAGCGGTAAAGTGCTTCCAATAAAAAACGGCCAACAAAAAAGTAGATTAAAATGTTTAAAATTAAAACAAAATTATTATGGTATATTATTATTGCTTATTCAATTCATGTAATCTTTGAAAAAAGCTGGTCCCCTTTTAATATGCAATGTTGAACTCGGGTAGTAAAAAGGAATAAAGAATTATTTGACTTTTAAAGGATTGTATAATTTGAACTAAATTATGTCAGAGCTTCATTGGTTCTCTGCAGTATTGAACATTTATGACTTATTTCGTTTTATTGTCGTCGTAGCGGCTTGGTTACATTTTTTCATCATTCCTTAGGGTGGGATTATTACCTTCTGGGTGATGGGAAGCATTGATTGGGTTTACTGAATCCTTCAGGTTTTGTTACATTTTTATATAAAACTATTGTTTTCATATTTATTTTTAGCAGTTGGTTATTTCTGGTTTTTCCTGTCTACCCTCCGAATTATATTTTATAGAAGTATATTTTATAGTTGGTTGTTCTTTTATTTTATGACTTACAGTGTACTAACATTGGTTTTTTGTTAAAATATTTTATTATTCAAACTATGAAAGGTACACAAGACCTAGACAAACCACACCCCATGAACCTGGGCACCCCTGCTAAACCACCAAACGTAGAGAACTACTTGGGGCGACCTATGGCAGGAGTGTTGGTTATCCAATAAATGGTTCCCGGGGCTGCGGTACCCATACCCTCCTGCCAAGTTCTTTACCCATTCCTACCTCCCAAATTTTAAGTAATACGACCAAGAAAGCTTTAAAAGAGCGGACCTACAGATTATATTTTTATATTCACAAATCGGGAGAGTGGGCCGGCCACTCCAAATCGCCCCTAATTGAGATGAGGTGCTCTGGGAAGTGTTCCCTCAAAACAGCCATCAATGCTCAGTGATCTAATGGGACAAGGGACTCCAGATCTTCTTCTTGTCGCACTTGCAGTTTGTCTGAATGTAGTGACCCATATAACAATTAATTTCCGGTCCGGGACAGGCTAAATTAAAGAAATTTCGAAATGCGCACTGGGTTGCCATCACAGAACATCCGTTCAAAAGTAGGCCTCATCGCCAAACATATGCTCCTCACTGTTCCAACGCATGATAGTGACTAAACTGTGTCGGGACAAAACTTTAAAGTTCTGCCTCTCGAACGAGATCACTAGCGCTCCGCTGCGAAATCAACCAACTGAATGGTGCGCAAAAAAAGGAAGTTATGCTGCCGCACCCTGTATAACTGGTGGAAAGTCCAAACAGTATAACTGTCTCATTCCTTCACATCTGTGTTACGGGCTGTCCCGGGTGGCTACCCGGGTATGTTAGACTGAAAAAAAAACATGACTCAACAACATAAAGTGAAGACAAGAATAATGGTTTCGAAATGATAGCGGTCAACATTTTCAAAAAATATCTACGTTACATGCTTTGAATTTCGGAAAACAAAAAGTGGCAAATTAAATTTACTTCTTAGAGTTAGGACCCTTCAAAAAATTGTAAAATTGCCTGATTCGAACGCCATCAACACACTTTCGGTATATAAACTAGATAATTAATGTATTTAAAAAAAAAAGAAAGACTTACGGTATTTTCTACTAATACAACAGTCCGAAAAAAATCTTAAAAATTGGTCCAGTTTTGGAGGAGAAAAATGGGGAAAAGAAAACCTCGATTTTGAAGATTTTATTTAGGTATTATCAGCCTGAGGTGGAGTTGTCCCTTTCGCTCAGTATTGGGGCGGGTAAGACCGACAGTGACAGCAACAGTTTGGTAAAATACCTATTGTAAAATTTTCTCGGCAACCTATGTTAGGTACTCTAATTTGGTACAAGTATGGCCTATCAAAATTAACATTCAAAATATTTATTCAGTCTGTTTTACACCAAGAAATCGATAAACAAATTTCTTTCCTGAATGATTTTCAAATTTAACATAGGCACTTCCAGCATCAACGGCCGTTGTTCCCAATCCTACATATCACCTGTTGAGCCTAAAATTTGTCTCAATACTCCTCAAATGCTCTTTCTAACGCAACTCTCCGACCATACCTACTGCTACATAACAACGTATGCGAGGGCAATGGAGGTCTAGTATCGTTTAATTAAATGTAGTTGTTTATATACAAAAAATTAGAGTCTTTGCAAGAGCCTTGAAGGGGTAAATATCTGTTACCTGTACTAGGGCGGGTAAGTGGTGGGTCCTCCAACTCTCCGACCAACAGGCAAATCAAGCATTACTATACAAATCAGTTAGCTGATTTGTATAGTAATATAACTCAGATTGATCGATCGAAAAGTTGGTAATAACGGCTGGAAATCCCAGATTTGTAAGTTTGTGCTTTTTGATTATGTTAACAATTTCATAACCTCTTTTTTGTTTTTTATCTTACCTTATATATTAAGAATTTCAACTGCTGCAGGGAATCTATGAAATCCTCATTTGGGAAAAGGAAAATGGGTAAAAAAAGTTATGTTTTCAATTTGGGAGGCAGGTGTGGGTACCGCCACCCCGGGAATCATTTATTGGATAACCAATGCCTCCGCCATAGTTTACCCCAAGTGGTTCGCTATGTTTGTTCTTATCAGGGGTGCTCGGATTCATGCGGTCAGGTTTGTCTGGATCTGAGCAGCGGATGCGTCTGCCCACCAACAGCGTGGCAGGCAAGATCGGGAGGGGCTGGTTGAGGGAGATCTTTTGACCTCTTCATCAGGATTCTCTTGGAACATTGCCTTACACTGCAGTGGAATGGATGGATTCATTCATTCGTCACTCCTGGACACTGACCTCCAGATTCCTTCCCACCCTCATACCTTTTTCCTTCCCAGAACTTCCTCTCCTTCCTTCCCCTAAAAATACCCTTTACACAGTGTCCCCAAAGATGACACAGGCCCTAAGTGGAATTATTTCCTTAGGTCCTCCTGTGTGAAGCTAATGTAAAAAAAATTTTTTTGAACCTCCCTATCAAAATTGTCACTATACATAGAATCATGTAGCATAGTTTCACCAAACTTTTACAGAAGTTATGCAAGTGTGTTAGAGTCCGTTCGAGGCACGTCATTGGCTGGACGATAACAGGCAGCAGTGTATTTGTTAAAATCTTGTCCAAACGGCCACATTTTGACCAAAACTATAGGAAATTAATATGAACCATCCTGTACCCGAGGATCTTATAATGGTGAAACTACTCTAGCTTACCACTCTGTCATGTTAATATTAGCAGTTTAGTTCAATCAATTCAAATCAATTTTGTATTCTTGCATTAGCTTGAAGCGGTTATATAACATTATCTTGCACAGGAAGCTCTAGCGCACACTGTGGCATGTATAAGTACCTATACAATATATTGTCTGTGAAATTAAAAGTGCAATTTATCAAGAGAAAAATATAGGAATATTTTTTATGCGAACAGGGTTCTTTATCTATCAAAAATTTCCATAAATAACGGGTTCGGTAGAAAAGACAAAAATCTCCAATTTTTATTAATTTAAATGGCTGAAAGAGGCATTCATGACGGAAAAAGGCTCAAACACGCATCTCTACATATTATAAATTATAGTCCTCCGCCATGTCTATCTGTCTGTTCGTGATAAACTCAAAAACTACTGAACGGATTTTCATGCGTTTTTCACCAATAGATAAGAGTGAGGTTTAAGAATGAGGAAGGTTTAGGTATATAATTTGTCACAGTTTTGTGTAAATTGGCTGTATGTGGTGGATTAGCTGGCTGGCAAGCGGGCGGTGTGGATTTGTATTGTATGCAAATTAACAGATGGCGGTGTGAGTTAATTTATCGTGATTATGGCGTTGTGTTTCATTGCCACAGCAACTCGTGGCCGGATCAGCTAGTTATGTATAATCCAATGTGTACTCTCGATTTGCAATATTTTGATTTCCAAAATATAAGATTCTAGGCAGTGCTTGAGTACACATTGTTACATATGGGTAAATATAAGATTCTAGGCAGTGCTTGAGTACACATTGTTACATATGGGTAAATATAAGATTCTAGGCAGTGCTTGAGTACACATTGTTACATATGGGTAAATCAGAATAAAGAGTTTATTTTATTTTATTTATTGCTTTGAATGGCTACATAATTTGTGGATTTTTCAACCACAATGCTAGGCACACGCCCGTGTTATGGCGGTCAAAACTGTACCTGTGTACTGTATCATAAGACTACTGCGGGGTAAGAGGGGATTGCGGGTGGGTGTTCCAAACTAGTTTGAATTAGAAATGGGTGAATTTCGCCGGAGGCCTCCGAGACGTGCTTCCCTTTAAAAGTACTTGAGTTCTTGGAGCAGGTCCCGGGAGCCATCCCCGACTAGTGAATGGCTCGGACCGAGGTGTACGGGTTTGACGGGGTTAACGGGGAGCCCGCTAAAGAAATCGACTCGCGAGTAGCTCGGACAGAGACGCACGGGTTTGACTGGTGCCAGCGAACCCGGGACCTGCACCCGACTCGTACCGCTCGGACCGCAGAGTTTCGGGTTTCGGTCTGAGTATTATTGAACCGGGTTCTCTGGGAGTAGTCGATTTGAAAAAGGAGTAAGAGTATGATTCGCTTCCCGCGTAGAACCCGAGTTGCAGAGCCCACTCCAGCTGAACCTACACATTGCTAGTTTGAATCAGTTTGGCGCACGGGCGTAGCCAGGTTTTAGTATCGGGATCGGGGGGGGGGTTCAAGAAAATAAAACTACTGAAAGTGCTTGCAATAACCTTTATATTATATACCACCACCTTGGCAAATCAAAACTCGTGTCGGGGGTGTGTGCGGGGGTAACAAATGTATATAGAAAATAAATCTTTTCAAAACAAAATACATAATAAACGTTAGTTGTACATGTTATAAAAAAAATGAAGCAGTCAAATTATTAAAATAATCACATTTATGCAAGTACGTATTCAACTGACTGCAACACTAATCCTGTTATATGTTTATAACACTTTATGCTAAGTGAAATAATAATTTCAAAGTACGTATACACTTACCACTGATTAGAAACGTAATTCCAAATAAAAATCACTTTGCAAAATAAAAATCAACCGCAATCACCGAAAAAAGGGAATATCATTTTGAGTTGTCAGTGTTAAAAATAACTTTGCTTGACAAAATTGCTTGTAAGTACATCAACAATATTTAAGATTCATGGAAATTCCAAAAAACATATATATAATACCAGTAATATTGTCATATGTAATAAAAAATTTACCAGATCGAAATTTCTGTAGATTTAGTGCTGATTTCCCTTTTCCCATAAAAGTATTTTTCTCCCCTAGATCTAGTCAAATTTCCCTAGACATACCATCACTGGTATGGGGATACATAACAATACCGTACCGATACGGCACGAAAATATACAAAGGTTACCGATCGGATAATCGACGACGGCCAGCGGCGAGTGGTAGAGAGGGCGAATCCAAAATACATTATTAGTGTAATAATTAATAATAAAATAAGTTATGCCGCTCGCATCTCCTTATTTTAATATTATTGATGTTGATATCTTCTTAACTTTTCGGGGGGGTTCGAACGCGCGATACTATCGATATTAATCTTCATGTGATTTGCCTGTACCAATATTTAATATCGTTATGTATTTATAGTTCTCTTACATTATCACGTTATTTGTTGCAGGTTCTTCTCATTGCCTCATAAGCTGCAGTTTTAAGGTGCGTGGATGCATAATTACACTTTGTATGTGAGTATCTTTCATTACTTATATAAATTAATAAGAACTTTGAAAGAATGCATAAAATTCAATTGATGGAGGACTGAATGCAGTATCTAGTCGCTAATAAAAAATTGTCAAAGCAAGTGAAGTTAGTAATCTACAATGGAGTTCTGATTCATCTCTAATAATAATAATTGGTAAAATTTCGAAATCACTGGTTACGCATTTTTTAGAAAAAACCTTTTGAAATAATCAACTGGATACGGCGAAAACTACATACATATACATACTTATGACCAAGTGGGGTCTTAATATATAATATTACTATATGACTTAGGATAGGTGGTTTCAAAAAATTTTAACAATTCATCACATATTTGAAGATTATTCTCACATTCTGTGAAAGTTCCATTCAAGTTCTCTGATTATTTCAGTTTTGTGAAGCAACTGGTCTATGATGATACACAGTAAAATTCGGATATAACGACATTGCATATAACGTCTGACCGTTTTTAGCGATGAAAATGTAAACTCAAATTAGGTTCCATAGCTTTTAGTAGTAAAACGTATCCGTTTGGTACGACTCCGTTTTAAGCGACCAACTGCTTAAAGTGACTTATTTTAATGATAATTTGTCCGGTTAGAACGACGTGCAGTGTTTTATTTACAAACCTACGCACCAATACCTCGCCTACTCCCCGTGCCACGCCTACTCCCAGCGCCCGGCTATCCCCCGTGCCCGGCTACTCCTCGCGCGCCACAGTCAGTGTTTATCATCTGTTGTAACAAGGACTTTCGACACAAGACACAATGAGTTTCGTGAAGCGAAAGTGTTTTTCAATTCAAGAAAAAAGTGTTATATTACAACGTTTAGAAGCCAGTGAGTGAGTGAGCCAAGTGGAGTTCAGCTTGTCTCATTCTACAATATCCACCATAAAGAAAAATAAGATAGAATCCCTGTTTAATGCTAATGTTTTGAAATGTAAAAAAAAAACGTGTCAGGACGTGTAACTCAAGAAACAAAAAACTAACTCAAATTACAGACTTTCTACATTAGTATTTTACTTGCATAGCATGTAGTTACATTATATCCACTGCTTGTGGTCAGTGGCGTAGGCTAGCATGGGAGGAAGCCGGGACGGATAGCACAACGGGAGGGGCGTAATGGGATAGGGTAGGACGGGTTCTAGCAGAATATTTACCAGAACGGAGGGGGTAGAGCGGGGTAGGAAGGGGTGGGGTGAAACGGAATACCATACTGGCCACTGACAACAAGGTATAATAATGATAAACTGAATATTGTCAAACTCAATCGAAACTCAATCGAAAATCTGGAAACAGAAAAATCAGAAAAAGATATTTGCACCTCTGGGACGGAAAGCAAAAGGTCCTGGGTTCGAGTCCCAGAGGTGCAAATATCTTTTTCTGATTTTTCTGTTTCCAGATTTTTGATTGAGTTTCGCTAACGTTGTCTTCATTTAATTAAATATCACAATTTGAGATTTTACTCATGAAGTTTTAAAAAAAAAAATGTTAAAATTTTTTTAAACAACCCAACCTTAATGTTCAACAGTGACAAATTAAACTGCTGAAGATGAGAGTCCACTGAATGCGGTAAGACTTAGATCCCTGAGGAATGTGTGGTAAAATCACCGAATGATTATTATGAATTAAAGATAAATAAATGAGAGAACGGTCTGCAAAGTCTCTAGACTGAGAAAATAAAACTAGAGCGGATCGATGGAGAAAGGAGTGCCAGAAAGAGTCTGATACCCATGCAAAATACGAAGTCGAGGATTCCCTAGGGATGAAAATTTTCTTGTTGAACATGAACATTTGTTTACCAAGTAAACAATCAATTATTATTGTTATTTATTTTTGGGGTGTTATGCCGTGTTGCGCTACCTCCTCCGTTAGCCAACGTTTCGGACAGCAGTGTCTATCATCAGGGCAGATGTGTAATTGTCAGTGGTGAAATGTGTGCTTATGTACTGTGATATGATACTGTGTTGCCAGCTCCACTCCACTACGAGCTGGTATTACAGTATACTTCACAACGGTTTAGCTTTGATGTAGCCGTCAATAAATAAATAAATAAATAAATAAATAAATAAATAAGTGTTTATTCCAGTATGTGGGGAGGAGAGTGCAATCCCACACATTCCATAAGGGTACTATACACATACATGTACAAAGTAAAAGGAAAAACAAATGAAATAATAATATTAAGCTTTCAGGATTCTGTGAGCACGTAAGGAGCCAGTACCGGATACCGAGAACTATTGAGCTTAGCTCCATCGTCTCTATAATATTTATTGGATTTTTGTAGATTTCAATTGCCTCCGTAATCAGACGTGCTCTATGGGTTTTGGGTCTTCCCAGGACTTCAGGAACAAATCCAAAGTAATGGCCGGTTTCGATTAAGTGCTCGGCGATTGCCAATTGGCAGGGTGGCCGAGTTTACAAGCACGAAAGTGTTCTGAAATCCTTTTGGAGATCGTCCGCTCTGTCTGGCCTACATAAACCTTCTCACACTAGAGTTCAAAATTTTCCACTTAATATATCTTATTAGGAGGCAAATTAAGTTCGTTAGAAAATTATAGTAAAACATTTTAATATTTGTGCCTGAAGTTCGCAAAATAAAATAAAACACGATTTTTGGCATAGTTTTTCTCTTGCGCAAAGCAAAACAGGTAGCTGGTGTCAAGCGAGAATTTAAGCCTTATCACCACCTACATTAGGGGTCTTATTGTTAGCGGCCCGATTCCAAATGTTACATGGCGTAGTGCATTGCCTTAACACATTTATGCACTGTGGCTTAGAAATAATGACTTAACATTATTGTAAATATGTAAAAGTATCATATTGTGGCACTACAACTAGGTAACTCCGAAATCAGCTCCTTCAAATTATACACAAAATCATTTTTTTTTAAAACAAAACTAACAAACTCACAAACAAAAATTATGTGTTTCTGGCATACATGATCGAGTAAATAAAGGTATGGTTTTGTGTAACTCGAAAAAGCTGATTTAAGAGTTACTTAGCTATAGTAATTACCCCCTGATGTAATACCATAAAATTAATTTATTAATTTTATTTTCAGAAAATGCAGCGGCTAAATACTTAGGTATCTGTTTGGTGTATTAAAGTTTATAAAATGCTACTGTATAATATAATATTTTATACTGTATAATATAATATTTTATACTGTATAATATAATATTTTGTATGCCTTATAATAAAATGTACAAACTTAAGGATGGGTTGTTCTACAGAATTTGAACAATTCATCAAATTTCGAAGTTAATTTTTAAGTTCTGTTATTATTTCAGTTCTGTGAAGCAACTGGTCCAAAATCACATAAAAACAAAACCAGAACTTGAAAATTAACTTTCGAAATTTTATGAATTGTTAAAATTCTGTCTGACCCTCATGAATGTTATAAATCTATTGACTTTATTGGAATTTTTTTTTCTTGAAAAATTTGCAACTTTATTTCTAAGTTTGACTTTTAAAACTTTAATTTTATGAAAATTATTTCAAAGAATTCAAGATCTGCTTGTGTTCATGAACTATGCATTATTATCAGAACTACGAGGGTTGTCCCAGAAGTACCCGACCTGACGTACTTCTGGTGGTTGTTCCTTGAAAAAAAAATTATGGTAGAAAGTACCAACTTTATAAGGCTAAAGTTTCAAGTTTCAAGGCGCTACATTGTTTAGTGTTTTTTTGGCAGCCATCAATAGCGAACCCTCTGAGTTAATTTGTAAACATGGAAAAATTGGTCATTTTTATATGATACAAAACTTTCATTTTAAATGTCTAAGTCCAACCAATATCGAAGCCGAGTTTAGATTCTACTCTGGGGGCGTCTGCTTCTTCGTTTTCAACAATAAAATATTGGGTGGCAGAGTTTAAACGAGGACGTACGAGCTGCCGAGACGAACATCTCAGTGGTCACCAAATGAGGTGACCACGCTAGAAAAGGTATAGAAAATCCACAAAATGGTATTGAATGGGGCGTTATCGCCCACCTTGAGAACCTATGACGTACACTATGCGCGCATTCAAAATCGACTTAGGATGTGTTCAAAAACCAGCTGGGCGTTTTAAAATAATCTAAATATCAATCATTTTAAATCAATATTACATGTACACAAAATATTTGAAAAAATGTAGGTTAATATAATTGTACATGAACACAATATATTTAAAAAGAAAACGGCAGATATTTGTGCGGGCCGATATAGAGGTCCCAATCCACGGAGGCGCCAAATGTAGATCCTTTCACAACGTGTGAAGGGAGAATGTGTCCTTGTTTCCCACTGTAGAGCTGGTCTGAGATACTTCAATGGCTCCTTTCGTATAACGAAGCCGGGTCTGGTCCAGAGAGAGGTAGGGTTATCCGTGGTCCAGGCTAAGGCGATGGTCAGTAGAGAAATGAGGCGAGTAGATGCAGGGCTAGCAGAGAGAGTTGTTGTCGAGACAGGTGTTGCTGGTTAACTGACTTGTGAGGGCTTTTGGCCCATATTAGGGGTAGCAGTCTACTGCTGCCATTGACCCCGGGCACAATTTCTGGAATCGAGCCCAAACTGAAAGCGCCCGATGACGGCGATTTCTGTTTGACAAACTCTCTCTTTGCTTGCTCCTTCCCCCACTCCGACTTCTATTTATTTACTATTAATAATTTCGTACAGTTTTACAAAGTTTTTCATATCTGAATTGGCATCCGAGCACCATGTCCCGCCTTGGGCGCCATAATGTCCAAATGGACAAAATTTTGTCAAATTTCCAAAAACTGTCCCCAATTTTCAGAAACCGTTGCCAATTTTCAAAAATAGTCGCCAATTATCAAACAAATGGATAAAATAAATAATAGTTTTACATAAACCCTGATGAATAAGCATTGTTGAAACGTTTTGGATTTTTAAACAATAAAAGTGTTTAAAACTAATTACTGTTTATTAAAATTGTGCCACAAAATACGTTTCCTGTGTTTGAGAAGGATAAAATATTTTCAAAATGGACAAAATTAGTGTACAAATGAACGAAATGTTGTTGCCAATTTCCCAAAACTGTTGCCATTGTAATATACCTACTGCATTTATTACATTTTCCCGAGCTTAGAATTTGGGAGGCAGATACGAGTAAGGGTATCGCCGCCCCGGGAACCATGTAATGGACCACCAACACCTCTGCCATTGTCACCCCACGTGATTTGCTATGTTTGGTGACTTGCCAGGGTTGGGGTTTGTCTAGGTCTTGGCGGAATGTGCCTGACCACCTGGCCGAATCCCAGCCTTTCCTTTCCTTCTTTTTTCCTTCCCAGAACTTACTCCTTCCTTTCCTTAAAACACACTGCATCGCCATAGATAAAAAATAAAAAAATAATGTGAATAAATTTTTCTGCTCTGACCTCTAAATGATTTTTTAAAAATTATTTTCTTTTGTGTTTTTTGTTCATGAGATTACTGTAAGAAAATGACCTATTTCTTCATTAAGCTCTTTATTTATTTTTTTTTAAATTCGAAACTGAAAGATTTTATATATAGGATTGCCAATTCGTGGGGAATTCCCCAAATTGCGGGGAAATTCAAAAAATTTGAACCGATTGGGTATTTTGTTGACAGAACCTTGATGTGGAAAAAAACGGGGTTTCTAGAATAGGAGAACTGAGTAACATATTAAAAGAGGTTTCCTGATTTTCAAACCATGATACGATACGATACGATACGATTGTACCACCCCAGCCAGGAGTACTTCTGTCCCGGTGAGACCGGTACACCAGGGGGCACTGTTTTGTTAGGACTTGGAACACATGCTCTGCGGATGGGAAGGAGGTTGGAGTTAAATCGACCGGTATACATGGCAACCTAATAAACCAATCTTGGAATTTAGGATGGTCAGGAATAAAGGAATGGGTTGAGCGTAATACTTTCTTTTTGTTTGTCTTCCTTCTTGTTGCCTCTTCCCGGCTCTTCTTGGATCTTCTTAGCTCTTCTTGCCTCTTCTTGATTCTTCCCTTCTCTTCTCGGCTCTTCTCAGCTCTTTGTGGCTATTCGAGGCTTTTCAATTTTCTTTTTGTCTCTCCTGGGATCTTATCGTCTCTTTTTGGCTCTTTTTACCTCTTCCCAGATCCTCACGCCTCTCTTTGGCTGTTCTTGCCTCTTCTTGGCTCTTCTAGGATCTCCTTGTCTCTTCTTGGTTTTTCCTTGGATCTTCTAGTTTCTTCTTGTCTCTTCTTGTATCTTCTTACCTCTTCTTGGATCTTCTGATTCTTATTGACTCTGCTTGGCTCTGCTCGGCCCTGCTTGGCTCTTCTTATCTCTTCTTTGCTTTCCTTGTCCCTTCTTGTCTCTTCTTGTTTCTTGAGATCTTCTCGTCTCTTTTCGACTCTTCTTGACTCTCCTTGCATCTTCTTATCTCTTCTGGTCTATTATTGGCTCTTCTTGACTCTTCTGGCTTCTTCTTGGATGTTCTTGTCTCTTCTTATCTCTTCTTGTCCCTTCTTGTCTCTTCTTGCTTCTTCTTGTTTCTTGAGATCTTCTCGTCTCTTCTCGACTCTCCTCGCATCTTCTTATCTCTTCTGGTCTATTATTGTCTCTTCTTGACTCTTCCGGCTTCTTCTTGGATGTTATCGTCTCTTCTAATCTCTTCTTGTCTCTTCTTGTCTCTTCTAATCTCTTTTTGTCTCAGCTTGTCTTGTCTCTGATTATCTCGTGTCTTCTTGTCTTGTCTTGAATGTCCTTGGCTCTTCTTGCCTCTTCTAGCTCCTCTCGCTCCTCCTTGGCTGTTCTTGCCTCTTCTAGGATTTTCTTGTCTCTTCTTGGTTTTTCTAGGATCTTCTAGTCTCTTCTTGGCTGTTCTTGTCTCTTCTTTATCTTTTTGGATCTTCTGGACTCTTCTTGGTTCTGCTCGGCCCTGCCTGGCTCTTCTTATCTCTTCCTTGCTTATTGCTTTACTTGTCCCTTCTTGTCTCTTCTGACTTTATCTTGTTTCTTTAGATCTTTTCGCCTCTTCTCGGCTCTTCTTGACTCTCCTTGCATCTTCTTATCTCTTCTTATCTATTATTGTCTCTTCTTACTTCTTCTTGGATGTTCTCGTCTCTTCTTATATCTTCTAATCTTCTTGTATCTTCCTACCTCTTTTTGTCTCAGCTTGTCTTGTCTCCGATTATTTCTTCTCGAATATTCTTATGTCTTCTTGCTTCGTCCTGAATGTTCTTGTCTCTTTTTGGCTCTTTTTGGATCTTCTCGTCACTTTCCAGTTCTGCTTGCTACCGCTCGTCTCTTATCTTCTAATATTTCTAAATAATAGAATTAGATTGAGCCTTAGAATTCATAATGAATTGTAAAGCGCCCTTGAGGTGATTTTTCACAAAAATGGCGCTCAACAAATCATTCAATTATTCCTACTATTATTGGCTCTTCTTAACTCGCCTTTGTTTTTATTGTACCTTCTATTGATTTTCCACCTTTTCTTGTATCTTAGTGTTTCTTCGAGTCTTTTCTTGTCTCTTATTGCTTCTTCTTATCTCTTCTCACTCCTTCTTGGCTACTCTTGGTGTTTCTTGCGACTTCTTGCGGAGTTTAATCCAGTTTTATACATAATGTGCCAATATTCGAACTAGGATGGGCAAGGATAAATATTTTGATTGAGTGTTGTTCTAAGTTCTGTCATTTTCTTGCTTCAATCTACTATAGTATCTGCTTAAAGTACTTGCTTCTACTAGACCCTTCTTCTGGCTTCAACTTGCTTCGTTTTGCTTTATTTCGCTTGAAGTGAAATATCACAAAACTTCGCTATTCAAATGTTATGTTATTATTATTGTTATTGATTTTTCTTGGCTATCCTAATTGTTCTTGCACCTTTTTGGTTATTCTAGTCCCTGCATGTGTCTTCTTGCATCATATTGACTTTTCTTGACTTGTGGAGGCATTTGTCTCTTCGTGCATCTTCTAGCCTCTTCCTAATTTTGCTCTTCTTGTTTCTTTTTGTATCTTCTGTCGTCTTCTTGAATGTTCAAATCAGATAATCCCAAAGAGAACAGAAGAACTCAACCGAAGTGTAATAACCCGACTTAATTAACATTTGAGAAAAATGTGAAGGTGTAGGTACTTGAAAAGAACTTCTTTAAGATTTTAACTGAAACCAAAAACCTGTAAAAACCTAAAAACCAAAAACCTGTTAACCATTAAGACTAAGAAAAAAATATTTGTTTAAAATGTGCACGCCAGAGGGGAAACGAATTTTCGAAAAGCGTAGACTGAAATGCATTCGATAGGTGCGAATAAATTGACTTTTTTTTGTCGTGGAATATCTCAAGATAAACATTTAATAAAATCTGGCGTAGTTGGGCATAGTGCCTTTACTAAAATTGAAAAATCAACAATTCTACCTACCACACCTTATTTTAACAACGCTGCAAACTAAACTTTATTTAAATAAATGAAGACAATATAAGCAAAACTCAATCGAAAATCTGGAAACAGAAAAATCAGAAAAACATATTGACACCTCTGGGACTCGAACCCTGGACCTCTTGCTTTCCGGGCAAACGCGCTAACCCCTGCGCCACGGTGTCCATATGAAATTCGGTCATGTTTAACTGTACCATACTTCGACTAAGAACCACCTACATTATCTTCATTTTCTTTAACGCATATATTATTGGCAACTATCTTTATGTATGATTGCAAGATTCAAACCCAAACTAAATGCTCTCTAGATAGTGTCTGGATAAATCTTTATCCATTTTATTTAATATGTGACATCAAAATAAATAAAATAAAATATTCATCCTAGACTTGCAGAAAAGTCGATAGATGTCGCATATTAAATAAAATGACGGTTGAAAACTTAGACCACATGGGCTTCTTCAGTGGGACCACCACCTTCTAAAATGAAGTATTTTACAACTGTTCAAACATGTTCAAACGACTGTTAGTATATTTTTTATAAGGTTTCTTTACCTAGATTTTCGTAGCGGAAAATCGGAGTAATTCGATATTGGCACGGCTAGGACAGGTTTGTTGATAATTTCAAACACGATTTACTGAATTGCTCCTTTTTGGGTTGCAAATGACTTATAATATACCTATTGCCATCTGGCATACAGAGCTCCGGGCGAAAAAGGCCAGCAGTTTTCTGATTTATGAAAACTTATTCAATTTTGTGGGTATTAAATTGTTGTTTTTTCAAAAATTTGCTGCGTATTTGAAAATACGATTAAAACGTTTAAAAAATGCTGAAAAGTTGAAAAATCGCCAAGCATGAATAATTGATTACTTAAATAAATAAATAAAAATACATTTATATTATTAGTACCTACCTACATACAATTTTGGAGACCGACCGAAACTAATTTTTCGGCCGAAATCGCAACCGAAACTTAAAAGGCATTCACCTAAACATAAATTAGGCATTTTTGTTGTTAAAATTGTAAAAGTTCATTAAGGTTCATATTAGTCAATGTAATGAGAAAAAATGGTTTAATTTCTGCTCTTTTTGGTTCGTTGTTATATAGCAGTTCTTCGATGAACGCTTGTACACTGTGAAGAGCCCCACATTTCGAGGCACTCCACGGGGAAAATATGGAAGAAATAACAGACCGTGTTCATGTGTACAATACTTTGGTGACAATATCCTTCGTAATTTTTTTTCCACGGTCGAGTGTCACCCCCCTGTCGGGTGGCACCCGGGTAAATGATTGGTTAGGTCAAAGTGAAAGGGGGCCAAATAATATACCTACTGGGAGAGGGTCGGGTTTATGCCCCCTCTCTTAGATTCCCTGGCGTCTAGCTTGTCTGCCGAGATGAGTCCTCGTTCTCAGGGCCGAACCAACAAATCAGAGTCAAATGTCTCAGACAGTAACAAATGAAAGAGTGTGTGCTTTTACATAGAACTCGAATTTAGTCATTAAACAAACAGTCACAACGTTATCAAACAGGGGGTACAATGGAACATAAAACAATGTATATTGCCTAAATTCTCTCCGGGCCCTATCAGGTCTTCAAATCATTATTACCATCAAGTTAATAACAGCACAAAATGGGGAGAAGGAATGTGGCTTATTGCTTGTTGGGGCGTCCGTTCATTTGTGTAGGGCGGGCAATGGCCCTCGTGAGCGGCTCCCATCAGTGTTTTAAGGTGCAAACACGGCACCGAGCTGGCGTGGATACTCCCATCGTGAAAGGTAGGAGGTAGGGTATCATACTCGTTTTATCACATTTACTTTAAAGATACTGCGAGAACCAACATAACGGCAGTGGACGCGGGAGCTTCCCGGCCGTGTCAACCGTTGGGAAACGCGCGGGCGGTTTCTACCGCTCGAGAGCGTTGCTGCGCGGGAATGCGTTCGGCCTGACGTTCTCGAGCTCTCTTGTTTGCTGTTGACAATTTTTAGGCTGCAATTTGAAAAATCCTTTGACCTGATGTGTATCGTAACAACACTTAAGGCGCCGCAACCGTGCTCAAAAGAAAAAGATGCTGAAATATGTAATTACGAATGTTATAGGAGCGCGCTAATATTTAAAGCGATAAAATCGATGCGAAAATTGTGAAAATGTTTAATAAAATAAGACTCGTTTAAAATAGAGCAAAAATCTCTTGGGGGCTGTCTAAAACAGCATTTAAAGAAACACTGTGAATTTTTTCGTACACATAACTGTTAAAATAACAGAAACAGACTTGAAAATAATAATTTTCAGAGCATACTTTGCGATTTTTTTTTCTATCGAGGGTATTTCATATAATTTGCGTTTCGGCGTGCAGTGTATAGATATTATCTTAAAAAATAACATATAGACCTTAAAACTTCAAATGTTTAAGGGAGATATGCAAGACATCGGTAAAATTCTGGTAGCGGCGGCTTAAGGGAAAACCGGGCGGCGTTTTGTCCGTACAAACGGATTCCCCGATTTCCTCTCTGGATTGTGACACCACTGCCAACATTTTTAAATATAATATAGATTTTGATCACTAACGTGTCGGTAGGTTTTGCTTTTTTTGAAAAGTTACTTCTTAAATCATTAAAATTGCCTGGTTTGAACGCCATCAACTGGCGTTCAGTTTAAAAACTGGACAATGTATTTTTTTTAAACAGCAAAACGTAAGGCTTAGAGGCAGGGTTTCCCATTTGCCGGGTCGTGACCCGGCACCGGGCCATCAAAATAAAATACCGGGTCGCAACATTCCCGCCTAGTTTTAAGACAAGGTGGAAGCTGCAAGAAAAAAAGCTTAATGTGTGGGCACAACACGCGGAAACAGGGAACTTCAAAGCATTTAGTAATTTAAGTGAAATAAAAGAGTACAACATGAATGCATTGCCACAAGACATCTTAACTCAGATGATTAATTAACTCAGAGATTCAGATGTCGACTCGTTAATTGAACTGTCAACACATCACTCAAGGATATATTTGACACAAGACTAAGACCATTGATAGATTTTTGGTTTTCTTGTTGTCAAGAATACACAAAATTAGCTCATCAAGCAATAACTTTTTTAATGCCTTTTGTCACTTGTAAATGTGAAGCTGGGTTTTCAACACTAGTTTACCTTAAAAATAAATATAGGTGGAACCAGACCTTAGGATAAAACTTTCGTCATTTTCCGCGAACCTAGATTCTTTAGTACCTAATAATTAAGCAGCAGCTCCATACTTGCACTAAAATTTAGTGACTAAATATGCGCTACCAAAATATATAGTTTAAATACAACACTTTTACTTTGAAGAAGTTATTAACAACAACAGTGCACAATAACATCTACAGCTCTGCAATAAAATTTTGAAAAACTAAGTAAATCCGCTAATTCCCAAGTAAAACTGTCAATAAATTAACAATTAAGCCAGTGCAGTGTCTCTGTGTTAGTATTAAAACATTTAAAGTTATTAAATAGTTATAAAAACCTAAAAGAAGTTGAAGAACTCAAGCTGTCACTCTCCAAAACCATCTTATTATTTACAATAAAGAAATACATAATTTAGTGCATTTAAATCAGTCTAATATCTCAGTGAAAATAATAAAATACACAATTCATGTCTATTGTCTATAAGTGAACAACTAAAATCAGTTATAAAAAATAATTAAAAATAAATATTAAAAATAAATATTCTCCACGTACAATCTAAAGTTTAGCGACGTTGTAATAATACGGCAAACCCCACTCGTACTTAAGAAAATTAACGACGGTATCAGCATGTCCGTGAGTAGCTGAGTGGTTATCATTCTCGCCAGGCAGTTCCGAGGGCGGCAGTTCGATCCCACACCGATCCCGAAACAATTATTATCGTAAATATAATTTTTTTCTCCTTTTCTTAATAAATCAACTAGAATATAATAAATAGCACCATCTGTTAAATAATCCAAAATCTAACATTACGTTTCTAAACCTTTTAAATAAACCTAATTTAAAAATAACCCAACAACAATACAATCGTTCAGTGAAAAGACACTTCGAATCGGTAGCGGAACAAATAAGTTATAAGAATACCTATATAGATTTCAAGTGGCGGTGGGATTTTAAAAATAATTTATGATAAATCAACAAAAGACGATTCACCGCGGGGTTTTTCATCAATCCTATCTGTAAAGACAATCAGCGGGAATATTTGAAAATTTCAAAGTGTTAACATACTCTAAATTTTGTTCTGCATCAAGCTGACGTGAAAAGAGTCGTCTTCTTTTTCTTTTTCTCTTTTTGGTGTAAATTAAGTGGAAAAAAATGTCGTCGGACTCTGACGAAGAGGACTCCACTCGGCAAGAGCCTTTGGAACCTATTATACCTGAAGCAGAATATCCTTGCTCTTCTGGAATAGATGTGCTAAACGAAGCTCAAGCAAATTTGACAGCTCTACAAAACGTGTTGGCAGAGAAGCAGTCTAAGGTTTCAAAAGACCAGCAGCTGAGAATCGCTAAAAACGTATCGGAAGTCTTCAGATCCGTATCGCAGCTGTTATTGGAGCGCGAGACCATTCGTGCTGATTTAGCTACAGTGACCGCGCAACTAAGAATGGCAGAAATAAAAATCCGCCATGAGAAGAGGGAAAATCGCCACCTAGAGCAAAAAATTATCCTATTGGAATCTGATCTTGGACCTGTAATGAGGAGGGTGGCGGTGGCAACGGAGGCTACCCTCTCCTTTGCTGACATCGCCCGCAAACAACCTACTGATCCTCACCAACCCCCACCAATCACGCAACATGGACATCGCGTTGGGCAACCAAGACCTGCCGTTTGTATTTTTCCAACGGATGCGGACGCCGCCAAGGACTCTGACCATACCAAAAAAATCATTGAGGACATAATTCGTCCATCTGAACTGGGCATTCGGGTAACGGGAATAAAAAAAATTAGAAATAAAGGTATTTTAATAAACACGGCAACCGCGGGCGAACAGCAAAAATTACTGAATGCACCCTGTTTCGACAACTCGAGCAAACTTAAGGCCCGACTACCAACTAAGCGACTACCGAGAATAATTTTCTTTAATGTTCCCCGAGACCTGGCTGATGAAGAATTTTTAAGAATGGCACTAACTGGTGTTCCCAACATTGACGACATTGAAGGAACCATTGCGTCCTGTACATTGAGTCACTTGGCTGGTGCTCGAACAGGAAACACCTGTCATCGAATTTATGCAGTACCCGCTACCGTGCGTAAATTTCTAGTCGAACAAGAGAAGGTATTTGTATGCTGGACTGTTTGCCGCGTCAGAGACTTCATTGGCCTTACTGTCTGTGCTAAATGTCATATGATTGGTCACTCTTACAAATATTGTAGAGATACCAAACCAACATGTGGACACTGTGCCCAACAGAATCACACCGGTGAGGCTTGCCCAAATTCCACCACCAAACCAGTTTGCGCAACATGCACCAGATTTGGAAAACCTGCTGATCACTCAACTGGAGACAGGGACAACTGCCCGGCCTACATAGCTGCCCTCAAGAAAGACCTCACTACAATAGACTATGGAGTGTAATAGACACGAACGCAAGTGCTTAACTATCGATGAGTATACTCCTGTGAATAGCTGTCTTCGAATAATGTACATGAACGCGAGAAGCATCCGGAACAAACTTGATGAAATTGAAGAAAAACTCAGAGGATTACGCGATATTGTTCATGTCCTTGTCATCACTGAAACATGGCTAGATGTTGGAGAAGAAAAGTTTTTTGGATTAAAAGGCTACAATTGTGCGTTTGCTTCTCGCCCCAAGGAGGCAGGAGGTGGTGTAGCCATATATGTACTGGATTCTATGAAGTTCTCCATCATTGATAAATTTTCCAACGAAAATTCATTTTTAGGTATAAGTGTATGTAGCAAGGATAGGAAACCGGTTAACATTTATGCCATCTATCGGAAACCCAACCCTAATATACATGATTTCCTGACACATTTGGAAAAAATACTAGACAAAAGCAGACAAGATACATTAATACTCGGAGACTTTAATATTGACACTACCATAAACACATCCTCTTCTTTAAATTACCTCAACACCTTAGAAACATACAATTTCTCAATACAAAACAAATCATTTCCCACTAGAGTCACTAACACAAGCAGCACCCTCATAGATCACATCATATCAAATAGACTAAACATTCCAATTACCATATCGAACATAGATGACTCACTTAGTGACCATAACATTCTTATTATTGATTTCAAGAATAACCTAAAAAAATGGTCTAATAATAGGAACAAGCCACGCCTTACAAAACCTATCATCAACAATATGGCAGTAAAATCTTATCTTGCAGCTAACAAATTTACCATCAACTCAACCAAACAAGAAGACAATTATAAAGATTTTAACGATTATGTCAAAAATGCAATAGAAGCAGGTAAAACGACACCTAAAGTGAAAATAGCTAATCGACAACATTTAAATACACCGTGGTTCGATTCTAAACTGAATTCGCTGATCAAAGAAAGAAACCAGCTTCACAAGCAGTGGAAACAAGACCCAGGAAATATGTCTCTTGTAGTCCATAAAAATAAACTGAGAAACTTAATAACTAATTATAGGAGAAGTTTGAAAAACAAATATTATGCCAATAGCCTTCAACAAAACCTGAATAACCCTAGAAAAACTTGGAAAACCATTAACTCAATTTTATCTAACCGTGCACATAAACCCTCCAACACCATCGAATCTCTCATCGTAAATAATTGTGAGCTTAGGGGACCCAGTGAAATAGCTTCAGCATTTAATGAATTTTTCTTATCAGTTGGAGAAAAGTTGGCAGCTGCCATTCCATCATTCCCGGATGACTGTAATACTATATATGTAGAAGCAAAGGCAAGTCAATCCTTATATATGGCTAGGACAAATAAGGCTGAGGTATTAAAGATCATCTCGAAACTTAGGTCGAATGCAGCGGCAGGTATCGATGGAGTAACCCCGTACATCCTTAAAACCTGTAAAGAAGAACTAGCTGAGCACCTAGTGCAACTTATCAATTCCTCCATAGGCTCGGGAGTATTCCCAAATCAATTAAAGCTAGCAAAAATTATACCAATTTATAAAGAAGGCTGCAAAAAATGTATTTCTAACTATCGCCCAATATCGGTTTTATCAGTATTTTCAAAGGTGTTCGAGACTATTATCAAGGATAGACTTCTAAAATACATCTCTAACAACAATATCCTAACACCACAGCAATATGGCTTTCGAAAAAACTCCAGTACCCAATGTGCCACCTTCGATTTCATCTCGAACATTCAGCAATACATAGACCAGGGCGAATATGTAGCAGCTATTTTTATAGATCTAAAAAAAGCCTTTGATACAGTAGATCATGAAATACTCCTACAAAAAATGGAACATTTGGGTATGGTCGGAAAATCTTTAAAGCTCCTCCGAAGTTACCTATCTGATAGATATTGTCTTGTCGACATCGAAGGGAACCTAAGCGGCTTTGGAAAAATCACATGTGGAGTGCCACAGGGCTCGATTCTAGGACCCCTACTTTTCTTACTATATATCAATGATATAACTAAATGCGGCATCTTGGGAAAACTTCAACTTTACGCTGATGATACTGTGATTTATTATCGTTGTAAAAATCTGAGGGAACTTGAATCTCTAATGAATAAAGATCTCGCAAAGCTAGCTAAATGGTTGCGGATAAATAAATTAAGCCTCAATGTCAAAAAAACTCACTATCTCACTTTCGGGAAAAAAGATTATATGACAATGAATATTACTCTTGGAAATGAAAAGCTCCAAAATGTACAAGTAACGAAATATTTAGGGTTATTCATAGATTCTAACCTATCGTGGAACTCCCATGTTGAATATGTTAAATCCAAAATTTCCCCGATAACTGGTGTACTCTATCGACTTCAAGATGTGCTCCCCACAGCTTTACTGCGTGCCACATATTATGCTTTGATCCACTCTCACCTAAGTTATCTGGTTAGTATCTGGGGCACCATTACTAAGAAACAAATATCTGAAATACAAGTAATCCAAAATAGAGCCATAAGAAATATATACCATCTACCATGGGATACGCATGTCAAAGACATATACTCACTGACACAAATTCTTCCCTTTACCATTCTGCCAAAATATAGCATCACCACTGCCATCCTACAAATAATTCAACACTCGTCACACACCACCACTAAACCAGCCTTTAATTCCGATATACACCAGCACAAAACACGATCACAAAATCAAATACACCTATCGTCATCTACACACACAACTAAATTTGGAATTAACTCCTTACAATACATCGCACATACGCAATACAACGCATTACCTAATGTCCTAAAACTACCAGAATCAAACAAAAAAATATTGGCAAAGGCTCTAAAAGGATATTTTCTCAGCAACTTTATTAACCAGTGACGAATTTATCTGTCTTCCTTTGTAACTCTTGTATATTCTTCAATTACCTGTATCAAGTGTGTCTAGTCCATTTAAAAATCTATGTATTGTTCATTGATTTCCGTGTTCTTATGTAAAAATAATTTTCCTTTAGATGTATAATGTTGTCCTTCCCAAAATGAGTTTTATTAAACTCATTGGGAGTAATGTATTATAAATTTTATGTAATAATTTTGTAATATATTATCTCTAATAAAAATAAAATAAATAAAAACTATTAATAAAAGTGTATTATTTTACCTAATGGAACCAGCTTGGGTTTAAAAGTATTAAGTGGGTCTCGAAGGGACAGTGTGAAAATTACCGGGCCACGGCAGAACAATGTTTGGGAAACTGGCTTAGAGTATTTTCTTCTAATACGGTTGATAAAAAAATACTAAAAATAGATCCAGTTTTAGAGGAGAAAAATGGAGAATACAAAACCTCGATTTTGATGATTTTTTTTAGTTATTTTCAGCCTGAGGTGCAGTTGTCGCTTTCGCTCAGTGATCGGGGGAGTAAGAGCGACAGTGACCGCAACAGTTAGGTAATAATTAATAATTTTACTTACTATAAAATTATTGTATTAATTAATTTATTTATTTATTCTTAGTACATTTACATTACAAAGGTATAATATATT
This sequence comes from Limnephilus rhombicus, assembly GCA_929108145.2. Taxonomy (NCBI): domain Eukaryota; kingdom Metazoa; phylum Arthropoda; class Insecta; order Trichoptera; family Limnephilidae; genus Limnephilus; species Limnephilus rhombicus. Next base: position 23,836,349 of record OV815288.1, read on the forward strand.
GTCCTCCACACTAGCAGCCTTACTAAAAAACCCAGTGAAAATTTTATTCAATTGACAAACGGCCGCGGATGTGAAAACATTACTAATAAAAAAATTGTTCATGGAAAAAATACAAGTGGTTTACACGGCCTGAGGGGGTAGTTTATCTCTGTTTTATTAATGATGTGGGAACGAAATTTGGAATTTTTCAAAAGTATTTTGAATGTTCTATATATTTCTTATTTTTGAAGGTGTCGTAAAAACAAATACCATTTATGAAAACTAGATAAAATTACCTTTTAGATTTGTGTATTTGAAATACACTTTAGTTTTCAAAAACTGCCATATTTTAAGATTCAAACTCGGAAAAAAATGGAAAAAAATTTCCTCCCACAACATTTTTGACCAAAATGTAGAGAAATTAAAAAAAAAACAAAATTTAAAAAACAAAGTCCTTTTATGCAATAAATTTGGAAGGAAACTATCACCTCACTTTTTCGTCGTGCATACAATAAAAAAATAATAAAAAAATTTGAAGTTTTTTTTATTGCCAAAAAAATAACTTAGAAATAATACCGAAATTTAAAACAGATTTCTTGCGTCTCTAAAGACGTTATTTTTTTTGATACGTTTACGAACACATGTATTAGAAATTAATATTATAAAAAATTATCACTTTTAAGAAATTCTCTTAAAATAAACATCTTAAAATGTAAATTTTATCTTTAAAGTAACTTATAAAACAATATTCTGACAGTTCAACTTTGAAAGTACGGCGTTTGTACAATAACTTGATTAAACTGATGTAAACTACACAAATAACATGGTAAATATGTCAATTATGTGAACAGAAGAGTAAATTCGTCACTACAATAGAAATTATTACGTAAAATCACAACATTTAGGTACTAACAACATTTTCGATATCCCGCCATAAAACACACCGAGCTGTTTTGTCATCGCGGGCTGTTGCGGGCCGTTAAGAACTAATGCATAGGCGCGCCAATAATGCCCCTTGCGGAGAAAAATTAAAACAACATTGTTTCCTAGTAAATTAAAACCATATACAACGTTGTCAGATCTTCAATGCATTTTAACAGCGTGATCACGTAAGAAAGGTTATTGGTAATAAAACGTGTTTTAGTGTACACGGGGTTTATTTAGGTTATTGCAATAACACAGGTTATTTGCCGTGAAAAGTTTTTTTTAGTAAGGCTGTAGGAGTTCACCTGTGTTGTAGAGGACATATTTCAGTTGTAAATTATAAATTGTGAATAGTAAAACAAAAGAGTGTTAATAGCTAATATAAAAAGAGAAACAGTAGAAATCTAAATATAAAATCGACTTCAATTCGACAAAAATTATAAATTAAAAGTATATATTCCATTGTTTGATATATATGGGAGAAGTCACAAACTGAAGGTCACGCGGCCGAGTAAAGTCCAACATCATCAGATAATCACCAACGCCGATTTCTGAAGAGCCAAAGTTTGAGCAAATTTTTGGCCGAAACGGAAACCGCAATTGAGAGCCGTTTATTGGCCGAAACTGACCGAAACCGTAAAAATTACGGTCGGTCACTACAATGGGTGTTTTGCTCGTGTTCCCTCTTAGTGAAAATTATACGCGTCAATGTTGGTGTCATTAGAATTCTTGTGCGTTTGAGTCAAATTCTGTCTTTGCGGCCGCTCAGTTTAATTATTAAGTCGTAGTAAGTCATGGTATCCATGTAATTGCACGGATAATTGCTCACGTGCCAATAAATGGGCGCAATCTATACGCCTAATTTCCCGCGCAAAACTGTTTTTAGTTTGGTTCCAAATTTAAATCTTAAACCTTTTATTTGGGTAGGTACCAAAAACGGTTACGTTTTCACCAATGATTAAATAAATATGGAGACCTGTTAAATTTATTTGTTTATTTTGATAGACCAACAGTTTGTTTTAAATGTTATGTAAACTATATGTAATATCGAAATCGTCCACTCCCTACCAACTGTTGTGTCGGTATTTGAAAACGGGCTCTAGTATTTTATATAACAGCTTACATACTTGCGTTTGATGTGATAAAATATTCTTTTATTATTATTGAACTTAATTATACTTACTTAACTTACTAACTTCTTTACGAACGCTTGACTTGGGGAGTAAGCTGGTGAATGCGTGACGAAAGCGTTATGAAAAGTGTGATCACTCGTTTTTTTTTTTTTACATTAGCTCCACACAGGAAGCTCTGAGGAAAATATTTCCTCTTAGGGCCTATGTCATCTTTGGGGATGTTCTGTGGAGGGTCTTTTTAGGAAAGGAAGGAGAGGAAGTTCTGGGAAGGAAAAGGATATTAGGGGTAGGTAGGAATCTGGGGGTCAGTGTCCAGAAGTGACGAATGTATCCATTCCTCCCACTGCGGTGCAAGGCGATGGTCCGAGAGAGTACGGCTGGAGAAGTCAAAGGGACTCCCTCAACCATTTTCTCGGTCCGGTCTGCCATGCAGCTGGTGGGCAGACGCATCCGCCGCCAAGACCCGGACAAACCTCATCCTATGAACCCGGGCACCCCTGCTAAGTCACCAATCATAGCGAACCACTTGGTGTGCCCTATGGCAGAGGTGTTGGTTATCCAACAAATGGTTCCCGGGGCGGCGTTCAGTGGACGAAATGAAGAAGTCCGACTTCACCTGGGCGAAGGGTTTGAGCGTAGGTAACCATTTTATAAATCCGATATAAACTGCTTCCAAAAATAATCAGTTCCTCCGATCCACTGTGATCCAGTGATAGCTAGTCACCGTGACAGGCAATGAGCAATGACGCCATATGTAATCTCTCCATATCCGGAAAGATACTTAAATTCTGTAAATCCGTAGTACATATACCTAGGGAAGAAACGTCCACATGCGAGCTGCTGATGGAAGTAGCGACATCTTGTGTCGAATTCTTGAATTCGGAACCCAATTATAACAATAGTTTTGTGTGAAATTCCACGTACACAGCTGTTATTTGTGGCGCGGCTCGTATGGCGTGACGTCCGACATGCACTCGTAACTGGGTTCTGAAATTCAACCACGCAGACGCAAGCCTATTAATACTGTTCGATTTTGAAGTAAAAATTATTAATTTACTCTTGCGTAGAAATTTACAACCACAAAATAATACATTTTGAAGATACACAAATATCTAGGCAAATAAAACCTATTAATTTTAAATTTTCCATATTATAATTTCACATCTATGAACACAAAAGACGGGCAATAATTAGGTACACACATATTTAATCGAAAAATGGTAGAAAATGTAAATGCTAAAGGTGTTTTCGTTGTTATTGGAGTCTAAATTATGTATCACTCAAATTTCCAGAACCATTGGACGAATTCTTTGCAGACTTAAAACTTCAGTAGGTAAACATAAACATTTTTTTGGGAAGTGGTCGCAAATTGCAAATTTATTTCTTATTATCTTGGGAGTTTCTTTTTTAAATTGTAATCTGATTGGTCTATAGTACCTTGTAGATATGTAGATGAAGGCCGTTGGTTTTGCCGTGTAATAGTTTTGCTTCTTGATTTTCCTTCGCTGTAGAGCTGAAGTGGCACCAACGACATTGTAGGGAGAATAGAGTCATCATGATATTCTCCATCACTATATCTTTGCTTGTAGTGACTGTGACTACCATAAACATCCCAGCCCCATTTGTACATTTGTACAGATTAATTTCTGGAGTTCATCAAGAGTGCGAGACTCTAACAGATCACGCACTTATTTTCTTCCTTGATCTAGAACCACTTGCTTGAAATACTTTTATTGGTCTACCTAAAGATTTGGAGACAACTATCATTTCTTGCAACCACTCTAAATTATGTTTTTCAAGCCTCACAATAATAACTGCGGCTTTTTCTCCGCTTCTTCATTGATTATAGTGAAAAATACTTTACGGTTTTGTAAAATGTAGAGCTTAAAATGTTCGAACCTGCCACTATGTGGTATTTTTGTGATAGGTAATTAATTAAAAACTTCTTTCATTTCACAGATGTAGTATTTAATATATCCCGTGCATTTGATAGCTCGAATAATTCTCTCCGGGGAATGCATATAGGGCTTAATGAAAATACCAACATTGTTCAAGGAAGGACAAAAGAGGATAACAATTTATATATGATATAAAAGGTGAAACTTCAGTCTACAATATGTATACATTCATAAATGGAAACAAACGATGTTTTGTTTCTAAATGCTAATTGAAATAAGCATTTTAACAGAAAAAAATACAAAAATAGTGGAACATTAGTTGTTAGTTGAAATCTCACACACATGTGATATTTATATATAATTTAGTAAATTAAATAGAGAATACCTTGAAGAATTTCAGACAACAAACTTTTGTATATATATCTAGACGTCACTTAATGTACAACCGTCTCTGCTCACGCGTAGGAGAGAAACGGAAAAACGCGATACCGAACATCAAATTTACGGCACACTTTGCGGCCTTGCCAAACTTTCGTCAAGCGCTAATGACGTATTTAAATAAACACATAAAGTGAAGAAACTATTGTGCTGCACTAAAAAACATATATATATATATATATATATATACAGGGTGTAACAGGACGTACCCGAGGGATTTTAACCAGTGATTCCTGAGCATATTTGGAGTAAAAAATGTAAATGAAATTTTCGTCTCCGGTGAAATTTTTATTTCAAATAAAATCATTTTTTTGGTTTTTTTCCACACGCCGTCACTGATCTCATATTTCGAGTAAAGGATACGGCAACTCCGCGCAAACCCCTCCCCCATATCCGCTAGCCAACCCGAACCCCGTTGTTGGCAGCGTACTCTTTCACTCTCTACTGCGCGCCTCCTCGTAACGCGAATAAACATATTGCCAGGTGGTTTTTTAAATAGATATTTTTTTGGAGATAATATTTAACATAACTTTCGCATACAGTATTTTTAAATAGTGTAACAGGACGTACCCGAGGGATTTTAACCAGCGATTCCTGAGCTTATTTGGAGAAAAAAATTTGTATATCATTTTGCTGTACGGTGACATTTTTTTTCAATTAAAAACATTTTTTTTTGTTTTTTCTACACACCTTCACTGATCTCATATTTCGAGTAAAGGATATGGCAACCTCGGGATAACCCCTCCCCCTATCCGCTAGCCAACCCTACAGTTATCGGCAGCACGCTCCCTCACTCCCATACCGCGGCGAAGCTACCCCTTTCCGAATACCGCTCGGTCAGTTGTGTTTGGAGTTTGACGGTGAACGGGGTCGTGCGTAGTTGCTTTGAAATTTGTTTTTTTTTTACTGTTATTATTAGTGTTTATTCTAAAAGATGCCTCAAAATTATCCACCTGCCCATGAAGCAGATATAGTGTTTGTTTATGGAATTTGCCGAGGAAATTCAGTGGAAGCTGTAAGAGAGTATCGCAGAATATATCCAGAACGACGTCTACCACACCATACAACTTTCGTACAGGTTTGTACCTAACTACCTATTTATTATCGTAGAGCTAGACACACATTTAATGCCGCCATCTCATTGTAAAGGCTCCCAAAAATCCGCCTAATTGTGTCTTGTAATGTTACGGAAAAAGGTTATCACTACGTATGTTTATTTACAAAACTTTCCAAAATTTTATGTTTCACTCTCGGAAATCCAAGATAATACCTATCAAACGTGCCAAGTAAAAAAAATAGAGTAATGTTTCCCAACTTGGCTAATTCTTTAAGCTCAAATTATTTAAATAACACTTCATTTAACTTAATATCCTCCTCACAGCATCCCCGAAAATGTGTGGAGTTGATGTAAAAAATGAATAATAATACAACAAAAACAAGAATAATTTACGTAGGTTAATTGGTAAAAGATGCTTTAAAGTTCCATTTTCATTACAATTAAAGTTCGAAATTCTTGTGAAAAAAATATCAAGCCGTCGCGTCATTTTGAAATTGTTATTAACACTTATTTATAACCCAAATTAAGAACTAAATAATCATATTTTGTGCTTGTCCCCCAACGTAAATAGTTGCTAATCAAAATCGGTTCCAAGAAAGCTTGTTTTAAATAGTTTCACTCACAAAATAAATTAATTCGTACTTACGGAACGTTTTCTATGTTAATCAAATATTTCTATGTTCTCAGAAATAAACTGATATAAAACGCACCCGTCATTCATTTTTACTGATATTTTATAACAGAATAATGTTAGCAATTGTATTTTTGTTTGCAGATGTATCAACGCCTGCGCGACCATGGAATCGTACGGGTTCAGGGCGGAGGAAATAATGATGTTCCAGTTCGTGTTGAAGAGAGGATCCTCAACATGATGACAGAAGACCCGACGCTTTCCGTGCGTCGCGTCGCCATGATCGTTGGAGACATAACACACACGACGGTATGGAGAATCCTAAAAAAACATCGCCTGAAACCTTTCCACTACAGGCGCTGCCAAGGTCTACTGGAGAACGACCATTTCTCAAGACTAATTTACTGTAGACGGATGCTACGAAATGTGTTGAGAAATGGAGATTTCATGAAAAATATTCTATTCACAGACGAAGCCCAATTTACAAAAACAGGAATATTAAATATCCACAACCTGCATCATTGGGCCGAAGAAAATCCTAAGCTTGTCCGGGAATCGTCGAGCCAAGAGAGATTCTCAGTAAATATGTGGGCGGGTATTTTGGGTAACAAAATAATTGGTCCGATCGAGTTGCCTCCCAGGTTAAATGGACCGATGTATCTGGAGTTCCTGCAAGGGCAGCTGGGCGACATTCTGGACGAAGTAAACTTACAAGCACTGCGAAGGATGTGGTTCCAGCACGATGGAGCTCCACCCCATTATTCCTTTGCCGTGCGGAACTACCTGAATGTAGAGTTTCCTGGACGGTGGATAGGCCGAGGTAGTCCTAACATTGCATGGCCACCGAGATCACCCGACCTAACACCGTTGGATTACTACCTCTGGGGAACTCTGAAGGAAAAGGTATATTCGAAGCCGATAGCGACGAGAGAGCAATTGATCCAACTGATCATGGAGGCAGCAGACGAACTGAAGGCGAATCCTGCTAATTTAAGCATCCATAATGTGTTAAGATTGCATGCATGCATTGAAGCCGATGGCGGCCACTTCGAGCAACTTTTATAATAATAATAAAAAAAATATTATAACCAAATGTCAGCATTTTTATTCTTACATGTCATTCATAATATTATGTTCGTATCTGTGACAGATGACAGACACAAACGCGAACAAAACATTGCCGGGTGGGTTTTTAAATTATTTTTAGAGGTATTATTTAATTATAACTTTCGCAAATAGTATTTTTAAGTATTGTAAGTTCAGTCAACATTACACTTAAACAGTAGATACTAAAATGTTTTCAAAGCTTATGATCGAACCACCACGATTAATTTATTTGAAACTTCTATAAGAACTCACATTTTGTGTCAAAATTATGAAACATTCCAATCCTTCATAATCGGACTGTTTGTGGTTAGTTTGTATTTTATTGGTAAGGCTGAATACAGTCAACTTATTGACTTGATTTTTTTTTCTTTAAATCGGCACCATTACCTTAGGGAACGTACTCATACTACGTAACCTCTTCGGGGGGGGGGGGGGTCTTCAAAATGTCACGCTTGGTACAAATGAGCGGCGATTTGCTTAGGATTTTGGTCACCGGGAGGGGGAGGGGGGGGGGGGGGGGGTTAAAAATTGCAAAAAAAATTGGTCACGTAGTATGGGTACGTTCCCTTCTGTAAAATGATAATATTATTTGTATCGGTAAAACAGGTTATTATTGCAATCCTTATTCTGGATAGTTCCTTGTAATCCAAATGTATGCTATTACATTCAAAACATTGCTAGATCAACTTATTTTCTAAGAACTTTGTCAACATACTTATTGATGGGTTGGTAAAACCAATAGTTTATTGTTTCAAAACACTGGTTAGGCCACATTATAAGTCGAGAACTTTCTAAGAATTGTGTTAGGTATCCTGTTCTTCATAATACGTATTAATAGATCGGTAAAACCAATAGTTTATTGATTGTAACCCTTATTCTGAGTACCTACATAACTGAAAAATATTAGTACCTACATTGTGTAGTTAGGTAAAAATAAATGGGGAATTTGAATTGGAATTTGAATCATGACTAGGTACTTCCAAGAATACACAATTACCTACTACGTGGAATTGCGAGGAGTATGCTAAGACCGAGTTGTTTGGCAGTTCATCCTCTCTACCTACCGCGTGATGTTTAATAAATCTTTTGAACAAAATATTTCACACGGTTTTAAAATTGTTCCAATATGTAATTGATTTATTTTTAAATTCATTTATAAAATTAAATATTTTTCTTATTCAAATAATTCAGCACCTGGCAGCATTCTAATTTTAAAATAACATCGTATTCTACCTATACATGTATGTATTTCATATTATTTTAAATTCTGTGGGTCAAGGTCACGGTTACGCATTTGCAGCTGTTGACAAGTTCGTTTTATATGAGCATTGATTTTATTGACAATAATTTCGCGATGATAATGCGCGTTTCGTTTTGGTGATTCTGGATACCTACTTAAGCAAGTGCAAGGGAGATTGTTTTTCGCGATGATAATGCGCGTTTCCTTTTGGTGATTCTGGATACCTAATTAAGCAAGTGCAAGGGAGATTGTGTTTTTAAAGGTGGTTAAATATTTATCTTATCTTATTTCTTAATATTTATGATAAAAGGACCATTGGAAATTATTCTCAATTATTGTCAACAAATAAGTTATTTAATTACTGTTTTTGTGTTTAATTCGTAGAACTACATTTTTTTTTGTTTAAAAGTTATTTAATGGTGGGTTTCTTCATTTACCGAGAATGCTAAATGCAATGCTAATTGTAAAAGTAAACGGTCAAATGCATAGACATTTTTAAATTTCGATCGTTTACTTTTACAATTAGCATTCCATTTAGCATTCTCGGTAAATGAAGAAACCCACCCGTCTTCTAACCACAAATTATTTAAATTAGAATTCCATCAGGAATTTTCGGTACTTAAAGTCTTTACTTAAAGCTAGCAATAATATCTGAGTAAAATAAGCATAATAATTATTTACGCAATATTAAATATTACTTGTTTGGTATTGGAGCATATAATATGGTCCTGCCTTGAAGCGCGCTGGCCGTTGTCGCCTCCCTTCCACTGTGTGCACGTGTGAAATTGCGACGTTGTCTCCCGAGTAGACCAATGATCATGCCATTGGCGACGCGTGATTTAAAAACATAATTTTTGTTTTTAATAGAAAAAAAATATCACCGGAGAGCAAAATGAAATCTACATTTTTTACTCCAAATATGCTCAGGAACCGCTGGTTAAAATCCCTCGGGTACGTCCTGTTACACCCTGTATATATATATATATATATATATATATATATATATATATATATATATATATATATATATATATATATATTTAAAACAATAATGTTTGCCAAAACCACTTAATTCGGGTTTTTTCTCCATTTTGTCCACTGTGCGGCGGTACCCACACCCGCCTCCCAAATTGTTGCAAATAACTTCGTTAAATCCACTTTATTTATATATCCTACGTAATCTACATGTCTCGTAAACAATGTTCATATCATCAGGAGTAAATGTACACTAAAGTTAAAAATTAAATACAGATCACCTATGGAGAGGAAGGGGAAGGGATAAGGGCGGGGAAAATTTATTAGATTTAGGGATTACAATGTCATTAGAAGGGAAAATGTTCAAAAGAGGGTCTATAATTTTTTTTTCTAAATTGAAGAGTTTGTGAGACAAACCCGGAGTTAAAACAGTGATTTACTTCTCCAGGATATTTGAAGACATTTTCACCACTTTGCTGCATCCCTACATCCGCCTCATCTATGGTTTAACTGGCAATTAAGGGCTCTAAGCGAGTGGGCAAATTGCTTGATAATTGCCAGTGTAACAGTCGGAGGGAATCCTGTTAAATTGTGTGTATTACTGTGTATGCCAGCCATCCCTGAGGATGGGGTAAGGGGTGGGAACAAATTGCGAAACTTTCAAATTTCACTACCGCATTTGTACTCATAACTTTTACCCATTCGTCTTCGTATCATTCATACGGATGCAAATAGTGATAACGACAGTCGGAAATTCAGTAAAATTTATGTAGCGTTGATAACCAAATACATCATGTTTCACGCGGGGTGGTACCTACAGCGTAACCTTGGAAGGTGGCGAAATTCTAGTGTTTCAAAAGAGCAAATAATATTCTAATTCAATCAATATATATATATATATATATATATATATATATATAAAGTTTATATATATATCAAAAGAGCAAATAATATTCTAATTCAATCAATATATATATATATATATATATGTAGAACAATTTTCTCGGTTTACCCGCGTAACGTAGTCCTTAAAAGGACTTTTTAACTCCTGACGTTTCGGACAGATCACACTGTCCATCTTCAGAGGCCTTATGTCTTGAGTTTTTGTCTCAAACTGATAGCTTTCGCATGTCTGTTCGGTCCAAAAGCTAAAACTTAAGTGAGTGCAAGTCACTTCTTATGTCTAGAACGAAGTACCCGGGTTGCAGGTGATTGATGGTGGAGGGGGTGGGGGGCGGGGCTGACAGTAGATACCTGATTGGTAAAGCTAATTGGAGACACTACTGGTAATTTTGGAAATGCGTCAGGAGTTAAAAAACGTCAGGAGTTAAAAAGTCCTTTTAAGGACTACGTTACGCGGGTAAACCGAGAAAATTGTTCTACATCTTACACCCGTGAAAACCTTAATCATAACATATATATATATATATATACATTGATTGTATTAGAATAAGCATATTTTGATTTATATATATGTAAAGAAAACCACTTATGAGTGCTTTCCTTAAGCTTGTATTTGCTGCGTCACTGAGTAAGTACTGAGTTAGTTAGTGGCCCACTAGATGTCAGAACAAATCAATCGAGTTACGAAAATATAACTGTCAGAATTATTGCATTAACACTTCCAGAAAACATTATCTTATTTTATTTATTATTTATTAAAGAAACCTGAAATAAGGGCTTTAAATGTTGTTTCTTTTGTTTTTATAGGTAAGTGAATCTTTTGTTAACCGATAATATAATTTTTAAGAGTTGCAAATACGTATTGTTAATAGATCTTTGGTTTTTATAGAGAAACGCAATTACGCCTTTGTTTTATTCAAGAATATAAAAAATCATTATAAAACAACATTTTCTATACTTAACTATTTCACAAAAAATGGAAAAATTGAGGTTTGATTTTGCTATGAGACCAGCGGCAGATGGAAAATCAAACGTCATATGCATAACCTCGATCGCTACACCTGATGGACGGATTTATGGAATACCACACGAATTCCAACCTACAAATCTACACCAAGGAATTACAAACACTCCAAATTATGATAAGGTAAAAAAATCATTAAATAAAAGACATCAAACAAGGAAAATATGGATAACCTTGACGGATGATGTGTCAAAAAATATATTTAGATACAGAAAAAAACTTACAGTTTAATGATATTTACCTAGAAGAAATTATGGAAAACACAAATAAAGCTGAATCCTTTGATTATATAAATGTCTAGATATAGCGCTCAAGGGACGAAGCGCCAAAAAAAATATCTGCCAAAAGTTGGCAGATAAGCTCGGCCTGTCCGTTCAGTGGCGACACTATCGTTGTACGGTAAACACGTGTTGTGTGACATTTGAAAATGACGATTTGCACTATATCAGTGTGCAGGAATTACATAGGACGATTGAAAACATCTAAAAATGTTACGAATCATCGGTTAGTTACCTTTAAATAACCATTTAGTTAAAGAAACAATTCAGTTTTAATAGTGTAATTTGGTCTTAGGACAACGCCAATTGACGCCATGTTTTGACGCAATGCTTACAGGGTTGCCTGTTCTTCAAATTAAATTTTCCCGATAATTATTTCGATGTAAAAACCGATCATATTTACGGTCTTCTGCATCAAGTTAATTTGATAAGATTGGTCGTGGATAAATATTTGGCCTTAAGATATCACTATAAGACAAAATTGGATAATATTAACCGGGATGTAAAATCTATACGAAAACTGTTTAAAAAACAAATTCAAACGGAAGGTTATTAAAAATAAATAATAACTATCAATAGCTTTAGTTTTAAAAAGTTGCATTTTCTTTTTTAGTGTAAAATGTTAGTGTAACCCGGCGATGTACTGTGTACTGATTGGTGGACAACAGTTCTGCATCGAATACAGAGGTTTGCAACCATGTTTCAGTTAGAGCAATAACTTCAGCATTTTGTGAAATAACATTGTCCGAAAATTCACATATTTTCGTATTTAAACCACGAACATTTTGGTATTTAAAAGATAGTTTTGCCATTTTTAGGTAGGTATAGATTAATCTGGATGTGGGCCACTCTCTTTATTTGATGATAATAAACATATAAATTTAGACACAGCGATACCTGCCGGCCAGTTGGCAGCATCTAGGAATGTATCTTTCATATTTTCCGTATTTCTTATTTATTTTTTTAAAATAATCAAATAAAAATAAATCTCTTTTAACAATGATTTTCTTTTCATTTATATCATTATATGTAGAAAACTACCTTCCTTAAATGAAAAAACGAATTATAGGTCCCGCAAAATCGAAACATATTTTTTACCCACTTTTATGGGAAATACTCGGGAGCTGGTATCACTCAACACGCCTACAGTGACGTTAAGCGCTTAACGTCAACAATATAAGTTAGGCATACTTGTGTGCGTTTCACGCACACAAGTATTTCAAATCTGGCCTGTTCTTTTTGATGGAATTACAGCGCAACACTCTATCTAGACATTTATATAATCAAAGGCTGAATCTATACTTAGTGGATCAAGTCAAACGCTGGAAAAACTGTTAGAGAAATTGCTTGAAAGTAAACAAACAAAATCTGAATCTCAAAATTTAGGGAAAATTGCAAAGGATTTCATGATTGGCAAATTCACTGGCAGAAGCTCAAATGCGAACCATTGGATTGAAGATTTTAATAAAGAATGTGAACGCTTCCAAATCAACGAAGACAAAAATAAAATTGAAATTTGAAAACAGTTTTTGGAATACTCCGGTGTAGAGTGGTACAGCTGCATGCTAATGAAACTTACAGTGGAATCAGAATGGGACAAATTGGGAAAAAAAAATTGTGATACTTTTGCAAACAAAGGATGGTCACCCATTAGATATGCTCTCGCCTTTAAATATCAAGCAGGTTCGTTGCTCGAGTATGCTTTAAAAAAAGAAAAAAATATTGCTGGAAGTAAGGAAACCAATTGATACTGGGACACTTATCGACCTCATAGCATTTGGCTTACCTAATTATGTGACTGAAAAAATTGACAGAGAAATTCTACAAGGAACGGAAGATCTTTACAATAAAATATGAAAATTGGAACATCTCGTTGGAAAGAATAAGTATGAAAAAAAAGTATTATGTATTCTGACGCTAAATCCAAAGAAATTGAAGAAAAAAAACCATGCCGAATCTGTCTTAACGAGAAAAAAGGGAAACGTTACCATCGTGAGGAAAATTGCTGGTTTAAGGAGAAAAATAAAAAAGCAGTTTGTAAAAACGGTAAATAATTCTGAATTGGAAATTGAACTGAACGAGAAGAATCCAAAAAACTAGAAGTGCCACCATTAATAAAAGTCGAGTTACTATTAAATGATACTTTAAAAATTTCTGGAATTTATGATTCGGGATCAAATGTGTCATTAATTAATGCAAAATTATTAAAGATACAGCCAAGAGCATGTCTAAGTGATGTACAAATAGTAAACTTGAAGACTATTAATGGTGAGAAGAAAACAAAAGGTATGGTAACACTAAAAATAAAAATCTACAATATTGTGGACATATTTGTAGTAGATAATGTTACGTAACGACGGACTCGAACCGCCTGATTACGAACTTACGAACTTTGAAATTAAATAACACCACAATGTTCAAGACTCAACAACAATGGTTCAATTTAAATACTTACCAAAACCAAATTATAATACAAACCTCGGCTAGCTCTTCTCAGGGATATTGTGTTCTCAATTCGATCGGATCTGATTCAAAACGATCGTCGCTTCATTTATTGAATAAAGATAGGGTTTAATAAATTAGAAGATCTCTTGTCGCTTTTAAATAATTTGTGAATTTATTAATGACTCGACGCTTCTAGGAAAAGCTTTTAATCTCTTTGTGAACTCAAGGTTAATGATTCTAAAATATAATAAACGGGTTGAATGATAACACATAATAATATAAGTTGTACGTACGTTACCCCGTCTCGGGTTTCATCTGGGCAGAGAACCTCGTCCGGAAACACCACTGAGTTGATTTAGATATATAAAAATTAACTATATTTTAAATTACGTGTTCCAACAAACGTTGGAACAAAAAGGATCTAGGCGGCCCCGGCCAAAATGCGAAAGACCGACCCATAGCGCAGTTAAAACCAGAAGCGGTAAAGAAGCCCGCAGACCGCAGGCTGCCGCATCGCCCCGCCCACCGAATTCTTAGCCAATCAGAAGATCTAGCCAATGTTGCAAACTTTTGACAACTATTATGAAATATTTAGTACCTGATGACGGAAATAATCATATAGGGGTGGGAAGTTATAATTCAAGAAAGTACTTCATGACACATCCCCGAAAACACCAGGAAAAAACCGCCGTTGTAACGAAGGTTTTTTGAATCTAAACCCTTCAAAGAATTTCCTCGATAAACTTTACAAAAAAAATCGTTCACATAGAGATTCAGCATTAAAAACCTAGGCAAAAAGTAGTACAGTTTACAATAAGTTATATAGTTTACAATTTATATAAAATATCAAATAGACAGCAAAATCAACACGTCGAAGTGGCCTGGCAGGAACTTTGTTACACGCAACTTCCTAGGTAGCGCAAGTCAGTGTGCAATGTCCATCGGGGCGTCTAGAGGAATAGTCAGGTTCCTCAGCAGGAGAGAAATGTCGACATGGAACAAAATAACAAAATTATTAGAAAGGTACAAACACTTAGGCATCAAGGCACATAGAGTAAACAAAATTATCTGAACAGTAATGTATAAGCAACAAGAGATCAAAGCGTAAGGTAACTCCACATTAGATGTCGTGATGTATGTATTGACATATCGTAGAACAAAAAGCACATTTAACCCCCTTTTAAAGAACGGGTAATGGCTCAGTTAAGTCAGTATCCACTTTTTAACAGTACGGATTACTGGTTAATGACATATTAAAACAAAACAGATAACAAAATAGACAACAAAACTCAAAGTCCTTTAGTGACCCACATAGTGTCAGAAATCTTACAAGATTCCGACGTAGGTATAATTTAGGACAACAGCTGAAAAAAACTTAGCGCTAATTGGAACACCGTAATGATCCACTTCAAATTAAAACTTCCCAGTGGAAATAATGAGTCCTTCTTACTTAAGGCCACCAATATTTCTGGTACTCACATTAATAATACCTCAGGTTTTATCACATTCACTGCAATATAATTGTCGTCGATATATCGCGTTTTAAGGCAATATTTGAAGTTATTGTAGTCAGCGCATTATAGTATTTTTTTAATGATGACAACAATAAATTAAAGTTATTATTTTAGTCAGCGCATTATAGTATTTTTTTAATGATGACAAAAATAATAATAATGAAATAATAATTCAGAAGTCAGGGACAAAAGTGTTGAAATATATCATAAAACAGTATAGCTTTTCCACTTCATTTACGCGGGCTGTGCCGCGGGGCGCCAGTTAGTTTTTTCCCGGAACGAGCAAACCATCAAATCGCAATTATTAATCACCAACGACATTCATTCTCGAGCTTGAAAGACCGGTGAAAAGTAATAGCAAGCAGAGGCTAGTTATATATGAAATACAATACGAATGTCGAATGATGTACATGAATAGTTATAAAATACAAGTGTAGTGTGTATGTAGCCACCTCCGGTTAATTACTCCGAAGTGGCCATATTGTAGGGTGTGTAAACACTGCTTTCGAATGGGCCCCTTCGAAAACAGTGTCAAGGTTAGTGTATGTGTGAGTGGCGAATGTTAGTGGTTATCACATTCGGTTAATTACTCCGAAGCGATTGTAATGTACGTGTATGCACTATCCCAAAAGCGTCCTTTCGAAAACAGCACGATGAGTGTAGGTATGTGTGGAAGGGTGTGGTGTCAATTTCATATCTTATTTTCACAATACGTTGATTTCTCCGGTTCCTACAAAACCATTTGAGTGATAAATCAGTCAAAATACGATTCACGTCCGTCGCTTAGCGCGAAACTCTACTCAAACAAATAAATTTCAAAATTATTTGAAGAAATAATTTTCCACTTGGCTAAGATGGATTCCATCTTGATTTTCTTCGAATAACTATTTTCTAATTGGTATGGGCCAACATTCTAGTTGCATTCCGTCTTGATCTTCTTCTATCAACTTATTAAATATCTGTAAATAAGTTCGTTCTTTATCCTGATTATTTCAAATAATAACATTAATTTCAATTAACATCTATTGATTTCTATGCAATCAATCTACACCGTTAGTTGAATAAATCTAGACACTTGTTCTATCCTGAGCAAAATCTCGAAAATCAAAAGTAATAATCGAACCCACTATCACTTTTCCGTAAAATAATTAATTAATAGTAATACCTATACATTAATATTAACAGATACCGATTATATCCATCTATTTAAAAAAAAAATAGCTATCGTACTTCCGTTACATCCGTTCCATTACCGTTTTCATAGACTTCGTTGTCGTATCAATTTGTTGTTGCGGGCATGGGTACCGCTGCCCCGGAACTATCTATTGTATAACCAGCGCCTCAGTTATAGGTAATCCTCTTAAGGGATTCGCTACATTTGGATGTTGCTTTATTCGCTACGAGTACCTGAGTCCATATGGGGTAAAATCGGACTGGGTGTCTGACTACCTGCCGTCGAACCGTAATTTGGAGAAAGGAATTCCTATGTCTGTCACTCCTGGACACTGACCACTAAATTTATATCCGCCCCTCATCCCTCTTTCCTTCCTCTCCTTCCTTTCCTTAAAGGGCCCTCCACACAGTATCCCCTAAAATATCATAGGCACAAACATATTTATCTAATCGTTAATAGGTTTCTACTCTTCGAGAGAGAGATCGGCATGGTTACGGAGATATATAATTTCGCAAGGAATCGAACCCGCGACTGAATTTTGAAGCAAGGTGATAACGTCGGTGTGCTTTGCATTATTATTATTCCAGATTCGAACTGGTAGGTATTTATATCCCATAAGGAAGGCGGTATCATTGAACACTAAAAATTTTATCTCACTGGTAAATCACGAGAATTGAACTCGATTAAATATTTATTCGTTCGTTCGTTATTTTAACTGTTAAAAATCTATGTTTAAATAGGTAAATACTATTTTACCACTTTAAATCATCAGCTCGTTTCAACGAAAATAACGCTAAAATATGGTCTCAACACACTCTGAGACTGGTCAATTTCTGTTTCAAACTAATGGCCGTTATTCTAAAAATAATCGCATCTACTAGGTAGGTACTTTCAGATATTTGAAATAAATTCTTTGCCTATGAAAAAAGACAATAGTTATTGTCTCCAAAGAAACCCAACATACAATCGTTCCTCCCGCTACCCGGTGATAATTGCTTACCCGGTAATAAAACGAACCTTAAATTTTATGAAAGTCTCCAAAAAATATTTTGAAGAATTCTAATGTCAGCCCTGTCATAAATTGACCTGAATTGGAAAGGTACCTGCTTTTAGGTGCCTGCCCTAACTTTTTAAAATTTTAAACTCGAACATGGCAAGTAAATTACGTCGATTTAAAATTATTCAAATATATTTAAAACCTATGTCAAGCAAACTAAACTTGAGGTCACACAATTTAAATTGGCGTGCTATGCGAGCGGCACTTACTAAAGGAAAATTTGTTAAAGAACTAACTAACAAATAACCACAATGCCGTTTTTTAGCAGAAGATCACAATATGCAGTCAACAAATATGGCTAAATCCATTTCAAGCAAGGCTTAAATTCCGAATTGTGGTTTTACTCGAATTTCACTATCTCCCTTTTTGAGCGGGTATACCGTACCTTCAATGCATTTACCTACGCTAGCAGATTTTAATCTGAGGTATCTAATTCTGAGATTTCCGGTAACCATTGTGTTTCAAGAATCGCGTAAAACAAAACGAATCTTTTCAAAATACGGCATGACTAAATATTTAACGGTCAAAAACACGTGGTGATTTGAGGTGCTTCCAAAATGGTGGCTGTTAACGACAAAAATCTTAATTTAAACGGTCGAAAACACGTGGCGATTTGAGATGCTTCCAAAATGGTGGCCGTTAACGACAAAAAACTTGATTTAAACGATCGAAAACACGTGGCGATTTGAGATGCTTCCAAAATGGTGGCTGTTAACGACAAAAAACTTGATACGGTCGAAAACACGTGGCGGTTTTTTTTTTTTTTTAATCCGGAGATGCGGCCGACAAGATGGCAGATCCTTAAAACACGCGTGAACTTTTTTAAATACTTCTCGAACACTTGATATACCGGCGGTTGAAAAAACACGTGGATCAAAATGGTGGCGTTTGAAAACACGCTTGAACTTTTTAAAACTATTCACAATCACTTATTTAGCTATACATTTAAAGGGGAAAAAATTATTATTATTTACATATTTATACATACATCACGAAAAACAGCATGGAGTATATGAAAAAAATCAAGGAAAGCGACTGATCATAATGAACCAAATCTAGCTCCACGTTGAAAGGCGTCAGTGTTACGTAACGGCGGACTCGAACCGCCTGATTACGAACTTATGAACTTTGAAATTAAATAACACCACAATGTTCAAGACTCAACAACAATGGTTCAATTTAAATACTTACCAAAACCAAATTATAATACAAACCTCGGCTAGCTCTTCTCAGGGATATTGTGTTCTCAATTCGATCGGATCTGATTCAAAACGATCGTCGCTTCATTTATTGAATAAAGATAGGGTTTAATAAATTAGAAGATCTCTTGTCGCTTTTAAATAATTTGTGAATTTATTAATGACTCGACGCTTCTAGGAAAAGCTTTTAATCTCTTTGTGAACTCAAGGTTAATGATTCTAAAATATAATAAACGGGTTGAATGATAACACATAATAATATAAGTTGTACGTACGTTACCCCGTCTCGGGTTTCATCTGGGCAGAGAACCTCGTCCGGAAACACCACTGAGTTGATTTAGATATATAAAAATTAACTATATTTTAAATTACGTGTTCCAACAAACGTTGGAACAAAAAGGATCTAGGCGGCCCCGGCCAAAATGCGAAAGACCGACCCATAGCGCAGTTAAAACCAGAAGCGGTAAAGAAGCCCGCAGACCGCAGGCTGCCGCATCGCCCCGCCCACCGAATTCTTAGCCAATCAGAAGATCTAGCCAATGTTGCAAACTTTTGACAACTATTATGAAATATTTAGTACCTGATGACGGAAATAATCATATAGGGGTGGGAAGTTATAATTCAAGAAAGTACTTCATGACAATAATCATTTTAATTACGATTTTCTAATTGGTTTGGATTGTATCAAAAATTTCAAATTAATGCAAAACGAAGAATTAAAGATCATACACTGTAACAAACCAGAAGAAGCGACCTCAAATGAAGATATAAAAAAATAACTTCTCAAAAAATGATACTTCAAATATAACAAATATCAAAATTCCTGATGTACTAGGAAAAATAGAGGAACAAGACACCAAAAACATAAACAAAGGTGAAATAAATTTCAACGAACATATAAACACGGATGGATTTGAACTGATAATAAACCATCTAGATTTATATCAACAATCAGAAATTGACAAGTTGGTAGAAAAATACAAACCAATCTTCGCCAAAGATAAATACGACGTCGGTACTGTAAAACATTATGTAGCTCATATTGACTTGATGGTGGATACATACTGTTACAAACGTCCATACAGATGCACAGCAGAAGATAGAAGACAAATAGAATATCAAATATCAAAACTATTAGAGAAGAATTTAATTGAGGAATCTTATAGCCCATTTGCTGCTCCAGTAACTATGGCATATAAAAAAGAAGATGATCAAAAAACAAGGTTATGTATAGATTTCAGAGAATTGAACAAAATTGTCGTCCCTCAATCACAACCTTTTCCGTGGATTGAGAATTTGATGGTTAAAACCGTAAACTGTAAATATTTTTCTACTTTTGACATAAATTCGGCATTTTGGTCAATTCATTTGAAAATTCAAGATAGATATAAAACTGCATTTGTTACACAAGAATGTCATTTTCAATGGATGTGTCCCCCCTTTGGGTTCAGGATGGCCCCAGCCATTTTTCAAAGAATATTGAGCAACATCATAAGAAAATACAAACTCTCCAGTTTTGCAGTAAATTTTATAGATGACATATTAATTTTTTTCAAAAACTTTTGAAGAACATATGCTACATATATCGAGACTAATGGAGGCAATTCTAACAGAAGGTTTTAGACTAAAATTTTCGAAATGTACTTTTGCAAAAAATTATGCAAAATATTTAGGTCACATAATAGAAAACAATTCAATCAGACCTCTGAAAGATTATTTAACTGCTGTCAAAAACTTTCCAGTTCCGGAAACAAAAAAAAAATATACGCCAATTCCTAGGAAAAATAAATTTTCATCATAAATTTGTGCCACACAGTGCGATTATCCTGGACCCGTTACACAATTTATTACGGAAAGACGTGAAATTCATATGGTCCACAGAATGTCAGGAAACATTTGATAAAATAAGAGCATTGTTATGTTCAGAACCACTTCTGAATATCTTTGACCCTGAACTACCAATAAGCATTTACACGGATGCTAGTATCAAAGGAGTGGGAGCAGTGCTGAAACAAAAAGATAAAAACGGGGACAGTAAGCCGGTTACTTATTTTTCAAAAAAATTGACTGAAGCTCAAAAAAAGAAGAAAGCAATATACCTAGAATGTCTGGCAATAAAAGAAGCTGTGAAATATTGGCAACACTGGCTTATGGGAAAAGAATTTACGGTCTACTCAGATCATAAACCATTAGAGAATATGATCATAAAGGCTAGAATCGACGAAGAACTAGGGGATTTGACGTATTATTTATCCCAATATCAATTTAAAATTAAATATAGCCCAGGAAAATCAAACCAAGAAGCAGACTGTTTAAGCAGAAATCCAGTTCTAGAACCTTATGAAAATACTGATGACTTTTTAAAAGTAGTAAATTTAATAAACCTAGAAGATATAAAAAAAGGACCAACACACCAATCTAGACTAACAAAACGGAAAACTTATATTGGAGAATGAAATATACTACAAAAAGAATAAAAGAAGGAAAAAAATTGTACTATGTGAACAACTTAGCAAAAGTCTAATAGCGAATGTCCACGATACTTACTGCCATATTGGGAGAACCCAGATGACAAATAAAATAACACCATTCTATACAGCAAAGAATATCATCGAATACATTAAACAAATTTGTGAAGAATGTGAAATTTGTATAAAAAACAAATCAAGGAGGAAGCCAAAATATGGTTTAAAGTCACATTTAGGTCCAGCAGCACGCCCCTCTGAAATTATATCCATTGATACCATTGGAGGCTTTGGAGGGTCACGCTCAACAAAGAAATATTTACATCTTATGGTTGATCATTTCACAAGATATGCTTATATTTTCACATCAAAAAATCAAAGCTCCAGTGATTTTATAAAATTAATAAAAAATGTGTCACAAGGATACAATATTGATATGGTATTAACGAATCAATACCCTGGTATAAATTCCAAAGAATTTCTGAAGAAGGAGAACATAAGAATGGTTTTCACTGCTATGGATGCACCATTTTCAAACGGGCTGAATGAAAGGCTAAATTAAACTTTAGTCAATAAGATAAGATGTAAAACAAATGAAAGTGATAAGAAAACATCATGGACTACGATTGCACAGAAATGTGTAGAAAAATATAACGACACAGAACACACAGTCACCAAGTTTGCTCCAAAATACCTCTTGGAAGGCGAAAATGTGAATATTCTACCACTTGAATTGAAATCAAGACATACAAGTGAAGACCTGAAAAGAGATAGGGAACTAGCTCTTAAGAACACAATAAAATCACACAACTATAATAAAAAAAATATTCGACATACACAGGGAAGAATATAAATTGGAAGTGGGAGACAGAGTCTACGTGGAAAACGGAAATCGACTAAATAGGAAGAAATTGGAGGAATTGCGGATTGGACCATACAAAATTCTAAAGAAGGTCTCAAATTCAATCTATGAAGTTGATACCGGACACAGGAAAGCAGAATCAAACCTCTACCACATTACAAAACTGTGTCCAGTATTTGCTAGTAAATGAACAATTGCGTGCATTCTCTTTTGCAATTGTCTCTCCCTAGGGGGGGAGATGTAAAGAAAACCACTTATGAGTGCTTTCCTTAAGCTTGTATTTGCTGCGTCACTGAGTAAGTACTGAGTTAGTTAGTGGCCCACTAGATGTCATATATATATATATATACACAAACCGCTATCATTGCTGCGTCTTCTAATGGTCCACTTTCATTCAATCCTGCGTCGGACCGTCATTCTGCGTCTGGTATACGGACGCAGGATTGAACACATGTAATTTCAAGTTTTCCCCACTCCTGTACCCTCATAAAGTCCAAAAACGAAAATAAACCAGACACCGCGTCTGGCTTATTTGGTACCTAAATCAACTAAAATATGCTATTTTAGTTCAGAGCTTTGTCACCGAGCGGCGAACCGCAGCGCTGCAGTAGAAGAGCGTATATTTTTAGCAAAATATACGTTTCATTGACTCGCGTATCGCAACTCCTACATTTGGCAACATCGCTTTTTTATAGCGTTTCTTCTGTTTCCTAGAACGACGAGAATAGATCGACGAGAGAACATTGCAAAATAAGATTTCATTAAAATTCACAGAGAAAAACTCTTAATCATAGTTTTGTCTAGAAAACGTGCAAATCTTCGAAATTATTGAGACAAATAAATGAATTCCAATGTACAAATGATGTTTCAAGCATTAAACCCACCCATTTTTGATTTATTCGTTGATTTTAATCAAAATTGGCGCCAAATATGACGCCAATAAATATGCACCTCGTCAAACATATATATAATAAATATGTTAAAATCGCTAAAACATGCCGTTGTTAACCAAGAGTTTGTTGGTAATATTGAATTTGCCGAGCGTTTTATTTGAAAAGTGAATTGAAATTTATGGTTTAACTACGAGTAATATTCAATTACGGCTTATTTCGAAAAAATGAGGATAAAGTTGCCTTATCTAATTTACTAGAAATGGTATTTTTTCAAGTTCTTCTAAAGGTCTTCAGAGACTGCCGTTGCACATTTATGAAAAATTCTGAGTTGAAATATGAAAATAAAACTATCAGAACTTGGTAGTTTATTATTATAATATTAAACCTAAATTTTTATTGTATAGTTAGTAAGTAGGAAAGGAATGCCGAGTTCTGTGAGTTTTAGTTAGTTTAGACGTACAAGAAAATCGAAAATTAATTTAACATTCAAGAACTGACTGCCCCCATGGTTGAGAGGTAGCGGATTCAAATCTCGGAGTGCGCAAGTAAAATTTTATTTGATTAATTTGTGTTATTTCAGAATATAAATATTCAGTATTAATAATTTGTAGTAACTTTTTCGGTTCGTACCAAAGTAGAAAACATTCCGAGTTTTTCCCCGGTGTAAGACCACCATTCAGAATTGAAACGTGGATTCAAATGGCTTTAGCCGTGTTTAGTAACAAGAGAGAGGATTACTGACGACGCTTTAAAAGGGAGATATCATGAAACAATTACAGTTAATACACGTAAGCGATTGTTCTGAAACATTTAATAAAACACGACTCACTTCTAGGCATTTGAGTTAAGTATCATTTAAATAAGCAATGTGATTTTTTTTTCTTCATATTAATAGCATGTTAAATGACCGAATTGTGCGAGCTTTTTATAATTTTCTAAACATATGTACCTACTATGCATTTTTTTACAGAGCGATTATTTATGGCGTTGCTTCGTGAAATTACTATTTTCAAATAATTTTTACATATAAAAAGTAAAATTGTTTTATACATTAGCTCCACACAGGAGGCCCTAAAGAAAATATTTCCCCTCAGGGCCAATTTCATCTTTGGGGATGCTGTGTGGAGGGTCTTTTTAGGAAAGGAAGTTCTGCGAAAGAATTAGGTGTGAGGGGTGGGTAGAAATCTGGGGGTCAGTGTGTCCAGGAATGACGGACGTATGGATATATCCCTTCTACTGCGGCACAAAATGATGTTCCCAGAGAAACTGGAGAGTTCATAGGTCTCCCTTCATCAGTCTTTCCAAAGACAAAAGATAAACCTCACTCCTAGAACCCGGGAACCCCTGCTAAGTTAAAAGGCGTAGCAAGCCACTTGGGTTGACCTGTAGCAGAGGTGTTGGTTATGTGTAGTAAATTGCTCCCGGGGCGGCGGTACCCAAACCCGCCTCCTAAATGGAAATTTTTTAAAATGCGAAATATACCTACGAGATGAAGCATGAATGTGATCGACGACAAAGAGCGTTAAAATGTATGGGTTATTTTACCTCCACGCAACACACTTTTTCATCTCATCTCGCCGACTAATAATATTTATTTGAACTGTAGTTAAACCTATTGTTACATGTTCATTATTAATGTAAACCGTTCTCAAATTACGCATCCTTATCTTAAGTAATCATATATAACTCAAAATAATTGTTTTGAGGCGATGTTTATGAAAGCATAACTAAATATTTCTGGGCAGATAAAACATTTATTGACTGTCAACGCCGGTCCGGCTTCTTTACGTGCGTCTGTTAGCGTTTGATTTTTTTTTTATATCCCATCCATTAGGTATTTTAAATTATTTTAAACCGACGCTCCGATATTTTGAGCGGTTTTCCTCGCCTTAGTTTCCTTCAGAAAGTTGCTGGCCATAAATAGATAAATATTTGTATTTCAGAAATAAGTCATCATTCTTGAATCGAAATGAAAAAAATGCTCTAATTTATGACTACCGATGCCAGATTGGTAACACTTCGACGTTAACATATTCATTTCCTCTCCTCAAAAAGACCCCCTATACGACAAATTTGAAGATAACAAAGGCCCTGAGGAAAATTATGTTCCCCTGTGCAGTTAATATATAAAGATACACTAACAAGAAACGAATACGCGGTCGTTTTATACGTGTACACCTAATTTAAATGTTTTATTTTTTCATAATTTAGAGTACCAAATGTCTAAATAGTATTTTTTTAAACCAGTTTTTCAAACTTCACAATTTTTTTTCACGATGCATTTCATATTTAAAAAAAAAACTTTTTTTGGTACCCGCAATGGACAAACTCATGATTTTCTTACAATAACTTTTTTCTCATTAATTTGGAAGGCGGGTATGGGTACCACCGCTCAGGGAAGCATTTACTGGATAATCAAAACCTCTGCCAAAGGCTACCCCAAGTGGTTCGATACGTTTTGTGACTTAGCAGGGGTGCCCGGGTTCAATGGGAGAGGTTTTTCTGGATCTTAGCGGCGGATGCGTTCTTCCACCAACTGCTGTGAGAGACTGGTTTAGGAAGACCTTTTGACCTCTCTAGCAGGACTCTATCGGAACATAGCCTTGCACCGCAGTGGGAGGGATATATTCATACGTCCCGTAAGATACGATAATACACAATTACAATTATTGTAAGACCCTCCAACATCCACATCCACTCCAGCATCCCCAAAGATGACAGGCGCTGAGGTGAATTATTTTCCTCAAGGCCTCCAAGGGGAGCTAATTTAATACAATGTTTTTTATGTTTTTAAAATGAGTCTCCTGTTTTTTCATTATCATTTTAATTTTTCTTCTCCGTTTTATTTTACTTCGAATCATTTTTATTTTACTTCTTCAAACAAAGAATTTTTTTAATTTACGTCGTTAAGCCGCCGCTACTCGAATTTCTACCGATTTATTACATATCTACATTAAACATTTAAAGTTCTTAAAAAAATATGTTATTTTTGAAGATCATATCTAGACGTTCCCTACAACAAAGTGCAAATCATATGAAATTCCCTCGATAGAAAAAAATCGAAAAGTATGCTCCGCAAATTAATATAAACACGTTCATTTCACTTATTTTAGAAGTTATATGCATGAAAAAATTCACAGTGTACCTTTAAATGCTACTTAGATGTTCTCCGTGAGATTTTTGCTCTATTTTAAACGAGTTGTGTTTTATTAAACGTTTTCACCCTATTCACTTAAATTTTTTCGTTTTAAATATTAACGCGCTCTCTCCAACATTTGTTTTTCTTTCGTATGGTGGGGGGTCAGAGGGGGACATCTAGGTCTGCGAGCCAGTCTAGGGCCTCAGGCGTTGCCCTGTGGACCTCATAAATCCCGCCGGGGAATGAATGGAGCGGGCATTCGTTGACCACATGTTCGGTGGTCTGCACCGCACCGCATTCACACGTCGCCGACTCTTTAAGGCCCCATCTATGCATCATATGAGCACAACGGCTATGGGAGCACCTTATCCTATTGATGGCAGTCCAGAGTTTGCGAGGCAATGAGAACC
Organism: Limnephilus rhombicus; assembly: GCA_929108145.2. Taxonomy (NCBI): domain Eukaryota; kingdom Metazoa; phylum Arthropoda; class Insecta; order Trichoptera; family Limnephilidae; genus Limnephilus; species Limnephilus rhombicus. The sequence continues at coordinate 23,863,094 of OV815288.1, forward strand.
CAGGCTGTCTCTCAGTGGGGTCTTGCACGAGATGGGCGTTTTTGACGTTGGCTGATTGCCACTCAAGCTTCCACCTATCTTCTGGGGTTAGAGGTGTTCGAAGGAGTCTTTCTCCTTCCGTCCAGAAGGGTTTTCGAGACTTTAAGCGGCATGCCGGGTGAGAAACGACATCATCGTGCAAGGGTATTTCGCTTTTTTGCAGCGCCTTCTTGTATTCCCTCAGTGTTGCAATCTCTCGCCTGATATTTGGCGGGGTTATATTTGCAAGTACGGGGAGCCAAGGAAGAGGAGTCGATTTTAAGGTTCCAACATTTGTAACTACATATCTCTCCATCTGCTTCTTTTTGAGCGGGTATATGACGCCTTAAACAATCGTTATACATTCATACTTGACAGTGTTAAGAATTTTTATTTCGATGATCAAAATTATATTACGACACAAAAAATTATATGAAAGTATTGGCCAGAAAAAATTAAATAAAATCACTGTGTCCAGTCTTCTTGCCACGAAAACATGTCTGTTTCGCATGTCATGGGTCGAGTTTCATGGGACATTCTTTACGCTCCAGATTTTTTTTTAACATTAGCTCCACACAAGGGGCCCCGAGGAAAATAATTTCCCTCAGGGCCTATGTCATTTTAGGGGATGCTGTGTGCGAACCACTTGGAGTGATCTATGGCAGAGTTGTTGATTATCCAATAAATGATTCCCGGGGCGGCGGTACCCATACCTGCCTCCCAAAATGTCTGTACTAGCTGCATTTTCATGCGTGTAACACGAATGACACGAACCACGAATTGTGGGAAAGGAATGAAACAACAGCAAACGGCGCGAAACGCCACTTGCAGATACTCCATTCCTTTCCCAAAATTCGTGGTTCGTTTCGCGTTGTTACACACATGTATGCTTTCATACTTGTAGGTGCTAGGTATCTAATATATTAAATAATGTGTAAAAAGTATTTTTGAAGTGAAAACTTCTATAGCATTGTTGTAATTTGAAACTCGATGAAACGAAAAGTAACGACAGTAAAAAGAGACCATCTATAGGATTTGTCCTGTAAGAGAATGAGATAGTGTAATCGGTTTCTTCTTTGTGTATTGCTTCGTAGCCTATCGGTCTCCTATTTGTGCGTGCGCCGTAGCCTCCTCAATCTTGTCTTCTGAAGGTTTCACTTCTACCGCATGTGAGTTGCATACTCTAACTTTGTTTTTAATTTTTAGATAATATTTTTTATTTTGTTGGGATCAGTAAAACAAACGCGAAAAAATACTATGTACGCTAAATTGACGTTTACGCTTCAATTATTTTTGTGTTTTCTACAAACCCTTAGATATTAAATGGCAAAAAATACAAGAAATGAGTCACTTATTGTTCCGAGGTTTCTTTATAATTAATAGGTTACATAATATTTCTACTGATAATCGTGTTGTTTTAATAATTACCCACTCAGAGTTAATTTGGATTTGGATTTGGATATTATTTATGTTCAGAGTTCCTAAACATGCGTTTACTCACTCTAACGTAATAACTAAAAGGAATATCTAAAGATACTTTACATGGAATTTTATTTTAAAAATGGTTTTTGGGAAAGTGAAACTAATAAACTATACTGCAACTTGAGACAGGATTTCACTCCTTGCGGAGGATATTCTTGGGTTTAATGTACTTAAATTTTTCATTCTCACTATATAAAGCAAGAGAGTTAATGGTGGGGTTTTCATGTCCGGCTAATCCGGCATAAAACTTTTCAGAATGTGTTACAATTAAATCCTTTATCAGAGGAATGTTTGTGTCATCGTGTAGAGTGGAGACCCTGATCCACTTCGGCGCATTCAACGAAAGTCGAATGACTCATAGTTAATTCTTTAAAACAACATAACATTAACAGATTTTATTTTATTTTATACTAGCAGACCCGGCCACACGTTGCTGTGGCTAACGAAACCTAACGCCACTACCCAACCTTTATAAAATCCACACTACCCGCTTGCCAACTGCCCGCTGTCTAAATTGAATATTTGAATTTTTCGGCTTTTTTTGACCGGAAAGCAAGAGGTCCTGGGTTCAAGTCCCAGAGGTGTCAATATCTTTTTCTGATTTTTCTGTTTCCAGATTTTCGATTGATTTTCGCATATATTGTCTTCATTTAGTTAAATATCACAATTTATTTTATATTATTTTATTTTTTTATATTATTTTTTTTATTACATTTGATTTATGTAAGTACGTATTTATAATGTATGTGTTAAATTTTTAAATTTTTTTAATTAAAAAAAAAAAAGTATTTTATCTTCCCTTTACACACGAGTAGTTACACTCTCGTAAAGTTTATATATTATATACATATATATGTTAATACTGTTTCTAATCAATGTTGCATGTTAGTATTTAATGATTTGAGTTTAATCCGACTGTAACCTGAAAATATATAAATTTTTTAAATTTTTTATTTATTGTTTCTTCACACTGCAGGTAAAAATGATTACAATACAATTTGTTACCTCACTAGGACAAGCCTGTGTTGAGGTTAACAATAATTATACAAGTTAACAAAATAACACAAAATTATACAGATTTTGAAAGAACAATATTGTTGTATTTCTTATGCGGGCACCAGACATACGTATATATCTTATATAAAATTGAATCGCTAAGTGTGTTGCTAATTCTTTTTTAGAATATTCCTTGAAGTACGAGGATGGTTCTTACGGAGAGAAAAATTAAGAAAATTGCGCAGAAAATTGGATAATTTCAGAAAACCTAACGACTTTCGCACGTTTGACAGTTCGCGTGTTTAGAATGACATTTTGCAAACTAATGATTGTTAAATCAGGATTCTATTTTTGAAAATCTTCAAGTTGTTAAATTTATTTAAAGTAGGTACTCCTCTAATAGTTTGAATCGAATCAAGAATTTTAGATATTTTAAATAGGTACCATGTTAGGTACCAAATTTAATATACCTACATGAAAAATGGAAATTTGTAAAATGAAAAAATTGTAAAAGGTGGCACGCGGGCTGTTTAAAAACTGAATGTACTGGGATTGAATATGTGGAAAGCGGGAGGGAGGGAGAGATGTTGGTGGGGGGGGGGGGAGGGGGAGGGGGGAGGTGAAGGAGGCGGAGTGGGAACTGCCTTACACCATGCGAGCGAAGCCGCGGGAAAAAGCTAGTATATATATATATAAGAGAATGTCTGTATGTGATGAACGAGCGGGCTAGTGGCAAGCGGGCGGTGTGGATTTTATTTGTATGCAAATGAACAGATGGCGGTGATTATAAAGGTTGGGTAATCATCCGGTAGATGGCGTTGGCGGGCCGGGTGAGCTAGTGTTTAATTATTTCCAATTATTTCTTTTATTGGTGCTTTCGTTATTTTGTCGTGATTTTAGCATACACTTACAACCCTCAGTTTTAAATTCCTTCCATACTGGGAAAGTAACAATAATAATTGGATTTGCTCGAATCATTACATCGTGGTCCACCAATGAATTTATTTCATTTAATCCAGTCTTTCTCAAAGTGGGCGATAAGGCCCCCTTGTGGGCGCTGGAGGCTTTCAGGGAGGCAGTAGAAAGTTCAAAGAAAATTAGGGGGCGTTAAGGAAATCTACAGATGCGAAACTCTCAACTGTACCCTGGATTAAGATCGGTTGTTCAACGTTTTCTGATAGCATTCCCATCGTCGTATTTGTGTGAACGTGAATTTAATGCTGTAGCAACCTTGCTAAGAGAAATCAGCTGCAAGTTGCTCTACGCGGCGAATTAACGCTGTTTTTAAGTGAATTCGAGCAAGATATTAACAAACACGTCGCAATGCATCAGATTCACCCTTCACATTAGATAACTTTTAATTTCTAAGCCTACTTTTAATTTAAAAAAAAAAAACTTAGTATGAGTTTTATTTCCTCTCATTGAAACGTTCTTTGATATCAGAAATAATGTATTGACCCTATTTTGCGAAATCTCTTCTCAACATTTTTAAATACAGGTCTGTCACAGTACTTTTACCCGTAGACACTGTATCGAGGTGTGACCCGAATTTAAGGGTTTATTTAAAATATGTTACTATTTAATGACCACACAAAGATTTAAAGTGGCCGGAACCTTTGGGAGTACTGCACCTCTTTAGTTAAGTAATTTTGGTTTGAAAAAGAAAGATTTTGACTTCCTGGTTATTGAGATCTGATCATTTAAAAACATTATTGAAGTTTTTTTTACATTAGCTGCGTGCATTAGGAGGCCCCGAGAAAAATAATACCTTTGTTATTTTTTAGATATACTGTGTGGAGGGTCTTATTATGAAAGGAAAGAGAGGAATTTTTGAGAAGGAAAAAGTTACAAAGGGTTGGTAGGAGTCTGGGGTCATTGTACCCAGGAGTGACGGACTTATGAATCCAATCCTCCCACTGCGGTGCAAGGCGATGTTACGAGAGAGAACTGCTGGAGAGATCAAAAGGTCTGCCTTAAACGCTCCCTCCGGTTACGGCCTGCCACCCAGTTTGTGGGCGGGCGCATCCACCGTCAAGGCCTGGATAAACCACATCCCGTGAAGCCGGGCACAATACTAAGTCACCGAACGTAGCGAATAACTTGGGGAAACTTATGGCAGTGGTGTTGGTTATCCAATAAATGAGTTCCTGGGCGGCGATACCCGTACGCGCCTCCCAAATTTAAAATTGTTTCAATGTTTGCCTATCTTGTTTCCCAATTGCTATTGTAAAGGCCGGTCTCCTGCGACCGTTTCCACAAACATTACCACAACACAAATATGGGGCAGGACCAGGGTTTTCTATCGGCCACGAAAAGCAAACATATTGTGGCCCAACCTAACCACCCACAAAATGCGTAGCACAAGTCTACATTAAAGTCCCCCGCGTCGTCTGTCTGTCTGTCTGTTCACGATAAACCCGAAAACTACCAAACGGATTTTCATGCGGTTTTCACCAATACATAAAGTGTTTCGTGAGGAAGGTTTAGGTATGCAATTTGTCAAGGATTTGTGTAAATTGGTTGAAACATAACGACAATTGTTAGAAGTGTCGGAAAAATCAAGCCGCCTGGTAGCTTTCATCGAAAACGCTGCCTAATCCTTTTGGGATATAACAAAACAATGCATGGTGGGATATTCCTCTTTTATAGATCAACAGAAAAGTCCGTGAGGGCATATATCTATCTTTTACGGATAGCTTACTATACCCATTCTATCTTCTAAAAAAATGGTCACGTACATTGCGGTAATTGAAAAGTTATTTAGACGGATACAGTATTAATCCTTATTAACTTAAATACGTTAGTTACCCCAAGCATTTCAGGCACATTATTATAATCTTTCATACCATCTCTATATTCTCTATCTCTATCTCTATCTCTATCTCTATCTCTATCTCTATCTCTATCTCTATCTCTATTTCTATCTCTATCTCTATCTCTATCTCTGTCTCTGTCTCTGTCTCTGTCTCTGTCTCTGTCTCTGTCTCTGTCTCTGTCTCTGTCTCTGTCTCTGTCTCTGTCTCTGTCTCTGTCTCTGTCTCTGTCTCTGTCTCTGTCTCTGTCTCTGTCTCTGTCTCTGTCTCTGTCTCTGTCTCTGTCTCTGTCTCTGTCTCTGTCTCTGTCTCTGTCTCTGTCTCTGTCTCTGTCTCTGTCTCTGTCTCTGTCTCTGTCTCTGTCTCTGTCTCTGTCTCTGTCTCTGTATCTGTCTCTGTCTCTGTCTCTGTCTCTGTCTCTGTCTCTGTCTCTGTCTCTGTCTCTGTCTCTGTCTCTGTCTCTGTCTCTGTCTCTGTCTCTGTCTCTGTCTCTGTCTCTGTCTCTGTCTCTGTCTCTGTCTCTGTCTCTGTCTCTGTCTCTGTCTCTGTCTCTGTCTCTGTCTCTGTCTCTGTCTCTGTCTCTGTCTCTGTCTCTGTCTCTGTCTCTGTCTCTGTCTCTGTCTCTGTCTCTGTCTCTGTCTCTGTCTCTGTCTCTGTCTCTGTCTCTGTCTCTGTCTCTGTCTCTGTCTCTGTCTCTGTCTCTGTCTCTGTCTCTGTCTCTGTCTCTGTCTCTGTCTCTGTCTCTGTCTCTGTCTCTGTCTCTATCTCTATATATTATAAATGAAATTCCCCCGCGTTGCTTTTTGAAATGCACCAACAATAAAATCAGAAAATGATAAACTGTTTTTTATCGATTCTGAATAAATGCTAATATTATTTGACATTCTGTCTAAACCAGCAAAGAACCACTCCATAATAGCAAAAATTGCAAATCAGTTGGAAATTTTCCTTGTTTGTGATTCGCCGAACGAACCTGTTCCACAAAATAATTACCTTCCATGCACTTTGATGAATCCATGCTACCGACTAAAAGTAACAAATTTCATAAGAAAACAACTCTTTTAATTTAAGACTCCTAATTGCAACTTCAAATAATGTAAATTAAGGACTCCTTCATTGTTCCTAACTTGTTACAATTGCCAGAGACAAAATAAAACATGTGTTTATGTATTTCCCTATATTATCATATCAATATGCCCACTAAGTTCTTCGGCTTAATACGCCGGACGTACGAACAAAATAAAGCACCCACTTGAATAATTAATCCACCTAATAAATACTGGGGACATGTTGTTCCCTTTAATTAAACGTCACATAAAAACACAACAATCTCCATTTTAAAACGCCCAGAAGCTCGCGAATATCTTTGGCAGCTCCCGTCCGAACATTTTATCACGGCTTTGCGCCATTTCTCTGGCCTTTTTGCCGGTTTTTCGTTTTAATAAACGGCGTATTAATCAGGCGAAAGGTGGAGCGGGGGTCAATGATATTAATTTCCACGAATAAAAAAAAGCAATTAACACCTTTTTTCATAATTAAAACGGGTAAGGCACCTCCGATAATTATTATTCCGAGGCGGGAAATTGTTGAGCTCAAACCTTCCAGTTCTTGGCTTACTACTAATTGCGACCGACCGGAGAACTGGCATTTAGAATTAACGTATTCATTTCTATTTTTATTATTCTAGCTGCCTGCTTTTGTCAGTTTAAACCACCGCCGAAATAGATCGCCGAGCTCGATTAACCTTTACGGGTTTACCTCCTTCTCTTCTAGGATTATTAGAAAAAAACTAGAATAAGAAATTTATTATTTTTTTTATTATTATTTATTTAATTACAGAATACATTTTGTACAAAAAATTTGAGTAGACCCACAAAGCTGTCATATGACAGCTTGTCTGCAGGTTCTAACAATTTAAACATTCTTAATATTATATCTAAGAAAATATTTGTAAATACATTTATAGTTTTAAGGAAATATTAGAATAGATCACATAGTAATATTAGATAATTTAACTAACAATCATAAATATATAAGATATTTCAATATACCTGCCTAATAACAAGATATGTAGGCAGCTATATTAAGATATTCAAAGATACATGGAGTTTTCACTCATTAACCATAGTTTTATCATTTTAGGACATAGTCTCTCATTTTTTTCAAGTTTTATGTTTTTATTGATTTTATTGAAAATCACTGGTATTAGATATTCAAGAGTACGGCTTCCATATTTATTTAATATTCGAGGAGTTTTTAGGCCCTTTCCTTCTCTAAATCTTGTGGTATGTTTGTGTACAAGTAGGTGTTTGTAAGGGCTTTCCCCCATATTATCCATAATAGTAGTGAACCAGTGGAGACCTTTTATTGTAAGTAAGTAACGGATACCTACACATTTTAAAGATAATATTAAATTTTAGAATAGACCCACGAAAAATCATAAGACAATTAAAATAAGTAACTCATGTGCCTAAAAGAATGTTAATAGTTTCATCGTTATGTAATTTTTAACTAGAACTGTCATTGAGCAATAAATACGTATAATAATAACCAAAAGGAAATACCCGATCACATTTCTGTGCTCCTGGTATTTTATAATTGTTGGCAGATTTAAGTTTTGAAATTTGTTTTCATTTTGTAAGCCGGGTCTCCAGTGACCGTCTCCAAGCATTACTAAATTTATTTTGTAACAGCATTATTTTGTAAAAGCATTACTAAATTTATTTAACAATGGGGCGTAGTGGGCGCGGCCACACACATTTTTAGTGCTCTGTGGTGGAGGCGTGTCTACCCACTGCACACTTGCCGTTTGACGTTTACCTAAATAATTTACGTAGACCTCAAAAATGTCAAGATAAATTCTGATGAGGAGGAGATGCTTACGGTTTTAGCGATAAGATTGCAGATGCTACATCTTAAGTTAGACCGTAATAGGTATTTATTTATCAAGTCGAATGACAGACTAAATTTAAACTTGTGATTTTTTTGAGCTCATTTTTAACATTTTCCACCCACAAAAAAAAATCGTACCTCAGAATTTTAATACGGAGACACATAAACCGAATAAAGTGCTATATAGCCAATGAATTCACCTATATTTAAATATTCATCCCGTATTTTTAGAATTTATAAAAAAAATCATAAACATTTTAAACGGAAATATTCTCAGGATTTTCTAGCCTTTTCTAGATTTTCTCGTGCAGGAAGTTGAATTTTGCGTCCATATTAAATATTTTATTTGAAATTTCTTTTAAAAGGTCTCATTGGTGATCATAATCTTCAAAGATATATAAGGAAACTGAATTTTGATAAGATATCAAATGTTTAATCTTTCATTTGAAAAAAATTTTGACACAAATTTTTGTCGAGAAATGACAACACTTTATTGCACTCAAATTGAATTCAAGGTACTCACCAAAAATAATTGCAACACGTCAAACAGATACATTCATTATCTTTTATCCACAATACCAATACAAATACAATAATACAAATTTATTGAAAATAATCCATTTCCAAACACAGTTTCTTAATTCGTCAAAACAATTATGCCACAACTTAAGAATATGACCAACAAAAACTTTGCATTGAAAATATGCACTTTATTTTTAAGTCCCACGATATTTAAACACGCTGAATACATTGGTAACTCAGTCATTATTACACTGGTATTTTTTTTTTACATGAGCTCCACACAGGAGGCCCTGAGGAAAATAATTTCCCTCAGGGCCTATGTCATCTTTGGGGATGCTGTGTGGGGGGTTTTTCTTAAGGAAAGAAAGGAGAGGATAGTTCTGGGAAGGAAAAGGGTTTAAGGGGTGGGTAGAAATCTGGGGTTCAGTGTGTCATGGTCATCCACCTCCAAGACCTAGAAAAACCTCACAGAGGTGTTGGTTATCCAATGAAGGTTACCGGGGCGGCGGTACCAATTCCCGCCTCCCAAATAATAACATGGTATACAAATATGTTAGGAAAATCCACTAAAACACGATGAGAAACGGCATTTTACACGCAGGCATTTTGACAGCTGACCGCTTCACACATTTTTGAATATTCCATTTTTTGTAAACATGAATAATTCGTAAAAAAACTAGAGGACACTGAAATCTATTGAGTATAAGCAGAAGTAAGCTCTTCTAGCTTGCATAAAATGTCAAGTTAATACCGCAGGAATAATTTTTTTTTTTTTGTTTTTTACTGAATCGAGGGAATATTTGCCGAAATTGGCGTCAAAGCAATCCGAGGTATTTTAAACAGTGCCATATTGTGGCAAAAAGCGTTCCAGTAGTTATCAGAAATTAAGGATAGAATACCGATTTGGCTTGGGCAATTTCTAGGAAATCTTTCGGAGAGTCTGTGTTTTGTGTTATACCATACCTCCTCAAAAACACAGAACTGTTTTTGAATGGTTTTTGACAATGTCCAAACTACTCGAGACACTAGAACCAAACGGCATACTCTCTTCTGCTAAACAACTTTTGGCCACATTTTTAAAGATATTTTGCAACAAAGCTAAACAGAGCAAACAGAACACAAAGCTAAGTTAAAGATTACACAATGAGGCAATTATCGATGCCCAACTGTCCGTGTTTTGTTTTTGTCAGTATCAGAGATGGCGTTGTGTACAGATTTATATTTTTTGTGATTTTCTTACTTTTTCACTTACGGGATTTTTTGAAAGGAAGCGGGTACGGGTGCCGCCGCCCCGGGAACCATTTATTGGATAACCAACACCTCTGCCATAGGTCACCCCAAGTGGTTCGCTACGTATGGTGATTTAGCAGGGGTGCCCGGGTTCATGGGGTGACTTTTGTGTGGGTCTTGGCGGCGGATACGTCTGCGCACCTGCTACGTGGCGGGCCGGATAGAGAGAAACTGGTTGAGGGAGGTCAATTGACCAATGGGTCCAAAGAGTCCGGCTGAATGGTCAAGGTAAAAGGTCAATTCCGGTCAACGCAATGGCCTTGCACCGCAGTTGAAGGGATGGATTCACTCCCGGATACACTGACCTCAGAACTTCCTATCCTACCCTTCCTTAAAAAGACCCTCCACACAGCATCCCCAAAGATGATATAGGTCCTGAGTGGAGCTTACGTAAAAAAAATGCGTTTCATTTCAGATATTTATTATTATTGTATTTTTCCTTTGGAGGGGTACAGAGACATACGTTCACCGTTTGTCTCATTTTCGTCTATTGACATTTAGTGTGTAAGAAAGAGACCAGCATAATATGATTAAGAACAAAAGCAAAACAATCACTGCATTGACGTTTTTGAATTTTTGGAATTCACGCACCGTTAAATATTATACCTATCACAATATTGCTGCAGTTCTTTCAAAATATGAGAATTCATTCCGTACAAAATGAATGAAAAAATTATTTTTCTTCATAACTTTCTTTTTCGTGAATTTTTGCGATGTTTTAATAGTTATTCTGTTATCCGGGGCGGAGACAAATCCAACAAATCAAAGATCATCAAAATCGGTCCAGCCGATCTCGAGTTATAAATAATGTAACTAACCCGACTTTGTTTTACATATTAATAAGATAGCAACCAACTAGGTTGGTTGACATACATTTATTTTTACCATTTTATTATTTTTGTTTGTTTTATAGTAGGTACGTATTTTTACAGTTGAATATAATTCTAAATTTTGGTTCGAGAAAAAAGTGTTTTCCGGATAGCTTTTCCACCCATAGGCCACTTGCATTGAATTCATAACGACTTGGAAAAAATCATGTGAATAGATCTTTTTAAATTTTTTTAGAAATGTACAGTTTATTTTTTATTTTTAAATAAATAAATCCATTATTTGGGCTCGTGACGTCACTACATGCAAATGTTCCGTCTCCGAAAATGTTCCTTTTAATTTTGTAAAATTCCACACTGATTTATTTTTTTTATATGGCATCATTTTGATTTCAGGCGAATTTTTGAATTCGTTCACTAGATTTATTGTTTGTTCTCTGCGAACTTATCATTTGGTTTGACTCTTTGACAGATGTTCTGAAGAGAACCTCGTACATTTTAGAAGTCAGTATGTGTTTTAGAGGTATAATGGTTATGGTGCTGTTTTTAAAAAAATCAAATTTTATAATATTCTTATTTTTATTATAATTTACAAGTACAAGTATATTACATTGTATTTAGTAATATGTACGTTGTACATTATAATGATTTATGATCAATAAGATGGATCAAGGAAAAAAATATTTATGAGATGTAATATTTTTGGTATGCCTCGTTATTCTCCTGTGCCATTCGTGTGGAAAACGTTCTTTTTTAAAATGATTTTCGGCTATGTAATTATCGTTTTTTTGCACCTATAAAATTATGTCCCGTCTTTCCGGTTTATAAAAAATGGTCTGATTTTTCCGATTGAAATTTTCAAAAAATCCCCAGGGTTTCAAAAATAATATAAAAAAATGAATGTCTTAGAATATTTGTCTAAACCGGATTTTTTTTTAAATGTGATGCAAGTGGCCTATTGAAATTGAATTCCAAAGAAATACCTCTCTTTTTGAGAATATAGGTGACAATACACCTCTTCAAACATTCCAACCACTTCCAACTTTTATCTCTACTCACAATTGTTCACATTCCGGATCTTACCTGACACTTCCTTCTTTATTTTTATTCAATATTTTTAACAACCCCCCCCCCCCCATCCCTGTTCACTGTACACCCCATCAAGACATAACGGCCTAATATATTGATGGGCCATTCGTCAGGCCAAAAGGAAAGTTGGCAAGAATGACGGCGGATTTCAATGACACTTATTGACACGGGGATAACAAAGGGCCCCGTTACCGCCCACCACCCAAACCTCCCCTAACCCCCTAACCCCCCCAACACCGACCCCCCTAACTCCCACGCTTACCCCTGCCTGCTCATATCAACGCGGAATATTTTAATATAAATATACCTGCCTTAGATACTACCGGGTGGGAGGAAAACCGCGATGTTAATTCATGCTTTGGGTTCTTAAGGGCCTGCTACCCGAATTTCTACCGATTTCTTAGGATTAAAAAAAAATTTAAGTTTTAAAGCTCTTAAAAAAATATATGACATTCCCCGCGCTAAAACGCAAATTATATAAAATTGCCTCGACAGAAAAAAAATCGCAAAGTACGCTTCAAAAATTATTATAAACACGTTTGTTTAAGTTATTTTACAAGTTATATGTATGAAAAAATTCAGTGTTTCTTTAAATGCTGTTTAAGACAATCCCCGCGCGATTTTTGCCCTATTTTAAACGAGTCGTGTTTTATTAAACATTTTCACAATCGATTTTGCGGTTTAAAAACTAGCGCGCCCTTCTAACATTCCTAATTTCCAAAGATATTATATTTCAACACCTTTGGTAATTTCACATCTCTCCATCTTCTTCTTTTTGAGCCCGGTTGCGGCGCCTTAACCCAGCCCCTGCCGCTCGTGCACAGGTGTGTCATAAGAAAAAAAAAATTACACGCGATTTTGACCCTTATATATAAAGAAAGTGTATGAAGAACAAGGTCAGAATCGCTTGCTCTATTATCGCCCTTTACCATAGCGAAACCTGCAATGCGCCTAGTCACTCGGAATAATTTATATTTAATTTGCTGTAGCGCGGGTATGTGCACACTTTGTGCGCATGCGCGGGGAAAAAATACGTTTTTCTGCGATTTTGACCCTTCTATGTACAAAATTTGTATAAGGACAGTGTCAGAATCTCTTGCGCCAACATTCCCAATGGGATGGGTAAAGATTTCATTCACCTTGCAACCCCAGAATATTTTAAAATAATTTTTATCTATGACATCAAAATGTCAAATTTGCCACGATTCTTTCGGTCAAAGTCGATGCATGTTATTTGACGAGACGAAAACATCGTAAAAACCTATCAATTTACGTAATTACGCAAGTAATGTTGTTTTGGTACACAGTTTATTGTTCTAGGAATGTGTTTCGGTCAATAAAATATACAATAGCTCAAAGTTAATCCACAAAACATTCAATTCAAAGTGGGCTTGTTAGGAAATTTCTGTGTTCTTTACTGGCTTTGGAGGGGTTGTCATTCACAATTTTTTGTACTTTCTGGGCATTAGCTATGTAACAATTTCTAGACATTTTGTTTTGAATTTTTTTATTTTCTATGTACATTTGTTACTCTAAAAAAATATTCGAAACAAATGTACATCGGAAATAAAACTTTTCTAAAAAAAATGTTCTTAAGGGGGTATTCTAGTCTAGAAGCGTGAATGTAGGTATTTTTTCAGGTGTAATAAAAAATAACAATAATATTTTTAATGTCCATTATTTTACCAAATATTTATTAAGCATTAAAGAGTACATAAAAAAAAAATCAAACGAAAAAATTAAAAATTCGAAAGGTTACACGGTGTTGAAGTCTGGGGTCTCAAAAAAATGACGCACCTGGTTGACGCGGTTGCAACACTCTAGTAATTTGAAAAAAAGAAGCCAAATTAATTCTTAATTCAAACAAATGCTGCTATAGCCCGATCTAAGAAAAAATAAAATGGCGGCTGTCTAAAATAAAAAGTCATTTTTTTACAAATGCGTAGTTTTCATGTTTGTGGGCAAACATTTTCGCGGGAAGGGGGGAATTGTCACGATAATAATTATTACTTCATAATAATTATTTTCCTGACTTAGTAAACCTTCACCTGGCCGCTTACTTTAATTGTTGAATCGCCGTATTTTGGATTTTTTCGATTGGCAACGTGATTGTTAAAACTTCCGGCGGTACTTTTTTGGATTGGCATCGTACTGGAAGCCGGTGCAAATTCGACTAGTCACTTTAGTGATAGTTCTGGATTTAAAAATGGGATAATCCCTTTGTAACAAATTGTTTTTTTAAAACGATTTTAATAGCGATGCACATCGATGCACATTTTGCGAACGCTTCTTTCTTGTTGTAAATTACCTATATAATCGCGACTGGCATATTGAAGAGCGTCGCGAGGGAGAGTTCTTATGACCTGGTACGGTCATTGCTGCTCATATTTGTGACGGATGGTTACTTGGCGTTCATTTCCTGATGAGGCGTGCTGACAGAAATCGTGGTTATCCGAGGGGCTCAACCAGAGCACTGGTGCTGATCTTGGACCCTACTCCCTGGCGGGGAGTCCTCATTCTCTGGCCTTCCTGGGGAGTCTTTCCTGGTTCCCATCCTGGAGATTGCATGAGAATATGGCCCGCGGTTCATCAACGCGCTATCTTCAAGTAAATTAAGAGTTCGCGTCAGTGTAGAAGTATTTAGATAAAGATCCATGGTCCGCAGGTACGACATTTCTTTCTGCTTAATTATGTCCCTGCTAAATTGTCAGATTCTGTTATGTTTTTGGGGATGTGAAACCCGGCCCCTCAAAAGGGCAACATTGTTATGTTCTTTATAAAAATATACTGGGATTTGGTTGTTTTGGAAATTAACTCTTTTATTACTTAAACCAATTAAACCTCACGAGTTGGAACCTGTATTCGTTTATTCCCACAATCCTGAAGAGAATCTCTCTCTCTACCATTAAATAGAATAATCAGAAGGTCCATACTGATGAGTGCTGTTACATCACTTTAAAAACAATTCGAATTTTGAAAAATCCTTTTATGAAATCCTATCAAAATATGAAGTAATTTTTTTTTCTAAACTAGAACACCCCCTTAAATCGTGCCTAGATGTCGGGATTATGTCTTTTATTTAAACACATGGGAATGTGGAGGATTTCCCCTACAACAAAATTTAATATTTTTTACAAATGTATCATAATATGGGACAACTTTTTGAATTTTTTGAAAATATGAATTAGCACCTAAGATACTTATATCTTGTCTATCTGCCTTTGCTGGTCAGCGCATGCAGTGCTGTAAATTGGAGGTTACTTCCAGACCATCCGATTTGCAGTGTGGTGATTGCTTTTACGTAGTGACCACGTACTTTTCAGGCTATTCATTATATAATTATAATAATTTTGTAAACTCATTTCCACACCACCATGAGGAAGAGAAAATGGCGCATTTTTTATTGTGGTATCCCCAGTAGGTCTTCTTCCTCTTCAATGGCACTACAACCCATTTTGAGCCTTGGCCTCCTTTAAAATAAGCCTCCAACGCCCTCCGTCCTCAGCCGTCGTCTTCCAATCTGCGACATGGAGTAGTCCTCTTGCATCCTTCCTGACTCATCCTCCCGTCTCAGCCTAGGTCTGCCCGCCTTTCGTTTACCTCCTGAGTGTCCTGTTAGAACCTTCTTCGGTGCTCGTGTGCTTGACATTCGATGCACGTGTCCAGCCCATCTTAGTCTTTGGAGCCTTAGATGGATAGAGAGTCTGGGAGCTTGGTAAATATCATAGAGGTTTATTGTGGCGGATTCTCCATGCCTCTCCCTCTCGCACCGCTCCTAAGATTCTTCGAAGTACCTTTCTTACGAAGGTGTCCAGCTGTTCCCGCCTCACATCCATTGGCCAAGACAGTTATAATAATTGTTTTATATAGGATTTTCCTATGGATTTTTCGGGATTTGAACACTGGCAACAAACTCGAAGTAAGTGTTGTTAGCGGCAGTGACATGGGCGCCCGCAGGGGGGGGGGGGGGGGGGGGGAAGGGGGGGCAGTCACCCCCCCTGGATTGATTGAAAATAATCAGATTCACTAATTAACTCAATGGAGAGTCGATTTTGTGAAGCCAACAGTACTCAATTTAACTTAGCGTTGATACATCCTTCGAAATTGTGCAAACTGAATCGTCTTATTCCAAAATCGTCTTAATCCTTAAATTAAGGATATTATGTCTACTATTAATCAGGTATACCACATTGATAATTTTGTAGCTAAAGCCTTGAGTTGGTTTGATTTTTGGAAAACGCGAGAATACAAAAATAGCCAAGATTTCATCGACTTGTTACCTTTTACAAAGTTTTATCCTAGTGTCAGGTATGCCTTACTAGTTTTGCTAACATTACTAGCAACCAGCAACAACATGTACGGTGCGCGGTGGAGCGAGTATTCAGCACATTACGTCGTGTAAAAACATGGCTTAGGCTTAGATCTACAATGTCAGATGAACATCTGTCTGGATTGTGCATGTTAAGCGTACACAGAGACAAAGTGAACTGCAACAAAAAATACTTTATGGACAAAATTGTAGATATGTTTGGTAGCGATAACTGACGACTCCAGTTCTTGTTTTAAAGAATAAATTTTATTTTAAATTTATGTTGTAATATTTTTTGTTATATACATATATATTATATTGTGTCATTAAATGTGTTTCTAATAAATTTAAAAAAAAAAAAACGGGATATACACTTTAGAATGTAACGATTGTGATGCACAGTATGTAGGGATGACTACTTGTAATTTTAAAACAAGAATCAGGGAACATGAACTTTGTTTACGAAATAATAACTACTCCGAGTTTGCTAACCATCTAATAGAGACAGGTCATAGTTTCAAAAAAGAAAAAAAACTAAGTTTAAACATTGCAATCTAAATTCATATTTTAACTTGTGGGCTTTAGAAACTTTATAAATTAACAAAAAAAATTTAAAGCGAAAATTAATTTAGTTAATAAAATAATAGCACCATGCAAATCACCTCCACTTACGCACTTTCCATGTAATGTTGACTCCTCCCAACTTCCCCCCCCCTCTCCACCAAAATCCCCCCTCCCTACTTAATTTTTGCACTTGTATAGAATATTTAAATTAGTTTTAAGTTTGCTCGTGAATGACACGGACGTGTCGAAACCGGTCGCAGAAATTTAAAATTAAAGTAAAAAATGTACATTCAAAATTAAAACTCTTAAAAAAAAAATTGTTGCTACAGTATGCCCTTCATTACTACAGTGTCCTGACCGTTCGTTCGCCATACAAATACGCTCCAGTAAATTAAAACTACATTAAAACATTACTAAAAATATTTTGCCCCCCCTAGAAAATTTTCTGCGGGCGCCCATGGGCAGTGATGATTCTTACTTCTACTGGGTTTTCGTGGAAGACCCCTTATTATTTTCCTGCTTTATGATGGAGCCCAGGTATGTAAACTCTTCGACCACTTGAAATTATAAGTGTCTTTAAATTTCACTTTATCTTTTATTCTGTGGTGTGGAGTTCTGGTTTGAATCATGATTTTAGTTTTATTCTCATTGATTTGCAAACCCACCTCTCGTGCCGAGTCTCCAAAAACCTCTTTTAGAGCCTGTAGGGATCTTCCGAGAATGTTAAGGTCAGTAAGTTTATTCCACAGAAATTCCAGCGACGCGACGGTAGATTTCAAAATGGCGCTTGAGCCGCACAGATTCGCTGTTGCGTAAAAATATTTTTTTGTTGATCACGGTTGGTTAATATTGACATCTTAATAATAGTCCTCGTCATCAATGTCATGATTCAATTCAATTCAATTCAATTTATGTATTCTTTAAAAACATTACAAAATTAAAAATTTTAGTGCGTTTTTAACATACGTTTGTAACAGTATTACATTAAACATAAATATAAATGGTAGTCAAATAAAGCTATATAAACATTAATTGAGCTTGCCTTTTAAAGGCTGCTTCACTGACGCTAAATATGTCGATATCCGAATTAATTCTGTTCAACAGCAAGATTGATCTCCCGACTGATCTAACTCATTGCCTGTGGTACTAAGATGCTGGGCTGTCATTGAAAAAATCTCTTCATATTCAATTGCAAGAAATAAATTTTAATAAAGTCTCGGGTGCAGGTTTCTTTGTCATTCTTACTGGAACAAGCCCATTGGTGCCACGTTTCCAGCCCCAGTTTTCTGGATTTTTTTGGATTCCATACCATTTTTAGACTTGATGGTATGTCCTAAATGTATGTTACCGTGCAGCGCCATTCGTTGGTGGCAAAGGGGCAAGATTGAATTTACTTTTTGTTGTCGACTTTGCGAAATGTTGGTAGCGGACTTCTTCCAAGGTTTCCGAATTCAAGTCACCCCCGTACAAAGAAAGCGTGTTCCTGCATCTGCCATGTCTTCTGGTTGTGTATCATGTTGTGTTCATTCGTGTACTCGATGAAAACGCACAGCTTTTTTTAAGGCTTGCTAAACGTTTATTATCACTACAAAGTAGTTTCATCCATGCACTCAATGACGTCGGGTTTGTCATAGTGGGTTCCTAGCCTGTAGCAATATAGGCGCTGAGGTGTCAACGCTTCAGTTAGGACTGCAGGCACGCGGTATGTTGCCGTCTCTTTCTCTCCTCTATGTAACACGAAAAATTACTGTAATTTGAAATAGATTTTGCTATTTAATTATATTGTGTTGTGGAAATACGTTAAAATTATATTGTGTTATATGTTCTTACAAAATTTATCAAGAAAACTTTAGTTTTACGATTTTTTTGTCAAAATTTTCTTTCTGTATAAATGGTTCTCGGGATGGCGGTACTCATACCCGCCTCCCAAATTGTTTGGTGGGAGTCTTACCAACACATGATCTGTCTTGCTGCATATTGGGGGGAAATTGATCCCTATTTGACGGCCCGGCAGAATAATACTAACGATTCGATTTGCAGAGACTGTGCGTGGGCATGCTGTCGTGAGGAGGCCGTTCATCGCAACTGCGATTTGATGAACGTTGTGAAGCTGAGGTAAGCTGAGAGATGAAATGCGCTAGACGGCGGATGGTACCTTACTTCTCAGATCCTACAAAGTAAAGTAATATTATCAAAATAACATGTACAGGGTGTTAAGGGACGAACTTGACTTACTTCAACCAGTGATTCCTGACGTAAAAGTAAAGTAAAAAATGAAATTTTGGTCTCCGGTGACTTTTTTCACCAATTCTTCCACATATTCACACAACCGAGTAACCGCTCAACCCCTCAACCGAACCTACCTGTCCAAGAAACACTGATTTTTGATGTTTAAGTTGAAAAAAAAAACATCGAAAATGTCACAGGCGACTAATGTCTGGAATCACTGGTTAAAGTAAGTCAAGTCCTTTCCTTAACATCCTATATTATCGTTTACTAGCTGACCCGGCCACGTGTTGCTGTGGCTAATAAAATACAACGTCATCTACTGGGTGGTTATCCAACCTTTATAACAACCGCCTTCTTTGAGTTTATCGCAAAGAGATAGACAGATGCCGCGGAGGACTTTAATTTATAATACTTAGAGATGGTGTGAAAGATTTATAATAATGTACATGAAATGCTTGGGGTAACTAAAGTATTTAAGTTAATAAGGATTAATACTGTATCCGTCTAAATAACTTTTTAATTACTGCAATGTACGTGACCATTTTTTTGGAAGATAGAATGGGTATAGTAAGCTATCCGCAAAAGATAGATATATGCCTTCGCTGACTTTTTTGTAGATCTATAAAAGAGGAATATCCCACTATGCATTGTTTTGTTATATCCCAAAAGGATTAAGCAGCGTTTTCCATGAAAGCTACCAGGCGGCTAGACTTTTTCCGACACTTCTAACAATTATCGTTATGTTTCAACCAATTTACACAAATCCTTGACAAATTACATACCAAAACCTTCCCCACAAAACACTCTATCTATTGGTGAAAACCGCATGAAAATCCGTTCAGTAGTTTTCGAGTTTATCGCAAACAGACAGACAGACAGATGACGCGGGGGACTTTAATTTATAATATGTAGATGTAGATAGAGATTTGTAAACAAGTATTTATTCAATTTTTTATAAGAAAAACTGTTTTTTTTATAACTTTTAAAGGTTATTCTTATCAATGTTATATTTATCATCGAAGAAGAAAATAACAATAGTAATCTAAACGAAAATATGAAAGAGAACAAGCCACGGAAAAATAGAAAAAGATAATGGTCAAAGCTGGGACTCGAACCCAGACTTCTCGTCTAACCGGTACGTGCGCGTTAACCAATTTCGCCATTGCCACCTTCTGCCAAACCGTCATATTTGTCAATCTCATATTTCAAATTCTACGAGTAAAATTAACATTATTATCTTCAACTAATTCTTTTTAGACGAAAGGTCTGGATTCGAGTCCCAGTTGTAACCATTGTCTTTTTCTATTTTTTCGTGTCTCGTTTTCTTTCATATTTTCGTTTAGATTAATATTGGTATCTTCTTCGTCAATGAAGTATTTTTTATTCATAAATAAATTTTATTTATTTATAAATATCTTGATTTGAATAAAATCAATCTAAACATGTTTGCACTCTAAACTTTTAGATTCTAACTTACATAAATCATGACAGTAGGTAAGTTAGCGAATTAGCTCAATGGTCATAGCAATTCCCCGACAAGGGAGAGGTCCTGGGTTCGGTTTCTAGATACAACTGAATCTTTTTCTCTATTTTCTGTTTCACGTTTTTCATTTGAGAGTATTGTCTTCAATAATTAAATAATTAATAATATATATTTATAACGATCGAATGTTAGAACTGTAACATTACTTTTGGTGCTCTCTGTATGTATATTTTTTATGTCATATTGCCGATGTCAATTCAAATAATAATTGAGTGATTTTCTAAATTCCCCCTACATATAGTATATCCATGCATACGTAGGTAAGTATGGGGGAATCGAATTGATTTTATCGTGTGTCTACCCTATTTTTATTTTTTGGCTGTTTTTCTTCGACACTTTTTGGATCGCTGTGAATTACATTATAAAATATTGCGATAAAAGAATACATTATTGACAATATTTATTTATCGACAAGTGTGCAATCTCGTGACTGTTGTAAGGTCCAACTCACTTAAGAGTAAATGTTTTGGGTGGTTATCAACGTATTGTTTATCTACTTAGTTATCATTAATATCTTTAATGTATCTCTGAATCAGCGATTAATATCTTAAATTTATCTCTGAAGTCCTCTCCAGAGATATTATTACTAAATGGTCCCCGCACGCGTTGCAATGCCATATTCAAAGAAATATGTTGTTTCTCCCTGCATGTCCTTTCCCGTACGTCCCCGTTCCCCTCCCGCGTCCCTTCCCCTCCCGCGTACCCCTTCCACCTTCCCCGCCTTCCCACTTCCCTCTCCCGCTCCCCCATCCCGCTAACCCCCTCCCGCGTTCCATATATTCACTCCTAGTACATTCAGTTTTCAAGCAGCTCGCTTGCCACCTATTACAATTTTTTAATTCAAATTTTTATTTTTCGTGAATTAATACTAATAAGAAATCTAATATTTTAAGAACAATCTATCAAATTTGGTACCTAACGTAGTCAACGTGCATCCTGGCTCCTTGGGGTGAAACCCCAAGGAGTGATCTGGCCAGGGTCGAGTTGATGATTTTATGATTCGACTCAAATTATTATGCAAGTACTCCCAATTAATTCATTAATGTAAAGAGTTTTCAAAATAGAATTTTGATTTAACAATCATTGTTTTGCAAAATATCATTCTCAAATTTTTAGAAGTATGCAAGATTTTTTGTGATGATTAAAAAACTTTTCAGATATTCTTATTGTCATGTGGTTTTAAAAATCCAGAAGGAAATTTTTGCTATCGGATATGCTCGAGGCCTGAGGAGTTAAAACTGACCAATAAAAGTGGCTATAGGTGTCTTCTGGCTATCCGTTTTTTCTGGCGTTTTGGTTATCCGGGAGATAACAAAAGTAGATTCAAAAGTGTCTATGCCTCTTCCAATCACTTATTTGTGTGAAGAGATATTGAGACCCTCGTCTGCATATAAAATGAACGTAGATTTTGGCTGCAAGTGGAATCTGATGTACGAGTATAATACAAAATAAAAAAATGACCCATGGAAAATTGAAAGTTGTTTAATTTGCTATTAAATTGCCAATAGGATAGAAAAAATGTAAAAGTTAAAGAAGGCCTTTACACAAAAGCATGACTTTTTAGATTTGAAAAAAATACGTTTATTATATTATATGTGTCTGTTCAAATGACAGTAAAAGTTCTTATATATGTGTACGGTCAGATAACATTAATGTTATTTTTTTTTTTACAATAGCTCCTCACAGGCGGCCCTGAGGAAAATATGTTTCCTCAGGGCCTATGTCATTTTTGGGGATGCTGTGTGGAGGGTCTTTTTAGAAAAAGGAAGGAGAGGAAGTTCTGGGAATGAAAAAGGTATGATGGGTGGGTAGGAATTCAGTGGGTCCAGGAGTGACGGATGTATGAATCCATCCCTCCCACTACGGTGCAAGGCGATGTTCCAAAAGAGTTCTGCTCGAGAGGTCACAAGATCTCAACCAGTCTCTCCCGATCCGGCCTGCCAAGCAGCATCCGCCGTCAAAACTGATCCGCCGCCGGACAAACCTCACCCTAGAACCTAGGCACCTCCGCCAAGTCACCAAGCGTAGCAAACCACTTGGTGTGACTATGGCAGAGGTGTTGGTTATCCAATAAATGGTTCCAGGAGCGGCGGTACCCATACCCGCCTCCCAAATAATGTGAAAAGGTATTTGGAAAATTTTAATGTCAATCACTTCTTTTTTATTTCAATATTTTTCCTTTTTCATTAAAATCATGTTTCTCAGGAAAATATAATCATGAAATATTAATTATAAACGACAGCAAGAACATGTTTTCTTTCAAAAAGATTTATAAAACGTATGAGTCATTTATTTTGCTGGCTTTTAAAAATTAAAAGATTTTAACATTCGCTGGGACACAAAAAACAACTTAAAAAAAGTTGTGCAATGTTTTTCAATCAGAAAATCACAGATCATTTGTAGTTAACTAATTTCATAAAATTCTCAAAAGAACAACATTCGAATGGAAAAAGATAATCCCAACACTGTTATATATGCATTTATAAAGACTGTTTATAACGCTAATCTTATATATAAAAATGAATCGCTAAATGTGTTGCTAAGCGCAAATCTCGAGAGCAGCTGAACCGATTTCGGTAATTATTTTTTTAGAATATTTCTTGAAGTACGAGGATAGTTCTTACGGAGAGAAAAATTAAGAAAATTGGGCAGAAAATTGGATAATTTCAGAAAACCTAACGACTATCGCACGTTTGTCAGTTAGCGTATTTGAGAATGACATTTTAAATCAAGATTCTATTTTTGAAAATCTGTAAGTTGATAAATTTATTTAAAGTAGGTACTCCCCTAATATTTTGAATCGAATCAAGAATTTTAGATATTTTAAATAGGTACCTATGTTAGGTACAAAATTTAATATACATGAAAAATGGAAATTTGAATAAAAATTGTAAAAGGTGGCACGCGGGCTGTTTAAAAACTGAATGTACTGGGATTGAATATATGGAACGCGGGAGGAGGGTTGGCGGGACGAGGGAGCGGGAAAGGGAAGAGGGAAGGCGGGGAAAGTGGAAGGGGGACGCGGGAGGGGAAGGGGACGTGTGAGGGGGGAGGGGAACTCAGGAGGGGGGTTCGCGGGACGGGGGAAGGGGAGGGGAGTGGAGTGGGGAGAGGGAAGGTGGAGGTGACGGAGTGGGAACGCGAGAGGGGAAGAGGACGCAGGAGAAAAAGGGGAGGTGGAAGGGGAACGGGACGAATGGCAAACGACACTCAGGGAGAAACAATTTCTTTATTAAATGGCATAGCAACGCATGCCGGGACCAGCTAGTAAATAAATAAAAGCAAATATATTTTCACAATTATTGTTTTTTTCCGCAATGCCGCAGTTTGGCGATATTTTTATCCAAACAAATTCGTGGACAACGTCATGGTATGTTGAAGGTGACGCTTTAATTGTTGGTAATTAGATGAACATTGAAATAAAATGAGTTTTATGGATTCTGTCTGACCATAAACTAAAGCATGTATTTCAAGTATCAGGATTACAAAATAAACCCCCCAAAGTCAGTTGGTACAGTTTTCCATGTTTTTTATCGTTAATAATGAATTCAAAAGACCACATTTTTTTGAATATTTTTTCCGTGTTGTATAATGTAAGAGCGTTCTTTATATCTGTATGTCCTATTCGTGCCATATTTATGATAGTTTTATGCATCAATACAATTAATCAGGCTATTTTCTGGCAATTCCACGGACAAAACGTCTTAAATAAGGCGGGAAAATGTTAATTCTCTTTGTCCTTCGGGCTGTCACTCTCATGCGAATATCTCAAATTTCTTACGTCTATGGAATATGTACACCATTTGAATATATACGTCCATTCTTATTTGTCTGTGATGAATATTTTAAAAGCAATGATAAAGTAACTACATATTCAATGTTTTTGTGTTTATTTTCTTAAACTTCTTAACAAAATATTTTACAATAAAATAAATATTTATTTATTATAAGAACTGTGTACATTGTATTGATTTTTGTGTTATTTCATCCGCCATGCTAGCGTTATAGCATTATATGCCCTGTGTTATAGCGGGTAATCAATCAAGGGTGAACAATCTGTTTTTAAAATTAAGCATAGTAAGCGTTGTCATTTTACACATATTATTCAACACTCACCGATGTTATTGTTAATCTGCATTGTCGACCGCATATAATTTGAAATATATTTCATAATAAAAACGTTCGATAATATTTTTACGATAGTTGACTTTATTTCAGCTTATCTAACTAATGGGAATTTTTTATCACAATAAGGAACTCCAGTGAAAAATATTATGGCTTTAAAAAAATATGTTCATATAGACCAAGAAACGCTGATTCTGAATATATAAGTTTTATTTCATAATATTAAATGCAGAGTTTTTAATAAATTATTAAAAAGTGCATTTTTAAACCTCTTCCCAAAACACAGCGTTAAGTTGGCATTACTGAAATGGTTAACTGTGACGTCACAGTTAACCTGTCACCTGTGTATTGTATTGTATTGACATTTGAAATGACTTGAAGTGCACACGTACCTATGCAATTCAACATTTCGTGTTTTTGGTTTATTTCCATACTGTTTATAGAGATTTAGATAAATAATAGTTATTGTGTTTATTGAAACATAATTTAGGCCCTCAAAAATTTATGAAAAGGGCTATATTTGCGGACAATCTGCAATAAATTTTGTCTATTTGAGGTTAAAGTCATGTCATGTTTTGACATTTAGTTATGTATTTTCAAATTGTTTTTAGTGTAGGGCTTTTTATACAAGTTGTTACACACTCGTCATGATCAGTGTATTATAAATACCAGTGTTTCTGTATGTATTATACATAAAACAATGCATCTACAAAGTAACGCCTGACACAAAACACGACGTCACATGTATTTGCAATGAAAGAGATGATTTATTGTTTTTATATTGCACTTTGATTAAATACAATAACAGTAGCGGTGAAATGTGGACATTTTACCAATGTTTTTCTATATTAAAAGCAGTTAATCTTGAATAAAAAACACACCTCACACCTAAAAATCATTAAAAAGCATTCCGCCATGATTATTCTGGGTTCTTCACAGTGTTGCCAACAGTTAGAAGTGAAATTTCCCTAGAATTTCACATTTACGCAATTACCTACGTAGCCACCTGATTGTGTAACACTAATCCTGTTATATGTTAATTAATATGATAATTAATCGGAAAGATATCGGAACTTGGTAAATATACTAATAATACCGTGATTTTCCAAATAAAACACTTTTTGCTACGTGAAGTAATAATTTAAAAGTACGAATACACTCACCAGTGAATTAGAAACTGAATTCCAAATTAAAAAAAAAAAAACACTTTGCAAAATAAAAATCATAAGCAACCCGCCGCTCATTTGTACCAAGCGTGGTATTTTGAAGACCCCCCCCCCCCCGAACGTGTCACGTAGTATGGGTACGTTCCCTAATATCATTTTGAGTTGTCAGTGTTAAAAATAACATGGCATGTAAGTACATGAAAAATAATTAAGATTCATAGGAATTCCAAAAAATATATATACGTATATATATAAATAATACCAGTAGTACTGTCATATGTAATAAAATTTTGGTAAATATCGGTTCGGACTGGCCACGCTTATTACGAATAATTTTTATAAAAAAACTTTAGATTCGCCTTAATTACTATAAAAGGAAACTTTTTGGCTTTGGGGCGGCGGAAAATAATGCATTTTAATTTTCAATTGCATAAAACCAAAATTCGCTTCGCGACTGACACAGCGAAAATCCGCGGCCGTACATGTCACTGTGATGTTGGTATCCTTGATAAATTAACAAGAGCTAATACGACTGTAGCCGACTTCGTGGGATAAGGCGCGTAATTATGAAATTTGTCTAGCGGGCTTGTTTGTGTAACATGGTTTGTGATACAAAAGAAAGTGCCCCTTTATAACGCCTACTCGCGTCAAGGCAAGAAAAACATCCCAGTTTTCAAGTGGCTTAGCGGCTACGCTAGGTTTGTGTAACATGGTTTGTGATTCGCGGTATTTCATGTAGGTATCCCACGAAGTCAGCTACAGTCCATAACAGTGACAGCAAGTGACAGCTACGGCCGCGGATTTTCGCTGCGTCGGTTCGCGAAGTGAATTTTGGTTTTATGCAATTGAAAATTAAAATGCATTATTTTCCGCCGCCCCAAAGCCAAAAAGTTTCCTTTTATAGTAATTAAGGCGAATCTAAAGTTTTTTTCTAAAAATTATTCGTAATAAGCGTGGCCAGTCCGAACCGATAATTACCAAAATTTTTGCCAGAGTTCGAAATTTCCCTAGATTTTGTCCTGATTTCCCTTATCCCTAAAAAATATTTTTCTCCCCTAGATCTAGGGAAATTTCCCTCGACATGACATCACTGATTCAAAATGACAACTTAAAAAGTAAAAAACTAACGGTGGGGACGGTGGGTGAAGACCCCATAGATACGGTGCGTTTCTGGGAGTCTTTAAAAATTAAAACTTTGACAATTATTTTAACTATTAAAACTAACTATAAAAATAAAAATAAAAATGCAGTTATTTAAGTTTGAAGGTCTTTATTCATTAAAAAAAATAAAAAAAATTGGACTGGAGTTCTCTATTGATGACAATTTATTTGACAGAATTCATTTTGTAATATTATCATTTCGTGCTCTCAACGGAGGAAAAGCCAGTAAAATTATATTTTTTCAATTCTAGGTCTATCAGCAGTGATGTATTTTTGATAGTATTGATGTTAGCTGTTATTATTGCAATTAGTACCTATATCTCAAAGGTTTTAACTGAAAAAAGCATTGATAAAGAAAAAAAACACTGGACCCAAGACACGACCTTGGGGAACACCGTAATCATAATGAATTTGACTCAGTTAACTAAATTTTGAATCCCGACTCTCTATGATCCTGTTAAAAAAATAGCTTGTAAAAATATTTACTTCGTTACATTACACAATGCAGGTTATGAAGAGAGTGTAATTTTAAATTACACGTTTGCATGGCGTCCTAACTACGATCATTATACTGCATCCACTACATTTTAAGAAATATAAAATAATATTTTTCAAAGATATTTTCAATCGTCAGCATTCTTTACTCCTTTGATACAGGCCTTTACCTATATTTTATGAAAATTGACATGTTTTATTTAAAGGGCACTACAAAGGGTTGGCCAGTGAAAGAGAAATTATTTTTATTCTTGAAATTTGCTTGAAATCGTAAACTATCAATAGTGAAGATCAACAGACGCCTGAAAAAGTCACCCAGAGTCTTCGAAGAGTAATGTTATATGCAATCGAATTGAGTTGAAAGGTTGTGAAAAAGGTTTAAAAAGGTTTTTCTTTTGAAAAGATTTTGCGGAATGAAAAAAATTGTTGGATTCGATGCTGATGTTGGGAGTTAGAACATTCCAATTATATAATATCAGTAAACAAAATAAAACAAAGAACATTCATATTATGTAAATAATAAAACGACAGAAAAAGAAAAAAGAACGATAAATACAGCAAGCAACGCTGCCCAACTAGATGGCGATATAGTTCCCCTATCTTTACTCTGCACAGACAGAAGCGCTCTAGCGAGGTGTTAGATAAAAATAGTATGGTAGAAGAGAATACAAACATGTTGCCTATTCGAAGATATTTCTAAATATGAAATTGAAAAATAGGGGTAAAGTCAGTTTAGTTTTATGCCCCCATGCTGTTTTCATTAAAAATCCATCTAAAAAAATATCGGCCTATAGTGGAGGTCTAGTGTCTAGTGAGCAAGAAGAAGTGTTTTCCTGGAACACACCTATCTCAAATAAACCACAGAATTCTTCTGGGAAAAAGTTGGAGGTGTTTTTCTTTTGAGATGATTTCGCGGTATGAAAAGATTTGGCTCGTGTGATGGTTTGATGATTCTATGCTGGTTACTCAGTTCACACTGTCCTTCAGAAGTCTCTTCTCCATTATTTTAACTTCTTTCACAGGCCACAGTGGTAACGTCCACTGTGCTATTGGGGATGGTGTGAAGGGTTTGCAGAACTACCCCGTTCCACTGCTTACTGTCTCTCGTCGGGACTAACCTACCTACCGTTCTTGTATTGTACGCTGCTATGATAACTTGTTGAAATTTGGTTTTTAATCTTTTAGCAATGTTTCTTCTTGTAAATATTGTTTCTCCACTAGCTTCAAATTGATTTTGAACACATATGTTTTTTAAGTAACCATCTCAGAATCGATAGAGGGATCCATCTGGAGCTCTACAACGGTGAAATCGATTACTTTTGAATATCGGATTAATAGGGTAACTTCCGGTGATTTTAAATCGATGTCCTGAACATGGTTTCATCGATATTGACATCGATATAAGCTGGCTGAAGGTATTTTCCATGAATTGGAACTACGAAATGTCTAACGCCAAGCAATTCGGAATATTAATAAATTGCCAATGTTGAAATAAAATACTAGCAGTCTGCATTTAATTTTTGACAATAATTGGGAGATAATTAGTTAATGATGTCTTTTTAAACGACTTCAAAAAGGAGGAGGTTCTCAATTCGACGGTATTTTTTTATTTTATTTTTTTATTCTTGTTACCTCAGAACTATCGACTGGGTGAACCGATAATGATGAATATTTTTTATTTGAAAGCTTAAGTTTCCCGTGTGGTCATATTTCAATTTATTTATAAAGAATATTTTATTCAAAAAGTTCACCCCTCAGATAGCATAAGCAATAGATTTAAAACTAATGGCTTAATAGCCATCCCTATGCTTAGAACGACCACGGCTCAGCACCACTATTTGTATTTAGGTGTAAGATGGTACAATATATTATTATCCAATAACAAAATTAATATAACAGATACACTGAAATATGAATTATTCAAAAAACAAATTAAGTCCCTTAAATTGGATAATGACATATTGTACCCTTAATGTTTACCCTTTATGTAATTAATTAATTTACCCTTACTTAAACAGCAATATTTAATATATAAAAAAATTGTATTGATATTGTCTAAATTGTGTACCTACCTAAGATATTTATTTCATTAGTTCTTTGAAAATTGTTTACATAATGAACATTATTATAATTTTTTTTTGCATGTAAAATACTCCTCCCATAAACACGAACTCCTAGAGCTCAACTTATGGAGTAGTAGAATAAAACATGAATTATTTTGTAATCTTGCATATATTATCATTGTAATGTATAAACAAAAATCTTGAAATAAATAAATAAAAATAAAAAAATAAAATTTGATCCAGTTCTGACAATGGCA
Source organism: Limnephilus rhombicus (assembly GCA_929108145.2). Lineage (NCBI taxonomy): Eukaryota > Metazoa > Arthropoda > Insecta > Trichoptera > Limnephilidae > Limnephilus > Limnephilus rhombicus. The sequence continues at coordinate 23,892,935 of OV815288.1, forward strand.
TCCATGAGAAAACCATACAAGTCTTAAATTTGCATTAAGTATGTGCGCGATAAATGGACGAATAACTTAATATCACGCCAATCGATTTCGATGATTCCCTTTTTATTGGAAAGGATATACTTCAAAGTAGTTTGATGAGAGTTTGGTTAGGTTCTGATTATGGAATCCATGACAATGTAACGGAACTCTTTAATTCTTAGGAGCAAATTAACGATACTCAGCCCAATCTTTTATAGGCTATCCGGATCTTTGAGTCACCTACCGTAACTTCGTTATGGTCAAGAATTGTCTGTCTCATATGAGCAGCACGTTAAGTAGGTCTAACCATATTCAGACAAATTAGTAAGTGTACTTCAAATTCACTAAAAATCAAAAAATAAACAAAAATTTTAACAAAACAAAAAAACGACTTAAAAATTGCACAAAAAGTAAAAAAATAATTTCGTATTCTTCTACAAATTAATAATCAACTTACTTTTTCTACTCATCAATATGTAGGAACGATTGTTATTTTTGGAGTCGGTGTCAGCCAAGGTACCCGGCCCGGCGTGTTCAATTGACAGCTCCCCTCCCGCAGCAGCCCCGCTCTTGCCTCTCGCCTCATCAAGTCGCTTGTGCGACACAAGCACATCTCACCTATAACTATGTATGTAGTTACAAACCTACCTTGGCTGACACCGACTCCAAAAATAACAGTCGTACCTACATATTGATGAGTAGAAAAAGTAAATTGATTATTAAGTTATAGAAGAATATGAAATTATTTTTTTAACTTTTTAGTGCATTTTTTAAAGTCGCTTTTTGTTGTTAAAATTTTTGTTTATTTCAGACCTTAAACATTTTCGTTTTCTCAACGATCGAACCTTATATGCATCATTTAAGGATGGGTGCGTCAAAAAATTTGAACAGTACATCAAATATTTTAAGTTAAATTCTGTGAAAGTTCTGTGATTATTTCAGTTTTACTGGCCTAAAATGATAGAATAACAAAACTTGAATAGCACTTTCACAGAATGTGAAAATTAACTTTAAATATTTGATGAATTGTTAGAATTTTTTGAAAGAACCGTCTTATATAAGAATAATGACTTCTTTCATTTCTGAGCTTCGTTAGTGCAATGTATCTTCTCTATCTCTACATATTATAAATTAAAGTCCCCCGCGTCGTCTGTCTGTCTGTTCGCGATAAACTCGAGAACTACTGAACGGATTTTCATGCGGTTTTCACCAATAGATAGAGTGTTTTGTGAGGAAAGTATAGGTATATAATTTGTCAAGGATTTGTGTAAATTGGTTGAAACATAACGATAATTGTGAGAAGTGTCGGAAAAAGTCAAGCCGCCTGGTAGCTTTTATCGAAAACGCTGCCTAATCCTTTGGCTTACCTATAACAAAACAATGCATGGTGGGATATTCATCTTTTATAGATCTACAAAAAAGTCCGCTAAGGCATATATCTATCTTTTACGGAAAGCTTACTATACCCATTATATTTTCTAAAAAAATGGTCACGTACATTGCGGTAATTGAAAAGTTATTTAGACGGATACAGTATTAATCCTTATTAACTTAAATACGTTAGTTACCCCAAGCATTTCATGCACATTATTATAATCGTTCACGCCATCTCTACGTATTATAAATTAAAGTCCTCCGCGGCATTTGTCTGTCTCCTTGCGGTAAACTCAAAGACGGCGGTGGTAATAAAGGTTGGATAACCATCCAGTAGATGACGTTGTGTTTTTTTAGCCACAGCAACGCGTGTCCGGGTCAGCTAGTTAATTAATAAGTCAGTAATTTTGCATAATGAACGACATAATTAAAAAATATGTCTATTTTTATAATTGACCGAAACTTAACTGATGACATGGTATGTATATATGTATATATTTATGCCATAGTACTGTCCTTTGTCCTGCCTCTGACTACCCAACGCTGACTTTTCTTTTAGTCTTCGGGTATTTTACCCCAAATATTCAGTTAACATTCTTTGAAGCTTCACTGAGTGGTTGGCTAAGGGACACGGAAGCTAAGTGTAGTTTATGGTCAGACCGAAAGCCATTCAAATTTTTTGTTGGTACTTGCCAATTGATTTGAGATTTATTGTATTTCTTATGTTCTCTATTTTATGCAGGTGCTTGCAGGTTTTTTACAGATGCAATTCCGCGTCATGGAGTCTCATGAATGAGTTTTTCTTTTGCCCTGTTTAATTTATCTTTGTCTTACTAACCTATTTTTTTTGCATTTTGTTTTTCCTGTTAAGCACTTGCATACTGCTTACTAACAACGTATGCATGGACACTGGAGGTCTAGATTCGTTCAAAATAAATAAATGTAGCTTCGTTTAATCAAAAAAATTAGAATCTTGCGAGAGCCTTGAAGGAGTAACCATCAGTTACTTATACCAGGGCGGGTAAGAGGTGGATTACCTCCACTGATGCCATGGTAACATCGACTCGGTAATTAACTTATTCATTCAGCGCTTAAGAGGGGCCAGCGAATCCCCTAACTGGCGCTTTCAGGAGCCTACAGAACAGTTTCATCGGATGCTTTGCCAATTTTGGCTGGCATTTTGCCAATTGATTTAGAAATTAGGGAAGTTTTGACAAAGAAGTGTCTGAAAAGAGGAAGACCTGTAAACCACCTTGGTATTGAATTAATACCTGGTGGAGCAGTGCCTCTCCCTGAACTTCTAAAGATGATGAGAATAAAAACGCTGAGTGAATGGCAGATAAGATGGGATAGATCGAATATGGGAAGATGGACCTTCTCCTTCTTTCCATCAGTTAAAATCAGAATGGAAGGGGCATATCTTTTAATGGACCACCATATCACCTAATTGCTTTCTGGGCATGGGGAGTTTAGAGGTAGACTTCACAGACTGGCTCTATCATCCCATCCCAATTGCGCTTGTGGTGATACCGACCGTTTGGTCGGTATCACCACAATTTGTGGCACTGTGAGATTTTGACGGATGCTCGAGACGAAATGATTGATGGTTTACAAGTTATTACGAGACCTGCTTGGAATACAGATCTCGTCTCGAATAAGGTGAACTTTGAGTGCCTGAGGAAATTCACGAAAGTTTGGGTTGAGAGATGGCCTGTTCTTAGAGTCGCTGAGTAGCTGTAAAACAACTTAGGTACCAGGTGTATTTTGCTTCTGAATTCACGGACACTCTTCATGATTCCTTTACATTTACCGCTTGGATTTAATTGTTATGATTTATGTGTTTTGCGTTTCTGTAATATGTTATTTCTTTTATTTTATAAACATTTATTTTATAATATATTAGGATTTATATGTTATATTTTACATTTGCGTTATTCTATTATTTTGTTCACTATGTTTTAAAAAAATGTATATAATTGCCTTGCGATTTGTTTTGTTAATAATTTCTATACTACCTGTTAATTTATGCCATGTTCCTTGTTTTGTTTTGTTTGTCTTTAACTGTTTCAATGTTTTACTGGATGAACTGAACTCCAATTTTTTTTTTTCCCCTATCCCCATACGGGGGTGTGCTGGACCTCGTCCCTGCTTCATCTTTAGTTACATTACTAATTTTACAGATCCTTCTCAAATCTATCTGCGCCTCCCCCAATGACATGTGCAGGCTTAAGGCTTGATCAAACGACCTTGACTATCCTTTGTCCTGCCTCTGACTACCCAACGCTGAATTTTCTTTTAATCTTCGGGTATTTTACCCCAAATATTCAGTTAACATTCTTTGAGGCTTCACTGAGTGGTTGGCTAAGGGACACGGAAGCTAAGTGTAGTTTATGATCAGACCGAAAGCCATTCACATTTTTTGTTGGTACTTGCCAATTGATTTGAGATTTATTGTATTATTTATGTTCTCTATTTTATGCAGGTGCTTGCGGGTTTTTACAGATGCAATGCCGCCTCATGAATGAACTTATCTTTTGCCCTGTTTAATTTATCTTTGTCTTACTAACCTATTTTTTGCATTTTGTTTTTCCTGTTAAGCACTTGCATACTGCTTACTAACAACGTATGCATGGACACTGGAGGTCTAGATTCGTTCAAAATAAATAAATGTAGCTTCGTTTAACAAAAAAATTAGAATCTTGCGAGAGCCTTGAAGGAGTAACCATCAGTTACTTTTACCAAGGCGGGTAAGAGGTGGATTACCTCCACTGATGCCATGGTTAAGAGGCTGGGGAGAAGGCTGAACGGCATCCGAAAGCTGTCCGTCCCGCCTCCGGCGAGCCGACGCTTTTCTCCCTAGGGTCTTCTTCTATGATTTCCAGTTACTTTCGTCTAGGCACCACCGGCTAGCTGGCTTAAGGACGACGCCGCCGGTTGTCGGGAGGCCGGACAATTAGCCTTCTTCATTCTCTCGGGGACTGCCGGTAGTCTGGTTGCGGTGACACCAGTTCTACTCTGTATGTATACATTATTTTTCTGTTGTTTCTTTTTTCTTTTATGTATAGTGCCCGGTGCTGCCCGCCGGATTGTGTGGTCTTTCGCTGTCATGAGCGGATTACTCATGACGGCTGCTGTCATTTTGGATTACTTTTTTTTTTTTGTTGATGTTACTAACAACTTGTTTAACTGTCTACGAGGCTCACTGCTTTTGCATACCTCCATGGGCTTTAGAATTGTAGAGATTGACCATTACAGTACAGTCCTGTAGGCGCGCCCGCATACCGCCACCTAACACAGTATGAGGGGACATTGAAGGTCTAGATTCGTTACATTAAATGTAGAGCCGTTTATTAAAAAAAATTAGATTCTTGCGAGAACTCCGAAGGGGCGACCATAAGTTGCCTATACCGGGGTGGGACAGTGGTGGGTACTTCAATGATGCCATGGTTACTCCTCCATCTCAATTTTATTATTGCCTATGCTCGATTGCTTTATATTTCTGTTATACTCTTGTTTTTACTTTTCTTGTTTGGTGGTATGACTACACTGTATTTATTATTCTGTTTTTATTTATAACTACTGTTATACGTTATTATTTTTTGCTCTTTACTGCTGCAATTTGTTGTTGATCGCGCCTTTTAACCTGTCTCATTTGGTTTTATTATGTTACTAACATCTTGAATTGTGACTAGGTTGCTGTACTGAACTCAATTGTACTGTATTGTCCAACTCCCCACCATGGGGGCAGATAGACCCGGTCCCTGCATCCAGTCAGGTGGCAGAATTCTGGTAGGGCCGTTCCACTAACGCCCGTGCCTCCCCCGGCGTCATGAGCGAGCTTGAGGAATGTTTGCGCGAGTCCGGTTCCCTTCCGTCCTGCCTCCGGTGATCCGAGGCTCACTTCATTCCCCAGGGTTTTTGGGAGTATCTCCCCCCCCCTCCACAAACACTTCTTCAAGGGTACTTTTGGGAAACCGGCTAAGGGACGCGGGCGTTTGGGCACGTTGCGGCCAGGCCGCTCGCCCGCTCATTCTCGCCGGGACTGCCCCGTGATAGTGGGACAAACTGCCCCCGATATCTTTCTTTTTATATATTTTCTTTGGTTTTAATCATACTTACACCTATAAATATTTTTCTTTTTATTTATTATTTCACTAAACTAGATGCTGAACCAACAGGCGAACACATCTATGACGTGTCTTTATCTTGTTAATTACTGCAAATGTAAGTATGCATACTTTTTTCTTTTTTACTAACAATCATGCATACATTGGAGGGTCTAGATTCGTTTCAAAAATAAATTTAGCTTCCTTTTTACAAAAAATTAGAGTCCTGACGTGTGCGGCTAAGGAGGTTAAACAATCAGTTTCCTCACACAGCCGTGGGAAAGTGGTGGGTCCCCTCCAATGATGCCATGGAGGCCGGGTTAAAATTTATCAATCGTCGCGTCGGAATTACAGGTGGATGAGTTCTGCATTTTACTGGCCTTCAAGGCGTGTTTCCTTATAAAAGGTCTCGAGTTCTAGGAGCAGGTCATGGGCCACCGGGAAGCACGGGTCCGGCCGGAGCCGCAGCCGGATCACAGAGCCGGATCCCGCACAAGAACCCTCACGACTCGTGAGTGGCTCGGACCGCGGACACGAGGTTTGGGTCCTAGTACTGGACCGGGTTCTCTGGGAGTAGTCGTTTGAAAAAGGAATGGGAAAAAGGAAAGGAATGAGAAAAACTCAAGTTCAAGAGCTCACTCCAGCTGAACCTATACCGCGCAAGTCGGAATATTGATAACTGACCGTGGATGACGGATTTCATAAATATCGTATTGATGTTGGGTTTTATCAGTCGACCATGCTGGACCTCCTGGTCCTTAAAACTGTTCGGGAGAGTGGCGGGTGCTGTTGACCGGTTTCATCTCATTTAACCAAATTTGATTTGGTTTTAAATGTAGTAATCTGGTTCCATTCGGTCTATATTCGCTGTTGAATGAGATGCTATTTACCGAAATAATTGTTTCACGACTCAAATGCCGATCTAACTATAATTATATAGTTTTTCTTATATGGTCGATGGATTTACTGGCGTTAAGTGGAGTTCTATGTAGTAGTTATTTATTCATGAAATAACCCATCTCAAAGAATCTACGAAATATTTCATCTCAAAACCTTCCAGGTATATCTGCCCTAAGAATAGAGGTGTTATTCGCCAAAAACCGCGATGTTTTTGTGTAGTACAATTACTACACAAAAAATGAGTTTCGCAAAAAGTGTATAAATAATATTACTCCAGGAGTGATAAAAAGTAACTTAATTTCAGTATTAATTCATAGAAATAATCCTTATACAAAGATTGAATGACAAACACAGTGGCGGACTGAGCTCGTCAGAGGCCCGGGGCGGCAAAGCTGAATGAGCCCCCCCCCCTAAGTAGATGTAATTTTTTAAGCTTTTAATTCAGTTTACATGGGTCTCTGGTCCTGGGGGTCTCCGAACGCCTCCAAGTTCCCTTCGTCAAATCCTAAAAAAGGTTTAAGGCACCAGGACACTGCAAAAAGTCATTTTTTAAATTTTAATTTTCTGAAAGATGCACTTGTTAATAATGCTCTCACCATGTTTTAAGGAAATTCGTAAAATTGACGAAGATACAGCATTTTATATGAAACCGTTTGAAACAGTTTGTATGTTGAATTATCTTTACATCCGATTTGCTTGCACCAAGTCTTAAACTGTTCGAAAATCCAATCACTATGGCACCACGTAGGGATTTTTTTTATAAAGAGCCCCCTTCTATTTTTTTTAATAAACGATGAATATTTTAAATTAAAAAAGATAAAATCAAGTTCGCTGATCCGCCATTATTTCATTTTTTTAGGTATCAAAATTCCCCTATGTGGTGTCATAAAGACTTGGTGCATGCAAATCGGATGTATAGTTTTTTAATATTTATGTTGTCAACAAAAAGTTTCGAGAAAAACACATTCAAAGTTTTGTTGAAAGATAAATTCAACATACAAACTGTTTCAAACGGCTTCACATGAAATGTTGTATCTCGGTCAATTTTGGGAATTTCTTAAAAAATTATTTTTTTAAAGCATTCTTAACAAAGGCATCTTGCAGAAATTTTTTTTTTTTTTATGCGGTGTCCTGACGCGCTCAGGATTTGATCAAGGGAACATGGAGACATTTGGTGGCCCCCAGCACCAGATGCCCGGGGCGCACCTATCGCCCGCCACTGCTCATACATCAAACAAAAACTGCCAAATAAAAAAAAAAATCGCAGAAAAAAGTGTGTTGTGTAATATTGATCTGTCTTCCACTGAAAAGAAAACGGTTTTTCGTAAGACATTCTGATAATGCCACATCACTATGCGTTACCACACTTATTTTCACGATTTTAGATTTTTTTAACACAAGAATTTTTCTTATCGAAAATAACAATTTGAAATATTTTTAATAATAATATGTACGATAATTCTCCCTCTCAGAAATATGATTTCTTACTTTTTATGGTTTTGTTTAGTTTAATATATTTTATATATTTATATTTGGAAGGCATTTATTGGACAACCAACACATCTGCCATAAGGTCATCCCAAGTGGTTCCCTACGTCTGGTGACTTAGCAGAGGTGCCCTCTGTCATGTTCAAGTCTTGCAAGATTGCAACCTAAAGGATTATTAAAAATGAAATTGTGGACATATTTATACAACAGAACACACCGTGGAAGAACGACCTCTTAAATTTCTGGGAATATCTGTGCTGAACCATGTGACTCCTGATGCATTCGATTGATTCAATAACCTCAACATCCCACGTTGACCTTACGAACCTTCGAACTTGTCCTCCCCCACACGAAGAAACAGAAACGAAGTTGTGAAAAAACTTTTGTAGTCGAAAGTTTTCGTTCACAGTTCAAACACCCTTTCCACGTCTAGTCAGATAATAATATTACACAATTATTCCAACTCCTGGCATTTCTAACAATTCTAGGTAAACTTTACACGTGTCACATGTCGAGATACTTGAGATTAGAGCTTCTCGTAAGTTCGGTGTAACCTCTCAGGCCTCGACATATTTTGTCAGAAGGTCAAACTATTTCCACTTTGCAATGACATCTAAATAAATCCAAATATTAGTGAACGTGTCTCAAACTAACCACTGTTTTTGAAAAGCGATAAAATTAACTTTAATTTTATAATTCTAGAAAAAATTTGAAATGTAAAAAGTTTGAATACAAAAATTAAAAGTTTAAAAATGGTTTACCTTACCTTTTAACTAAAATTACTGACAACGAAAAATAAAAACTCAATTAAATTTTATTAAAAAAAAAGCATTGAAATCGTTATCGTCGTCCTACTTTTTGATGTGAAAACTTCTTTAGCATCATTGTGAAGCAACCTTCAGAAAACTAAAGCAAACAAGAGTGGGGAGAGCACCGCACAAAGAGGAGTCCGATTATTCTATCTCATTCTCTAACAGGCTAAATTCCATAGATGTGTGTGACTGTCTCTTAAGTGTCGCTTTTTCGTTTCATCACAACGGTGCTAAAGAAGTTTTCATTTCAAAAACAAAATTAAAAAGAGACAAACACATACATCTATAGGATTTAGCCTGCAAGAGAATGATATAGAATAATCGGTCTCCTTTTTGTGCGATGCTTTTTAGCTTCCCCACTCACATCTACTATAGTTATTTGAAGGTTTCACTTCCACCGCATGTGAACTGAAGAGTTCTTCTCTATCTTTTGTGGGATCGTTATCGAGATAACTGACGTGGTCTCCTGTCAGATTTGTGTGATTTTTACATATTAACTGTCAAATATTTTTAAACACGAATTCCTGCAAGTATGCTTGATTATTTATTCATTTAATGTACGTTGTACATGGAAAAAGCAAATAAATCACATAAATCTGACAGGAGATCACGTCCTTTATCTCGATAACGATCCCACAAAAGATAGAGAATAACTCTTCTGTACACTTTCGAAAATAAATTTCGTTTCTTGCGAAAATAATTAATAAAAATTGCAGTCGCAAACTTTGGTTTCATAAATACGTACATTTTAATTATTTTGTGGTTAAATTTTATATTTAAATATCAAGCGTGGTGTGTTCTCTTTACAACACCGTTTGGATCATATGTCTCACCATGAGAGTGAGGGAGACAACGATTTCTACGAGACCTGTATGAGTTGTCCCCAAAAGCGAACAAATTAACCTGAAGGGTTAACATTATTATTTGTTATCACAACCAACTAATAAGGGGACATACATTAATTACGTGAGAAGTTTTTTTCCGATCTAGACGCCCCCCTTGGTGAGATAAATTTGGGCCACTTCGTATATTCTTTTCAAGTAACGTGAGATTTTGCACGACTCCCCCCCTCCCTCCTTTTGAACTCACGTAATAAATGTATGTCCCCTAATAAGAATCTTTAAGTAATTATATTTTTCATTTTTAAGTAGTATAATTGTTTATATAAATCAAACTGTGATGTGTCAAGTCTTTATTCCATACCTTTCTTCACAAGGCAATTAGTTATTTGTCATTCATACTTACATATCCTACGACAAAATATCACACGACATAATATCCCAAGGACAAAACATCCTACGGACAAGGAAGGAAGGAGACAGAGCAACGAACTAACACTTTCGATTTAAACTTGGCGCCGAAAGGTTTTGTTGGGTTAGGTTAGGTTAACAATTATTATAAGCAATAATTATCAGCCTGAAACACTCATCCACATTGAAAAAATCTTCCGAGAAAAGATACATGACGCCAACGGGACTTGAACCCGTGCCCTTCTGATTGCCGGTCAGCTGCTCTCCCAATTGAGCTATGGTGGCTTATCTTATACCCGCCAAATGATTCAATATATACTAGTGTTTCATTCAACAATTATTGCTTATTATATTTTTTTATAATTAATATTTGGCAAGTTTAAGTATTTCCCCATTAAATGAAGACATAATTTGTCTCGACGCCACCTAGCGAGGGATTTAACACTAACAGTGTCTCTCTCGCAAAAACTAAAGTTGGTTGTTTTCAGTTGGAAAAAATGTAATAAGCAATAATTGTTGAATGAAACACTAGTATATATTGAATCATTTGGCGGGTATAAGATAAGCCGCCATAGCTCAATTGTGAGAGCAGCTGACCGGTAATCAGAAGGGCACGGGTTCAAGTCCCGTTGGCGTCATGTATCTTTTCTCGGAAGATTTTTTCAATGTGGATGGGTGTTTCAGGCTGATAATTATTGCTTATAATAATTGTTACCCTTTGTGCTATGCATAAAAATCTTGTCTTAAACGTTAGTTTAAAAATTAAAAATAATAATAAATAGGTAAGGTTAGATTAGGTTACGTTACTTTAGGTTAGGTTTAAATTTTAAATTTGGCGCCGAAAGTTTTTTTGGGTTAGATTAGATTAGGTTAGGTTTTGTTGGATTGCGTTATATTAGGTTAGGTTAGGTTGTACAAGAGGTAAATGTAGGTAATATTATTAACTGTGAAGTATTTATTTATATGAATTATTATATGCCTGAAAGGGTTTTTTAGTGGAACAGTAATCGTGAAGTAAAATATGCTATTTAAATTATATAGAATCCATGCAGAAAAATTATGCTTACATTGATTATTATTATTGAGGTATGTTATTATAGCCTTCTTAAATCTATGTTCCGTGCAGTTGAACACATTTACTGGTGGTAGTCACTCAGCATCGTGATAGACTACTATTAAGAAACAAAACATTGCTTGAAGTGTGTTAAGCTGTGCTTCGTGGCCAGGTCTCCAATATCCAGGTACTTCAACCTTCTCATCTTCTCCATCTCCTTCCCCTCCCTAAACCATTCAGCTTCAAAATACATCCCAATCGAATATTATAACCCAATGGAGTATACCGTTGTGCGAGTTTCTTGTGCAATATTTTGGTACATTGGTTGTAAAATTGAGGAAGAAAAAGTGTGCTGTTTATGGGTTTATAGAAAACTGATAAAGTATAACCAGAATTGTAACGGCAGTTGCGGCCATCTGTAAAAAAACGATGTAGTAAATACAATTTTTCAGTTTCAAATAAGTGAAAAGTTTAAGTGATGAAAAAAATTATTCTCATGGCAACCAAATGACATTAAAGCATGCTGATTAATTAAACAAAAAAGTAAAAAAATAATATCAATTAAATCTTGCATCTTACTGCCTAGTTTTTGTCAAAAACATCTGAACAAATAAAGGGAACACGAAAAGAGATATTCAAGACAACCGAATTGACATAACACCATCTGCTGATTAATTTAATATAAATAAAAAACAATTACACTTAAAAAATATTCAAATTCATTAAAAATATTATCATTTTTTTATCATACCCCATCTATCGATCATCAGACGAAGCTCATCCAGTTGCATACAACACTATCAGTTTTGAAAATAAGTTTCTGCCACATATACAGATATCACTCCATAATTTAACTCAATAGTATTTGAAATAAATAAAAAAAAATCATCAAAAATGCCCCCCAAAAGTGAAAATACATTGGACTAAGAATTTGAAAATTTCAAAGTTCAATATTAATACACGCAATATATAAAATCGTTGATTTCGAAAACGAACTTTAAAAAAACTAATGGACAACAAAAAAATTAAGCCAAAATTAAAGAACTATGAAAAGAAATAAAAAAATCTTAAAATGTCAGTAAACCACATCCAACAGAGCTCGCCAGAAATACAAGAAATTGGGTGAAGAAGAAAAACGTCATACAAAAATATATTGAAATGCTTGTGTCAACCCTATACTGCAGTGACCTGAAAACACAATTCTACGGTGAACTACAATAACAATTCGGCTAAACCAATTCTAAGTATCCAATGTAACTTAAAGAAAAAAGGACAGGTATTTAATCAAACAAAAAAATAAAGGAATCTTTACCCCTAAGAAGATTATGTACTCGGACTCATCAGACAAAATATTAATCAACGAAAAATTAACCCTAAAGAACAAACAACTTCTGCGGTCAGCTAAGTCGACTAAAGCATTGGGTATTGTAAATACGTTTGGATGTAGGGCTATGAACTATGAACCACTGAGAAAGAGCGACGATACTCCGACGATACCAGCGAATACGAATAAATTATGCTAACGACATACAATTACGATAGATATGTATGAGGACAAAGAAGAAATGTTTATAATCTTACCGTGAAAATGGATTACGCTGTCGATTTATCGATCACAGGCCCACAGGTATGTAAATATATAAGAGAACTAAATAGCTACACGATTGAAGCAAATACCGACTTCAGTATAATAAATTTAAAAATACGAAATATTCGTAAAAATTTTGATGCTTTCTGTGTTTACCTCAATTCTCTTTGATTTCAACCAAGTGTGATCATATTTGAATCAATCCTTTACGATATCTCTGATCATAAGGCTTACTCACTACCATCTAAACATACCTACTTCACACGACGCGACGCGACGGTCCAACGATATTTTATAGTGCACACAAAATACCTTACTTAATAATAAACATCCCTAGATTTAAGAATTCAAGTGCCATTAATTTGACCATAACACTAAACAATAAAACTTTTTTTAATTTTTACATTAACTCCACATAGGAGGCCCTGAAGAAAATAATTTACCTCAAGGCCTATGTCATCTGAGATGCTGTATGAAGGTTTTTTTTGAGGAGAGGAAGGAATGAACATTGAACATGAACACACATGAACATACTCTATAATTGCAACATATTGCTCTCCTTCTCTCTCTAAATTCTTTATTACAGAACCTAAATATTTTGTAAAAAAAATAGTTGCAATCAATCACATTTCTCATTTATTGAAGGTGGTATAAAAATTATCATTGAACATTCTATCTCTAAACCTATTGCAAATGAATCTAAATGTTGTACAACCGTAGGATATCTATCTTACATAAATAGCGTACTAGATATGGCCATCACGCTGATTCTTGTCTTGATCATATATGGTTTTACTTAAAAGCAATAAAAAATTTATAACCAGAGTAGCTGTCCTGAAAATTGATACATCTAATCATTTCCCAACATTTTTCGGTCACCTACCTTAAAATTTGATCACACAACTAAACACCAACAAGTGGTTAAAATAAAATTAACTAGCAAACACTAAACAATTCACTGAAAAAATAAACTTGGAACCAAGTTTTATCAAATAATTATTCAAATCAATCACGAAACATTTCGTTTCAATATTAAAATAAAACGCCCCTTTTAACTTGCATTGATGATACAACATCGGATGTGAAAAGGCAAATGTTATGAACATTATTTGCATTGGAAAAGCTGAAAAGGATATTGAAAGAATACTCTGTGAATGCCCTGAATTTAATTATTGAAAGACTGAATGCGGTCGATAATAAAATGGTAAAATGAAGCGAGACTGGCACAATACAGTTCTAATACAATCCCTGATGAGTGTAGGTCGCGGAAACTGGCAGAGGATACAAAAAAGTGGACTGAATGTCACAGAAATTAATGACTTCCTTTAAGCGTACTTGTGGTTAAACTATACCTACTCGACCAATATTGTGAATGAAGCGGTACGGTAAAATGCATGATAAATGTAGGCGTTATGAATAAGACTGATAATTATGGAAAACCTAGATGGTTTGAACACGAAGAGGGGATGAGATATGAAATAAGTGGAGGGTGGAGATGGATGGAAGAAGATGACTGTGACGCCTCAGGTAGATATGGCACGGTTGATTGAATCAATTAATTGAGTCGTGTCGACAAATTTGAAGAACAGAAGAATATGTACCTACGCGTGTTATGTATAAAGGCGAATTTATACCAAACAAGCGTAGAGCTAGAACTGGAATAAAAGCGTTCTTTCTTGATCTTTAGTGTAAACAGTAATTCGTTTTCACCATTTACACCAAAAGAAAACCAACGACCATGAATGAGAAAACAAGAACTAGAATTCTTGCAGATGCTCTAGGGATGTTTAGATCAGGCGAGCGAATGCTTATTGCTCTTTCTTCAACAACACTAAACCATTTCCAACAGTGAAAGTGATATTTTGATTTGTGCTGCATTTATCGTTATGACTCAATTGCTGAAAAAGAAAAGAAGGCTGACCTATTTTTACAATTTTTTTTCCAAGTTATTATTATTATTTATTATAATTTTGGTACGCTTCTGTCATTTGTAGATATTTTTCAATACTCCAATCCATATATAGTATAAATAAATTGACGCAAGTTCCAAGAACACAATAACACTTTGAAGAGCCTCCTCCAGGATATATAAAAGATCGCAGGAGCGATCGCGTCAGAACAAGGAATGCTCTAGGTAACTGTTCGGGCACACTTACGGAGTTTACTTCAAACGAACTAGCATACTACGAAATTTCGACGAATGCACTCGGAGCACCGAAATAATGCTCTATAACTGTTTATACCTATATATTTTGCAAGTGCAGACTAGATGAAGCATTTGCTTCTCTGAAAATGATGTGATGAATAAATAGTTGATTTACTTACATGCAACATCAGCGAATTGTCGATTGGAAATAATCCGCATGCTGTGATATTGATGTTCTTCTGAATAATTTGCATGGAAAAATGATGAACCTGTAATATTAAACAACGCTTTAAGAAATCATTCTTTTTAGTTAAAATATGCGAATGAAAAAAATTGTGTTTTAGCAAAACATCAAAACCCAATATACATGGTGTTCGGGGGTAAAGTGCATTAAATTAAGGAGGTGATTCTGCATGGTAGTATAAGTAAAAAATTTCATAACTTTTTTCGAAATTCCAACGTTTAGGAGTATTTTTTGGTAAAAAGATAAAAATATTCCTGCGTGTGCGGCCATCACTATTATTTGTCGCTGTGCCCTCTCCCGATTCTGTCAGTGTCAGTGTTGAATTCGAATGCAATAATTTTATTCTCGGAGTAGAATTTGCACGGCTTTATTGTTATTAATCAAAACTTCTTAATTTAATGTGTCTTTATCTAGTGGGTATTTGTTATGACTCATTAAAAAAACATTTTTATTCAGTGCGTGTTTTCTTCAGACCATGTTTACTCGTAGTTGTAGTAACTTTACATTGAGTTTGTTTAGTTGTATACTTGCCTAACTGTTAAAATTGTGTTTCTTTTATGCGTAATTTTGGTATTGCATTATTGTGACATGTCTAATCTTTTTACTCCTACCATCATGTAGAATCACCTCCCGAAGTTAGTGTACCTTTCCTCCGGACACTCTGAATATTATTACCTCTTTCTGCAAATTACTGTTGGCGTTTATAGATATTTTTTGCAGCAATGCTCCAGTTTTTCTAGACTGAAAATAATAATAGCTGTATCGGACGTGCTTATGCTATGCATTAACTTTACATTTTATTACATATTATTTTACAGCATCTTTTTCAAATATCGTTGTGCTTTTATTTGTGTATCATTAACAAACGATTTAAGCTTGTCGACATCCACGGAACCCCAATATTCTGAATGTTAAAAATGCGTATAGTTCGTGAAAGTGTATTTTTTCTAGGTGAATGTTATTGAAACTTGTTGTAATGAATAATGGTTTACTGGCAGGTATTAGACACTGGACCCAGTCAAGCCCGAACGTATCGACGCTAAAGGAGATGCGACCAACCAGAGGCCTACGGTCGAGCTGCATAACTGATCAATTTTCGCCGTGATCGGTGGCTAACTTAACAAAAAGGGGTGACTTTTCCTTTAAACTCTCTTTCTCGCCGGATCTCATCGGCTACAAAACTGCCTGTTGCCTGCCGCTTGCCAGCTGCCCTTTTCTGCCGACTTGTTGACTTTAATTTCTGGACCAAACTTCCTCGGCAGGAAATTGCAGCGTGCAGCGGGCCCCAACAATAATACTCTTTTTACCTACTCGGATACAACCATCTTTTTCAGGGCTACATTTCAAATATTTTGTATACCGTGGCAAGGTGTGTCGATAATTAACCGCCCTTATCGTGGCGAGAGTTCTCGACATTAGGCATGTACAAGGTTGCGTTCTTACCAATCCTCTTTACAGTTTATGTGCGTGTGACTACCCTTCATGTACAACAGCCTTAGGTACTAATAAAAAACACTTCCCAACCATTAAACTGCGTTTTAGATACACGTTGAATACAGAGTGTTCAAGGTAAGATTCGATTTGATACTAATAAAAATTGTCTTTAACTGTTCTCCGACAGAGGTGGCAGTATTGCATTTCTACAGGCTGACACGTAAAATTCCTGTCTTGAAAAAGCGAGGTTATATCGGACATATTATTTTTAATTCATTGTTACCGCGTAAATTTAATAAGAAATCTGTGAATGTGATGTTTTTTTAATAACATAGATGTTTTATGCTTGTGTGGGTAATATAAATCTAAGAAATCAACTTTTATATATTGCTAAAACAATTCAAAATGGCTTTTTTTTGGTTATTTTCTCGGAATTATTATAATATTTTTTAAATAATTTATTAAAAAATTGTGTAAACGAAATAAAAAGTGAGATGACGGTTTTCTTACGTATTTCCTGAATAAAATGAATGGTTTCCAAAGTTTGTATTCTCTACATTTTTTGAGGTTTGGAGTATTAATTCATGTGGTTTTTTTTTAAATTTTTTTGATCCTTGAAATTAAAATATTTCAATTTATAAAAATTAAAGTATTTTTATACTAAAAAATCCAAAAGGTTATTTAATCTAGTTTAAAAAAAGGTATTTAACGATATCTTCAAAACGAAGAAATACATACCACAAATTCCTTAGAAATATTCTGACATTCGATGAGAAATTTCATGTTTTCGCAACAGAAATCAACTTCCTTTGACTATATAAAAAATGTACGAGTATTTCCATGAATCATTTTATGGCAAGTTCTATTAGTAAGGTTTTTTCATACATGGTAGTTTACAATTATATATAATACCTATTCACCACGTTTACACCTTTACAGCTGTACGTGTACACCTTTTTGTTGCTGTTACAAATTAGACAACATCAGTTTAGACAATTTTAGTTTGTAAGAAAGGTTTTCACGTACACGGTGGTTTATCAATTGTGTAAAATTTTTATCCTGTTTATTAGTAAGGCTGAGTATGTTTACCTCTGTTTTCAAATCATTGCTGAATTTCGACAAGAGAAATATTTTAACAGCAGCTTCCGTGAAAAATAGTGAAGACATCACAGCATCAATTCCTGTGTAAGTATCAGGGACTAATATAAAAGATAACATTTTGTAGCTCGCCACAAACACTTTGACAAAACAATCGGCAATATTTGTGACAGTTTGGTAGGAGAAAACTCTCTTCAATCTCTCTGCAGAATCACAAAGCTGATAATGCATGTCTCTAAACCCAACTAATCTGGAACTAAGTGTAGATTTTTGTCTTTCGTCCGTAAATTTAGTCTCGCTTACGTTATTTCTTAAAAGCAGAACAGTACGATTAAGTTTAACAAGCCTCTTCTTTAGGATGTAGAGAAATGTTAGTTCTTCTGCATATATACAATCTGTGGCTGACGTGGAATGTAATTGCATACACAAACAGACTATACAAAAATTCTCAAAGATTTGGGTCCCAAAAAAAAACAACAATGAGGGCAAGGTAACGCTGTGGAAAATGATGATTAACACTTCAAAAATTACGATCCGGTGAAGGAATTTGTAATCAGATTGTTTTTTGGTTATCTTATTGATCTTTTGGTCACCATCTTCAAATTCATCGAATAAGAGTTTGCTTGGTTTAGAGTTTCTCAGGGCGTGCAAAACTGTGGCTAATAATGTTGCTCTTGTTAAAATTAATCTCATTATGTTAACTGCTATTTTTACGCTTGACAACTTAGTTCCTGTGAGTTTACTCGACACTTTGCGTCCATTTACAATTTCGTAAACATGGGGGCTTATGTAAAGCATCAGTAAAACAAGTCGTGGTATGTCTACATTAAAAAAAGACATATAGTGTCCGAGGTATTTTGTTGGTGTTAGATCAATTGCAATAATTCTTTTGAGCCATATCAAAGGGACAAAAGCCGACTTCAAGGACATGACTTTTTTTCGATTAATGTCTGGTGAAATTTTATTTTTTCTTCCTATTTTATCATTTAGTACACCCGACGCTGGAGTTGTTGTCATGGTGCTTTTTGTTTATGTTAATGTTAATAGGGTTATGTGATATTCTCTTTGAAAGCTGCAAAATAAGAAGAATGATTAGTTCACAGTTGTTAATAAGACATAAGTTTGTACAACTTTGCGTCCTATCCTTTCTTTTAAAGCGAATTTTGAGAATGAAAACTATAAAATTTTATGTTTTAGAGTTGCATTTATTTTTTAATGTAACTTAAATTAGATTATTATCGATATCTGCAAACATAATAATTTTTACTAATATGACAGCTGTTTCGCCCTTCAAGACCATTATCGAACTGTGGCTATACCACATTGGGATGAATCATTTTGTTAGTTTATTTTACCCTATCGCTTTTTTATTTTAATGATTTTTTAAGTGTTTTTTTTAAATATTTTCGGTACAACGTTTATCTTTGAAATCAATTGGGTGAGGCGTTTACCGTTAACGTTTTGCTTTTCTCCCCCCCTAATGGTGGAAATAAATTAATGGTTTTATAATTCTCCAATCCCCCGCATATGCGCGCAATATAACACGCAAATTAACAACATCGATATTCTTAATAAAACTCTTATGAAATACCGATACGAAGTCAAGCTTACGACCACAAATGTTAATTAAATTAATGCACAGCTATAGAAAAGGTACAGCATGAGCATCTCCTGTCCTCATCCCATCTTCCTCTGCCTCTTGCCCTTTCCTATTCCTTCTTCCTTCTAATATACTAACATTTATATATTTTTGTTAATTTCATTTTCATGTAATGGTTATGACCAATTAAAATTATGTATTATATCATAATAACCATTAGCATAAGAAACTGTTTTGGCTTACCTCATTTTTAACCGCTTCATTTTTAACATCCTGTATAAAACTGCTGTTTGTTTCTTACAATAAATAAATAATGAATTTTTCAATAACATAGTACTTGACGGCCTCCGTGGTCGAGAGGTGAGGTTCTCGATTAGTTATCCGAAGGACGCGATTTAAACCCCGGCGTGCGTATATAATTTTTACTGTACGATTTTTGTTATTTCACAATTCATTAATTAAAAATAATAATATACTCGTAAGTATATTTGCGGCACGTTCTAGAATGGAAGTTACTATCAGTTAGTGTAAGACCACCATTCAGAATTGAAAAGTTGCTTGAAACCGTGTTTGGTGACCAGGTCTGAAAAGCCAGATACTTCCTCACATTCCTTTTCCCCTATCTTTCCTACCCATCCCCACTATCTTCAGCCTCTCAACATGCCCCAAATGGGGATGCCATGGTCTAACTGGCTCCAGACGGGAGCAGTTGAGACTCTTGTGTGGTATTCACATAAAAAATCTAGTTACAATTAAAATACTTGCAGAGCTCAATAAAAATATAATATGTTGTACTACAGATCAAGAAAAATATTTCATAAAAATCAATAAACCGGAAAAAAGCAAAAATTATATATCTGAATGGAAAGCAAAGTTTTAAACCTTAAACACCACCATAACAAAACAAAGAGAACATAGTTGAAAAAAACCAGTTAATAATAGAATAAGTGATTCAAAAAGGGTTATTAACTAAAAATTCCTGTACATACCAAATATACAACACCAAAATATACAATACCAACGAGTACAGAGCACAAAAGGAAAGAAAGCAATTGAGAAATAGACAAAATTCACGTGAAGAATACTAATTCTCTTCTATAATTAATATGCAGATGAATATACTAGCTCCTGTCTGGAATAGACAAACGAATCTATGGCAGAAAAAGACCTTAGAAAAAATCTCGTTTATCGCGACGAACCGGATTAAAATGCTAATTCGGAATGAAAATACGAGAAAGAACAAATTACGAAGTTTCAATTTTTTATTAAATTTATTATTATTTTTTTTTAATTCGACTTCCAATATAAATAATTATGCGAGAGTTAAATTGATATAGATTATTATGTAGTTGGACAGTTGAAAATCAATGTTGACGTGATTTGCCTACTAAAATTATAAAATGGATTTATTATTCATTATTTTGATTACACAATCAAAGTCGGTGTGGGATTTTTACGATCCTTTTTCCGACAAATAAAATATCACGTTTTTGAACGCAAACATAATAATAGTGTAATTATTTTTATTGAAAATTATTTTTTGATATTTTATAATAAAACAATAACTTAGAAAACATCACTTTTATTTTTTTATAGTCTTGATGCCGACTAGACCCCCAGCACAGTCGACCAATGGATATCAACTGCAGATCGCCAACGAATAAGTAACAGTTCACAATAACCTAAGTGTTGTTATGGCCCTCTTTGCTGGCTTCAAAACCAACACCCTCTCCGGGGCCAAGGGGGCCCTAACATGTCCCAGGCCAGCTCACAGCAGAGACAAAAGTACCCTCTATTCCAGGGGCAGGCCGCACGATTGCTACAGAACTCTTTCTCCTCCACGGGCGTCGGGAAATACACTCTAGGAGATACTCCTGCCGAGGCAGATTAACAACAGGATGGAGTTAAATAGATTCATGTATTGCAAATTTAAAACACAGTACATAGGTCATTACAGTACAATTCAACACAAGAAATACATACTACACAATCCTAGCTATCGTGTTTATACCTCAAGATCCCTAAAAACGAAACTCTCTGAGTGATGGCTTTTCGCGGGAGTTTACAGTCTATCGTTAAAGGACACAATCAAATGAGGAAACAATTGTACAGCTTACATGATGTTGGGGATCTTCGTCTTCCGGCTTCCAGGGGCACCTCCCGAGTTTAGGACAGAACCGAAGTTTACACAGGCATGGCGAATTATCAGCGCTAAACCCGTAGGTTATTGAATTAACATTGCGGGTTATATTTGAGTTCCAATTCGAGCGACAGTACGCCGGGCGCGAACAGTGGGAATCAACCCGCGGGCTTAACGTGTGCCCGAGGTGGCTCGCAATTCTCAACTGTTGGCGGAAGGGATCGCGTGCGGGAGGGCAGATGGGATAGGAAGTAGGAAGCAGGGAACAGGGGGGAGAGCAGGGTGTTGTGTTGTTTGCGGCGATTTAGGAGTTTGAATTCTCTGTCGTTTGGGCGTACCATAACACTTCCCCCCGCGCTTGGAAAAAAAGCGACGTGGCAATGGAGCTGTAGGGAAAAAAAATCCTCTTATGCTTCCATCGGGGTTTTTGAGAGATTCGTTGCTTGAGAGATTTCCTAGCTAGAACATACAGTTTTATGCTATAGTTTGGGTCACAATGTTTGTAGGGAATGGGTGGGGGTACATACAATGTTTGGAAAAGACAAATTTGGGAAAGGTGCATGGTGTAAAACAACATACAAGGTTATGCAATTGAAAATAACAATACACATGGTTATGCAATTGAAAGAATGACAATACACATGGTTATGCAATTGAAAGAATGACAATACATTTGTACAAGAGAAGAGAAAAAAGTATGATTCTAAGGTTTCATTGGTCTGGGAGCTAAGTTTGTGAAGCGTGGATTTGTTTGGTTTCGGAGAATTTCGAAGAAAAGGACGTGACTTCACGGATTCTAAGGATTACATTATCACTGTAATCAGACCCATTTGAGATAACGCTCAGGAGTACACTTGGGCCTTAGAAAACACTTGGTTTTGTCGGAGACGTCGAAGTTCACGAAGTGGAGACTGTGGTTGCTGTGCCGCGACTATGGTTACAGAGGTCATTGAAGAGAAGAATCCAGTATCTGCAGACATGCCAGTGCGAATCCTAAGTGTTATTATGGTAAACACGGATCGTATATAATGGTTATTGAAGCATAATGTAGCTCAAGATAACTTGTATTGGTACGCATTCAGCGAATACTGGTGGGTCAAGGTAATGATGGTTTACACATGACGATATATGCGTCACTGCATGACAGAGCAAGAGACGACAAGGTTGGCATTGATAGCAAGAGTAAGAACAAACCTAAGAGCTAGCGTGCCCAAAAAGTAGTTTAGAGTGTCATAAAGTATAGTGGGACAACTCAGCTTGCTGTGGCACGACAAGACAACATACATATGAGCGGTATGGTCTGTGCTTTCAGGAACAAATGCGTAGAAAATGGCAGCAGGAGGGACCTTGTAACCACAGCGCGTGCTGTCAGGAAGTGAAGCTCAGCTTGGCTGTTGGTGATGACATCCGCCTGGGCTTCTTTTTAAATCCGGGAGAAATTATTATTAGAGCAAAATTCTTGAAGTTTACCTGCCTAGGGACCAATGAAGAAAAGGTTTGGAGAGAAACAAAATGTGTCCAGATAATGAAATAACGAAATTTTAACCACCGACCCAGAGAGTGACGAAGAGAGATTCCTAACTAAATTGTGATTACATGAACATTTTCCTTTGCCAGGATGACTTGGCGTTTGCCTAGTGACAATATGTCTTGGTTAAAAAACAACCGGCCCTCTATGGCCTATGCTAACATGAGATGGTAACATTTTCGTAGAATTTCAAAGAACGAGACAAAGAATCGTGAACTAGTCACGGCAAAGGGAAACCAATTCATGAATAAAGGTTGTCAAAAGGAGACAGACGGTACGCCAAGTGCATATCGTACATATCCAACATTCATGGATGTGTTTCGTGGAATTGAGAAAAGAGAAAAAAAAAATGGTGAGACATATGCAGAGATTGAGGGGGAAAACCTGTAGATAACCGGACAGTTACCTATTCGAACTCCAAGTGAGGGCGAAATATGGTCAACGACAGATTTTTCACTTCATAACATAAGTCTGAAACATGGGGAATGGGAGGAGGAGGGGAGAAGGGAGACGAGTTGCGAAATTTGCTAGAGACTGGACTAATTTCCGATTCAAACTCTATGTGAAAATGAAACATAATCAACCAGCAGATTTCCTGACTCTTTACATTTATCAAAAAGGATGAGGAGACATTTGAATACACATTATATCAAAGAGGCTAATCTTTCGCGTGTATTGGGCAAAAGATTAGGGGTCATTTTAAAAACTTCTACATGATTGTGAGAAAAGACAGACCCTTGCTCCAATTTCACAAACCTGGGGGTTTTCTTGTTCGTTCTCCAGACAACGAGTTAGGTGGTTTTTTGTGCTCAATCGATTAACTCCCACAGCACTATGCCCCATAACTGACAGTGAAGCTGAAAACTAGTCCTTTTGGGATAGTAGATATTCCTGGGCTTCTTTCCTCTTTGCAAAGAAGTAAAAAAACAAAACAAAGTCCACGGGCATTGGCGTTGAATGACAACAAAGGGTTGTGGACTACATTTCGTAGATCGCACACAAAGGGTTTGATATTATTTCGTTCGCACGACTCATGGTAAGTGTTTAAACGTCTCCACGTATAGTGTACAAAATATGTAAGTACATACAAGATATAACTCAATTATAGACAGAAGTCAAAGAGTTTATACAATGCATCTTAAAGAAGATAGCAAAGCCGATATTATGTCGTTCACACGAATCACGGTAAGTATTGTTATTACGTCTCCACGTCTCGTGTACAGAGTTTATACACAGTTATACATAAAAGCGGTACTCATGACAAATAAATGACACACGACCGGAACAGGTTATACAAAAGGGTGGTACTCATGACAAATGAATGGCACACGACCAAAATAGAATGTACAAAATGGTTCTCATGACAAATATGTCACACGACCAGCTCAATAACATTTAGCTATGAGAAAAAGTGATTATGACGAACTTCTCGTATCGCGGCAGGTATTTTAAGGATCCCTCCTATAATGGTGGATGTTCTAAGGATCTCTCCTATAATGTAACAGGGTTACGTTTAAATACAACACAATAAACGTTAACAATGCTTGTTTTAACACAGTTTATAAAGATTTGTTAGATTAACTAACTCCGTAGCCCAGGAGCGTACGATAGGATAACAAGGAGGTAAACAATTTAATGTCACTTCGTATGTTATAAAGGCGGGGTGATGACAGAGTACATTTCTGTTTACACCATGTGACAAACAAAGACAGACCTACATGGTTTTACATACTGTCTATTGTAGCAAACTTCAGTGGGGACAAACAAAACATACCAAACATGCGGTTACAACATACCAGGTTATGTGCAATTTAGGTTGCAAGTACTTGGTTAAATGGCGAAACAGGAGTTGAATGCCTATGTTTGTAAAACGATGATCAAACAAAACATTGATGATTTACGTTAAACTGCGGTTATTTATGTACGGAAATCAGGGCTGCCGTTAGGTTTTATTAACCTTTTCCGTAAGGGTTGAAGCATGTAATACAAGACATACATGTTGTGAAGAGGGACAAATCGAGGACTTCTTATAACAACAAAAGACCGAGTATTTGGTTTTACGTACTTTAGTTGAAACGAGTCCATGAGGATTTGTACAAGGATGGAAAGACCAATTTAAAGACTTTTCCTTTATTTATATACATATGATTTCAAAATGGACGTGTCAAAATCCAATTTGTTAGCAAAGAGCTCGGGTAGGACGCCATCAATTTTTTAACATTTGAGGAAAAAATTGAAAACTACTATACACAAGGAATGTGATTATGTGAGTAACCACTTATCTTTACCATGATGGGTAAAATATGGAGCATGTTGAGATGGTTTACTAGTCCTGGGTCGTGATTTAACGCTTTGGAGTTTACCAAATCGATTTTAGAACGACGCTCCAGTACTTACAGAACATAAAAAGAAAAAAAATTTGAAGAGATTCCTTCCGATATGATGAAAAAACAACAAACAAAAATGGTGAAAATTACAATATTGCATTACATGGCAAAGCGTGCCATGGCATGAACGTTGTGTAGTGTGAGGGGTTGAGAGGCAATGATTGGGTTCATGACTTCCCGAACACTGTCACTCGAGGGGTGTCTCTGCTCTAAAGTGATCAATTTTGGAACAGGTGAGAAAAAAGAAAGAAAAAAGTAAAAAAACGTGTGAGACAAAAATTACGGTGGTTGAACGAACGGGGCAAACTACACCGTGGATTGTACATAAATTTACAAAAATGATTTTTTTTTTAACAATATTCGTTTTATCAACGAAAGGGTGGGCGTGTAATTGACACTTTACACGCCAGCCATTGTAAGACTTGATGTGCTTACAAAAAGGTTGTGGTGATACACACTGGATCATTTTAAGTTTGCTGAGATAGTGGGGGCAGTTTTACTTGACTCCTCACTTCCAGATTTTGCAATATCCTTAATATGGTAATTACCAATGTGTTTTCCAGAGGAGTCAGACAAGGAGTACACTAGATCTGATATCTTTCTTAGAACTTTGGCCTTCACGAAACGTGGTGCCAGCTTGGCAGAGAAATACATTATTTGACACATTCTTTATGTTTTTCCTATCCTGGTACGATTCCAGAAGGAGACAGACTTCGTTTAGCTGGACTAGGGATGCAATTTTCTGTGAGGTAATGATGTTCTCGTATTTGCTTAAAAGGCCATCAGTTATGACTGGTAATAGTTCAGCTTCCGAAACGGGATGTGAAAGCTTGATGTTAATGGATTCAGCCCTTTCTATGAATGTTGCTACAGGTTCATTTACTAGCTGTTTAATAGATAGTAAAGATAATTTGATCCGGTGCTGGGCTTCCGTTTTTCCGAAGCTCGAGATTAGGGCAGATCTGAGTTTATTCCAATCTTTGCATTTAGTTTTTTGAATGCGGTGCCAGGGTATCAATTCTGGGGAGATGAGTTCTATGAAGTTTTTTCGTAGAATCTTGAATGGGATATTTTTGATTGTAGCCGTTTTTTCAATATGGTCAATGAAATCCAGCACATCGGAGACGCCATTATATTTGATTTTCCAAGAGGATAAATCGTAAGTTTTATCTTGTGTCAAGGTGGGTGCGATGTCCTGTTTTATCATTACTTGTGGCATAGGTTCTTTGTTAGGAACAAGATTATCCAAAACTTGCGTAGCCGAGCGTGAATTATTTTCGCTTGAGGGGGCGAGGTTTATTCTCTTAATGTACTTTTTGTTGAATAAAAGTGCATAAGCCTTTAATGTAGATTTCGATTTGCTTGATGGCGAGAGTCCTCTATCCCTTAAAGCAGTTTGTAAGTGAGTTTTGGATAAGTTGTGCACGTTGGGAATGATGCCCAAATTGGATGATGCCATAGCTTGATTGTTTTCCATTGTGAGTTTCCCAGGTGGTGAAAAAAATTTGCCAGGGGTCTTCTTTAGCAAACGCAAAATTAATTTTGTGAGGCACTTTTCACTTGGTAATCACTGGTTGGTATTTCTAAAATAGTTATAGAAAACTGTATTCCATACTACAATTTGGTATATATGACACCAGAATCTTTGTCAAAGGAAGGCACAAGAAAAAAAAATTTGCGTGGAAAGACCTAAGTAGTAAAGGTTTTTGTGTTCCACTGACCACTTTTGAGAAAACTGTGAAATTCACAAGTATTTATTTATTTTTAAAAAAAAATTTGCCAGGACTGACCTTTAGAAAACGGGTTTTTTATTTTTCACAAACCACTTGGCACTGAGAAAGGCACTAAAATTCACAAAAGGCACTCTTCTGGCAAATAAGGACAAACTTCCGGATGAAAATAACTGAATATGGGATTTGTTACGTCAACCACATTAAAATTATTTTATTTATTCATGGAACCAATCATTGGTTTTATTATTATTTCACTTTTCTTTATGTAAGGAAAAAAACACAATTCACTTTACACTTATGCTGAAAAAAAGCGGTACCTATAATGTAGAATGGGGAAAGAAAGTCATTATTTTGTTCATTTGGTGGAATATAAGTTGTACTAATTTGACAGACACAAGTGGGCCAATTGGTATATTGTGCAGAAACAACAAAAATACGTAAGTCCGAAATTTTTGATTAAGGAATTCGCAAAATAACTGGGGTTCCAGAATCAAATTTATAATAATAATTTCCGTTGCTATCCGGTTCAGTCATAAAGGCGATTTGATTATAAAAGCTGCATAGCAACAGGTAATTATTTCGTTCCGACGGGTTTTTTCCGTTG
This sequence comes from Limnephilus rhombicus, assembly GCA_929108145.2. Lineage (NCBI taxonomy): Eukaryota > Metazoa > Arthropoda > Insecta > Trichoptera > Limnephilidae > Limnephilus > Limnephilus rhombicus. The sequence goes on from OV815288.1 coordinate 23,920,439, forward strand.
GAATTTTGGCGCGAGACAGTGCACTTGCGCGCGCAGTCTAGAGAATAGGTATTTACCGCGTGAATATTTGCCGTTGAGATTGGCGCGGGACTGTTGCCACCCGCCCGTTGTTGTGACGCATGCGCAGTCAGATTCGCGGTTTAATGTTGGCGTCCTTTAGTTGCTTCAAAATGGCCGTGTTTTCAATTGCGGCATGATTCATAGTTTCGATCAGATCTGTGTTATGGATCTAATTTACATATGGGTTTCTGTGGTTTTTTCACAGATTTCACTGTACACTGGGTGTAGAATATCAAAGCATAATTAATGTTTATAAAACAATTCCTATAGCATTCCGACAAGTTGTACCTCGCATGGCGACCGGGTTGGAAAAAAAACTCTGAGCTCCACGCTATGGCGCCAGTTGTTATGGCCCTCTTTGCTGGCTTCAAAACCAACACCCTCTCCGGGGCCAAGGGGGCCCTAACATGTCCCAGGCCAGCTCACAGCAGAGACAAAAGTACCCTCTATTCCAGGGGCAGGCCGCACGATTGCTACAGAATTCTTTCTCCTCCACGGGCGTCGGGAAATACACTCTAGGAGATACTCCTGCCGAGGCAGATTAACAACAGGATTGAGTTAAATAGATTCATGTATTGCAAATTTAAAACACAGTACATAGGTCATTACAGTACAATTCAACACAAGAAATACATACTACACAATCCTAGCTATCGTGTTTATACCTCAAGATCCCTAAAAACGAAACTCTCTGAGTGATGGCTTTTCGCGGGAGTTTACAGTCTATCGTTAAAGGACACAATCAAATGAGGAAACAATTGTACAGCTTACATGATGTTGGGGATCTTCGTCTTCCGGCTTCCAGGGGCACCTCCCGAGTTTAGGACAGAACCGAAGTTTACACAGGCATGGCGAATTATCAGCGCTAAACCCGTAGGTTATTGAATTAACATTGCGGGTTATATTTGAGTTCCAATTCGAGCGACAGTACGCCGGGCGCGAACAGTGGGAATCAACCCGCGGGCTTAACGTGTGCCCGAGGCGGCTCGCAATTCTCAACTGTTGGCGGAAGGGATCGCGTGCGGGAGGGCAGATGGGATAGGAAGTAGGAAGCAGGGAACAGGGGGGAGAGCAGGGTGTTGTGTTGTTTGCGGCGATTTAGGAGTTTGAATTCTCTGTCGTTTGGGCGTACCATAACAGTGTTCTTAATATATTTGACGTAAACTGTTAGTGATCTGCAGTTGTCCTAGAGAACGATGAGAAGTTACCAAAAGTTATCCTATCAATCCTCGATCGACTACCGTAGTTATCATACTTGGTTTTCCGAAAGTAGTGGTACAAGAGGGAAACTGGTGGATCTATATCACATTTGGAAAAGACTTTGTGACAGGTATAACTTTATTGATTTTCGTGGACTTCACAAAACACGTGTATCGTGTGATAAAACACGTGTGACAGTCGCATCATGATTCTCGATTTTCCGGCGTTTTCCGGAGAGTGTCCGTGAATGTGTTAAAACCGCACCATTGTGAGCCCCAGTGCTTTGTTGTTTGTTGTATATTATGTTTTGCCTAGAACTCATGATCGTATCAAGCCTTGCTGAAAGGGTTTACCGGTTAATGCATATTTTATTACAAGTTCAAAATATTTTCGCTTTGCAATAAAATCGTAAAAATAAACGGAATATTTCTGAACTGTTTTTGAAAGGTGACAAAATACGCTTTCAAAATTTGTACCCTTAGAGACTTGAATATTTTTGAAATAATAAATTTTTTATGAAAACACAATAAAGTTTTAAAAATGCACGTACCTATTTTGTTAAGCAAATGTATTGTAAACGTTTTCATTGCCTTACTTTTTATCGTTTCATGTATGTTATCTTTATCTTCACAAAAGAACACAAGTTGTAAAAATCAATCACACACAAGTCTACCACTCACTAGTGATTTTGGTATACAACAAGGTACTGTTTTGGGTCCATTACTTTTTATCATGTATGTAAACGATATGTTTAAACAAAACCTCAGTGGAAACATTATATCTTACGCGGACGACACGATTATCATAATTAAGGGTAGTGTCTGGAAAATTGTAAATGAAAATGTAAATATGACATCCAAATCCTAAAAAACTGGTTCGATTTAAACCTTCTCACAATTAATGCAAAAAACAGTTTATATTCCTTTCTCAATAAATAAATTCAAAACTTATCCCAACATTAATAATTATACACAAAAAAAATGTTACAAAGATGTGTGTAATAAACCATTATGTACCATATTAAACAATGCAACTGAAATAAAGTACATCGGTGTAATTGCAGACCAACATATGAAATGGAACAGACACATATGTGAACTTGTTAAGCGCATTAGGAAATGTATCTATATATCGATTAGATTAAGAAATATTCTCAAATTAAACAACCTAAAAAAGTCTATTACGCACTAGTCCAATCATTAATTCAGTATGGAATCATTGTATGGTGAGGTGCATATAAAAAAATTGTAAGTCCTGTAAAAGTGGTACAAAAACTAATTATTAAAGTAATTTTAAAAAAACAACCAAAATTCCCTTTAACATCATTGTTTAAAATTTTCGATGTACCAAAAATTGAAGACGTCTATAAAAAAGATTCAATATTAAAAATATTCAAAGAAAATGTAATCAAAAAATTTAAACTTAAGTCATCATTAAGACATAAATTTAACATCCAAATTCCTCTATTTTCAACACAACAAATGCACAATAATTATATTTACAAATGCATAAAATATTTTAGTAGTCTTCCCCAAAAAAAAAACAGATTTCATATCATTCAAGAAAAGGGTCAAATTAATCATTAAAAAAATTAACAACCATAACGTCACCAATCAAAATGTTATAATAAACTTCATTTCATGCCATATCAAAAATTAACGTTACAACATCCTAGTACTTACGTTTATATATCTAAGTAAAATGTATGTTATAAAAATGAAATAATTGTAAAATAACTCCTACGCCAAGCTCGAGAGGTAATTGGCGTAGAAATTCATTAAAACATATTGTTCATTATTTTGTTTTGCCTAATATTATGTTCAATCCTGTAACAACGTTATAAATTCAACAATAAAAAAAATTTAAAAAATGTTAAAATAATTTTTTTTAAATTACCAAAGTTTAATTTTTTTTGTTCAAATTGCGGTCGAAACGTGTTTTCATAAAGGTGGACATCTTATTCTGTGGTTAACTTTTCATTTAAATGTAAATTGTGATGTTTTCTCTTTCTAACACCGTTTGGATTTTTTTTAATCATTTGACTAGCTGGTACCCGGCATGCGTTGCTATGCCGTTTAATAAAGAAATTGTTTCTCCTTGCGCGTCCTTTCCCATTCGTCTCGTTCACCTTCCTCCTCCCCTTTCTCTCCCGCGTCTCCTTCCCCTATCGCGTTCCCACTCCTCCTTCCCTCTCCTCACTCTACTCCCCCCCTTCCCCCGTCCCGTGAACCCCCCTCCCGAGTTCCCCTCCCCCCTCCCGTATTCGCCTTCCTCCTCTCGCGGATCCCCCTCAAGAGTTCCTCTCCCCCCTCCCGATTTACCATCCCCCCTCCCGGGTTCCCCTCCCCTTCTCCTGCGAACCCCCCTCCCGGGTTCCCCTACCCATCTCCCGCGAACCCCCCTCCCGAGTTCCCCTCCCCCCTTCCCTTACCTCCACTCCCCCCTCACTCCTCCCGTATTCCATACATTTAGTCCCTGTGCACTCAGTTTTTAAAATAGTTCGCGTAGCACCTATTGCAATTTTTTATACAAATTTTATAATGCCAGAGCTCACCAGTATATATAGAAAACTTCGCGGGCGTGCTCACAACAACTCTCCAAAGTTTCATCGCGATCTCGAGTAGACCCCTGTCTACCGTACCGAAGGGACGAACGTCAAATGTTTGACAGGAAAGTAGGTAGAACAGTTTATACAGGAAAATGAAATTGTTGTTTTTGCTATCTTTCTCGTAATGTTTCCATATTTTATCAAAACCTTCGTTTGCGTTTAAACCTTCCCTGGACTACGACAAACATTTCAAAACCAAAATCAGCTAAATCGCCCCAGCCGTTCTCGAGTTTTAGCGAGACAAACGAACAGCAATTGATTTTCATATATATACTCGTAGATAATAAGGGAGAAACAACGATTTATATGAGGCCTACATGAGTTGTTCGCAAAAGAAAACAAATTAACCTGATGAGTTAAACGAAGAGGGTGGGGGGGGGGGGGGGGGGGGTTCATCAACAAAAACATATTTCATGAGAAAATATCAAATTATTGAAATTTTTGTGAAAATATTATTCGTAGCTAAAATATTTTTCCAAGTCTGTAGGTATTAAAAAGTTCGATGTAATAATAATTCCTATCGTGATTTTGTAAGGCATTATTTTGATCAAAGAAGTAATTTCCGGCAAACCTGGATATTGAAATGTTCCGAGTATGCTTCAACCTTCCCGATTCTAGTTACGAATTTTCTTAATATACCTAAAAATAATCGTTTGAAAGAGCACAACTTGAAGCGATTAAATTCTCATTATAGGTATAATTCATATTCAACGTAGCATTTTATTTTCCACATTTTTAAAGCTTATCATTAGCAATTTGGGAGGCAAGTATAGGTACCGCCCCCTTGGGAACTGGATGGGGTGAGGTTTGTCCGAGTCTTGACGGCGAATGCGTTTGCCCGAATCGCCTTGCACCGCAGTGAGAGGGATGGATTCATACGTCCGTCACTCCTAGACATACTGACCCCAGATTCCTAACATCTCTAACATCCTTTTCCTTTCCACAACTTCCTCTTCTTCCTTTACTAAAAAGACCCATCACACAGGGCCGATGTCATCAAGATGAGCTAATGTAAAAAAATCTCAATGCAGAAGCAAACGTTATGACAATACTAGTTGAAAATAGTTCACAAAATTCACAAAAAACTCCAAGTTGATAAGCTTGAGCATAGCTTTATCTTCTTCTAATAACAAAATTATCTATTTGATATAATTTGGGTTGTTGGTGCATGGGTAAGAAATGTGAAATATTCCTGCGTAACGCGTAAGATTAATCAATTTCAACGTACTTTTAATTTTTAAAATTGGAATTAATTATCAAATATTATACAAGCGGTAAACTAGGTACCGACATTATTTTATGAATTAATATTTATTATTCTAAATGCGTATTTATTTTGTTCAAATGTTTGACAGATACTTAAATAAATTAATGTAGAGCAGATGCGTTAATCAAACAAGGTGCGTGGTTTCAGGTCTAGTGGACATACTTTAGGGGCCTGGTCATAGTAAATAAATATTCTTTGAAAGAGGTGTTACATTTTTTGTTCGATTGGTATTTTACAATTTGGGAGGCGGGAATGGGTACCGCCGCCCCAGGAACCTTTATTGGATAACCAACACCTATAAGTCACCCCAAGTGGTTCGCTGCGTTTGGTGATTTAGCAGGGATGCCCGGGTTCATGGGGTGAGGTTTGTCTAGGTCCTGGAGGCGGATGACCGGGACACACTGAACCCCAGATTCCCACCCACCCCTTAAACCATTTTCTTTCCCAGAACTCTCCTCTCCTTCCTTTCTTTAAAAAATCCTCAACACAGCATTCCCAAAGATGACATAGGCTTAAGGGAAATTATTTTCCTCAGGGCCTCCTGTGTAAAGCTCATGTAAAAAAAAGGATGAATAAATCGTGTCTTGTATTTTTATAATAAATACCATTGAAAAGATTTCGTAATTTTTCAAGTTAACTAACATTTGAAAAGTAAATTTCTTACTTTCAAAGGCAATGATTCTGGGGCAAATAATATATGAGGTTTATTTTTATACTTTCAGTACAATTAAAATATCCCGCTTCTTCGCTGTTCTTTGCTAGTAATAAATAAAAATGTCCATTAAAAGTTATCTTGTAAACAATTTTTTTTATAAATAAACCGCTTTAAATATCTGAAAGAATATTTAAATATAATATCTACGTCTGAGAATGTGTGGAAGGTAATGGAAACATTTGCTTCCATATTTCGTCATTTTGTGAACATCATATGTACATATTGACTCATTTCGTACGTATTTGTCAGTTAGCGGGCAAAAATTAGTTGGAATTTGGATGAATTGTATTTCCGAGCTTGCAAAAGTAAATAGGAATTCTGTTCTCAAACACTTTGATACTCGGATATTATCTTTTTACCCGCCTTTTAACTCGGCTAATACAACATACGAATTCTTGGTTTCATTTTTCCTAATCTTATGTTCATTAATGTGGTAAGTAGGATAAGTAAGATATCAAATCAAATCAAATCAAAAAATATTTATTGTAAAATAAAAATTACAAAAGGTGTAGCTTATGGGTAGACCCCATTTCTTCCAGCTAACCGCATTTATTTAATTACAATGTTTACATAATATTATTTGTTTTATTATAGTTACAATGTTTATACAGATAAAATAACAATATTCCAATGGAAAAAAAAAATACAAATATATATACCAATAAAAATAGGCGTTTCATTTACGTGAGGTATTCACTCAACGTGTAGTGACATTTATTAACAAGGAAAGTGTTTAGTGACGATTTGAATTTGTGTGTATCTTGTATTTGTTTAATGTTATGTGGAAGGTTGTTATATATTTTAATGGCCATGTAGTATGGTCCTTTTTGGAATGTTGTTTTGTTTGCTTTTGGTATTAATAGGTTTTCTGTGAGCCTTGTAGCGTATTTATGTGTTGAGTTTTTTAGTGGGAACTTGTCTGTAGATGATCGCACTAACATGCATAACTCCATTATATATATGTCTGTGACTGTTAGAATTTTCAGATTTTTAAACATAGGTCTACATGAATCTAAACGACCGGAGTTTGTAATTTTTCTTATGCATCTCTTTTGTATGATGAAGACATCTTTGGCGTTTACCGAGTTTCCCCAAAAAATAATACCGTATTTTATTATTGAATATACATAACCATAGTATGCGGCTATTACTGATTCGGTGTTCAATATTTTTCTCAAGGTACCGAGAACATAAGAAAAACTACTGATTTTTGCTACAATTTTTGAGACATGTTCTTTCCAGTTTATGTTTATGTCTAATTCTATTCCCAGTAGTGAACAGGTTTGGGAAGGTTCGATAATATTATTATTAATGTTTACATTTATATTTATAGGTGTAGCTTGCACTGGACAAAATTTTAAAATTTGGGTTTTGTTTGTGTTGAGTGATAGATGTTGCGATAACAGCCAGTTTGCTATTAATTGGCAAGTCTCGTTAACTTGTTTGTTAAATTCGTCAACGTCTCCATTACATTCAAACAACAAAGCGGTGTCATCAGCGAACATTGAACATTCTGTGCCAGCAATTATTGGGAGTTCGTTTATATAGATAAGGAAGAGGAGAGGCCCAAGAATGCTTCCTTGTGGCACACCCTTGTTTATTTTTCTCCATTTGGATTCTACCATGTACTGGACCATTTTTTCATCGATATTTGAAATTTGAACTTTCTGCTGACGATTTTTTAAGTACGATTCAAACCATTTTAATGCTAATCCTCTAATACCTACATGTTCAAGTTTAATTAGAAGAAGCTCATGATCAACATTGTCGAATGCTTTTGAGAGGTCTAGAAAGATACCTACGGTTTTTTTACTAACATTAATATTTTCTAGAATTTTGTTCAAAAAATTGAATACTGCCTGTGTTGTTGAACGGCCTTTACGGAATCCAAATTGTTGTGGACATATTATCTCAAAGTTTTCGAGAAAGTTATAAATGCGATTGTACATGGCTCTTTCAAATATTTTTGAAAAGTTTGGTAATAAGGATATCGGTCTGTAGTTTGAGATTTCCTGTTTAGGACCCTTCTTATACAAAGGTACAATAATAGATTGTTTTAATTGTTCTGGGAAGGTTCCTGATTCGAAAGATTTGTTAATTAATATTTCCAACGGGTAACTTAACGCTTCTGCACATGCTTTTATAATTTTTATAGGATATTTTGATAGTTAACTATATGCAGTGTTGAGGTGTCTCCATAGATGCCAGTTACGTAGTACCTTAGAAGAGTGACGATTATCGTCGTTCATATCTAATGTACGAACTTTTACGGAAACTGCCGAAGATACACGATAGACAGTTGGGTTCCCGCAGTTGTAAGGTTCTCGAGCTTCAGAATTACACAGAGCATCCAATAGGACAGACATCTGATGAAATTAAATATTTTTTACATCACATCTACCGGATCTGCCGGATCTGCCCTGATGATGGACACATCAACGATGTCCGAAACGTTGGCTAAAGAAGGAGGTAGCGCAACACGGCATAACACCGCAAAAACAAAAAACGGAAATTAAATAGTCATTGTAAAACTTACGATAGCGTAAATAAAGCAAACGAACCTCGATCTTTATTGGAATGTTCCCGAACATGTTTCAATGAATCTCAATAATTGGGATTGAAGAACATCACGATTAAGCTTTTGGACTTTTAAGTTTTAACTTTAAGTTTCATTTTTCTTCGTAGACAAATTGGTTTACCATTTTACCGGGGAAAGGGGAACAAACCAATTTGGGAGGAGCAGGGAGGCGGCTTGACCGTTCCCCCCTTTGTGACATGTAAATAAATGAATTTGACGGTAAACAGGCAATTCGCATTGTAATATCACTATTTAGTTCGCGAAAATAAGATCTGCTTAAAAAATGACCAGTTTTTTCTAAAACGTTGCGCAAGGCTGCATAAAAACTTAACTACAAATACTAAATCAGTTAAACAAAAGTTCGAGCTTATTATCAAAATTTTATATTTTGTTTTACTATTACTTAGACACTTTTACAAATGTGTCATTATTTAACCACCTCATTAATTTTTAGTGCCTCTACGCTAGTCGGTTCGTTTAGAAACGAACATTCAGATCCTGCGTGGAAAAGTCCGACAGTGGACTGCGCGGCTAACCGTTGCCTTACGTTAGCGAACTTTAACCGTCTGGTTGTTTCAATGTGCGCTCTTCGGCGGCCAACGTACTGATGTCGTAGCTTATTCAAACTATCCTTGAAACCTTGTCCCCAGATTTCATAGGGCAAGTCTATCAATGACCTACGCATAGTCCACTAATCCAGTCCGCTTTTATCATCCCACTCGTGATGTTCAGGAACTCCAGGGGTTCAATCTCCCCTGGAAGCGGAGTATCTCTCATCAGCAAGCGATATATCATGACACTGCGTATTTGTAATTGTAGGTAATTATACTAATACACTAATAATATAATAATATTCAGAAAACTGTTTCTGAAAAAGTAAGAAAATATATCTTGATACATTTCAAAAGTAATTTTTACACATTTTCTAAATATATATAACATAACACAAGATAAAAACAAAGTAAAAAGGTAAAAAATATATATAAGATAAAAGTAGATAATGGGAACCCACTAAGGCACTGCCTGAGCGTGGGTAATATTAACTAAAGTGCTAAATTACACCAATAGGTTGGCGGTACAAGTAAAAAATGTAAATTTCAAAGTGAAAGTTTAAAAATATAGGTAATGAATCTTTGAAAATATCGTAGTAACAAAGTGACGCATACAAGTTAGTTGATTTTTTGTTACGGTTTCAAGAAGATAAATAAAGTTAGTCTTGAAGTTACAGTAGAATTGTAAAAGTGAAGCATGAAGGTTTACATAGAGTTTATAAAAAAAGTGTTTCAACATCAGCATCATTTAGCCATAATTTTAATTCTTTTATGTAAAGTGATATTTTATCTGTCATTTGAATTTGTTTTAAATGTACCAATAAAACTGCCATGTGTTTACATTAATTTGGTTTGGATTTGGGGAACTTGAAACACATTATAAGTCCTTTTGCTAATTCTGTTTCATTTAGGAAATGAGATTAAAAGAATTTGGCATTCTCAGAATATAAAAATGTTACCATTTGTTATTTCGGCTACTGGCATTATACCTAGCTCTCTCATTCAAAATTTAGGCTTATTAGATTTGTCAAAGAATTTGTATACAAAAATGTAAAAATCAGTCATTTTAAATAAGTGTAGGATTACTAAAGATTTTTAAAATTTTTATATTGAGGGATCAGTAGGATTTATCGGTCTAGTTAGGAGTTCTACCTAGCCGAACCCTCTGATATGAAAATATCTGGAGTCGGTGAATTATTTTGGTCTCTGGTAGATTGACATGATGTTCTTGTATTGTTTAGTATTTATTATACTTATATAGTGCACTTAAATAGATGATCATTTGTGGAAAAGTGTGTGGAAGGGTTTAGTTTTTCCTGTGGGGAAGATATAACTCGGACATAAAATTATTAACTACTGATTCTACTTGGGCAATGGAATTACGTGAGAAAATAAAAGTAATATTTATCTACAGGAAAACTAACCTGTAGATAATTTTCCTGTAAAAATCAAAAATATGTTATTATTCTTTCAAAAATATTATAATATTTCAATCGTATTTAGTCTTGTATACAAAACATAGGGAGATCAGAAATAGAAAATATACTGACACCAAATACGGACTGAAACAGAAACCACACAACCCCACTAAAAACACACACCATAATATACTAAGGTATTTATAATTCTTTCAGTAAATTCATATCATTCATATAATTATAATTTAATAAGTAAATGAAACCCACACACAGCACGAGAGAGATCCCAGTGAGGATTCCATCACTATCTCTACAAAAAAGAAGATAATTAAACGTTTACACATTATTATTATTAAAATAGAATTACACATGGATGCAATTACACGTGGACGAAATTACACGTACTGGAATAACACACTTCAAAAATAATGTACTAAATAAATTTCATATTTGAAAAAAAAATAAAACAAAACTTACGTTAGGTTTTATTCGAGGTATAATTTAAGTATGTAAGTAAGAAGGTGTAATTCCCTCCATGAGTAATTCTGACAGTGTTAAGTGAAATTCACGCCCGTGTAAAATCGTCATAAATTCCTGAAACAAATTAATATTATCTTTTTTATATATAAAAATCTCGTGTCACGGTGTTTGTGGTCGCACTCCTCCGAAATGTCTTGACCGATTTTAATGAAATTTTTTATGTATATTTGGTAGGTATGAGAATAGGTTTTAAAGTATATTTCATACCGCTAGGTGATTAGGGTGTCATTATCCAGAAAAAAAACTTTTTTTTTTTGACATAATTATTTTTAATTTTTTTTTTTTAATTTGGCATCAAAAAATTCCTATAACCTCAAATTTTAACCTTCTTCCCTCAGCCTCCCATTTTTAAATCGCGATTTTAGTATTTTTGTATGAACAAATTTAACCATCTTTCGTATTTAAAACAGAACGAAAAAAATTATGTTGTTGAACGACAGATGGCGCCACGTCCGTCTCATCGAACACTTGCGCAAGACATTCACGAGAAGCGTCGCGTCAATTTGATATTTCATTCGGCATCATGTTCTCGCGTAGGCAAACCATCGAGCTTATTTGTGTTGGCTAAAGACGGAGTGACAAAAACTATCGTACACTCGATTGCTTTTCGAAATTCATATTGATTTTTTTAAAATTTCATTTTCCTACTTTAGTTGTTAGTTTTTTATTTTATTTTTATCGGCGGTCATCGTCTACAGGGCTCCATTTCTCTTTCTGTCATAGATCCCATCCCCACACACTTACAATACATTCGTTATTTTTTATTTAACAACAAAAATATTCACTAGAAATAATTTATATGGCAGAACAACGTTTGTCGGGTCAACTAGTCTTCTTATATAAATAATTAATTTTAAATCTTAAATCTCTCCTAAAGTGCACGAAACTACTTCTGACCCTGTCTGAATGTGCCTCAATTTTCCAATGATTTCAGGTATAGTTGTTGAAAAAATCCATTTATTTTGTGCAAAAACCGAGATTTGGACGATTTTCAGTGTTTTAAACTCATCAGTTTACAATGCGGAGTTTTTTCTAAAGGTATTTCAAAAGAATATTCTTCAATAACTGGCTTCATAAATCCTGCAGCGGATTGAAAAACAGACCCCATATTAATTCAACAACAATCGAAACGCCATACAATTCCAGGACTCGAGATGACAGCTCTGGTGCCATTGCAAAAGCAATCTCTTGTTTAGTCTCTGACAATTGCTTTTGATTTTGGCTGATTTTCTGACGGATAGTTGGCAGGCGACGCTTCTCCGAATACGAGAATGATTATTAGCTGGTTATAGCTTTAACTTATTAATGCATTAAAACAATATATGGTGTACTTGCGGCACGTTCCAGAGTGAATGATACTCTCAGCATCGCTCCGGTGTAAGACCACCATTCAGAATTGAAACGTTGCTTGAAATGGCTTTAGCCGTGTTTGGTGACTAGATCTGAAGAGCCAAGTACTTCCCCACCTTCCTCTTCCTCATCTTCTTCCTCTCTCCACTCCCTTCAGCCTCACAATATATCACAACTGGGATGCCATAGTCTCACTGGCTCCAGACGGTAGCAGATAGGACTCTTGTGACATGCTTATTAAAATAAAACTTGATTGGTTACCAAATGTTAATCTTTTCATAAATTTTTCTCATCGTGGTGATGATAATATCGCCCTTTATTTCTAAATTAAATTAGATTCCAACGTAGATTTCCGCTGACATGTGAAAGCATTGTTCAGTTTAAGTTTGTTGTTACTCTTCGAATATGAATCTTTCCCTGAGATATTCATTTAATTAATAGTCAGTAGCGCAATCCTCACAATTAAAATATAAAAATGTTCAATTTCAAAACTGCAATAAACTTTATATTATTTAACATAATATGTCATTTATTCAATTGTAGGATTGATTAATAAATTCATGTTTATTTTTAATACTTCTTACATAATTACTGAGCTAACTAATACATATGGGTGAGGAATGGCAGTATCCTGGCGAAGAGGAATGATCTCTCTCGAGTCGTCACCATTCGTTGCGAGGGAGACCTTAAAAAAATCAGCACTCATGGTCAACAAAATATGTGACTGCTAGAACAAACTTGTTACTGCTGCCATCGATGCCAGCTTTCTATCACTATCCTGCACTCTTGGTCATTAATTTTTTTCTTGCAAAATTACTCAATATATTTGTTTATAGCGCAATACCTCCATAATCATATAGCACTATCATATTTCCTGCATATTCATTCATATTTTACACTAAGTAATCAATGTTTTATATATAATTTTGTTGCATCATACGTCCTAATTAATTTATCACTCCCGCAAATGTGGAATAAGTCGAATAACACTCTTACTCTAAAAAAATGACCTCATCATCTATATCTGTTTATTACCAGAACTGTGGTGGTATTAAGACCAAAACTCAGGAGCTTCTTATTAATATTTCATCGAATAACTATGATGTTATAGTTCTAGTTGAAACGTGGCTTGTAGCAAGTGTAAACACGGCCGAATTCATAGATTCGCGTTACACGGTATTCCGACGAGATAGGAACCGTATAATTACCGGTAAGATGGACGGAGGTGGTGTGTTAGTGGCAGTGCGCAAGGAACTCGCAGCTTCCCGTCTCGACGATTGGGAAAAAAATCAAATTGAGCAAATCTTTATATCAATTCCGTTAAGGTCTCTAAATCTCACCATATGTGCTGTATATATACCTCCTGTCTCGCCAATAATGCTTTATGATATTTTCTCCAAAAACCTGGAATCCGTCTTTTCATCAGAACCAAATAATACGTTTTGTGTTCTTGGAGATCTGAATCTACCTACTCTTACATGGACATTTTCCGAAGGCTGCAATCATGGTATTGCCTCCTCAAACACGGCTGCATCGCAAACTTTTCTTCAAACAATGGCATTGATGAGCTTATTTCAATATAATTGTATACCTAACCACAACGATAAATTCTTAGACCTTATATTTTACAGTCGCGAAACAAAAGTTACACATAGCGACGACCCTCTCCTTTCAGAGGACAGACACCATCCAGCCCTGGAATTTGAAATATCATCCGCGATTCAACCAAAAATTAAAAACAACAAAGAGCGTAGGCACAATTTCAGGAATGCTGATTATACTCAAATTAATAATGACATTAATTGTATTGATTGGAAGTCTGAAATCGCGAATTTATCAGCAGAAGAAGCAGTAGACCGATTCTATGTAATAATAAACAATATAATTGATGAGTTTATTCCAGTATTGGCCAGACGAAATGACAAATTCCCCATATGGTTTACTCCCGAACTTATTAGCTTATCTCGGAAAAAAGATAAAGTTTGGCTCAAATGGAAGACATATAAAGGTCTTTCTGACTATCGTAAATTTTCCTTCTTACGTGCTACATACAAAAAATTGGCTAGTGAATCTCGAAAGTTATTTTTTGAAAACATCGAAAGTTCATTGCAAAATAATATTAAATGCTTTTGGTCATACATATCCTCATTAAAATCATCTGATGGATATCCTGCTACTATGTCCTTCGAAGGGCGCAAATCTAATGATGCCCAAGAAATCTGTAATATGTTCTCTGAGTTCTTCAAGTCAACATTTGAACCCTCCTCTATCAATGACTCAATTAACATTGACCAACTTGAGGCCGTTCGGGACTCTGGACTTACGCACATTCACACCATTGAACTAACGGAACAAGAAGTGCAATCAAGTTTAAAGGCGTTAGATATAAACAAAGGTGCGGGTCACGATGGAATACCGGCATTTTTCCTCAGATCTGCTGCGTCGTCATTGTATGTTCCACTTACCATAATATTTAATAAATGCCTGAGTGACGGGGTTTTCCCTGATAGGTGGAAGTTGGCTTATATTATACCAGTCCATAAGGGTGACTCACGTCAAAAAGTCGAAAACTATAGGCCAATATCTATTCTCTCGGCGATCCCTAAACTCTTGGAAAGACTTGTCCATAATAATATATATCCCCAGCTTGCCGCCAAAATTACAGAACAACAACACGGGTTTGTAAAAGGCAAATCTACCATGAGTAATTTACTAATTTACTCAAATTTCTTATTCACTAGCATGGATCGAGGCCACCAGGTAGATGCAATATACTGCGATTTCAAAAAAGCTTTCGACAAGGTTGACCACCTTATTCTTATTAAAAAAATAATGTTCAACGGAATTAGGGGAAACTTATTACGTTGGTTTGTCTCATATTTGACAAAAAGACAGCAAGCTGTATCATTACGAGGACATACTTCTACGTGGGAACCAGTTACCTCTGGCGTACCACAGGGGTCAATCCTGGGTCCACTGTTATTTATACTTTTTATTAACACTGTTACTAAATGTTTCATGCATTGTTTATTTCTTTTGTACGCCGATGATATAAAAATATTTGCCATTGTTAGGAATTTAAACGATTGTCTGCTCATCCAAAGCGACTTAGTAAGGTTCGAAGCATTTTGCAATGATAACAAAATTTACCTAAGTTACAACAAATGTAAACAAATAAGCTTCACTAAAAATCACAACGCTATTATACACAATTATTGTATTGGTAACTATTTACTCGAGCGCGTTTACTGTATAAAAGATCTAGGCGTACTTTTTGATTCTAAACTCCATTTCGATGCGCACATTGAGAACATTGTGAATAAAGCTTACCGCATGCTAGGATTTGTCATCAGAAACAGCCGCGAATTTCGAAAACCTGAAACTTATCTTCTACTTTACTACACGCTGGTCCGTTCTCAACTTGAATACTGCACCTCCATATGGACACCACTTTACGGTGTCTATAAAGTCAACATTGAAAGTATTCAAAAGAAATTTCTGCAATACCTCAATTTCAGAATGAGCGCACCTAAACGGGGGTACATAAATATGCTCTCGAATTATAACGTCACCACTCTAACTAACCGGCGAACATACCTTGACCTCATGACGCTTTATAAAATCTGCAATAACTTTATCGACTGTCCTGACCTACTGAAACTAATAAACTTCAAAATACCACCCAGAGTAACAAGGCTTAACGACTTATTCCACATTAGCCGGACGCGTAAAAATGCTGGTGTCAGGGATCCAATCAGAAGAATGTGCGAATCGTTTAATCAAAATCAAAACATCAAGGATTCCGACTTATTTTTTGATACACGCAGTACTTTTAGTAGAAAATTGAAGGCCGTTTTCCTACAAAGTACAATACCTTAGACATTGCTTGGTTTATAATTTTAACTACCTTTCTTTTTTTAAATTTCTGTGACATTATTTTTTATCTATATATATATTTGGTCTTACCATCAAAATTTTTCCAAAAACAATTTGTAAACTTTTATAAGGATATTGCGCATTCTTTTTTCATCTCTCTGTAAAATAATATTTACTTATGTATATACATACGTCTTTTCCGTATTTAACGGTAAAAATATTTGTATATGTTTTCATCTGCTGTCAATGTTAATTCGTGAGAAATAGTTTGGATGCAGGCGAATTCTCTATTAATTGTTTTGTGTATTCTTGTCAATTGACGTCTGTATCTGTATTTTCTCCTTAATAAAAAAAAAAAAAAAAAAAAAAAAAAAAAAAAAAAAAAAAAAAAAAAAAAAAAAAAAAAACCAAGAATTAACCATTACAATCCCTTCGGCACAACATGGGTACGTACACTCCCTTATTTCCTTAAATATATCATTCGTACAGCATCCCTAAAGATGGAACACATTATTTTATTTTCTTATATAAAAAAAACTAAGAAAATATTCGAAATTACCCATTTCCGATTTTCAATTTGTCAAGAAAATGAATAATGGTGATAACGGTATATTTTGTTTTCAAAACTTTAAAGAGAGCCGTTTGACATTGGAGTTTTTTGTTGATATATTGACAGATGTGTGAACACAAATTCTCTATTTATTTCCGACAGAAAACACGACACTTTCAGTTCATTGCTTTATTTTATTTTTATCATATTTAGGAATCAAACAGTTATTTATTAAAAAATTAAAATGCAAAATGAATACATAATAAACTAATGATGTTGATGTTGAACAAATACACATTGAAAACATAAAAAAACAGTATTAAAACAGTTTTTAACTTTTTCCGCGTATTTTTTTTACCGCTTTCAGCCTACTAAGGCTGAAGTCTGAAGACTGAGACCATTCTGAAGATGGCCTTAATGGCTGAAACCGGTAACGGTCAAAAATAAAAGTAGTGGAAAAAAATTAAAAAAAAATTTTTTAAAGAAAGAAACATTCCCGGGTTACGAATAACCTGACAATATTTGAAAATCTTCTACTACCACCATCGTAAGCGGAAAATATTGCTTGCATCGTGATGGAGGACCTTGCCAACCGAAGAATCGAACATGCAACCCCTGGGTGGGATCTAAACGCGATGCCAACTCAGCCACTGACAGGGCAATTAATACAATGGTTTCCACCACGAATTGTTGGCGACAGGATAACTCATTAATGTGCAACTTCATCACTCCTTTGAAAAGTGTCACGGGAAATTAAAAAAAACTCATTTTTAATGCGTTTTTTAGGGGATGTTAAAATGCCGCTCTGTTGAGTTGTGGAACCTTATGTATGAATTAAAACAATAAATTTAAAACTTTTACCCATTTTATGTTTCTTTTTTTACCGTTACCGGCTTCTGTCTGTCTGTCACGGCCATCTTTAGACTGGTACTTTTGGTATTAATATTACTAGTTTAAATTCTCATAATTGAAACGCTGTCCACTTGACATTGCTACGTTTTACTACATCGAGACGTCTAGACAAAAACGCAATAAAAAGCAAGATTTTTTGACAGTCTTCTTAAAACAAATCAATATAATTATATTGTCTTAGTCGTTCGCCTGTAGACACTTTTTCAATATATTTGTAAGCATTTAAAGCACTCCTGAAAATACCTACATTATGCCGAGGCGACTGTCATTGAAAGGCAACAATGGACCAATGGTAACAATACTTTCAATTGGATAAGATTGCTGTCGAGGATGCGGCAGAAAGATGAAAGTTAGGGTTTCCAAGATGGCGTCACTGGTTTTTCATGACCTTACGTAAGGTTCGTAGAAAATGTATTTAACAAGATTAGCTCATCGAGGGGTAAAGTGGTGATTGACTAGAAAGCTGTGTCGAAGCTTGAAGCCCATTCCCACCCTGCAGATTTGAATTTGTTGCAATACGATTAATGGCGTAAGGAATTAACAAATGATTTATTTAATAATAGGTTAGTAATTATACTAATAATTATTTACTAGCAGTTAAAAACCCCTCCACAGGTTAGGTAATGGGATGGGTACCGGATTTTTTTAGACCATTTTTTTTTAATTGCCCACGCCCTCAGTATACCATTTCAACACCACCTAGATTTCTCTGAGTCTTCTACCGCTCGCCAAAAGTCTCAAACGCCCTCAAGAGGGCGTTATCTCCAACGTTCAGAACCTATGGTTTAGATTAAGTTAGGTTAGAAATCCAGGCGTCAAAATTCCGTTTATGACAATAATTCCTTTCTCTAAAAACGCGTAATTTTTCAAAACCAACTGACGGTATTGTCGCTGAAAGAATCCTAAATCCTATATTCTCTCTATCTGCCAAAAACACATCCATTCAGGAGGAGAAGGAAAATGAAAAAGCTTCCATTTTGAAGATCAGTTTAGTGAGGTTCAATATTCAGTCATAATAATCATAGCAAGTTGTTTAACATTCAATCATAGCAAGCGAGTGCAATATTAGAAACATACCCATATCATGAAATGTAACACATCCACTATAACTTCCCTACCCTTGACCAAACAACAGCACTAGATAGAAGATAGGTCATCCTTTGTGTCCTTTGAATTAAAAGTTTCCCAATAATTCCCGATATCTTTCAGACGAGTGATTTATGGTCCAGGACCATTGACACAAAATGCTCTAGATGCTACAGACTAACCTAAACTAAGGCATTGGATAATAAAGATGCCGCGAAGGGCATCAGCCTTTATGGTTGTTAGGGAGTATTTCAGTATTTTTTTCCTAATGCATACCTACATCTAGTCCCCTTACCTACATACGTGAAATCTCAAGATCTTCAACCTGACAGCAGTGTTCTTGCTCAGTATCTCGACTGCGAATGATAAAATTACCCTTTATGGTTTTTAGGGAGTATTTCTGTCCTTTTCCCAATTCATACCTACAACTAGTCCCCCTATTTACATACGTGAAATCAAAAGGTTAGTGCAGTGACAAATATTTTATTTGAGAGCAGTGTTCTTGCCCAGTATCTCGAGTTTGTAAAAATCTTCAAAATTACAATCGGTCCAAAGTGGAAATGAGACATAATTTTCCTGCCAACAGTGAGTTTTTAGGCTTCTTTTTCTACCTTCAGATTGTCTCCTACACTGGTATTTGTCAATCTACTAGCTATACAGATTTCGTCTTAATTTGTCGCGTTGTTAAATCTTGTTCTTCTCACCAGGTGTATCTAAATGCCTAAAATCGAGTGCAGTTCACACGCGGTAGAAGCGAAACTTCACGAAAACAATCTCAACCAATAGGAGCCATGAAAAGTGATGTCATAATCAAAGCGGCCAATGAACGCAGTTGACGCTTCGTAGGTAGATACTGATTTACATCCGAATTTCATATCACAATTTTTTCACTTCAAAAAACTTATAATGCAAGCTCGTATGAAAAGGAGCTTGAGCCAATTTATATAAAACATATATTTCCCTGAATACCAATCTTGACATTTCATAGACACTGCCTCAGAGTTTTTTTATAAAGTAACTATTATTTGGACGTTGCGCGAGTATATTATTTAGTATTGTGAGGGTTTTGCTGACTCTTCTTATCGGCCAATTTGTTCGTGAGAAGTGTCTGTGCCACCTTTCTCTAACTCTAAAGGAATTGTATTTCTGTCTACAAAACAATTAGCTGCCTGTTTGTCCCACTGGTCTGTCCATCAATAAATTGAAACGTTAGTTTTAAAAACACCTCTTGTTCACCATTTTTGTAAATTGAAAACTTCATTAGCACCGTTGTGATTTGAAACTCGATAAAACGAAAAATAGTGACACTAAAAATAGACAAAAATATTCATCCATAGGATTTAGCCTGCGAGATAATGAGATAGTGTAATCGGTCTCCTCTTTGTGCGGTGCTTCGTAACCTCCCCACTATTGTCAACTTCAGTTTTCTGAAGGTTTCACTTCTACCGCTTGTGAAATTGCACACTCTGATTTTTTTCCATTGACCATCATTGAGAATCTTTGTATTGCTTGGATTGACTTAAGTCGTGTTTGGTGATCAGATCTCAATAGGCAGATGCTTTCCAACCGTCCTCTTGCCCATCCCCTTCGAATTCCCACTCTTTCAGCCTAACAACGTATTCACTTAAATAAAAATAATCGAAGCTGTTGAAACCATATTCATTTAATTACCAGTGGGTAAGTATCTACTTCATCATCATCATCATCTGTGGCTCTACAACCCAGGTCGGGTCTTGGCCTCCAGCAGAGCCTGCCTCCATGACTGTCGGTGTTGTGCTGCGTTGCGCCCGTTTCGGATGCCGATGGTGCTTGCATCCTTCACCACTCCATCCAGCCATCGAAGCTTTGGTCTTCCAACTCTTCTCCGACCCCCAGGTGCACCATCCATAATTCGCTTTGGAATATCTCCTTCGCTCATTCTCTGGATATGTCCAGCCCACCTGAGTCTTCCAGTTTTGATTTCCTTGGAGATATTAGGGTCCTCGTAAAGATCGTATAGCTCCTGGTTGTATCTGATACGCCATTCTCCATTATCACAGACTGGGCCGTAAATCCTTCGCAGCACCTTCCTTTCAAAACTTTCTAGGGCTCCTACATCACCCTTACTGATTGTCCAGCATTCCGAACCATACATAAGAACAGGTCGTATAAGGGTCTTGTAAAGCAGGACTTTAGTTCTTCTGGTAAGGTGGCGAGATTTCATATGCTTCTGTAGCCCAAAGTAGTATCGATTTGCAGCTACTATTCTTCTTTTGATTTCGCTGGATACATTGTTGTCATTTGTCACCATAGTACCGAGATATACAAACTCGTTGACAGTTTCAAATGTATCTACTTACGTGGGAAAATTATTCTTCAAATGTTGTAATTTTGAAATATGTGAATAAAATTAAATAACTAAGGATGATGCCATTTTTTTGCCAAAATGCGTATATTACATACTTGAATATGTATAGAAATTATTTACTCTGTAGATTTAAAAAAAAAATTAAATAAAGTTAATACCATTATTTTTTCCTCGGAAATAGCTAAAGTTGGTGTCATTTTTTTATTTGAAAATTGTATAGGAACAATTTATTCTGTAAATTTGTAATGAAATCAAATTATAACAAGTGGTTGTACCTTTTTCCCTCAATTATGATAATTTTTAGAGCACCATTTCTGAAAAAAATCACCCTAAGGTCACTGTATAATCAACCCGGAGCGCAGATTGAGAAGGGAAATATTATTAAAAAGTTTAAGTTTAAGCTGTTTTTAGGAGAGAAAGGAATGAAAATTGGCCTTGAAGGGACCCATGTTGTAGGAAGGAGGAAACATAAAGTCCGGCAAATTTTTCCACAGCCGAGCTGATGAAACAAGAACGAGGCGAAGAAGTGACCCGTTCTCATGTGACAAATGTCAACCGTGTACATATGTTCGACACGCGTTCGGCGGGTTTTCGACTATGCACCGGTGCCGAAGGGATCAATGACGCTAGTTCCTCGGATCATCTTCCATTAAAATACCGTTAGAACAAGGATAGCATTCCTACCCGACGCCTGTGCTCTAAAGATTACAATCCCTTTATTAAATTAGGAGAATGTATTAGACGGACCGCCCGTTTTTGCACAGAGTCAAGGGTTTTTTCATATATTTTTGGGCTCCAGACCATAGGTGGCTGCCAAATTCAACCATGGGGCGCAATTGTGATTTGTACGGGGTGAGCAGTTGTGTACTATTATGCATATCTGTGTGGAGCTATTGTAAGTAAATTCTACATTTTTTTTGCTTTATAGTTAACTAGCAGACCCGGCCACACGTTGCTGTGGCTAACGAAACATAACGCCATTACCCAATCTTTATAAAATCTACACCACCCGCTTGCCAGCTGCCCGCTGCCCGCTGCCTGAATTGAATATTTGAATTTATCGGCTTTTCTCTACTATAATAAGCATGTATTATACATATAAACTAATTAACTCGCCACTAATTATACAATGCTTGCAATGCAACACTGGATATTTGAAAAGGGAAAATCAAATACCTGCTTACTCTAGGACATCTATTTTCCCATTTCTTCGAACGAATTTCAAAAGTGACTATAGTACGGCCCGCCAGCCGTTTTAAATCGCACAAAAATGTGTTTTCTTTGAATTTCTCGGCTTTTCTCTAATAAAATTTACATGTATTATACAGATAAACATTCCTCTTTAATCACTCTATCTATTGGTGAAAACCGTATGAAAATCCGTTGCTTAGTTTAAAAGATTAACGCGCACATACATTTTGAGCGACTTCATTTTATACTATGTAATGATATAACTACCTTCATTAAGGGTGGTAAGACAATAATAAAATGTAGGGTGGTAATGATAAAAACAGAAATAATAAAACACGAAGAAATGTGTGAATTGTCCATTTTAATGAGTAAAAACAACACGTGCGTATAACTTGGTACAATTTCACGCAATTTACTTTCTAATATACTTTATAATAATGTGCTACCTACAACACCAAGAAAGGAAAAAATAAGGATTTTCCCCATTCAGAACATGTGTCTGATAGGGTGGGCTATCAAAAGTTTTTCCTATATATATTGTTCTCTAGGGGTCCTAATATTTTGCTTATATTTAGATGTTTGTCTTGAACATGGAATAATTGGAGCGTTTTTGCAGTGTATGAAATAATGGCTCACAAAAACCAAATATTCACCTTTCAGCCATTTGTTTTCTCTAGTATTAATTACAAATCAAATATTTTTGTGCGGAAACCAATTTTTTTTGAAAATTTCAGATACATAATTACAAGAAAATCATCAGTAAGTTTTTGCTTTGAGCTGACTCAATTCTTCATAGAACAACGGAAAATGAAAAATTTTCCAAATGAACTTAATATATTTAAAAAAGGGCAAATGCTCGCAACTTTTGAGCTTCCGTTGTCGAGGGGGTAAGGCTCCTGACTCGCAATCTGATGGTCACGGGATCGAATCCCGGCGTGCGCAAATAAATTTTATTTGACTTATTTGTGTTATTTCAAAATTAATTTATTTAAAATAATATAGTAGGTAAATTTTCGGCACGTTCCAGAGAGGAAGATACTCTCAGAATCACCCTATAAGACCACCATTCAGAATTGAAACGTTGCTTGAAATGGTTTTAGCTGTGTTTGGTGACCAGCTTTGAATAGCCAGGTACTTCCCACCTTCCTCTTCCCCATCTCCTTTCCCTCCCCATTGTCTTCAGCCTCACAACATACTTCAATCAGGGATGCCACAGTCTCACTGGCTCCAGACGGGAGCAGTTGGGACTCTTGTGAGGTGTTTACACAAAAACGCCTAAATAATTGACGGCCCACCCTATTGGCTAAAAATTTTGTACAATAAAAATATTTTTCTCAATTCGTCTTGTCCCCCACTCTATTTTCGTTTACCGAAATGGAAAATTGAATCAGAATGACGAGATATGTTGTCACCGACGTGAAGATCTGAAAAGAAAAAAAGGTGTTACATTAAAAAATACGATAGGCTGTCGGTTTAGGTAAGGCGACTGGAAGTTGGTGCGATATCTTAACGGACTAAAGAGTGAAAACGTGTTTTGAAAGCGAAATGGTCTATTTTTAAATATCCAGGGATCTGAAGAGAAATAATTGCCAGGAAGACGAATATTCTTAAATATTTTGGTGGATCGTTCGGTTTTTTACTTTTTACCACTAGAGTCTTTTTGGGAGATATTTCTCCTCACGTGCTTAATCATTCTATATTGCTTTTAGATTTATGATTTGAACAGTGTTAGAAAGAGAGACCACCACGCTTTTTATTTGCATTTAAAAGTTTACAATAGACCTTTCTGAAAAAAAATAAAATACGGTTAAACCACATTTAGCAGTTTGCAAAATTTTAACAAAGGCTTGCAAATTTTGTAATAAACATCTTCTTCGACGGCCGGCGTAGTCCAGTGGTAAGGCCCTTGACTAGCACTCCGAAGGTCGCGGGATCTAATACCGGTGTGGCAAATAAATTTTATTTGAATAATTTGTGTTATTTCACATTTTATCAATTTAAAATAATATATAGTATATTTTCAGCACGTTCCAGAGTGGAAGATACTCTCAGTATCGGCCTGGTATATGACCACCATTCAGAATTGAAACGTTGCTTGAAATGGCGTTAGCGGTGCTTGGTGACCAGATCTGAATAGCCAGGTACTTCCTCACCTCCCTCTTCCCCATCTCCTTCCCTTCCCCATTACCTTCAGCCTCACAACATACCCCAATTTGGGATGCCATAGTCCCACTGGCTCCAGACGGGAGCAGTTGGGACTCTTGAGTGGTATTCATGTAAAAAAAATATATGTGTCGTAAAAAAATATTGTGGTGATTAAGTTTTTATGATACCTTTGGCTAATTAAAAATATGTTTCATGTAAAGTGGTAATTTCAGTTTACATAATAAAACTATCGGTAAGCGACTTTAAATTCTTTTAAATATATTTGATTGCATAATATGTCGATTTGTAATACAGGATTGGAATTGTGAAGGAGTCTTTCAAGTGCTTTAAAAAACTGTATTTTTTAAAAATAGTTCAAAATCGGTCTTGACCGATCAGTGGCTGCGTTGGCATCGCGTTTTGGTCCTATCCAGGCGTCGTGTATTCATTTCCTCGGCTGGCTAAATCCTCCATCACGACGCAAGCACAATTTTTCGCTTTCTGTGGTGGTAGTAGGAAATATTCAAATATCCGGGTTATTCGTAACCCGAGAATGATTGTCTTTCTAATTATTACAAGCAATAATTGTCAGCCTGAAACACTCATTTACATTGAAAAATCTTCCGAGAAAAGATACTTGCCGCCAACGGGACTTGAACCCGTGTCCTTCCGATTGCCGGTCGAATGCTCTGACCACTGAGCTATGGGGGCTTATCAAATACCCGCCAAATAATTCAATATATACTAGTATTTCATTCAACAATTACTGCTTGTTATATTTTTTCCCACCTGAAAACAACCAACTTTATTTTTGCGAGAAAGACATTGTTAGTGTTAAATCCCTCGCTAGGTGGCGTCGAGACAAATTATGTCTGCATTTATTGGGGAAATACTTAAACTTGTTAAATATTAATTATTATTTTTTAAATTTATAAACTAACGTTTAGACAAGATTTTTATGCATAGCACAAAGGGTAACAATTATTACAAGCAATAATTGTCAGCCTGAAACACTCATTTACATTGAAAAATCTTCCGAGAAAAGATACTTGCCGCCAACAGGACTTGAACCCGTGTCCTTCCGATTGTCTTTCTTTTAAAAAAATGTGTACCTTATAATTCCGACGGTCCTTGCCAAAAGTCTCTGGGAAATATAATTACAGCTCATGTTTTTTTTACATTAGCTCCACATAGGAGACCCTGAATAAAATAATTTCCATGAGGGCCTGTGGCATCTTTAAGAATGCTGTGTGGGGGTCTTTTTAAACGACTTCAAAAAGGAGGAGGTTCTCAATTCGACGGAATTTTTTTTTAATGTTTGTTACCTCAGAACTTTCGAATGGGTGAACCAATGTTGATGATTTTTTTTATTTGAAAGCTGGTGCTTTCCTTGTGGTCCCATTTCAATTTGGTCTAGTTCTGATAATGGCATTCATGAGAAAACTATAAGTCTTAAATTTGCATTAAGTATATGCGCGACAAATGGACGAATAACTCAATATCACGCCAACCGATTTCGATGATTTTTTTTATTAGAAAGGATGTACTTCAAGGGTAGTTTGATGAGAGTTTGGTTAGGTTCTGATTATGGGATCCATGACAAAGTAACGGAACTCTTCATTTCTTAGGAACAAATTAACGATTCTCGGCCGAATATTATATAGGCTATCCGTATCTTTGAGTCACCTACCATAACGTCGTTACGGTCAAGTAATATCTGTCTCATATGAGTAGCACGTTTAGTATGTCTACCCATATTCAGACAAATTAGTAAAAGATAAACAAAAATTTTAACAAAACAAAAAAACGGCTTAAAAAAATGCACTAAATAGTAAAAAAATAATTACGTATTCTTTTAGAACTAAATAATCAACTAACTTTTTCTACTCATCAATATGTAGGTACGATTGTTATTTTTGGAGTCGGTGTCAGCCAAGGTACCCGGCCCGGCGTGTTCACTTGACAGCTCCCCTCCCGCCGCGGCCCCGCTCTTGCCTCGACAAGTCGCGCGTGCGACACAAACACATCTCATCTATAAATATGTATATAGTTACAAACCTACCTTGGCTAACACCGACTCCAAAAATAACAATGGTTCTTACATATTGATGAGTAGAAAAAGTTAGTTGATTATTAAGTTGTAGAAGAACACGAAATTATTTTTTTACTTTTTAGTGCATTTTTTAAAGTCTTTTTTGTTTGTTTTGTTAATTTTTTTGTTTATGAAATAAAGGAAGGAAGTTCTGGGAAACAAAAAGGGATGAAGGGTGGGTAGGAATCTGAGTTCAACTTGTCAAAAAGCGACGGACGTTTGAACCCATTGGAGAGTGTCCTACTGGAAAGGACAGATGATCTCCCTCAACCAGTCTCTCCCGATCCACTACGCCACCCAGTATGTAGGCAGACGCATCCGCCGCGAAGACCTAGACCGACCTCACTCCTCCTGAACCCTTACACTGTATTGAGCAAAAATGGTATAACAAGTGCCTACTTCGTCCGAATTTTAATACTCGAAAATTTTTTTGCGGAGTAAACTTATCGCAATATCAGTAGAATTTTCTTTCGAAGTCGAAAACATGATTGAAATATGCCGTATGGAAGTAATGAATCTGTGTGAGTCCTGGGTCGGTTCAATGTTTTCACGACACCTATAATTTTAAAGTGATTGATATTTTATAGAAATAAAACATCATTGATTAATTGAAAAGCATAATAAAATCAAAATGGGCCAAAAAAATTAAGCATATTGTTTTTTTAACGGCCAAAAAACTATTAAAGAAAAATTATTAAACAGAAATAAGTTTTGTTACTAACAGCGAGAGTTCTCTTATCTTGCTGCCAACATGTTTATTCGCTGAGTACTGATACCAGGCCCCCTAGCATGGTTGATCGATATAGGTTTTATGGAAAATGTCGGTAACTTGCGATCGCTCCCGAGCACGACTGCAGGCCGCTAACGAATAAACAACAGTTTACGTCAAATATATTAGGAACTCCTAGTCATTGTGAACTATTGTTTGTTCGTTAGCGGTCTACAGTCGTGCTCGGGAGCCATCGCAAGTTACCGACATTTTCGATAAAACCTATATCGATCGACCATGCTAGAACCCCAGGATGTCGAAAGCTAATCATTTTCATTCCGCAAGTATTCAGAATCGGTAATTATAAAAGGAAGGAATGGATTTCATGACTGAGGAAATATTTCAATATCTGCTCCTGCGCTTATATTTTAAAAAGTCTTTAAAACGCTCGTCATTCAGTATTTTGTAGCAATCGCCATTCACCCTGTATGGGTTTATCGGTTTATGTAAAAGAAATACAAAGTGTCACGCTGTCCTTTTATTGGTTTGTACATTCAAAAGTTATATCAGAATAATGGAAATGTAAAACATTATTTAATTTTGTTGCAAAACCCGAAACATGTATTTTTAATAATGTAACTAAATATGTTGTTTGTTAATCTCTAACTTTGAGTTAGTTGTAAATGTGTGTGTCATTGACTAGTTTTAAGTCAGTTGTGAGTTTTAATTGTAAGTCACTAGTTATAATCTTCGTTATAGCCAGTTATTTTATTATATATTTATTTGTACAGCGCCCTTTTGAAAACTGAATGTACCCGTATTATGTATGGAATGCGGGAGGGAGGAGGAGAACTCGGGTAGTGGGTTCACGGGAGGGAGGGAGGGGAACTCGGGAGGGGTAAGGGGAACCTAAGAGGAGGGAGGGGAACTCAGGAGAGGGGTTCGCAAGACGGGGGAAGGGGGGGGAGTGGAGTGGGGAGAGAGAAGATGTAGGAGGTGGAGTGGGAACGCGAGAGGGGAAGGGGATGTGGGAAAGGAATAGGAAGTGGAAGGGAACGGGAGGAATGGGATAGGACACGCAGGGAGAAACAATTTCTTTATTAAATGGCGTATCAACGCATGCCTGGAACCAGCTAGTCGATAATATACGATACGGTTGTACTACCCTAGCCAGGAGCACTCCTATCCCGGTGGTACCGATACACCAGGGGAAATGTTAGGACTTTGAACACATCCTCTCAGAATGGGAGAAGGTTGATTTTCAATCGACCGGTATACACTGCAACCTAATGAGCCAATATTGGAATTTAGGTTGGCCAGGTAGAAAGGATTTTATCGAGTGATGATTGTTTCTTTATGTCTTGCTTTTTCTTGCGGCTTTTTGGTCTTGTCTCTTCATGGTTTCTTGGCTCGTTTTGGCTCTTTTTGCATTTTCTCATCTTTCTTGGCTCTTCTTGCAACTTATCTGTCCCAGCACTTTTTGCATCTTTTCAATTATGGTTCTTGCTGGTTCTTCTTGTATCTTCTTGGTTCTTCTTGGCTCTTCTGGCTATTCTTGATTCTTCTTGATTCTTGCTAGTTCTTCTTCTCTCTTCTTGGTTCTTCTTGGTTCGTCTTGGCTCTTCTTGGCTATTCTTGATTCTTCTTGATTCTTGCTGGTTCTTCTTGTCTCTTCTTGGTTCTTCTTGGTTTTTCTTGGCTCTTCTTGGATATTCTTAATTCTTCTTGATTCTTGCTGGTTCTTCTTGTCTATTCTTGGTTCTTCTTGGCTCTTCTTGGCTCTTTTCGGCTTTTTTTGGCTCTTTTTATCTCTTATTGGTTACTCTTCATTCTCCTTGCTTCTTATCGGATCTTCTCGGCTATTCTTGGTTCGTCTTGGCTCACCTTGGCTTTAATTAATTTTTTAAAACTTATTATTTTTTACTATAACTTATTTTTCGAGAAAGCCAAATTTATTTCTCAAAAATTAGCAGATGTGCAGAGCGTTCGTATGACCAATTTCAGATTTGATTAACAAAGCACTAGTTATTTGAGAAAAGGAGCCAGGAGCAATCTACAAGTTGATACATTCTGTTCGAATCACACGTCACTTCAATCTCTAATGGCGCTATATAAATCAGACAAATGTTATTTCACTGATGTAATGTCGTATTTATAATAATATCAAAATGATTCGTATTTTAAAGTTTTTATTTGAGTTTTTGGTTTTTTTAAGTTTTTACTGCAAAACATCATGATTATATTTATTTTAATTTTATTTGGTATTTGAAATTAGAATTTACAGTCAATTCCTAATGAACATTTTAAAATAAATACACGGTGGCACAAGATAAAACCGCAAATTACAAAAAATCGGGTTATAACATAAAAGGTTTGTGTTTGTATTTTTTTGTACAACCATTTCCCGTCAAAGCCTTCAATATACGCCCCCGCCAGCCTAACGCCATGAAATGAAAAGCTTTCGATACGATACCTGATAAATGAGGGAGAAATCAATGGGAAACATTCCGCAGGCTGTGATGTTAACGTTTTTGTGCAGCAGCTGGACCGAAAAATGAAGAATCTGCAATTAAAACATTTGAATGAAAAATACGTTCACAAAATTTTTGATTGGAAACCAAAAAGAAAGAATGGTGTCATTATAATTTTGAAGTTTAGCAATGACGTTCTAATAATTTCATTTCAATATTTTTGTAGGAACAGTTTTCCGGCCAAGATAGCACGCCACTCCTGTGTGGAGCTCATGTAAAAAAAAAAAAAACTCCACATTAAGTAGGTAAAAAAAGGAAAAATAATAATTATCTTGTCTCTGCTTTATTCACATTCATATATCGTCGCAGATACGGACACACACAGATACGTCGCAGACACACTGATACTCTTTTGTTAATCTTGCTTTTGACATACTTTTAAATTTATTCGTAAAATGCTTATGTAATGTTATATGAATAATTGTTACACTGACCGATTCTTTGAGTTCTTCATTTGCCGAGTACATTGATATTGAATGTAGTATCGCCCCAGTTCGCTCAGACTGAAATAATTAATGTTTAATATGTTAGTACTGTATTACACAGAAAACGCACAGAGGCGGCATAATGCTCTAATAAAGGGGGTTTGCTTAAGGCTAACCTTTTAGTTAATTGCGAAGTATTCGTAACTACAATGCTTCCTTTTTTTTCAAACTGATACCCACGGATGTAAGTTATTTATATTCAAGATTACCTTTACCTTACCATTGCTTACCATTCAAATATTAATTATTAATATTTAAGTAATTATAATAATTTACGTAATTACGTAATTAAGAAAGTTCTGAAATTTTAGTAATACATTTTTTTATGGACATATATATGGTTATCCACCACTTAGTAACAGGTGGTTACTCCTTCAAGGCTCTCGCAAGGACTCTAATTTTTTTGAACGAACGGAATTACATTTAATTTTGTGTGTCCAGTGTCCCTGCATACGTTGTAAGTAAGCAGATTGCAAGTGCTTAGCGGGATATCAAGATTCAATAAGTGTTAGTATGACTATAGAGACAAGGCAATGGGACAGGTTGGTTATAGTCCACGAGGAGGCAAGCGCTGGGTGATTGTATCCAGCGTATCCTGCAAGCCTGATAGGGAGGTAGACACAACACATAAATAATAAAGGTATAGCGCTGGAAAAGTAAAACATTTGTCAGAAACAATTAAAATAAACCCGCTGTAAGATTTCCAGGCCTGCTAGGGCCAATTTGAGCATAAGTCAGTCCAACACTCTGGGCCGCGCGCTTTATGTTTGTGTATATGCCTTCTAAGTTACGTTGTTAAGATTCTGACACTATTTTAGGGTATTATGTTGCCTTGAAAAAGATTATTAATCCGAACGTAAATCAACGTGAAATATTTAGATTCATAAATTTATTGAAACAAACGTTCCAACTGGTTTCGGTGCAACTGACTTCGTCAGGGACACTAAACAGATAGTAAACACTAGAATCGACTTCCACGTAGATTTGAATGGAAACCAACGTCGCTTCTTACTTTGATTAAAAACGTTGATATTTATTTAGTTGGTTAAAGTTCAACAGGTAGAGACGATAGTCCCGTTAAGAGAGGACTTTTTTTTTGAGTCTTTCATTATTTTTATTTTTATTTTTTACTCTTGCATTTTAGTCTTTCATAATTTTCTTAAGTGAATACCGCACAAGAGTCCCAACTGCTTACGTGAGGCTATAGGTAGTAGGGTGGGGAAGAAGATGGAAAATAAGAAGCTGGAGAAGTATCTGGCTAATTAGATCTGGTCACTAAACACGGCTAAAGCCACTTCAAGAAATTTTTCAATTCTGAATGGTGGTAAGACCTCCACTCTGGAACAAACCGAAAATTTATTACATATTATTTTAAATAAATAAATTAAATCGAACCTTACCCCTCGCCTACGTAGGCCGTCAAAAATATGTTTTACTCATATCATCCAAGAACACATTCTGCTTTTTTATCGAAAAAAATTGCATAACAATTTTCCCTATTGGGGATGCCATAGTCTCACTGGACTGGAGCTGTTGGGACTCATAAAAATATATGTAAGTTTGTGTACATATATTTCATTTGCCAAATTAGCACACGAACGAGTAAAAAAAGCGACTGTTTTCTTGTCGCAAATGGCGTAGTTACTTCTGTCACCTACGTTTGTTTTTTCCTAGAAGTCTTATGAAAACGCGTGTGCCATTAATTACCTACGTAGTAAATCATCATTGATACTTGATTCACCACATCGTACGATTATGTTTTGTTTGATCTCAAAACATCATTAATTAAACGTGGGTTTTGTTAAAGGGTTTAATTAAGTAAATACGAAGAAAATAACATTTCTTTGGAAATTCTTTTGTAGTCTTCGCTCATCTATGAGCATTATGATGATTATTAACCCTCCCGTTACAAAGTTAGAAACTGAATTCCACGTACAAGATGACACGCCAGCGTTACATTCCTACCTTTTGAACATTATTACATTCCTACCTTTTGGTCAGACAATTAAAATTAAGGTTACCGGCACAAACTTATGATTGTTCATTTACGTATATGTCGATCGTTCAGTTGATTAGTCAGACATCTAACTGCGAAAGGCAATGACATCACATATAATATATAGACGGCTGGTATTATTATTCATAACTGCCAGTTACAATAATAATTATGTTGTCGTTAATCTCTCGAGAGATTTACGAAATTACAAATCTAATAGTATTCACTCCTGCCAGGCGATGCTCCTCACGCTAGCTGTTAACGTAAGTGGCGCCATTTTTTGGCATTGCTTTAATTCGGTTCTATTACAAAAGAATATTTATATCTTCGAGCAATAGTATACATGTATATTTGTATAGGGTGACACTTCTTTAACAAATTGCATCAATAAAATACAATCGTATTTCAACGAAAACGGGCACTTCAATAGAATGAAAACTGTACTAAATGTTCTGATAATTTTTTTTTCTTTCGTATTTAATTCGAAATTCTTTGGTTCTCATTTAAATATTATATATAAGATTCCCTTGTTGCTTTCAGAAAAAAGATTTGCTTTTAACATGGAATGGCTTATAAATCTTTGCTTTTCATTATGTTATTTTTTACTTTTTTTTTTCTAAGCCGTAAAGTTATATTCTTTTTTTATTTTCTCTATTGTTTTTATTTGTTTATTTGTTTATTGATCTGTATAAGGTTTGTATACATTATATAATTCGATGCCTGTCTCACTAGAGTATAGATACCTGTGTTAAAAATGGTATTAACAAATGACACAAAGAATTATAATTATGAATTTTATTTGATCTTCAAATCTTCTCTGTTAAATAAAATATAATTTTTTTCCACAGATTTTTTACATTTATCATTGTTATTTTTAAATTTTATTAATTTGCATTTACTTATCTGTTTGATGACAATGGATAGTTATCTGTGTTTCTTTATTAAATTGTGAAATTATCAACCACAATACAGGCGAGCCCTGGTGAGGTTAATAATTATATACTTAACAATGTATTTTAACTGTGAAGAAACAATAAATATAAACTCCACGCACGAAAACGGTTTTGCGTAAGGCTCGGCGTCAGAGTTGTATTCATAGAAGGTAGAAGGATTCTTAAATTTCAACCGACAGTCGCTAGGCTATCAATACTATTTGATTGATTTTGAAATATCTTACTAGTGACTAGTCACCCAGACAAAGTAAACATTTGTCAATGTTTAATTCCCTACAAGTTTTTCTGCAATTTTTCTGAGTATTCCGAGAAATAAACGCATTCTCTAAATATCGATTTTTCGGAGATGTCTGACTAACTAACTGGACAATCGATGTACAAAAATGCCCGTTAGTCGTGTCCTTGTGGAACGACCCTGGAAAGTTAACAGTTTTTTTTTAGTTTCACGGTGTGTTCCTTTAAACATATGTAAAGGAAATATATTCCATTTAAATTTGAATCCTGTAGTGTCAGTTAGAATGCAATTATCAATTGTCACTTGTTTTGTTTTTCTATTATTTGATTTAAAAATTTGAGATTTCGTTAGAAGGACATTTAAAGGAAAGTGATATAAATAAACATAAATGTCGTTTCTTTGTTAAAAAACTTTGCAACACAAGTGGTTTATTTATAAATTAATAGAAAGGAATTAAACCTCTCAACTTATTATAAAACGACGTTTCGTTTTAAACCAAAAATGGAGAAACTTCAATTCGAATTTACGCTATTACCTGGAGGCGATGGCTGGTCAAATATTATTAGCATTACAAAAATAGTCACAAGGGATGAAAAAGTGTTTCAACCATAACGAGGAGATAATGAAAAGTGGTGCTTTTGGAAAAATAAAAAAAATAGTTTAAAAAAAATAAAGATACCATCAAAATGAAGATGTATTAGGAAAATTGATTGAAAAGTTAATGGAGGATAAGCAACAGAGCTTAAAAAACATTGCTGAGAAGTTTGTTATAGAAAAATTCTATACTAAAAATAAAAATGCAAATCAGTGGATAGAAGTGAATAATGTTTGCGGTTTGATGTGACCATGGATAGAAAAAAATAGAAATACTCAAATTGTTCATGGATAAATCTTGTATAGACTGGTACAGTTCCATGATTATAAAACTTACAATGAACTCAGAGTGGTCAACATGGAAAAACAAATTCTGTGAATCATTTGTAAATAAAGGATGGAACCCTGTCACATACGCACTATCATTTAGATACAAAGATGGTTCTCTGTTGGATTATGCTATGAGAAAAGAAAAACTTCTATTGGATATGAGAAGATCAATTGACACTGGTACTTTGATAGATCTTGTTGCTTCGGGACTACCAGAATTCATACTTAACAAGATCGATAGAGAAGGATTACAAGATACTGTAGATTTGTTTAATGAAGTAAACAAGTATGAACATATGGTCAAAAAAAAAAGATTTATGAATAAGAGCACATTTGGAAATGCAGAACATAATAAAAAGGGGGGTAAAAATCCATGTAAAATTTGTGAAAAATTGAATAAGGGCATTCGTTCCCACCCTGAAGCTACACGCTGGTACAAAACAAAAGAGGATGAAAAATTTAAGAGAAATGCCATTAAACATGTAAAAAATTCAGCGATAGAGACTGAGTTAAATGAAAATGATAAAAAAAACTAATAGTAACACCATTAATAAAAGTCAAACTATTAATAAAAATTAAGAGTAATACAGGAGAGAGTAGTATAGTTTCACATCTGTTATATATGGATGATATAAAATTATTTTCAAACTCTGAATCCAATTTAGAGAAAATGATTAAAGTAGTTAAAACTTTTTCAGATGATATTAAAATGACTTTTGGTTTAGATAAATGTAAAACGATCCATATAGAGAAAGGCAAAATTGTAGATGGAGACGCGGGTATATTTAGAAATTTCAAAATTAAAAGTATGAAAGGGGATGAGGTTTATAAATATTTAGGATACCCGCAATCGAATATATTAGATCACACTAGTATTAAAAACGATACTAGGATTAAATTTCAAACCAGGATCAGAAAATTTTTAAAATGCAATCTATCTTCTAAAAATTTAGTAAAAGCAATAAATACTTGGGCAATACCTCTATTAACGTACTCATTTGGCATAATTTTTTTTTTAAGTATGTTTATTCAGTTTTTTTTAATTTTACAATATTTATCTTTAAAATCTTACAAAACTGATCAATCAGTTTGTGTGTAAGAAATCTCTTACAATCAAACTGATTAAATGGCCCAATACAGATATAGATAGTTTAGAAACTTAAATTAATTGGTCCAATACAGATATAGATAGTTTAGAACGATTTATTAGAACTACGTTAACAAAGTTTAATTGCCATCATCCAAATTCAGCTATAGAACGAATTAATTTACCGAGAAATTTAGGAGGTAGAGGTGTAGTCAAAAAACATCTTTGAAACACAATCAGGTAGAAATTAGAAATTTTTTCCATAGGAAAGCTAATAGCTCAGAAATGCACAAAATAATTTGCAAGGCAGATAGAAACATTACACCCTTAAATTTATATGACGAGAATGCACACATTCTTATAAATAATAACCAGGAATTATTAGATTCCTGGTCAAATAAAATTATTCACGCCAAATACTTCAATTACCTCAACCAAACGTATGTTGACAAAATTTGGTCAAACAAATGGTTGA
This sequence comes from Limnephilus rhombicus, assembly GCA_929108145.2. Classification (NCBI taxonomy): domain Eukaryota; kingdom Metazoa; phylum Arthropoda; class Insecta; order Trichoptera; family Limnephilidae; genus Limnephilus; species Limnephilus rhombicus. Next base: position 23,956,320 of record OV815288.1, read on the forward strand.
GTATTGGAGAGTTGAGCGCAGAAATAGAAGGATTTATTCTTGCCATTCATTAGAACTAAAAATTATAGGAAGCATATAATCAAAGATATAAATCAAATTGATGATTAATGTAGAAAATGTTTGGCTTTTCCGGAAACTATAGAACATATTATATCGGGATGTTCTATATGAGCACCGTCCGAGTATACATTTAGGCACAACCAGGTTTTAAAAATAATTCACCAAAGTTTGGTAATTAAACATAACTGGTAATTTGGTAATTAATATAGTACCATATTATGAATATGAGCCAAATTCATTTTTAGAAAATGAATTTTATAAAATATATTATGATAAAACTATACTAACAGACAGAACAATTAGTCATAACAGACCTGATATAGTTTTGCATGACAAAATCAAAAAAAAATAACATATCATTGATGTAGCTATTCCAAATTCCTGTAATATTCAAAAAACTGTTTCTGAAAAAATAAGAAAATACACAGATTTAGGAAATGAGATTAAAAGAATTTGGCATTCTCAGACTATAAAAATTTTACCATTTGTTATTTCGGCTACTGGCATAATACCTAGTTCTCTCATTCAAAATTTAGGCATATTAGATTTGTCAAAGAATTTATATATAAAAATGGAAAAATAAGTTATTTTAAATACTTGTAGGATTACAAAAGATTTTTTAAATATTTATATTTAGGGATCAGTAGGATTTGTAGGTTCAATTAGGAATTCCACAGAGCCGAAGCCTCTGATATGAAAATATCTGGAGTTTGTGAATTTTTTTCCCATTTGGTCTCTGATAGGTTGACATGTTCTTGTATTGTTTTGTATTTATAATACTTATATAGTGCAATTGCATAGCGTGGATTGACTAGATGATCATTTGGGAAGTGTGTGAAAGGGTTTAGTTTTCCTGTGGGAAAAATTTAACCACAACATTTAAATCTGGTGCGTAAACCAAATGATAAATTAAAAATATACGGAATTTATGATTCGGGTTCAAATGTTTCTCTAATTAATTCTAAGTTATTGAAACTAAAAGGAAAAGGAAACAATTTGAATGAAGCAATTTTTGTAACGATTAATGGTGTTAAAAATACAAGTGGTTTGACAATGATAAAGAAAAAAAAATTAAATTGGAGAAAAATGTTGATGTGGATTAGACATGATAAAAGACTTAAAACTTATCCAAAGTGAAGACCCTCAAATATAACAGAAACTCTGCCTGAATAATACAAATAAAAAAGAAAATGATTCTAAAGATATGAAAACGAATACTGAATTTAAACATATAGAAAAACACAGAATTAATTTTAATGAACATGTTAAAGAAGAAGATTTCAAAATAACAATAAATCATTTCAGTAATGATAAAAAAACAGAAATAAATGAACTAATAGACAAATACACATCAGTGTTTGCGAAGAGTAAATATGATGTTGGCACTGTCAATGGATATGAAGCGAAGATAGACTTATTAGTGGATAAATATTGTAGTAAGAGGCCTTTCAGATGCAGTGTAGAAGATAAAAAGGAAATATGTAGAAGAGCAAATAGCAAAATTATTAGACAGTAAACTGATAGATGAGTCGTACAGTCCATTTGCTGCACCGGTTACTCTAGCATTTAAAAAAGAAAAAAACAAAAGATCCAGATTATGCATAGACTTCAGAGATTTAAATGAAATAGTAATACCTCAAGCCCAACCATTTCCATTGATTGAAGACCTAATGACAAAGACCAGAAATTCCAAAATTTTTTCAACGGTGGATATAAACTCAGCATTTTGGTTTATTCCGTTGCGGATTGAAGAAAAAAAAACCGGATTTGTAAAACAGGGGGGGGGGGTGGGGGGGGGGGGGGACATTATCAATGGACTTGCCTGCCTTTTGATTTGAACACTTCTCCTGCAATTTTTCAGAGGATATTAAGCAATATATTGAGAAAATATAAACTAAACGAATTTGCTGTCAATTACATAGATGACATTCTTATTTTTTCAACAACTTTTGCTGAACACATAGATCATCTGACAAAGCTGCTGAATGCAATCAAAACAGAAGGTTTTAGATTAAAATTTACAAAATGCTCATTTACATCAGACATGGTAAAATATCTGGGTCATATAATTCAGAATAATTTAGTCAAGCCAGTAAAGGATAATTTTGATTTCAATAAAGAATTTTCCAATTCCAAAAACACAGAAGAATGTGAGACAATTTTTAGGAAAAATCAACTTTTATCATGAGTACATTCCGAAGAGTGCAAAAATACTAGATCCTTTGCATAATTTATTAAGGAAAAATCAAAAGTTTATTTGGACTGATAAATGCCAAAATGCTTTTGAAACGATGAAAAACCTAATATGCTCCTAATTGATCTTCAAAATTTTTGATCAAGATTTGCCATTTAATATATATACAGATGCTTCTCTAGAGGATGTTGGAGCTATTTTAAAACAGACACAATCTGATGGAAAAGAAAAACCTCTCGCTTACTTAAATTAAACTAAAAAATTAAATGGCACCCAGAAAAAGAAAAAAGCAATTTACTTAGAATGCTTAGCTATAAAAGAAGCAGTGAGATACTGGCAATACTAGTTGATAGGTAAACCATTTACGGTTTATTCTGATCACAAACCACTGGAAAATATGAATCTCAAATCTAGAACCGATGAAGAGCTGGGTGACTGAACATATTACCTATCCCAATATGATTTTCAAATTAAATATTCTCCAGGAAAATACAATATGGAAGCTGATTGTCTAAGCAGAAACCCAGTCTTAGAACCAGATGAGAACCAAGATGAGCAAGTAAAAGTTGTCAACTTAATAAAATTAGAAGATCAGGTAAAAAATTAGAAGATACAGTGCAGGAGAGATACATTGATATCGAAGAAAAATGTTTATTAAAAGAAAGTAAAAAAAAGAGAAAAAATAATTCTATCAGAAAAATTCAGCATAGACTTTATCAAAAATGTTCATACAGACCTAGGTCACATAGGAATTAATCAAATGCAAAAAATGATAAGCTCATGGTACATATCAGAAAATATGACAAACAATACAAAGAGAACCTGCGAAAGTTGTGGAGTAGACATGGGCAAAATTGAATGACTGAATTAAATGAATAAATTCAATCTTGTGACACACTCGATCTTATTCTCAATTTCAAAAGGAATTGATTCTTCATTCATTATCTTTGTTCTTGCATCCTACGATTTTTAACGGCACCATAAATATTTATTTTCCATTTATTTTAATGTTAAATTATTTCAATGAATTATGTGTACCGTAAACAATTTACATATTATAATGTTTCGTAGGTATTTAAATATTATTCTATGGGCGGCACGACGCGAAGTTGCCTAAAGTAAAGTACCTATCCCACTCCCGCACCGCCATTCATAAAAGCACGCGTAGATACATCATTGTAGTCCCCGGCACAAGTAAAATACGGCAGCGAGTCGGCCGATTCAATTCCCAGTTCCGACCAACGCTATTCAGTATCGTCCCCGTCAATCCGAGGTCCCAAATGTCCCGGGTCCGCGTGCCTAGTCTGTCTCTATTGACAGACTGGGCACGCGGACTGTGGTCCGAAGCGCTCCATTCGGGAATTAACATTAACGTCTTTTTCAGTTGAGAAAAAGACCATTCAAACGAGTTGATCTCAGATCCCGAGCTGTCCGAAACGTTAACTTTACTAGGTCCGGAGCTCGCGAGTCACTGCAGACACTAGTCAAAAGTTACTAATTCATTCCCCAATGCCCGCCGCGAATCCGCCCGCGCGGTTCATTTATTCCTCTCCTCTCTGCCAAGCCGTCATTTTCATTATATGGTGGGTTAGTTGGTTATTTTTTTTGTACGTACCAAAGTTATTCGAATACAAGTACCTACCTACTTTTAGAAGCAGATCTTGGGTATGTGAATTTGCAGATATTATAAAGCCAAACGGCGGTGGTCAGCTATCGTAAAAGGCTCGTAAATAAATAAAAGTTTGTTTATATTAAATCACGTGAAGTGGAACATACATTTTTCTTGACAAAAATTTGTTTTTTTTGTCAAAATAATATCTACACATTAAAATATTTAATTAACCCTGTCGACATAATTCACAGTAAGAAGAGTGCTTTGCGTAGTGAAAACTTCTTTAGCACCGTTGTGATTTGAAACACGAGGAAACAAAAAACAACGACGCTAGTATTATTATTATTATAGTATTATCGGCCTCTTTGTGCGCTTTTTCATAGCCTTCCGGTCTCCTCTTTTTGCGATGCTTCGTAGCCTCCCCACTTATGTCTACTTTAGTTTTCTGAAGGTTTCACTTCAACCGCGCAATAAATGTATGCAAACATATATAAACACGGTGTTTTTATACTCCAATTTTAATAATGTCCTATTAAAATTGGAGTTAAAACTCGTGAAGTTTTTTTTTTTTTTTTTTTTTTGATTAATTGAATTAAAGGAATGAATAAAAGGAATCAATTCAAAAGGCCGGAGGAATTAGACTGAATCGATTCAATCATGGGAATGAATCTGCCCATGTCTATTGTGGAGTATGTTTAAAGAACAAATCAAGAGGTCAAAATAAATATGGATTGATGTCCTACTTGGGTCCCGCAACAAAACCTTTTGAAATATGTTCCATTGATACGATAGGCGGTTTTGGGGGTTCACCGTCAACAAAGAGATACTTGTACCTGCTATCAGATCATTTCAAGAGGTTTGCATATATTTCGACGTCAAAAACTCAAAATACCAATGATTAGATCAAACTCTTTAACTCCACAGAAACTAATGACATTGATATTGGGATGATACTCTCAGACTAATGTATGAGAGTATCATCCCGGGACGTAATTCTGGAGAATTAAAAAAAAAAATGATGAAAAAAATATTCCAATAATTTTTACTGCAGTAAACTCACCTTTTTCAAATGGATTAAATGAAAGATTAAATCAAACGCTGGTCAATAAAATTAAATGCAAAATCAATGAAAATGACTCAAAAGTGGCTTGGACAACTATAGCGCGTAATTGTGTAAAAAACTATAATGAAACGGAGCACACCGTCACTGGTTATGCGCCACAGTACCTACTTAACAGCACAAATATTACGATTTTGCCAATTGAGTTAAAAGTTAAGAAGACCGACATCCATTTGATTCAAGACAGAAAAAAAGCTCTGGAAAATACTATAAAGTCACACAATTATAACAAGATAATTTACGATAAACTCAGGAGACACATTAACTTCAAAGTTGGTGATACTGTTTTTGTGGAGAATGGAAACAAGCTTAATAGGAAGAAGCTCGACGAATTGAGAATCGGACCCTACAATATCATAGAAAAATTATCAAACTCAATTTACAAGATAAACCCTGGTCGACAAAAATTAGAATCAAATTTTTTCCACATCTCAAAATTAATTCCAGCACCAGCATTGATGAACCATGAAGAGGATATCGAAGATGAATGAAAATTTTTGCAATAATTTTCTTTCCCGGGGGGGAGATGTAAAGGAAATAAATTCCATTTAAATTTGAATCCTGCAGTGTCAGATAGAATGCACTTGTTTTGTTTTTCAATTATTTGATTTAAAATATGAGATTTTGTCAGAAGAAACCATTCAAGGGAAAGTGATATAAATAAACATAAATGTCGTTCCTTTGTTAAAAATTTTTGCAACACAAGTGTTGGGTAAAGTTCGGTTTATGGGCGAAATTCCTAAAAAATAAAACTAGTTATTTTTATACTAATTTGGGGTCGGGGAATCCGAATCTGAAAGAATTAGGCGGCGGCAAGCAATATTAACTGAACTACACGACTTTAAAATTTTTTATACACATACAGGAAAATAGCCATTTTGGAAGCATTTTGATTCCTAGAAAATCAAACTAGTTATTTTTATACTAACTATGGGCCGGGGAATCCGAATCTGAAAGAATTAGGCGGCGGCAAGCAATATTAACTGAATTAAACGACTTTAAAATTTTCTATACACACACAAATGAAAATAATCATTTCGAAAGTATTTTGACACATGCAGTACAAAGATCATAGAAAAACAAGGAATATACAAAAACATGTGCCGGCAGTGTTACCAGCTCTCAAAAATATTTATCCCTATATCAATATGAAAATAGATAACAGCAGAAAAACATACCTTATAAATCGACCAAGTCTTCTTCGTCCGTCGTATCCTTGTCAAACTCGCTTGTCTCGAAGGGTTCCTGTCGGATACGCGGATCATATAAGAGTCCAGCTAAGCGGTAAAAGTAACATGGTTTGTGCCCCTTTATACCGCCTGCTCGCGTCCCTAACCTAACGCTAAGTTTGTGTAACATGGTTTGTGCCCCTTTATACCGCCTGCTCGCGTCACGGCAAAAAAACATCCCTGTTTTCAAGTAGTTTAGCGGCTACGCTAGGTTTGTGTAACATGGTTTGTGCCCCTTTATACCGCCTGCTCGCGTCACGGCAAAAAAACATCCCTGTTTTCAAGTAGTTTAGCGGCTACGCTAGGTTTGTGTAACATGGTTTGTGCCCCTTTATACCGCCTGCTCGCGTCACGGCACAAAAACATCCCTGTTTTCGAGTAGTTTAGCGGCTACGCTAGGTTTGTGTAACATGGTTTGTGCCCCTTTATACCGCCTGCTCGCGTCACGGCAAAAAAACATCCCTGTTTTCAAGTAGTTTAGCAGCTACGCCGGGTTTATGTAACATGGTTTGTGATACAAAAGTGAGTAAAATTTATAATTTATAAAAAATAAGTACTTAAAATATAAACATGTTATTTTACGTTATTAATATTACTGCTTAATGGCAACACTTAATTTTGTGTGGTAAAAACATCTATGTTATCTTGTTTTTCTATGATCTTTGTACTACGTGTGTCAAAATACTTCCGAAATGATTATTTTCATGTGTGTGTGTATAGAAAATTTTAAAGTCGTTTAATTCAGTTAATATTGCTTGCCGCCGCCTAATTCTTTCAGATTCGGATTCCCCGGCCCATAGTTAGTATAAAAATAACTAGTTTGATTTTCTAGGAATCAAAATGCTTCCAGAATGGCTATTTTCCTGTATGTGTATAAAATTTTTTAAAGTCCTGTAATTCAGTTAATATTGCTTGCCGCCGCCTAATTCTTTCAGATTCGGATTCCCCGACCCCAAATTAGTATAAAAATAACTAGTTTTATTTTTTAGGAATTTAGCCCAAACACCGAACTTTAGCCAAGTCTACCTTTGAAAAGGACTGTAATCAAGCAATGCACCTGGTTTCGACTTGAATCTTCTGCAGGAAACATTTTAATGAAACACGCTTCCCAGTTTCGGTACAATCAATGTGCAATAGTGCGTGTCAATTTGAGCAAGTGTTGTGCATGACCCCGAAGAGTTAGCAATTGCGCTGATAGGCAAGTTCTTGAGTGGCATGAAAACACCAAAGCCCAGTTATTTAATATACGTACTGACATAGTAATGGTTGCACTGAAACCGGTTGAAGTGTTCAAATAATGTAACATAGTATTCAAAAAGTTGCATATTATGATATAGTCTTACTTCGGCCTTCATAGATGTACTGTACCAAATCAATGAATACATTTTAATCGCAGAAGAAGACATCTCTATTATAATTGGAATGCATCTTCTAGGACTTTTAAATAAACTTAAATTTTCTTCTGCGTTTTCTACATCAAATCCAAAGATCAGTACGTAGAGACAAAGAAAAATCTCCACACAATTAAATAAAAAAATGGCAGCTGTTTGATAGTTTATGGTTTCCTTGTAAAGTTGACTTAGATTGCACAGTTCATAGTGCAACTCTCTGCATAATGCTAGTTTATAAAACCTTAGACTGAACGCTTTGGTTTTGTAGTTTTCAGGCCAATAGTATTTAGGTTTTTGTGTTTCAAAAGTAGCATTATGATGCAAGTTATATAACGTTTCGTTAACTTCTCTAAATCGCATTTTCAAAGCGCGTAGAACGATTATTTCTTCCATCAATATAACAAATAAAAACCTTTCTGGCTGCAAGTTGAAATACCACATCAGAAAGCATGTTGTTTTATCAACATCACAAACCAAATTAAAGATTGTAACTAAAACAATCCAATAAATAACCATGGAAACGGCGGTTATTTTTACACTTTTATGGAATTTAAAATTGTTTATTTTGTTTCCAGTTGCTTCGAACTTTAAATCAAATGCATCAAATGCTTTTTTCATGAGTTGGTAACGTCCAGAATTTTTCCATGAAAAAAATAGGCCAAACGAAATGGATCCAATGCCTGCAATATAGCGTAGGTCTATAATTTCTTCATCAATGCCTTTATAATGCTTGTCCACCGGATCCACCAAATATTTCCTTAGCCAATAGTCAATGAACCAAAATGTGAAATTGACAGACACCAAGATGTATATCAAGTTGAACACATTTTTTTTGATGGTGAATTGGAAAAAATTTAAAATTTTTGAGAGCTTTCCTTTAAAGTATATCGGCGATATGGTTAGTCCATATAATAGCTTTAATATTTCTATTGGAACGAGAGATTGACTAAATGTTGACATTCTTGATTGAAATTCAACTTTTGAATCAATATCTTATTTGTTTCTGAAGTATAAAAATACGGATCAGGGTGATGTAAATGTAAGCAGTTGGTCCGAAGAACAATACCAATTTCTGCTTCAAATGCCTTCGCTCTTTCCCCAAAATCCACAATTTATAAGCTGTGTAATGCTTGAGTTTTTAACACAAATTCTTTCAGTGAACTCCGAGAACCTTTGAATCGATCTTTTCAAATCTCTTTTAATTACGTATTTTCAGTATAATTAAATTGTTTCTTTGCGCGATTTCTCAATTCTTCTATATTTATCAATCTGTTGATAAATGTTTTATTGCTGCAAAAATAAATATGTCAAATGCTACTACGAATATTTGCCTATGATGTATAATCCTTAGAAATGTGTTTCGAAAACCGCTATGCGTTAATACAAATGAAAGATTTTTTTTTTGAATCTGTAGTGACGATATTTACGCAAAGGACCACACAAACTTCATCGATACTTGTGTAAATCTGTAGTAGATTGTTTGTGTCAAAACTGCAATAAAATTCCTGAGAATGGGAAGAATTAGATTGATCAGTCAAACGAAAACGTAGATAAAGAGACGTGTAGTAGAAAAACCACTTCGCGTAGCACTGTGATTTCAATGCTTTTTTATTAGGTTAACACTACGAAGAATAACCAATCTAACAGAAAGCCAAAAGAAAGTCGGACAAATGAAGCTGTATTTTGATTACAATTAAATCACCATGCACATTAGATACCATTAAATTGCTTGCTTATATTTGTAGAAAGGGGATTATATTATTATGTTCAAAACATTTTTCTGAGTTAAGGGATGTTCTACAGAATTGTTTGGATGGTTTTCGCCGTGTTGTGGGGGTGGCAGGAATCAATCCGATAAGGCTGTGAGTAGAAGGTGCCGCGATATTAGTGAAACTATTTTCCAATTTTTATGACGGCATTACGACTAATAAAATACCCTTACAATGGTATCTAGAAAATAAGCGTAATACTTTTCGAATTGCCGTGAACGCGGAATCGTTTTCGAAGTAATTTATTTTGTTGTCGTTAAGAAAGGTAGATTTTCATCTGATAAGGGCAAATGTTAACACCTGCAAAAGGAAAAAAGCCGTGTTCTGTAATGCTGAGAAACATATTTTTTTATGGACTTTTTTTGGTACGTTACACAGTAGGCCTTGAGGAAGATAATTACCCTCAAGGCGTCAGTCATCTTTGGGGTTGGGGATGCTGTGTGAAGAGTCTTTTTGATGATAAGTAGGAGTGTCTATATTTATGGGTCTTGAAAGACCCGTGTTGGAAGAGTGAGAAAACACACGGGCTGAAAATTGTTCAACAGCTTACCTGTTACACAGGATAAGTGGTAGAAATGTTCCGTTTTCAGGTGACAATTAGTGTCAACCGTGTCATATTATGTTGGACGAGCATTTGGCGTTTTTACCGGCTCTGCACCGATGCCAAAGGTTTCATTGACGCTAGTTCATTAGAGAATATTCAATTACAATACTTATAGAACAAGGGCAGCATTCCCACTTGACCCGATCGTTCTAAAATGGAGAGAGCACTCAATAACAATGAGCAGGTTGACACATCATACCATGACTTTGCGAAGGCTTTCGATAAGGTGGATCACTTAGTGCTCCTTAGTAGGCTCGAAGAAATTGGTTTTTCCTAAAACTTGCTGAAACTCTTTGGTAATTATTTGAATGAAAGGGAACAATTCGTGTCCTATGGTGAGTTTAACTCTAACACGTATCCTTAAAACTCTGGTGTGCCACAGGGATCCAATTTAGGACCCTTATTGTTTATAATTTTTATTAACAATATTCGGGCAAAAACCAAATTCGTCCGTTTTTTACTTTTTGCAGATGACATTAAACTCTTCCTAAGAATACGATCTTTAGAAGGCTGTAGAAAACTCCAGGAAGATATAAATGCAATTATTGACTTGAGTTTCGATAATAAACTCGAATCCAACTTCCAAAGGTGTTCAGTTATGTGTTTTACGAGGTCATAAAAACCATATATTTTAATTATAAAATGGAAGATACGTCGTTGAAGCACACGGTGACTTGCAAGGACTAACATTTCATGCTCATATTGAAAAGATCTGTAAATCAGCCACAGAGATGTTGGGTTTTGTCATACACAATTCAAAGGAATTGACCAACCTTACAGTTATCAGGCTGCTTTACTTTAGCTTGGTGCGTGGCATTCTCGAGAGAGGATCTCAGATATGAGGGCCAGCACACATCGTCTATGTAATGGTCGAAAAAAACATAAGAAATATTTACGATACCTCTATATGAGAGAGTTAGGTTTTTACCCATGGCTGTTTCCAACAGCATTTATCTCGGGAATGCTGGGTATCTGCAGTCTTAGTTCCAGAAGAGATGTCGCATTACTGCTGATGGTTTATAAGCTTCTAAATGGTTTTATATCGGTACCAGATATTCTGACTGAAATAGGATTCTATGTCCCCGATAATTTCACGCGAGGTCGCCAACACAGGCTTTTGATTCTTCCCAGATGCAGAACTAACTTACCAATGGTGATGCCTCTGGGAAGACTCACTAGGTTGATTAACTGCCTCGCAAGAAATGTGGATATTTTCCACATTTCCTACAACGGTTTTAAGCGTGAAATAGCACTTGTGTTTATAAATGTTTTCTTTGACTGTATTTATTATATATCTTTTCCAACCGCTTTTACAATGTATTGGTTTTATGCTATTTTTGAAAATAAATAAATAAAGATTCCAGACCTTTGTTGAGATACGGATCTATCAAACGGACCGCCCGTAAGTTAAAATATTTTTTGAATTATTATTATATCTGAATATTTTTAAGAAATTCATAGCGATAAATGATGACTTTTTTAAAGATTAAAGTATTGTCATGAAAGTTCTAAACTTCAATTTGAAGATCAATTAGTGAAAATTTTATAAAAAATCAATGTAGCTATTCTTCTTACTATGACCAGTTAATGTATTTGATCGAAATTGTGAAATGTAAGGTACCTAATCTTCATTATTTTTCTTCCCAAGATAACGCGCATATATTAGTATGTTTTTTTTATAAAGCACATTAAACACGATCTTTTTTTTAACTTCGTAGATTTTTTTTCTCAACTCAAATAACAAATTTCTAACGTATTTGTAGCAAGTAATTCATCTGTGCTCACGTCATCTCTTCTGATGGAAACATAGTAATGAAACCCATCAACTTTGCGTACATCATTTTAATATTCGATTTTGGTATAACCATGCCTTTAGTTGGCGCTGATTTAAAACTCTACTGCATGTTAAGAAGTACATGCGGAGTCAGTAATTCTGCTGATAGCGAGTGGCTTGAAAACAATCAAGTACAGTAATTTTATATCTGTACTGACGCAGTGATGGTTGCACCGAAAACGGTTGGGGGTTCAAATAAAGTAACGTGGATTACGCAAAGATTCAGTTTTAAATTTTATAATAAATATAATAATTGTGATGTTGTCTTACTTCAGCCTTCATAGATGCACTGAACCAAATCAATGAGTACATTTTAATCATAGAAGAAGACATCTCTATTAATACTGGAATGCATCTTGCAGGACTTTTAAATACACTTAAACTTCGTCTAGCGTCTTCCACATCAAATCCGAAAATCAGTACATAGAGAGAAATGAAAATATTAATAAAATTATGCAAAAAAATTGCAACTGTTTGACAGTTTATTGTTTCTTTATAAAGTTGACTAAGATTGCAGAGTTCGTAGTGCAACTCCCTGCATAATGCTAGCTTATAAAGTCTTTGACAGAATGCTTTGGATTTGTAGTTTTCAGGCCAATAGTATATCGGTTGTTGTAAATCAAAAGAAGTATTATGGTGCAGGTTAAAGAGAGTTTCGTTTACTTCTCTGAATCTCATTTTCAAAGCGCGTAGAACGATTATTTCTTCCATCAATACAATAAACAAAAACCTTTCTGGTTGCATGTTGAAAAACCATATCTCGAAGCACGCTTTTTTACTTTCATAGCAAACCAAATTGAAGATCGCAATTAACAAAATCCAATAAACAATCATAAAAACCGCGGTTATCTTAACACTTTTTTGAATTTTCAAGTTGTTTATTTTGTTTCCTGTTGCTTCGAACCTTAAATCAAACATATCAAATGCTTTTTTCATGCGTTGGTAACGTCCAGAATTTTTCCATGCAAAAAATAGACCAAATGCAATGGCTCCAATACCTGCAATTATGCGCATTTCTTTGATTTCTCCATCGATGCCTTCGTAATGTTTGTCTCTAGGTTCCACTAAATATTTCCTTAGCCAATAGTCAATGAACCAAAATATGAAATTGAGGGAAACCAAGATATATATCAAGTTGAACACATTTTTCTTGATGGTGAATTGAATAAATGTTAAATAATTTGAGAGCTTTCCTTTAAAGTGTATCGGGGATATGTTTAGTCCATAAAATAGCTTCAAAATTTCTATTGGGACAAGTGACTGACTGAATGTTGACATGCTTGATTAAAAATCAACTTTCGAATCAATATCTTGGTTGGTGTCGAAAGTATAAAAATATGGATCCGATTAATATAAATGTAAGTAAGCATTTCATCCGATGAACAATATCGATTTCTCCCTCAAATGCTTTTGCTCATTCCCCAAAATCCACAATTTATGAGCTGGGAAACTATTAATATTTTAATCTCAAATTTTTTCGGTGAACTCCCATATCCTTGAATAGATCTTTTGAAATATCTTTTAAGTACGTATTTTCAGTATATTATTGAGATTGTTATTTTGCATGAAAAGTATGTTTTGTTTATTCCGTCACTTTTTGAGAACTAAGAGTATCTTTGAATCGAACTATTTAAATCTCTTATACATACATACAGTATATTGAACTTGTATCTTTACATGCCTCGCATGTTTGATCAATTTCGGCATAATTAACAACCTCTTAGTAATTGTTTTATAGCTGTAACAATTAAAATAAGTAAAATACTACTACGAGTATTTGGCGTTGATAAATGAGTATAACGACTCGGAAATGTTTTATGGAAACCGCTGTGCCGTAATACAAACGAAACACATTTTTTACACCTGTAGTGATAATACCCACGATGAGGACCACTAAAACTTCACTTAAACTTGTAAATCTTTAGTAGATTTTTTGTGTCAAAAGTGCACAAAAATTACGGAGAATGTGAAGAATCAGATTAATCAGTCAGACGAAAATGTTGAAAACGAGACGTACTTTTCTTCTCTGTTTTCTTCTCTTGCTCTTTATTAGGTTAACACTATGAATGATACAACCGTTCTAGAAAAAGTCAGACGACTGTTTATCATTAAATCGCTATGTACTTGCTTGCTTATATTTGTAGAAAAGGATTATATTATTACGTACATAATATTATAAATCTGTGTTAATGGAGGCCCTATCAAATTGGAATTTTCCGCCGTGTGGTGGGGGTGGGACGAATCAATCCGATAAGGCTGTGAGTGGAAGGTGCCGCGATATTAGTGTAAATCTCTTCCAATTTTTATGACGGCATTACGACTAATAAAATACCTATTCAATGGTATCTGCAAAATTAGTGTTATACTTTTCAAATTCTCGTAAACTCGGAATCGTTTTCAATGTAATTTGTTTTTTTTTGGTTGTTTTAGAGAACGGTAAATTTTCACCTGATTTTGTATCGATAAGTACCAGGGCGAATGTTAATGCCTGAAAACGGAACAAAGCTAGTGGCTGTAATCCTAAGATATAAGTTTTAAAGGTTATTTGTTTTAGAAAGACTGAACTTTAGTGAACCGAACGCATGTAAAAACGAGTGCCTTCAATTTTCTTAGAATTTCATTAATTCACTCTGAAGATTCACGGCATAAGTAGTACACATGGTGTACTACTTATTTAAAGAATAGTTCTTCTAATGGTAGGTTTTTACTTTGTGATAACAAACATACTTTACCCCACTTTCTTTTATGTACATAAATTCTACATGCTTTGAGAACATTTTTCTTGTACACGAGTCTAAAGCTAAATAATACTGATTGACATTGTGAGAGGGCTGTGGTGAGGAAGTGGGAAGAGTTAATTAGAGAAATATGTAGTCGTTGGAAGTGCAAAAATGGTTAAGTGAAAAAATTTCAAAGTAGGATTGTTAACACATTTTCGCTGATTAAAACTTGGATTTATTAAGTTAACAAATTTTAGTCGTTTTCTTCTCTATTTCTAATTGGATTCAATAACATTTATAAATCAGCCAACACCCACATATTAATAAAGTCCTTATTAACTTACCTCTCGCTTAATAGCTTCGCTGAATCTAGCCATAAAATACAGCTTCATTGAAGCCTCTGCCCCCATCATAAAAGGAGGCAAGCACATTAACAGATTATCCGTAGGAAGCACCTTTTTATTCTGAACCATGAACCCGTTTGACAGCATGTAGATCACCAGAAATATGTTCACAAAGGAATCGAAGATATTCGCAACGCTTTGAACCGAAAATATACCCTTCAGATCACCAGTCAAATCGCACAACTGATAATGAATATCTCTAAAGGTTGTCATCTTTGATAAAATTGCTGAATCGCCCAGGTACTTAACGTCTTTCAAACCTTCCACGTGTATGATCCCTTCTCTCATTGTAAGTTCTTTGTGTGGATGAGAAAACATTTCGTGTATTGCTTTATTCAACACTTTATATCTGTGATTTACAGCGATTAAGAATGATATTTCTTGAGTAAAATACGCCATCATGATCATTTTTGGGTAGTTGTTTAAAAACCACATTCTGCAACAATTCGTCTTTCTTGTTCGGCATATTAAAAATACATAGTAAATGAAATAAAGAATCCAATAAGAAAAGGCAAAAATCAACTGCAGAAATACAACACTTTTTAAAGATTTATTTATTTCATTTCTAGTTTGCTGAATCAGTTGGTTATCAAATTTGTTCAAAGCATTTAGAAATGTTTTTAACGTTGACGCATTTTTCAGGGTGCAGACAAATGTTATGTACACCGATAAACATCCTACAAATCTAAATAAGTAGTCCACATAACGATCAAATAAAGGGGTGCTAAGATCAATATTATCTGAGATTAATTCGTCTGCAAAAATGTAAAAATAAAAGGAATAAATCAAAACTGTGTAAGCCACGCTGAATAAGCAGAAATTTGAGCGTTTTGCTTTCGTGCTTTTGGAGTCGTCGTTGTTGTTAGATACGTATAAACCGAATATTGTGAAAGTTTTTAAAAGTGGCATTATTGCTTGTTTTAACGTGATATTTTTTGGTGGTTTCTGCAAATCGCTAGTCATTTTAAATATTTTAATCGTGATGAGAATGAGTATTATTTCGACTTTTCACTTCGACTTCCTTATGATGATTAGTCAGTATTCCAATAATAAATATTGAAAAATTTTTTTTGAATTAGAGTGATTTGAAAATTAATGTTTTGAGTGATGGATGTCATTCGATTCTTACTAACGCCACCTTTTTTTGTAATTGCTAGAAATTAATTAAACACACGAGTTTGATGATAAATTCTGTACGAAGTAATTATTATTGACATATTCATGGAAAAATAGACATAACAGATGTGACATGTTTCAAAACAGGTAATTTGATTTAAATCCAAAAGGCTAAAGCACAACAATGTGAGCATACGTCGAGTTGGGATTTAATTTGTTTATGGATTGTGAAAATGTGTAACTTACGTATTATAACACTGACATTAAACAAAGAGGTGGTAGAAAGTTGGGATGAAGTAAAAGCATAAACGTGTTATATAAAATTAAGAATAATCAGATAAGAGTACAAAGAGATAGATTGGAAAGGATAAGAATATCATGATATATTTTCTGTTGATAGAAAAAAACAAAACTTCTTCATTTTTGCTTTTAGTTAAGATTAAATCATAAATAATATCAATTCGTTGCACATATTCGTTTCCCAGGTAATATAGTCCATGTATTGAGTTTTAAGTATCAGATTTTGCTAGACGATTACCATTGTGAAGATAACCAAGTTTTTTTTTTATCACAAATAGAGCAAAACCTTCCCTAGATCGATAAACCGTTTCGCTGATAAATTGATCGCTGTCTTCTGATGGAAAATTTTTCATATAAATAAACCGGCTTTTGTTTATTTTCTGCCTCTTGCAGATCTTTACCATGAGGTGTAACATGAGATGTAGCTATCAAAGTTTCTAAAAGATCAGTGAGCTTTCCGATCCATTCTTCAAATAGACTGTTATTTTTAGTCTTTGAAAAAAAAAACCTACAGAAATAAATTACGATGAACTTACCTCAAGTTTAATGGCTTCACTGAATCTCGCCATGAAATACAGTTTTACTAAAGCCTCGGCTCCCGTTGTGAAAGGCAGCAAACTCAAGAAAGGATTTTCCGAAGGCAGCACCTTTTTATTCTGAACCGTGAACCCATAGGACAGCATATATATCACCAAAAACATATTCACAAAAGAATCGAAGATATTGGCAACGCTTTGAACTGAAAATATACCTTTCAAATCGCCTGTCAGATCGCACAACTGGTAATGAACATCTCTAAACGTTGCCATCTTTGACAAAAGTGCTGCATTGCTTGGATCGTCTTGGTTTTTCAAACCTTCCACATGTACAATTCCTTCTGGCATTGTTAGCTCTTTGTGTGGATGAGAAAATATATCTTGTATTGCGGTATTCAACACTTTATATCTATGATTCACCGCGATTAAGAATGATATCTCTTGCATAAAGTACGCAATCATTAACATTTTTGGATAGTTGCTCAAAAACCATAATCTGCAACAATCTATCTTATTTATTCGGCAAATCAAAACGTAGTTGAAGAAATGAAGAATCCAATAAGAAAATGCAATAAACAATTGCCCAAAAACAACGCGTTTCAATGCATTATTTATTTTATTCTTAGTTTGCGAAAGTAGTTGGTTATCAAATTTGTTGAAGGCGTTTAGAAATTTATTTAATTTTGATGCGTTTTTTAGGGTGCAGATAAATGTTACGCAAACTGATAACCACCCTGCAATTCGAAATATGTAGTTCACATATCGATCAAATAAAGTTGTTTTAGAATCAAAATTATCATTAATAAATTCGTTGACGAAAAGATAGAAATAATACGAATAAACCAAAACTGTGTAGGCCACACTGAATGGGCAGAAATTAGATCCTTTTGCAGCCGTGGTTATAGTTTTGTCGTTGTTTTTAGATACGCACAAACCGAGTATTTTAGAAGCTTTTAAAAGCGGCATTATTGCTTGTTTTAAAGTTATGTCTTGTTTTGGATTTTGAAAAATGTTGACCATTTTTAGGGTTTTTAAAAGATTTTTGAGTAATTATTTTAAAATGTTGTCGACTTTTCACCTGAGCTTCAAAATGAAGTGAGTGAGTGATTCAGATTAATATTCCAACAGGTAAATAATGAAGTTATTATTTTGCAGAAGCGATTAGATAACAATTATTACATAATTATGACAATTTCCAACGAATGCCACTTTTGTTATTGTTTGTTTGGAAAATCGAACTGAATTATGTTTACGGGTATGATTATAAATTCTGTGCGACATGTTTATTATCGTGTTAAGTACCTATGTCTGCTTGAAAATGAAGTAGGTGCTTAATATATATTTCTTGAAGTTACAAAATGTCAGTATTTAATATAGAAAACCATTTCATGATAATATTATCAATTTATTTATTATACGAGTACTTAAAATAGAACCACTCACGTAGTATAATATATACACAGGTACATTTTACTTTATTCATTCATTATGCGATTGAAAGCGATTAAAATTAATGCGATTCACATGCGATTGAAAGAATCCAAAATAAATTTTTAAGATATGTGAATTTTAAAATGGGCATTCCTAGTGAATGCCTAAATTACGATAACGTACTTTGTTCATTAAATTTAATAAAATTATCCGATCGTAGAATCATTTCCGATTTAACCTGTTTGTATAAAATCATAAATTCAATGTTTGATACCCCTGATTTATTATATGTAATTTCTTTTCATACTCCAGGCAGGTCAGTCACAAGACAGTACCTACCATATTATTGTAGCAATTCTAAGTCAACAAGTCAATATTATACTCCTATGCGAAGGATTCAACAGCTTGGTAACAAATACTCCGATGTTGTTGATATATTTAGTACATCAATTTTATTATATAAGCATACCTTATTGAAGTTTTTTTCATCAAATAGGGGAATATTTTGCTAAAGCTATTAAAATTGACTAACACATTGACAGTATTTTGTTGGCTGAAAGAAAAAAAAACTATTTCGGATTTTTTGTATTTTGTACCTACATCCTGTTTGGTTCAAATTCAATACCTAATATTTTTACTTTGTATTTATTTTTGTGCACGTGTTTTAAGCAGTAGTTTCCTGCACTATTTATAAGTATAATTTCGTTAATATTGTTATATATATATGTATGTAAAAGCCTAAATAGGCGTAAATAAATAAATAAATATTCTAAATTACCAGCAGCGAAAAGATCATAATTGGCATAATTAACTATTTTGTTATTGCATTATTGTGTAATCTATAATTTGATCTAAACTTTCTCCAAAAAAATGAAATACTTAAAATAGACCCACTCATGTTATCTAATATAAACACGGGTACATTTTCAGATTTTAATTGACACTTCAATAACGAATACATACTTAATCCCAAAATTTTCTTTGAATTCGCCTAATCTAGATCTGTTTCCATAATCACATTGTTTAACTCGTACATTCGCGTGATTAAGATACATTCGCAAAATCTAATTTGGAGATCGGGTATGGGTATACCCGATCACCACCCCAGGAATCATTTATTAAATAATCATTGCCATAGGCCACCCTAAGTGGGTCTTTGCATTTAGTGACTTAGCAGGGGTTAGAATTGTCTGAGTCTTGGCGGCGAATGGGTCTACTCACTTACTGTGTGGCAGGCGGGATTTGCAGAGACTGGTTGAGAGAGACCTTTTTACCTATCCAGGACTCTTTCAAACCATCGGCTTGGCCCGCAGTGGGAGGGATGGATTAATGAGTCCGTTATTCCTGGACACTGACACGTAGATTCCAACCAACTCCTTGTACCATTTTCCTAGATCTTTCTTCACACTACATGATCAGAGATAACATAGGCCCTGAGGGAAATTGTTTTCCTCAGAGCCTCCCATGTGGAGCTAATTAATGTAAAAACACTGGAAACTGGAAACGAAACTGTACATTTGGATTTCTTTGAACATTCTGTGTTTTTGATTTGTTTTTATTTTTAGTTTTTGTATGGTGTATTGAAGTTCTTATTATACTTTATTCTATCTGTAAAGTAGGTTGGGTGTACTTAGTTATTAGAATCGGGATATTTCACACAATGAAATAAAATACATTTAGTACTGAATTGCATTTGCACACTTTTCCATTGTGACGTCACTACATGAAAATGTCCCGTCTCCGAAAATTTCCCATTAATTTTGTAAGAATCCACACTGATTTATTTTTTTTTATATGGCAACACTTTGATTTCAGGCGAATTTTTGAATTTGACATTTAATTTTTGTTGTTCACTAGATTTATTGTTTGTTCTCTGCGAACTTATCATTTGGTTTGATTTTTTGACAGATGTTATGAAGAGAACCCCGTACATTTTGTTGCTGTCTATGTGTTTTAGACGTATATCGGTAAATGTGCTGATTTTAACAAAATCAAATTTTATTATATTCTTATTATTATTATAATTAACAAGTACAAGTATATTACATTGGATTTAGTAACATAGACGTTGAACATTATAATGATTTATGATCAATAAGATGGATCAAGGAAAAAAACATTTTTGAGGTGCAATATTTTTGGTTTGCCTCGTTATTCTCCTGCCCCCTTTCTTGTGGAAAACGTTCTTTTTTTTTAATGAATTTCGGCTATGTAATTATCGTTTTTTCGCACCTATAAAATTATGTCCCGTCTTTCCAGTTTATAAAAAATGGTCTGATTTTTCGAATTGAAATTTTCAAAAAATCGCCAGGGTTTCAAAAATACCACTAAAAAAAAAATAGAATGTCTTGGAATATTTGCCTAAACCGGAATTTAAAAAAAAAATTGATGCATGTGGCCCATACCATCACAAAAATACACCATTCATGAGTTTTCACTGCTCCAAGTAATCAGATTTCTCCTATAGAATAAAAAAAACCAAAACATTATTGCTGCATTTAATGAAACCATATTAATTTAATTACCAGTGGGTAAGTACCTACTTACGTGGGAACATTATTCTTCAAATGTTGTAATTTTGAATAAGATGAATAAAATTAAATAACTAAGGATGGTGCCATTTTATTTTGCCAAAATGCATAGATACCCACTTGGATATGTATAGAAATTGTAGAATCGGTACATTTTTACTGAAATTAAATTAAGTTGATGTAATTAATTTTTTCCCCGAAAATAACTAAAGTTGGTTCCATTTTTTCGGGAAAATGCGTAGATACCTTCTTGGATATATATAATCTATTTATTCTGTAAAATTGCAATGAAATTAAAATAAGTGAGTGCATTTAGTTTTCCTTAATTATGATAATTTTTATAACGCCATTTCTGTGAAAAATCACCTCAAAAATCGCAGTGTAATCGACCAGTAGCACAGTACATAGAGATGGAAAATATTATTAAAAATATATTTAATGAAATGAAATATTGGTTAATATTAATAATTTCTTCACCGCTTTCACCGCAATGGGATGGATGGATTCGCACATCTCTCATTCTGGAAGCATTGACCATCAGATTCCTACCCTTTTTCTTACCAGAATTTCCTCTCCTTTCCTACCCCAAAAAGGCCCTCCATACCGCATCCCCAAAGATGACAAAGGCCCTGAGGGAATTTCATAGTTTATGTGGGTGGTAAAACTATAACAAGAAGTAGTAAGTCTAAAAACAAATTAATAAAACACAAATATATGTTTGAATTCTGCGTTTTAATGAGCAAAAGCAACACGTGCGTAAAACTTGGTACAATTTCAAACACTTTATAATATGCTTTATAATAATGTGCTACCTACAACACCAAGAAAGGAAAAAAATAAGGATTTTCCCCATTCAGAACATGTCTGTCTATAGGGTGGGGCTATCAAGAATTTTTCCTATATATTGTTCTCTCGGGGTCCTAATATTTTGCGTTTATGAAATAATGACGCAGAAAAACATAATATTCACCTTTCAGCAACTTGATTTCTCTAGTATTAATTGCAAACCATATATTTTTGCGCCGAAACCATTTTTAAAATTTTTAATTGTATGTACTTAATAAGTAAGGTACGCCTGATATGTCACAGATATGTCTGGTAATGTTGTAATATCGTGAAAATAAGCTTATGGGTCCGAGTGTTTAATTCCGAGAAAACCGACGGTAGTTATTGCTTTGACTATTTTTTTCATAGAACAATGGAAAATGAATCAATTTAAAAAAAGGCATAATAGGTTCGCAACTTTTGAGTTAAACCAAATAATTGACGGCCCACCCTATTGTCTAATAACATTGTATAATAAAAATATTTTTCTCAATTCGTCTTGTTCCCCACTCTATTTTCGTTTACCGAAATGGAAAATTGAATCAGAATGACGAGATATGTTGTCACCGACGTGAAGATCTGAAAAGAAAAAAAGGTGCGTTAAAAAATACGATAGGCTTTCGGTTTAGGTAAGGTGACTGGAAGTTGGTGCGATATCTTGACGGACTTAATAGTGGAGACGTGTTATGAAAGCATAAAGGTCTATTTATGAAAATCCAGGGATCTGTAGAGAAATTATTGTCAGGAAGACGAATATTCCTAAACGTTTTGCTGGATCATTCTGTATTTTTGTTTTTTTTTTTTTTGTTTAAAGTACAGCGCCCCTGAGGTGATTTTCTCAGAAACAACCCAATATAAATCGATACGATACGATTATACTACCCTAGCAAGGAACACTCCTATCCCGGTGGTACTGATACACCAGGAGAAATGTTCAGAATGGGAGGAAGTTGAAGTTCAGTCGACCGGTATAAACTGCAACCTAATTAGCCAATATTCGAATTTTGGATGCGTAGGAAGAAAGGATTTGATTGAGTGATGTTTGTTTCTTTATGTCTTGTCTATTCTTGTCTCATTTGGTCTTATCTCTTCACGGTTTCTTAGCTCATTCATCGCATTTTTTTCGTTTGGCCTCTTCTGGTTCTTTTTGCATTTTCTCGTCTTTCTTCTTGCAACTTATCGTCCCTTCTTCACTGTTATTAGCACGCCCCAGCACTTGCATCTTTTCGCTCTTCTTGGCACTTTATGGTTCTTGCTGGATTTTCTTGTTTCTTCTTGTTTTTTCTTGGTTCTTCTTGGCTCTCCTTGACTATTCTTGATTCTTCTTGATTCTTCTTAGCTTTCCTTAGCTCTCCTTGACTTGTCTTGGCTCTTCTTATTTCTTATTGGTTACTCTTCATTCTTCTTGCTCCTTATCGGATCTTCTCGGCAATTCTTGGTTCGTCTTGGCTTTAAATCATTTTTTTTCTTTTTGCTCTTTTCTGCCCTTGTTTCCCCTTTTTGGCTCTTTTTGCCCCTCTTTAGCTCCTGTTGGCCCGCCTTATCTCTTTTTGCATTTTCTCTCTTTCTTGGTTTTCATGGCTCGGTTTGGATTTTCTTTTATTTGTCCGCCATCTTTCTTAGCCCTCTTTGGCAGGCACAGGCTCTTCTTGCAAACAATTATGGATGGTTTATTCCCAGGTTACCTCTCATTATCTCTCAGAGTCGTAACTCAAGAACTCAAGTGTTTTCTCTAGAGGTACTTTCTGTATTACGGGAATTTCCGACTGAAATATAAACAAATGATTATGTAAATAATGAAATTGATTTTTTTTAAGCTTATCGTCTTCTTTTTGATCTTGTGGGCGCCATTGGGTTGAATAGCTCAAACAGCAAAATCTTTCAAACGCGTTCGGCTAAAATGACTTCTCTCGGCACATCCACGTAAACGATGTTTAATGAAGTGAATCATAAATCATGTGCGTTCAAGTAGGGGCAATCTTTTAGTCTATGGGGTAGCAATGTTACCAAACCATCTTGGTGACACTACGCATCTTTTTAATCCGAAACACTCGATTTCTATGGAGGTTACTCAAAACCTATCGCACTGCTTGCACCACTTGAGTTGTCGCCTTGCGTCTATGTTTTAATATACTTGTTTTATGAATAATTTAAACAAAATAATATAATATATAAAACACAAACTTTATTTCGAACATACCTTCTTTTTTGAGAAAGCAAAATTTATTTAGCAAAATGTTGCAGATTTAGCAGAGGATTACGCGTTTGTATGACAAATTTCCGATTAGATTAACAAAACACTAGTTATTTGAAAACAGAAGACAGGAGCAATCTATAAGTACTTAAATACATTCTCTTCGAATCGCACACTACCTCAAACTCTAACTGCGCTATATAAATCAGATAAATATTATTTTTATTATTATTATTTAACATAAAGTGTATAATAATATCAAATTGATTAAATTTTTTAAACATTTTATATATATTATTATTTTATTATATATTCTAATGATCTCATAAATAAACTTAGAACTAGCATAGATAATAAAAACTATGTCATAGCAATTCTCGTAGACCTTCAAAAAGCCTTTGACACCGTAAGTCATGAAATACTGATTAAAAAAATAGAAAAAACAGGTGTAACCGGTCCAGCTATCAAACTAATAAAATCCTATCTGTCCAACAGAAAACAATGTGTTAACATAGGAGATAAAAATAGTCAACTCGAGAGTATAAACTACGGAGTTCCACAAGGATCAATACTGGGGCCACTTTTATTCCAAATATACATAAATGACATCTGTCAGCTAAAACTACATGGTGAAATTTTCTTATACGCAGATGACACAGCAATTTTTTACTTCGGCAAAAACTTAGAAAGTCTATTAGAACAATCTCAAACGGATCTTAATGTACTAAACGATTGGCTAATACAAAATATATTAACAATAAATATTAATAAAACCGGTTACATGATCTTAAGCTCACCTAAAAGAATAATACCATCGCATAAACCATTACAAATAGAAGAAAGAGACCTACATGTCCTAGATAGCGAAAAATACCTGGGCTTATATATTGATAAACATTTAACATTTAAACAACACGTAGAAAAACTAAAAACAAAAATCATCCCATTAATTGGTGTATTTGGTAGAATTTCTCATCTTCTACCAACAAAGGTAAAGAGGGGCTTATACTTTAGCTTAATCCAGTCCCACCTAAATTATTTAATAGAAATATGGGGAAACACATACATTACGTACTTA
Organism: Limnephilus rhombicus; assembly: GCA_929108145.2. Taxonomy (NCBI): domain Eukaryota; kingdom Metazoa; phylum Arthropoda; class Insecta; order Trichoptera; family Limnephilidae; genus Limnephilus; species Limnephilus rhombicus. The sequence goes on from OV815288.1 coordinate 23,981,268, forward strand.
AACGACTTACAAATAATACAGAACAAAGTTATTAAAAAACTCTTCAACTATAACCCAGACACTCCCACAAAAAAACTATACCAGGAAATGAACCTTTTGAAAATAAGAACATTGTACGAATATAACATATGTCTCTTAATCTACAAAATACAAAATGGACTTCTACACACAAACACAACATTTATAAAAACATCACAAGTACACGAACATTATACTAGACAACAATAAATTGTACACAAATACTGTCAAGACTGAAAGTGGCAAGAGAAGTATTGGTCACGAGGGAGTTCATATATATAATCTCCTTCCAGATAGCGTAAAAACGGAAAATAACATAAAAACCTTTAAAAAAAAACTATTTAAACTCAAAATGTTGGAACAGAATTAAAAATATTATTCTTACTACTGTACTATATATATATATTTGCTCTGTATTTAAGTTAAGAAAGCGAAATACTATGTTTCTTTTAACTTAATAATAATAAAAAAAAAAAAAAAAAAAATATATATATATATATATATATATATATGTGGATAAATAGCTGAAAACATCGTGATTGTGTTTATTTGTATTCATGTGTTATTTGAAATTTGAATTTACGAAAAGTTTTGTGTTCCTTTCGAACATTTAAAAATAAACTCACGGTGGCAGAAGATAAAACCGCAAATTACAAAAAAACGGGTTATAACATAAAGGGTTTTTGTTTGTTTTTTTTTTAGAACCATTTCCCGCCAAAGCCTTCAATATACGCCCCCGCCAGCCTAACGCCGTGAAATGAAAAGCTTTCGATACGAAACCTGATAAATGAGGGAGAAATCAATGGGAAACATCCCGCAGGCTGTGATGTTAACGTTTTTGTGCAGCAGCTGGACCGAAAAATGAAGAATCTGCAATTAAAACATTGGAATGAAAAATACGTACACATATTTTTTGATTTGAAACCATTGTAAAGAAAAAATCGTGTTATTATAATTTTGCAGTTTAATAGTGGTGTTCTAAAAAATTCTTCTTATTATTAGATAGGTACAGTTTTCCAGCCAAGACAGCACGCCACTCTACATTTAGTAGATAAAAAAGTAAAAATAAATTGAAACACAGAACTTTAAAACCTTAAACAAGAAAAATAGATTTCTCGTAAAAGAAGGTAAAATTTTTAATTTTAATTTAATCTTATTTAGTAAATCAAAACCTAAATTTATTATGAAATCATTAGATTTTTCTCAGTATTAACTACCTACTTAATTGTACACCATGTGTGTTTATATTTTTTTATAAAATTTCTAATAAGGAATTTGGGAGGCGGTTATGGGTATCGCTGCTCCGGAAACCATTTATTGGATAAATTGGGGTGACCTATGACCTATGACAGAGATGTTGGTGTTCATGGGGTGAGGTTTGTACAGGTCTTGGCGGAGTATGCGTCTGCCCACAGTCAAAATAAACAACGATTTCACATTTAAAAAAATTATCGTTTGTGAACCACTAGAACGGCCACCATATTAAATGGAACATAGGAACAAACAAATTTACAGACAGACCAAATGCAAGGCAGTTGAGATAAAACACGACTTCGCTTAGCTCATTCAATCAGGAAAGGTAAGTGTGCCATTTGAAATGCGATGTTAAAAAATAAAGAGTTAACTGACTATCGTGCCATTTCTCTATAGGCAGGGCAGAAAGGATGGACCGCCTCGCAACTCTGTGTTGGCAAACACACTTGCGTTACTGCTTCATTCACTGTCATACATAGTATCTACCGTTATTCTTGCTTTTGACATGAACACACTCGTAAAATGTAATGTAAATTGTTACACTGACCGATTCTTTGAGTTCTTCATTTGCTGAGTACATTGATATCGAATGTAGTATCGCCCCAGTACGTTCGGACTGAAAAGTTTAACAAATAATAAGTTAGAATTATATAGTAAATTGTTTATACTTGATTAAGAATAGTTATTGTTAAACTAGACATCAATTAACGTGGAATATTTGCATAAAAAATATTATTTAAAACGTTGATTCTCAACTTTATTTCACCCACCGTACTTTGAGAATTTTTTTTCTAGAGCCCTCCATTTTTTTTTGCTTACATCTGTCACGAATCTAAAAGAGGATTGCTACCTTCTTCCTTCTTGTATTCGTGATAAATTGACAATTCTTAATAATAATAATACACGTAAGATGATAATTTGTGTTTTATTAATATGTGATCCGCGTGTCTTTTTTTGTCCTTTTTAGACCATTTTTTTTACCTGCCCACGCCCTAACTATGCCATTTCAACGCCTCTAATTTTCTCTGGGTCTTCTACTACCCCCCCTGAAAGTGTCAAATTCCCATATGGGGGCGTTATCGTCTAAGTTGAGAAACTATGATTTAAACGAACGTGCCAACCGGTTTTGGTACTACCGTTCCTTCGTCAGAGCACCTACAGAGATAATACACACTAGAATTGACTTCCACGTAGATTGGAATGGAAACCAACGTCGCTTCTGACATTGATTAAAAAAATTAAGTCTGAGATTGATTAAAAAGTCGGGATGTATTTAGTTGATAAAAAGTTCAAATGGTAGAGACGCCAGTCCGGGTAAGACTGGAGGGCCTTGTTTCGAGACCCAGTTGCGACCGTTGACTTTTTTATTTTCTGAGTCTTTGTCTCTTTCATTATTTTTTTAAGTGAATACCGCACAAGAGTCCCAACTGCTTACGTCTGGATCCAATGAGACTATGGCATCCCAATTGGGTGTGTTGTGAGGCTCAAGGTAGTAGTGTTGGGAAGAAGATGGAAAAGAAGAAGCTGGAGAAGTGTCTGGCTATTCAGATCTGGTCACTAAACACGGCTAAAGCCATTTCAAAATATGTTTCAATTCTGAATTCCACTCTGGAACATATTACATATTATTTTAAATGAATAAATTGTGGAACTACACAAACATATCAAATAAATAATATTTACGCATGCCGGCAATCGAACCTTACCCCTCGCCTATGTAGGCCTTCAATAATTGTTTTACTCGTGTTATCCAAGAACACATTCTTTTTTATTTATAGAAAAAAAATTGCGTAATAATTTTTCGCATTATTTTCCCTATTGGGGATGCCATAATATCACTGAACAGGAGCAGTTGGGACTCTTCCGCGGTATTCACATAAAAATATATATAAGTTTGCGTACATATATTTCATTTGCAAAATTAGCACATGAACGAGTAAAAATAGTGACGTGTTTAAATAATGTAACGTGGTTTACACCAAGTTGAATTATATGATTTATTAATTGTGATATTGTCTAAATTGTCTTACTTCGGCCTTCATAGATGTACTGAACCAAATCAATGAGTACATTTTAATGACAGAAGAAGACATCTCTATTATAATTGGAATGCATCTTTTAGGACTTTTAAATACACTTAAATTTCCTCTTGCGTCTTCTACATCAAAACCGAATATCAGTACATAGAGGCAAAGGAAAATCTCCACACAATTAAATAAAAAAATTGCAGCTGTTTGATAGTTTATGGTTTCCTTGTACAGTTGATTTAGATGGCACAGTTCGTAGTGCAACTCTCTGCACAATGCTAGTTTGTAAAAACTTTGACTGAACGCTTTGGATTTGTAGTTTTCAGGCCAATAGTATTTTGGTTTTTGAGTTTCAAACGCAGCATCATGATGTAAGTTGTAGAGAGTTTCGTTTACTTCTCTGAATCTCATTTTCAAAGCGCGTAGAACGATAATTTCTTCCATCAAAATGATAAATAAAAACCTTTCTGGCTGCATGTTGAAATACCATATCTCGAAGCATGCTGTTTTATCTATATCACAAACCAAATTGAAGATCGCAACTATAATAATCCAATAAACAACTATAAAAACGGCGGTTATTTTTACACTTTTATGAAATTTCGAGTTGTTTATTTTGTTTCCAGTTGCTTCGAACTTTAAATCAAATATGTCAAATGCTTTTTTCATGCGTTGGTAACGTCCAGAATTTTTCCACGTAAAAAATAATCCAAATGCAATGGATCCAATACCTGCAATAAAGCGTAGGTCTTTAATTTCTTCATCAATGCCTTTATAATGCTTGTCCATCGGATCTACTAAATATTTCCTTAGCCAATAGTCAATGAACCAAAATGTGAAATTGAGGGACACCGAGATATATATCAAGTTGAACACATTTTTCTTGATGGTGAATTGAAAAAATGTTAATAAATTTGAGAGCTTTCCTTTGAAGCGTATCGGGGATATGTTTAGTCCATAAAAAAGCTTTAATATTTCTATTGGGATGAGAGACTGACTAAATGTTGACATATTTGATAGAAATTCAAGTTTTGAATCAATATCTTAGTTTGTATCATGAAGTATAAAAATATGGATCAGGGTGATGTAAGCAAATGGTCCGAAGAAAAATATCAATTTCTGCTTTAAATGCTTTTGCTCTCTCCCCAAAAACCACAATTTATAAGCTGGGTAAATTTTGAGTTTTAAACTCAAATTCTCTCGGTGAACTCCGGGTACCTTTGGATCGATCTTTTAAAATTTCTTTTAAACACGTATTTTCAGTGAATTTAAATTGTTTCTTTGCGTGAAACGTATGTTTTTTCAATTTCTTGCTACTCGTATTTATCAATCTGTCAATAAATGTTTTTTCGCTGCAACAATAAATATGTCAAATGCTACTACGAATATTTGCCTATGATGTACAATGCTTTGGAAATGTATTGTAGAAACCGCTATGCGTTATAGGATTTTTTTTGCATCTGGAGTGACAATATTTACGCTAAGTATGAAATAAACTTCATCGATTACAATTAAATCTGAAGTAGATTATAAAGTGTCAAAACTGCAATAAAATTCCGGAAAATGGGAAGAATTAGATTGATCAGTCAAACGAATATGTAGAAAAAGAGGCTTGTTGAAAAAAAACCACTTCACGTAGCACTGTGATTTCAATGCTTTTTCATTAGGTTAACACTACGAAGGATATAACCGATCTAACCGAAAACCAATAGAAAGTCGGACAAATGAAGCTATATTTTGATTACCACTATGCGTTAATCACGATGTACCATTACCATTAAAGTGCTTCCTGATATTTGTAGAAAGGAGATTATATTATTATGTTCAATACATTTTTCGGAGTTAATGGATGTTCTACAGAATTGTTTCGGTGGTTTTCGCCGTGTTGTGAGGGTGGTAGGAATCAATCCGATAAGGCTGTGAGTGGAAGGTGCCGCGATATTACTGAAACTATTTTCCAATTTTTATGATGGTATTACGACTAATAAAATCCTTCACAATGGTATCTCGAAAATTATACTTTTCGAATTGCCGTAAACGCGGAATCGTTTTCGAAGTAATTTTTTAAAATTGTTGTTAAGAAAGGTAGTTTTCATCTGATTAGGGCGAATGTTAACGCCTGAAAAAGGAATAAAGCCGTGTTCTGTAATGTTGAGAAACATATTTTTTTCTGGACTTCTTTGGTACATTACACAGTAGGCCTTGAAGAAAATAATTACCCTTAAGGCCTCTGCCATCTTTGGGGTTGCTGTGTGGAGAGTCTTTTTGATGACAAGTAGGAATGTTTATGTTTATGGGTCTGGAAAAGACCCGCGTTGAATGAGCGAGAAAACACACAGGCTGAAAAATTGTTCAACAGCTTACAACACAGGATCGAATGGTGGAAATGTTCCGTTCTCATGTGAAAATTAGTGCCAACCGTGAACAAATGTTGGGCGAGCATTTGGCGTTTTTACCGACTATGCACCGGTGCCAAAGGGTTCATTAACATTTTTGTTTTGAAAAGTTTTAATTTTCCATGTACATTTGTTACTTTAATTTTAATTTACAAAAATTAATTAGGCGGGGGTAGTGGGAGTGGGGGAATTTGGTGGAGGGGAGAGGGAGGAGTCAAAATTACATGGGAACATCGTAAATAGAGGGTATTTACATGGTGCTATTATTTTATTAACTAAATTAATTTTAGATTTAATTTTTTTGTTGATTTCTAAAGTTTCTAAAGCGCACAAATTAAAATAAGAATTTATATTACAATGTTTAAACTTAGTTTTTTCTTTTTTGAAGATATGACCTGCCTCTATTAAATGGTTTGCAAACTCGGAGTAGTTATTATTACGCAAACAAAGTTCATGTTCCCTGATTCTAGTTTTAAAATTTCTAGTAGTCATTCCTACATACTGTGCATCACAATCGTTACATTCCAAAGTGTATATCCCGTTTTTTCAAATTTATTAGATATATCCTTGTTATTAATCAAATTTTTTATTTTAGAATTAGTATAGAAAGCTGGAGAAATATGATCTGGTAATATGCGGGATATTTTTAAAGATAAATCGCCGGTATAAAGAAGTTTTTTATATATTAGGTTGTTACTAGGTTTGTTATTATTATTACCACTATAAATATACTTTTTTGTTAAAAATTTTGCTTACTTTTTATTAACTAGGCGGTTAATTATTTCAGGTTTATATCCATTATTTAGGGCTATCTGTTTTATGATGTTAATTTCATTATTATAATTATCAATGTTTAAAGGGACATTAATAGCACGATGTATCATCGAGTTGAAGGAGGCGAGTTTATGTGACAAAAGTTCTAAACTTCAATTTGAAAGTCAATTAGTGAAAATTTAATAAAAAAATGTAGCTATTTCAAAATTTTTATTTTATATATTTAATAATACTATTATTCAATGTATAAAAATGGTTAATTATAAACAAGTTCTGTTTCTGCTTCGTAATTATTATTATGCATTAGAGCTGTTTCGCCCTCTGAAGGCATTATCAAACTGTGGTTGTTACCACCTACAGACGATGTATTTATGTCATTTCTAGACAGATTCTTATGACGACAAAATGAATAGCTTTTTATTTATATTACCTGTGCCCCTAAACTTCTAAGTAAAATGACTGAAATATTAACAAAAGTTTTTTTAAATATTTATATTGAGGGATCAGTAGGATTTATAGTTTCAATTAGGAATTCCACAGAGCCGAACCCTCTGATATGAAAATATCTGGAGTCAGTGAATTATTTTCCAATTTGGTCTCTGGTAGGTTGACATGTTGTTCTTGTACTATATTGTATTTATAATACTTATATAGTGCAATTGCGTAGCGTGGTTTGACGCGATGATCATTTGGGAAAGTGTGTGAAAGGGTTTAGTTTTTCCTGTGGGGAAAATTTAACCCCGACATTTAAATCTGGTGCGTAAAAATAATATTTGGCTAATTTTTATAGCGCCGTTTTTGTGAAAAATCATCTCAAGGGCGATTCAATGGTTAAGTTCCGCAATTACTGGATTGTTTAAATTTGACTGAAGGTCGTTAATTATTCCATAAAATAAACCCGTGATGATTCATCAGGATTTACCTTATAATACAATTGATATTTAAAATGGTCATCATTATGCTCTTGAATAACCCACGATGACTCATGTATTTACTTCATAGCACGGTTAGGTATTTGGACAGGGTTTGAATAAATCTAAAAGTGGCGAGCGAATTAAACACTCTTTTGGTTTATGGAGGTGGATTCTTTCATCCCCATTCAGGCGGGAAAATATATATGTATAATAATATATATTTTATTAGAGAAAAGCCGAGAAATTTAAAGAAAACATATTTTTGTGTGATTTAAAACGGCTGGCGGGCAGTACTATAGTCACTTTTGAAATTCGTTCTACGGAAGAAATTGGAAAATAGATGTCCTAGAGCAGTGGTGCCCAAACGGTCGATCGCGAGAGCTTTTTATTTATTTAAAATTTACGGCACAATATATTTAAACAGTCATAGTACAGTGAAGAAAGATTGATTTTTTTTAAATTTCTCATAATAAGAGAAAAAGAAAAAAAAATCTAACAACTAATGAAAACTTTAAAAGGATACAATGAAATAAACAGAAAAACTTGTTATGAAGTAACCTCGTTACAATACGTAAGGCTGAAATGTTTGATAAGTAGAGCCTTGTATTTAAATAAGTTTTATTTTTTTGAGTCGATCTCGAGAAAAAATTTGCCAATTTACAATTCACAGTTTTTTTTTTAGTTGATCCTCAATTAGGCCTCAATAAGACCGCCAATTTTCATTTCTTTTTGTATATTATTTATTTGTGGCTTATATTGTCAATGGTTGCGCATTTTTATTATTTGCTTACTCTATCCTCATCTATGGTATTTGAAGTCACAAGTCCACATAGAAAAAAAATTCGTCTAATTATTGCATATTCATGGTGGAATATTGTCAAAAATTGCCCCCTTCAAAAGCCCGAAGTTTTCGATCTAGTTTCTAGTGTGTGGTTTGGTTTATTTATGAGTCAGTCAGTCCGAGTTGTAACTTGAAGGCGATACGAAGTTTATTAATAAATAATACAAAATGAGTGCGGTGAATAGAAGTAAAACGTATCATTTTAATAACGATTGATAGGAAGAATTCCTATTTTGTATGGTGAAGGATAAGTGCATTTGTCTCATTTGCCGTGCGTCAGTTGCAATATCTGTGCATGTGAACTTAGAGAGGCATTATAAAACCATTCATAAAAACTATGAAAAGCATTTGATTTGATGATTTGTTTAAAAAAAAACAAACCTTGTTCATAAGACCAGCTAAGCAATCAAAAGCTGCAACAATCGCGTCATTTAAAATATCTCATATATTGGCGAAACACAATAAACTATTTGAAGATTGAATGGTTGTGAAGGGAGCATTTATTGAAGCGGGTGAAACTTTATTTGGAAATTACCATGAGTTCCGAGTACAAAAATTGCAGGAAAACCGTTTTCGTGTTTTGTAAGTGTAGTATCAATTAAATATCAAATAAATTGGGTGTAATATAAATTAAAGCCAAGGATTCGCGTGCAGATTAAGTCTTATGTACGTTAAAACCTGTTTCATGTTCCGAAAGATCTGTTAAAATTCCAGTAGCGGATAAATCTGCTGACGCATTTCGAAGACAATCGTTATAATATTTAGAGTTAAATTTTATTTCAAACCATTCTTCAAAATTAATAACTCGTTGGAAAACCATTCGCGTATTATGAGATTAATAGTAGCTAAAGCTGGGGAGCAAGAAAATTCAATCTTAATTTAAAAGCAGTTTGTGACCAGAATGTAAAATTTTAGCTGCGGATTTATCTGCTGATACATTTCGTAGAAAAACATTCTCTTATTTGACGTGCAATTATAAAATTCTAGTTGCACACTATTTATATGTTGCCAGAATAAAGAAAAAACCAATTTCATCTGCGAGTAGTTTTAATTCCCCGGTTTAATTTAAACCAGTTTTGTGTTTAGAATGTAAAATTCCAGTTGTGGATTCATCTGCTGACACATTTCGAAAGAAAATCATTATCTTATCCGAAGCGCAGTTATAAAATTCAAGTTGCAGACTATTCATGTACTGTCAGAATCAAAGAAAAACCATTTTCATGTTCTGAGTGTTGTTTTATTTCACCGGATATAGATTTAATTTAAACCAGTTTTTTGTTCACAAAATAGCGATAAATTAAATAACTAAATAAATAAATAAATTAGTTGCCGATTCTTCGTGTACCGAGTTAAGCTTTGCATTTGAGTTGCATGTCATGTGCTGCAAAATTCTGAGAAATTGACTGATCCGTGTGTAACTATAATTTTGTGACTCTTATGCAGAAGCAATCTTAAGTTAAAACCTGCCTTGTGTTATGAAGATATTAACATGTTGTATTATAAGAATACTCGTCACGCGTGATATAAAAATCGACATAAAATGAGTTTGCAATAAAAAAAATGGGGGGGGGGGGATTTCTACCCCCCCCCCTCCCGGCACTTGAAAATCCGTGGAGAGTCGATCGATCGGAGTCTAATAATATCGAGGTAGATCGCCAACAGTTCAATTATGAGCACCCCTGTCCTAGAGTAAGTAGGTATTTGATTTGAATTATTTTATTTGATGAAGTCGCTCAAAATGTATGTGCGCATAGATATTTTAAACTACGCAACGGATATTCATGCGGTTTACACCAATAGATAGAGTGATTCAAGAGGAAGGTTTATATGTATAAAAACATGCTTATTATTGTAGAGAAAAGTCGAGAATTCAAATATTCAATTCAGGCAATGGGCAGCTGGCAAGCGGGTGGTGTGGATTTTATAAAGGTTGGGTAATAGCGTTGTGTTTCGTTAGCCACAGCAACGTGTGGCCGGGTCTGCTAAAACAAAATAAAGGACGAAAACTCAATCTGTTAGAGCAGTTTGAAATTAATAAAAACTCTAATAATCAGAAAGCTATTTTAATTAATGAAAAAACAAATATAATTTGCTCGCCACTTTTAGATGTATTCAAACCCTGTCCAAACACCTAACTGTGCTATGAAGTAAATACATGAGTCATCGTGGGTTATTCAAGAGCATAATAATGACCATTTCATATATCAATTGTATTATAAGGTAAATCCCGATGAATCATCACGGGTTTATTTTATGGAATAATTAACGACATTCAGTCAAATTTAAACAATCTAGTAATTGGGAAACTTAACCATTAATATTTCACAACGGAACGGATATTCATGCGGTTTTCACCAATAGATAGAGTTATTCAAGGGGAAGGTTTATATGTATAATACAAGCTTATTATAGTAGAGAAAAGCCGAGAACTTCAAATATTCAACTCAGGCAGCCGGCAGCGGGCAGCTGGCAAGCGGTGGTGTGGATTTTGTAAAGGTTGGGTAATGGCGTTGTGTTTCGTTAGCCACAGCAACGTGTGGCCGGGTCTGTTAGTTAAATATATAAAATAAAAATAATTAAAATGGAGCTCTACAAAATAAACTTAATAACAATAAATAAGTAGCTATTCTTCTTACTATGACCAGTTAATTTATTTGATCGAAATTATGAAATGTGAGGTACCTAATCACCATTGTTTTTCTTCTCAAGGTAACGCGCATATATTAGTATGTTCTTTTTATAAAGCACATTATACATGATCTTTTTTTTAAATTCGTAGATTTTTTTTCTCAACTCAAATAACAAATTTGTATCGTACTGTAGCAAGCAATTCATCTGTGCTCACCTCACCTCTTCTGATGGAAACATAGTAATGAAATCCATCAACTTTGCGTACATCATTTTAATATTCGGTTTTGGTATAACCATGCCTTTAGTCGGGGCTGATTTAAAACTCTGCTGCATGTCAAGAAGCCCCTGAAGAGTTAGTAATTCTGCTGATAGTGAGTGGTTTGAAAACATTCAAGTACAGTAATTTTATATCTGTACTGATGGTTGCACCGAAACCGGTTGGCGTGTTCAAATAAAACAACTTAGATATAATATAGTAAAATAATATAGATAACGCAAATATTTCGTTTTAAATTTAATAATAATAATTGTGACGTTGTCTTACTTCAGCTTTCATAGTAGTACTAAACCAAATCAATGAGTACATTTTAATCATAGAAGAAGACATCTCTATTAATACTGGAACGCATCTTGCAGGACTATTAAATACACTTAAACTTCGTCTCGCGTCTTGCTCATCAAATCCGAAAATCAGTACATAAAGAAAAATGAAAATATCAATAAAATTAAGCCAAAAAATTGCAACTGTTTGACAGTTTATTGTTTCCTTATAAAGTTGACTAAGATTGCAGAGTTCGTAGTGGAACTCTCTGCATAATGCTAGCTTATAAAATCTTTGACTGAACGCTTTGGATTTGTAGTTTTTAGGCCAATAGTATATTGGTTGTTGTATATCAAAAGCAGTATCATTATGCAAGTTATAAAGAGTTTCGTTTACTTCTCTGAATCTCATTTTCAATTCGCGTAAAACGATTATTTCTTCCATCAATACAATAAACAAAAACCTTTCTGGTTGCATGTTGAAAAACCAAATCTCGAAGCACGCTTTTTTACTTTCATCACAAACCAAATTGATGATCACAATTAACAAAATCCAATAAACAACCATGGAAACGGCGGTTATTTTAACACATTTTTGAATTTTCAAGTTGTTTATTTTCTTTCCAGTTGCTTCGAACTTCAAATCAAACATATCAAATGCTTTTTTCATGCGTTGGTAACGTCCAGAATTTTTCCATGCAAAAAATAGACCAAATGCAATAGCTCCAATACCTGCAATTAAGCGCATTTCTCTAATTTCACCATCGATGCCCTTATAATGTTTGTCTCTAGGTTCCACTAAATATTTCCGTTGCCAATAGTCAATGTACCAAAATGTGAAATTGAGGGACACCAAGATATATATCAAGTTGAACACATTTTTCTTGATGGTGAATTGAAAAAATGTTAAATAATTTGAGAGCTTTCCTTTAAAGTGTATCGGGGATATGTTTAGTCCATAAAATAGCTTCAAAATTTCTATTGGGACAAGTGACTGACTGAATGTTGACATACTTGATTAAATATCAACTTTCGAATCAATATCTTATTGGTGTAAAAAGTATCAAATTATGGATCAGGTTAATATAAATGTAATCATTTCGTCCGAAGAACAATATCAATTTCTCTTTCAAATGCTTTTGCTCATTCCCCAAAATCCGCAATTTATGAGCTGGTAAACAATTAATATTTTAAACTCAAATTCTTTCAGTGAACTCTGTCCGCTATCTTTGCATCGATCTTTTCAAATCTCTTTTAAGTTCTTATTTTCAGTATGTTGGAATTGTTTTTGGTGCAATAAAGTATGTTTTGTTTATTCTGTTCTACTTAACACGTCCAAACAACTCAGGGTGTCTTTGAATCGAACTGTTTAAATCTCTTATGAATTCAAACATGAAACGTATGTTCGATCAATTTCGTTATAATTAACAATCTTTTAATAAATGTTTTATTGCTGTAACAAAAATATATAAAATGCTACTATGAGTATTTGCCGTTGATAAACGAGTATAAAGACTTGGACATGTTTTGTGGAAACCGCTGTGCGGTAATACAAACGTAATTTCTTTTTGAACTTAATGTGACAATGCTCACGATGAGAACCACTTAAACCACACTTAAACTATGTCATTCTGTTTGTGTCAAAAGTGTACAAAAATTACGGAGAATGAGAAGAATCAGATTAATCAGACGTACAGCAGGAAAACCACCTCGCGAAGCACTGTGCTTTCTAAGTTTTCTTCTCTTGTTCTTTACTAGGTTAACACTATGAATGATAAGTAAATAATGATGACCGATTTAAGTCAGACGACTGGAGCTATATTTTGTTTATCATTAAATCGCTATGTACTTGCTTGTTTATATTTGTATAAAGGGATTATATTATTACGTTCATATTATTTTGCTGTGTTAATGGAGGCCCTGTCGAATTGGGGTTTTCCGTCATGTAGTGCGGGTGGGAGGAATCAATCCGATAAGGCTGTGAGTGGAAGGTGCCGCGATATTAGTGTAACTCTTTTCCAATTTTTATGACGGCATTACGACTAATAAAAAAAATAGTGTTATATTTTCCGATTTGTCGTACACGCAGAATGGTTTTCGAAGTAATTTTTGTTGTTATTGTTAAGAAAGTTAGATTTTCACTTGATTTTGTGTCCTCATGTGTCAGGCCAGAAAATGGAATAAAGGCGTATTCTATAATGCAGAGGAACATATTTTTTTTCCAGAATTCTTTTTGTACGTTACATAATAGACCTTGAGAAAAATAATTTCCCTCAGGACCTATGTCATCTTTGAAGATGCTGTGTGGGCAGAAAGGAGTGATCATGGGTCTTGAAAAGACCCGTGTTGTAAAAAACACTTAGGCTGGAAAATAATTACTCACAACAGTCGAGCTGTTGAACTCAGGAACTAGTAATAGAAACATTCCGTTCTCATGTGACAAGTGTCAATCATAAACATATGATAGACAGGCATTTGGCATTTTGAGTGACTATGCGTCGGTGCCAATGGTTTATTGACGCTAGTTCTTTAAGCATCTTCAGTTAAAATACCTACTGAAAAAGGACAGCATTTCCACTTAATGCGTATGCTCTAACGATTCCAGACCATTTGTTGAGATATGGGATTCTATCAAACGGACCGCCCGTTCTGCACAGAGTCAAGAATTTTCTTCAAGTTCCGTGAGTCTTCGGACTAGAGATGGCTTCCAAAATTAATAGTGGGACCCGTGTGCAGTTGGGATTTGTAAACGGTCAGCAGTTGTGGACTATTAAAGTATCTGCGGGCATTTTCCAGTACGCCCCCAGCTTCTGAGAAACTACCTTATCTCTAGCTTCGATGGAGCCTTCGTGCTTGGTTTCTTAACTAAACTCGTACACTAAGCGTGTCAATGAAAAACTTGTTGGGAAGATTTCTATTGTTGATGGAGACTCGATTTGTCACTTTCTTTTAACGTAATCAGTATGGTTGGTTCTTTAGAACCTTATAATTATGATGACATGCTTTTAACATCAGGATTAGGAGATTTTCATGCTTTCCCATGCTAGAAAAAAACAGCCTATTAAATAATTTTGGATACGTTTTGAATTATGGAGAAAATCGGTATACTAGAGACCTCTATCGAATAAAATTAAGATATGGAAGATATATGTAATATTTAATTTTAAACAAGTTTCGTATTGAATTCATATAGGTAGCTCTGAACAGTTGGGTGAGTTTTCCTTTATAGGCATAAAACCAAACAAGGCGGTACACTACCAAGGCCACAAAAGTAATTAACAAATCAAGTAAAGCTGTTGACAGAACAAAGAAATTTTAATTCAAACTATGTATAGCTACGAAGAGTTATGATCAGCTGACCTTGAAGATGATCACACGGTCTTTAAAGGCGAACGTACAATAATTTAAATAAATTCGTGATTCGAGTACATTCGGTCGGTGAACCCTAAAATTAAGTATGCAATGGGAACTTCTTGGTGATAGTAAACCATGGAAAACGGGGAGATAGAAGTTTTTCAGGGTACAAAAAAAGTGCATACGGATAGGCAATGCTAATTTGTACCAAGAAAATGGGTTGAAATATGCGGCTCATATAAAAGGCGTGATTTAGAGGAACAGTTAACTTGAAACCGTTCATGAATGACTACAAAAATGGATAGATTCGTTGGAAAACGTGCGAACTGGAGATAAAGGGGCCAGGAAACTGGAAAAACTACTATCATCGAGGTCAAGACGAAAAAGTGGGTTAGAAGGGGGTAAGAAGTAAATATAATAAGGAAAATTAATAATAACTGAAGTATTTTATCTTCAATCAATGAGGTTGCTCGGACGTAATAACACCATTCACAGTGATAAGAAATTGGTATATTTGGTCATATAGAACCACGGGACGCTACTGGTCAAATGCAATTGAATCAGACCAAAAGAAAAATTGTTCAACGTAATTTGACATAAGGAAATACACATACAAAGTTGGACAGACTGCTAACAACTTAGAAGGTAAAAAGGTTGGCAAGCCCACACATAAGTCTGTTTACACAACACTAGATTTGTAACACGGTTTTGGGCCGTTAGGGAAGTAGTGACCGTTAAAGAGGCTATTACATTTAAATTGGTTAAATACGAAGTTTACATAAAGAAAAAACCACTAAAATTAATTACACAGAAATAAAACTTAATTCATTGACGGGTACGTAGAAATCATAACGTAAGCAAATGCCATATCACAGGATTTACGAGGGTTTGAGCTATAAAAGAATAGACAATCCGTCGCTAGGTGGCGTCGAGACAAATTATGTCATCATTTATTGGGGAAATACTTAAACTTGTCAAATATTAATTATAATGACGCCACCTAGCGACGGATTTAACACTAACAGTGTCTCTCTCGCAAAAATAAAGTTTGTTGTTTTCAGGTGGAAAAAATATAATAAGCAGTAATTGTTGAATGAAACACTAGTATATATTGAATCATTTGGCGGGTATAAGATAAGCCGCCATAGCTCAATTGGGAGAGCAGCTGACCGGCAATCAGAAGGGCACGGGTTCAAGTCCCGTTGGCGTCATGTATCTTTTCTCGGAAGATTTTTCAATGTGGATGAGTGATTCAGGCTGATAATTATTGCTTATAATAATTGCTACCCTTTGTGCTATGCATAAAAAATCTTGTCTTAAACGTTAGTTTAACAATTTAAAAAATAATAATTAGAATTTTTTTGTTTATTATTCCGTATTATTTCCTAAGGGATTAAGACGACGGAAATTGGTAAAGATCACTGAGTACGGATCTGGCAGATGTTGAAGAACGAGATGAAAATTTGGGCGTCGACATCATAGGATTGAGGTGTAGGAACAAAGGGACGTAACAGAAAACTCACAATTACGAAAGATACTGACTACATAATTACAGGTTGACAATTGTCATTATTTTGAATCAATGAAGATCCGTTTATGTCATTTTGGATTTGGAAGTGGGTATAAAATGGCAGAATTGCTCAGAGACACAGTCCGACGTTGGGGCAGAAAAAGCCTTTTGGTTTAAGCGTGTCTGGCTACTTTTGCAGGTGACAAGAATTATTAAACTCCAAAAAAATAAATTATTAATGTTACAAAACTTGGGTTTTAACTTTAACGCGTCGACTTAGAGAGTAACAGGAGGCTTTAAGTTTGGTTAGGTGACCGTTGAAATTTTTTTTATAGTGTTTGATTAAAATAATATATCGTGTAGCTTTATTTAGGTATGTTACAGTAAGGCCTTGTCGTTGTACACTCGAATAGGAAATAGGCATTGGTAAGTTTTATATTTATAAAATTTTCCAGAAACAAAAGGAATAATGGATCGGAGCAGTGCGGTCGCACAAAAAAATGCATTCTTTTTCCCAGTAAAGCAGAGAAAATGGTTATTATGTATATATTGGAAAATAATGTAGTGTATATTATGGTTTGTTAGAGTAATAACCACACACTCAACTCAGATTTTGATTTTTTGGAGATGTCTGACTAACCAACTGGACAATCGATGTAAAAACATCAGTCAGGCGTCTTTCATATGTTTTTAAGGATTCACGGTCTGTGTTTTGTAGCATATAATTTTTTTTACAATGATCTATTTTTCTTGAAGTCCAAGTCTACGTTTGAAAATGTCGTAATCGAATCGAATGTGCCGTAATCAAGCAATACATCTGGGTTCGACTCGAATGTTCTGCAGGAAACATATTAATGAAACCTTTAAACTTTGCAAACATCACTTCAATTTATTACAGCATGCTTCCCGGTTTCGGTACAATCGCCCTTAGTCAGAGATGATTTAAAATTGTTGTGCATGTTTGTCAATTTTTTTTCGACCCTGAAGAGATCGCAATTGCGTTGATAGGCAGAATCTTAAGTGGTATAAAAACACACAAGTAAGTAATACTGTACTGTCGTACTGAACTCTGTACTGACGTAGCGATGGTTGCACCGAAACCGTGGTTTACACAAAGTTGAATTTTATGATTTAATAATTGTGACATTGTCTTACTTCGGCCTTCATAGATGTACTGAACCAAATCAATGAGTACATTTTAATCATAGAAGAAAACATCTCTATTAATACTGGAACGCATCTTGTAGGACTTTCAAATACACTTAAATTTAGTCTTGCGTCTTCTACATCAAATCCGAATATCAGTATATAGAGATAAAGGAAAATCACTACACAATTATACAAAAAAAATTGCAGCCGTTTGATAGTTTATGGTTTCCTTGTAAAGTTGATTTAGATTGCACAGTTCGTAGTGCAACTCTCTGCATAATGCCAGTTTATAAAATCTTTGACTGAACGCTTTGGATTTGTAGTTTTCAGGCCAATAGTATTTTTGTATTTCAAAAGCAGCATTATGATGCAAGTTGTAGAGAGTTTCGTTTACTTCTCTGAATCTCATTTTCAAAGCGCGAAGAATTATAATTTCTTCCACCAATAAGATAAATAAAAACCTTTCTGTTTGCGTGTTGAAATACCACATCTGGAAGCACGCTTTTTTACTTTCATCACAAACAAAATTGAAGATAGCAATTAAAATAATCCAATAAACAACCATAGAAACGACGGTTATTTTAACAATTTTATGGAATTTCAAGTTGTTTATTTTGTTTCCAGTTGCTTCGAACTTAAAATCAAATATATCAAATACTTTTTTCATGCGTTGGTAACGTCCAGAAATTTTCCATGTAAAAAATAAACCAAATGCAATGGATCCAATACCTGCAATATAGCGCATCTCTATGATTTCTTCATCAATGCCTTTATAATGCTTGTCCATCGGATCCTCCAAATATTTCCCCAGCCAATAGTCAATGAACCAAAATGTGTAATTGAGGGATACCAAGATATATATAGAGTTGAAGACATTTTTCGTGATGGTGAATTGAAAAAATGTTAAAATTTTTGAGAGCTTTCCATTTAAGTATATCGGTGATGCGGTTAGTCCATATAATAGCTTTAATATTTCTATCGGAACGAGAGACTGACTAAATGTTGACATACTCGATTGTAATTCAACTTTTGAATCAATATCTTGTTTGTTTCTGAAGTATAAAAATGTTGATAAGAGGTGATATATATGTTAGCTATTAGTCCGATGAACAGTACCAATTTCTGCTTTAAATGCTTTTGCTTTTCCCCAAAAACCACAATTTATAAGCTGGGTTGAGCTTTATTGAGCTTTAAACTCAAATTCTTTTCTTGAACTCCTAGTACCTTTGAATCGATCTTGTCAAATCTCTTTTAAATACGTATTTTCAGTATATTTAAATTGATTTTTAGGTGAAACGAATGTATTCTCGATCCCTTTCTATTTATCAATCCGTTAATAAATGTTTTATTGATGCAACAATAAATAAGTCAAATGCTACTACAAATATTTGCATATGATGTACAATCCTTAGAAATGTATTGTGAAAACCGCTATGCGTTCATACAAACGAAAGATTTTTTGCATCTGTAGTGACAATATTTACGCTAAGGACCAAATAAACTTCATCGATAACTACGTAAATCTGTATTTAATTTTTTGTGACAAAACTGCAATTAAATTCCGGAGAATTCGAAAATTTTAAAAATTTTCCAAACGAAAATGTAGAAAAAGAGACGTGTAGTAGAAAAACCACTTCGCGTAGCACTATGATTTCAATGCTTTTTTATTAGGTTAACACGACGAAGGATTTAACCGATCTAACCGAAAGCCAAAAGAAAGTCGGACAAATGAAGCTATATTTTGATTACCATTAAATCACGATGTACCATTACCATTAAATTGCTTGCTTATATTTGAAGAAAGGGGATAAAATTACTAAGTTCAATACATTTTTCTGAGTTGATGGATGTTCTACAGAATTGTTTGAGTGGTTTTAGCTGTGTTATGAGGGTGGAAGGAATTTATCCGATAAGGCTGTGAGTGGAACGTGCCGCGATATTAGTGAAACTGTTTTCCAATTTTTATGACGGCATTACGACTAATAAAATACCTTAACAATGGTATCTCGAAAATTATACTTTTCGAATTGTCGTAAACGCGGAATCGTTTTTGAAGTAATTTTTTGATGTTGTTAAGAAAGGTAGATTTTCACCTGATTGGGCCGAATGTTAACACCTGAAAAAGGAATATAGTCGTGTTCTGTAATGGTGAGAAACATATTTTTTTCTGGACTTTTTATTGGTACGTTACACAGTAGGCCTTGAGGAAAATAATTACCCTCAAGGCCTCTGCCATCTTTGCGGTAACTTTGTGGGGATTCTTTTTGATGATAAGAAGGAGTGTTTATGGGTCTTGAAAAGACCCGTGTTGGAAGAGCGAAAAATCACATAGGCTGAAAAATTGTTCAACAGCTTACCTGTTGAACACAGGATCGAGTGGTAGAAATGTTCCGTTCTCATGTGAAAATTAGTGTCAACCGTGAACAAATGTTGGGCGACCATTTGGCGTTTTTATCGACTGTACACCGGTGCCAAAGGGTTCAATAACGCTAGTTCCTTAGAGCACATTCAATTATAATACTGATAGAACAAGGACAGCATTCCCACTTGACGCGAACGTTCTAAAGATTCCAGACCTTTGTTGAGACATGGCAATGAATCAAACGGACCACCCGTTCACTTATTTTTTTTTTTTACATGCGCTCCACACAGGAGGCCCTGAGAATAAAATAATTTCCCTGAGGGCCTTTGTCATCTTTGGGGATGCTGTGTGGAGGGTTTTTTTAGAAAGGAAGGAGAGGAGAGTTCTGGGAAGGAATAGGGTTTAAAGAGTGGGTAGGAATCTAGGGTTCAGTGTGTCCTGGTCATCCACCTCTAAGACCGAGACAAACCTCATCCCATAAACCCGGGCACCCCTGCTTAATCACCAAACGTAGCGAACCACTTGGAGTGACCTATGGCAGAGGTGTTGGTTATCCAATAAAGGTTCCCGGGGCGGCGGTACCCATTCGCGCCTCCCAAATTGCCCCCCTTAATCCCGTTAAAATATTTATTGAATTATTATATTTGTAAGTCGGTATTTTAAGATGTTAATAGTTCATAGCGATAAATGATGACTTTTTTAAAGATTAAAGTGTTGTCATGAAGTTTGCAAAAGTTCTAAACTTCAGGTCAATTAGTGAAAATTTTATAAAAAAAAAATGCAGTTATTCTTCTTACTATGAACAGTTAATTCATTTTGTCGAAATTACGAAAGGTGAGTTACCTAACCAACATTGTTTTTATTCCTACGGTAACGCGTATATATTAGTGTTTACTTTTTATAAAGCACATTAAACATGTTCGTTTTTGTAACTTCATAGATTTTTTTTCTCAACTCAAATAACAAATTTGTAACTCATACTGTAGCAAGCAATTCATCTGTGCTCACTTCACCTCTTCTGAAAAATAGTAATGAAACCCATCAACTTTGCGTACATCATTTTTATATTCGATTTTGGTATAACCATGCCTTTAGTCGGGGCTGATTTAAAACTGTACTGCATGCTAAGAAGCCCCTGAAGAATTAGTAATTCTGCTGATAGCGGATATTGAGTGGCTTGAAAACATTCAAGTACAGTGATGTTATATCTGTACTGACGCAGTGATGGTTACACCGAAACCGGTTGGCGTGGTCAAATAAAGTAACGTGGATTACGCAAAGATCCAATTTAAAATTTAATATTAGATAATAATAATAATTGTGACGTTGTCTTACTTCAGCTGTCATAGACGTACTGAACCAGATCAATGAGTATATTTTAATCATAGAAGAAGACATCTCTATTAATACTGGAACGCATCTTGCAGGACTATTAAATACACTTAAACTTCGTCAAGCGTCTTCCATATTAAATCCGAAAATCAATATATAGAGATAAATTAATATATCAAAAAAATTATGCTAAAAAATTGCAATTGTTTGACAGTTTATTGTTTCCTTATAAAGTTGACTAAGATTGCAGAGTTCGTAGTGCAACTCCCTGCATAATGCTAGCTTATAAAATCTTTGACAGAATGCTTTGGATTTGTAGTTTTCAGGCCAATAGTATATCGGTTGTTGTATATCAAAAGAAGTATTATGGTGCAAGTTAAAGAGAGTTTCGTTTACTTCTCTGAATCTCATTTTCAAAGCGCGTAGAACGATTATTTCTTCCATCAATACAATAAACAAAAACCTTTCTGGTTGCATGTTGAAAAACCATATCTCGAAGCACGCTTTTTTACTTTCATAGCAAACCAAACCAATTGAAGATAGTAATTAACAAAATCCAATAAACAATCATAAAAATCGCGGTTATCTTAACACTTTTTTGAATTTTCAAGTTGTTTATTTTGTTTCCCGTTGCTTCGAACTTCAAATCAAACATATCAAATGCTTTTTTCAGGTAACGTCCAGAATTTTTCCATGTAAAAAATAGACCAAATGCAATGGCTCCAATACCTGCAATTAAGCGCATTTCTGTGATTTCTCCATCGATGCCTTTATAATTTTTGTCTCTAGGTTCTACTAAATATTTCCTTAGCCAATAGTCAATGTACCAACATGTGATATTGAGGGACACCAAGATATATGCCCAATTGAACACATTTTTCTTGTAATAAACACAATTAAATAACTTTGTTTCAATTCCACTTTATTATTTTTTAATCCAACCGGTTTCGGTTCGTACTGAACCTTCCTCAGGGGTGAATAAAAATATATTGAACATAATACAGAAAAACATGGTATTTATAAGTAAAATTAGAAGAGGGAGACAGAATATCAACTTAGGTGGGGGCGATGAGGGAGGTGTCTAAGAGGGAGGGGTGAACGTGGGTGGGGGTAATGGAAATATTTTAAAAATCGGGGTGTTAGACAAATCTAATTGTTTATTAAGTAAATTGGTTTTATTTATTTTTAATGACTTTTTTATTTCAAGGGCTTCAAGATTATTAAGGCGTAGACCCATCCCATTTCTATGCAATACATCTATCCCGGAAGCTTTATTAAATGAGTGATTTTTATCTATTAGGTGGGAGGCGAATTCTGAAAAACCTACACTATTTAGACATCTCAAGTGTTCGACCACTCTTGTTTGAATGTTTCTAGCTTTTCTTGATTGTGAAATGAAAAAATGTTAATAAATTTGAGAGCTTTCCTTTAAAGTGTATCAGTGACTGACTGAATGTTGACATATTTGATTAAAAATCCACTTTCAAATCAGTATCTTAGTTGGACTCGAAAGTGTTAAAATATGGATTTGATTAATATAAATGTAAGCATTTCTCCGAAGAACAATATTGATTTCTCCCTCAAATGCTTTTGCTCATTCCCCAAAATCCACAATTTATGAGTTGGGAAACTATTAATATTTTAAACTCAAATTCTTTCGGTGAACTCCGATATCTTTGAATTGATCTTTTGAAATACGTATTTTCAGTATATTGAGATTGTTTTTTTTGTACGAAAAGTATGTTTTGTTTATTCCGTTCTACTTAACACTTCTAGAGAACTCAGAGTATCTTTGAATCGAACTGTTTAAATCTCTTATACATACATACTTTATCAAGTGTGTTGAACTTGTATCTTTACATTCAACGCATGTTAGATCATTTTCGGCATAATTAACAATCTTTTAATAATTGTTTTGTAGCGGTAACAATTAAAATAAGTAAAATACATCTACCAGTATTTGACGTTGAAAAACGAGTATAACGACTTGGAAATGTTTTATGGAAACCGCTGTGCGGTAATAAAAACGAAACACGCTTTTTTTGCACCTGTAGTGATAATACCCACGATAAGGACCACTAAAACTTCACTTAAATGTGTAGATTTTTTGTGTCAAAAGTGCACAAAAATTACGGAGAATGAGAAGAATCAGATTAATCAGTCGGACTAAAATGTAGAAAAAGTGACGTACAGTTGGAAAACCACTTCGCGTAGCTTTATGTCTCCTAAGTTTTCTTCTCTTGCTCTTTATTAGGTTAACACTATGAATGATACAACCGGTCTAAAAAAAGTCAGACGCCTGGAGCTATATTTTGTTTATCATTAAATCGGTATGTACTTGCTTGCTTATATTTGTAGAAAGGGATTATATTATTACGTACGTAATATAGTTCTAATGGAGGCTTTATCGAATTGGGGTTTTCCGTCGTGTGGTGGGGGTGGGAGGAATCAATCCGATAAAGCTGTGAGTGGAAGGTACCGCGATATAATAATATAATAATTTATAATTCTAAATGTTTTGAGAACATTTTTCTTGTACACGATTCGTGTGCTAAAGCTTAATAATACTGATTAACATTGTGAGAGGGCTGTGGGGGAGGTAAGAAAACCCGAATCGGCAGAAGATTTTGTAAATAATAAATAGTCGTTCGAAGTGCAAAAATGTTTAGGTGAAAAAGAATTGAAAATAGGATTGTTAACACATTTTCACTGATTAAAAGTGGTGAAAAATAAGGAATTAAACTTAGATTTATTAAGTTTACAAATTTTCGTCGTTTTCTTCTCTGTTTCTTATTGGATTCAATAACATTTTAAAATCAGCCAAAACTCACATATCAATAAAGTCGTTATTAACTTACCTCTCGCTTAATAGCTTCGCTGAATCTAGCCATGAAATACAGCTTCACAGAAGCCTCTGCCTCCATCATAAAAGGGGGCAAGCACATTTAATAGATTATCCTTGAGAAGTACCTTTTTTTTCTGAACCATGAACCCGTTTGACAGCATGTAGATCACCAGAAATATGTTCATAAAGGAATCGAAGATATTCGCAATGCTTTGAATTGAAAATGTTCCCCTCAGATAACCTGTCAAATCGCACAACTGGTAATGAATATCTCTAAAGGTTGTCATCTTTGATAAAATTCCTGAAACGCCCAGGTACGTAACGTCTTTCAAACCTTCCACGTGTATGATCCCTTCTCTCATTGTAAGTTCTTTGTGTGGATGAGAAAACATTTCGTGTATAGCTTTATTCAACACTTTATATCTTGTGATTTACAGCGATTAAGAATGATATTTCTTGAGTAAAATACGCCATCATGATCATTTTTGGGTAGTTGTTTAAAAGCCACATTCTGCAACAATTCGTCTTACTTGTTCGACATATTAAAAATACATAGTAAATGAAATAAAGAATCCAATAAGAAAACGCAAAATCACCTGCAGAAATACAACACTTTTTAAAGATTTATTTATTTCATTTCTAGTTTGCTGAATCAGTTGGTTATCAAATTTGTTCAAAGCATTTAGAAATGTTTGTAATTTTGACGCATTTTTCAGGGTGCAGACAAATGTTATATAAACCGATAAACATCCCACAAATCTTAATAAGTATTCCACATAACGATCAAATAAAGGGGTGCTAAGATCAATATTATCTGAGATTAATTCGTCTGCAAAAATGTCAAAATAAAACGAATAATTCAAAACTGTGTAAGCCACGCTGAATAAGTAGAAATTTGAGCGTTTTGCTTTCGTGCTTTTGGAGTCGTCGTTGTTGTTAGATACGTACAAACCGAATATTGTGAAAGTTTTTAAAAGTGGCATTATTGCTTGTTTGAACGTGATACTTTTTGGTAGTTTCTGCAAATCGCTAGTCATTTTAAATTTTTTAATCGTGATGAGAATCAGTATTATTTCGACTTTTCACTTCGACTTCCTTATGATGATTAGTCAGTATTCCAATAATAAATATTCAAAAAATAATTTTGAATTAGAGTGATTTGAAAATTAATGTAATGCGTGATGGATGTCATTCGATTCTTACTAATGCCACGTATATTTTGTAATTGCTAGAAATTAATTAAACACACGAGTTTGATGATAAATTCTGTACGAAGTAACTATTATTGACATATTCATGGAAAAATAGACATAACAGATGTGACATGTTTCAAAACAGGTAATTTGATTTATATCCAAAAGGCTAAAGCACAACAATGTAAGCTGTGATGAATGGTAACCTCCTATCTACTAGAAAGCCTACGAGGAATTTTTTTTATTCTAAAAAGAAAAGCGCTGCGCAACGACATCTGTATGTTCAAATTCAAAAATTACTCGAAAATGGAGGTATTGTAAGGTTGGTTGATGATTGATAGTTGTCTTAAATTACACACAGATGGTGATAAGATCAATATTTAACGGGATTTCCAGAGATGAGGGCCAATTACAAACACAAGGATTGAAACAACCAACCAAATAGCAGGAAAAGCAATAAAAATTGAACTCTGCCTATCAGCAGGAAGAGGGCTGTGCCCATTGTGGCCACAAAAGATTGGACTTTGACTCGAGTAAGGTAATTTATAGTTTTGACGTTCCCACAGAGATCAGGGTTGAATGCACTGAGATATAAATATCGAAATGTTCAAGGACCTTAGTACAACGAACTCAAGAAATGCTATTAATAACGAGTACATTTTGGAGATCGGAAACCTTAGATGTCGAAGGTATTGGAGCCTTTTAGTTGCGGAAAAACACACTTGGATAACGATGGAAAATTTTATCAGTAATATATTAAGTAGGAGGACGTGGGGACGAGGGAGACGCTTGCCGGCGACTATAGAATAACTACGTATGACGGCCGAGATACCAAATTTGAGGAAATAACGTACGAAAGTAAAATGAATATGTATAAAACAATGGAAAATTATTGTTACCAATTTCAGATAAAGCGGAGATATTAGAAAGACGATTTTTAGAAGAAAATTTAATAAAAAATGGTGGTTTCGTTGGGGGCGTAGAACATACGAGAGGATGGCTTGGTGTGCTAATTGCAATCTCAAAGGAAATAAAATTAGTATTGTTAAAGTGCCTGGGTCGAGTGACAATACCGGACACATAACGTATGATTTTATTCAACAGAAATGATCGGTTTACGTCATTCGTGCCGTTGAAAGGATCACATAATTGAGCTTGGTTACTGACAAAGTGGACGCGGGAAATGGTTGTCGATCACACATGTATTTTGTTTTCAAAAACAATGGAGATCCGCACATGCCTTTTATTTACACAAGGCCCATTAGCCATTCAAAAGGCAATTAAAATTAACCCAAGTCTTACGTAGTATTTAGATTATAAAAATCCCATAAAATTTTATGACCCTTACATAAAATTAAAATTAAGACCATGCATGTAGAAATTATAAAGTAAACAGATGACAACGCATATGATTCATTTGAAATTGTGAGAGATGAGACAGATTATTGGGCTGGATTTGATCGAAGTAGTTAACTTGACAGATATTCCAGTATGAAACTGGGTAGTGGGCAGAAAAAACACCATAAATAATATATCAAAAAAGGAAAAAAGTTTTAAGCATGGGGATGGAATTACTACATAAAAGGCAAACGTCAAATTTCAATAATGGATCATGAGTTAGGAAGGGGGAGAGAACGTAAAACCGATATAACCGGAAAACTCAGGTAGGGAAATGGGAAAAACTCAAAACGTTATAAGTAGAGAAGATATGGAACCAGAATATGGTTTCTTATGAACAACGAAGGGAAAATCATTAAGAATAGTTGATAAAACACCGTTACTTGAAGGAAATTCTGGTGAAAAAAAGAAAAAGTTAAATATGCCGGATAAATAGTGAAAATAAGGTTCTGAGACATAATTGCTTAGGTAGACTAGGGGAAAAGAAAGAATTTCCGTGAAAATTCGTACAGAAAATTTGCGTTTAAAACTAGGAGAATGAAAAATCTACATTTCGCGAATATTTATGTCAATTTAAAATATAGGTTTAGCAAATCACGTATGGGCATATTTCAAATTGAGAAAAAAAAAACAAGATTAAGATTATGTTTATAAAATATTTTTTAAAGACCGGAGACATGTGAAAAATGGGTAAACTGGACGGCAGCTTACTAAGTCCGGGACTATAAACCTTAGAGAAGCGAGACAAAATTATGGGACGTAACCAGAACTACTAGGATGTAAAAATCGAAAGGTCTTATGTTTGAACAAGGTAAAACGAGATGAGATTTTTGAAAGATTTCGAGCTATTAAGGATTAAATTTTCTTGTCAGGGGAAATACGATTACGACCTTTTGGAGATGTGTTGGGTATAAAATAGCATGTTTTGGGGCATTCAGGTAGTCCTTCGACAACTGGCAAGGTTGCTTAAAACGTCGCGCGTGTCGTGAGAATTACCCTGGTAATTTATTAATAGAGTCTAGAATCAGTTTTATACTTTAAAAATTCAGTGGAAAAATAGAGTTAGTTTCATACTTTAAAAAATTCAGAGGTAAAATCGAGTCAGTTTTATACTCATAAAAAATTCAGTGATAAAATAGAGTCAGTGGAGTGCCCGGATAGGGTTAATCGTGCAATTTAACGGAGTGTTATGATATTATAATAAATCTAAAATCAGTGTTTGCAATAATTTCCTATTCAATAAAATCTAATAATTAATTAATTAATTGCAAATTCAACGCGGAAAGAGTTTAATAGAGTTTGAATTGATTTAAATCTGTTCTATGAAGGTTCAAATAAAGTTATTTATTTGTTCATATGAAGCGGATACTTTGTGATGTGACATTATTAATTTAAAATAAAACAATAACTTTGTAAACACCACTTTTATTTTTATACTTTATGCCGACCGGGTTTCGCTACAACCGTAGCTTCATCAGGGCAGTATAATACTCTACTAACATTAGGTTACATTTGTGTTATAATATATAATTTACCAAAAATGGGCTGGACTCGTCAAGTGGAGGAGGAAGAAGGAGGCATAGATGGAGAATTGGGAAGGGAACGGACGTGTTCTTTATCAATAGGGAACAATCTTAGTATGGGACTTTTATTTAAATTAAGTTGGTTATTTACTACCTTACTATTAGTGTTTATGGCTTTCCTAAGTTCAAGCGCCTCTAAATTATCCAACCTTATACCGATGTTGTTTTTATGAATAAGTTTGGCGCCAGCGTTTTTGTCAAATTTATGATCGTTTTCAATCAAGTGGTTTGCAAATTCTGAAAATCCAGAGCTGTGTTAACATCTAATGAAGCCCTGATGAAGCTACGGTTGTAGCGAAACCCGGTCGGCATAAAGTATAAAAGTAAAAGTGGTGTTTACAAAGTTATTGTTTATTTTTAAATTAATAAAGTTATTTAGTCCGAAGTTAAATAAAGAAAAATTATAGTCTAATAAGTTTTGTTAAATAAAAATTAACGTTTAAGCTGAAAGCTGGAAATTTTATTACGAGATATTAATTATCGTTAGATGACAAAGTAATAATAATAATTGATCCGAAATCTGGAAAATACTTAACCGGAAGTTCGAATAAATAACCCAAATTACTAATTTGTTGTTGAACGAAAGTGTAATAAAAGAAAGTGAAAGTGTTTCTTTTAGTGACGAATAATATTTTGTTTGTTATAAAAGAATTAAAATTTAAATTGAGAAAAAAAAATAAAACTTTAACTTTGTTCTTAAGTGGAAGAATTAAAATTTAAAGAAAATCTTTAGTTGTTATAAAAGAATTATAATTTAAATTGAAAAAAAAATGAATAAAACTTAAATATTGTTATAAAGTGGAATAATTCAAATTTAAAGAAAATTTCGAATTAATAAACTAATTCATTTAAGAGTAAATAAGTGTAATTATATATCAAATTATGGCAACGTACTGTTTAATGTACAATTTATTTTATGTACTGGCAATTTTGAATGCTGGTCACACCGAAAGACTAGATGTAGTTCCAAATGCTACCGCAAAATCATTCATTGTCCTGGTGTGTACAGCTATCAGATTTAGCCCTGCAACTTTCTGATATTTAATATTGTGTCGCGATTGTGTTTGGCTTTTACAAGTCTCCCGACATACAGTTGCACCCACAACAACGTACTTGCTACCAGAGGACCGTTTCTGCAACATCCATATTGATTTGGTCGGACCTCTACCAGTGTGCAGTGAACATCAATACCTACTCACTATAATTGATAGATTTACCCGCTGGCCAGAAGCAGTTCTACTGAAGGATATGACAGCCAAGACTGTCGCTACTGCCCTGATCTCCCATTGTATCGCCCATCATGGTGTTCCAGAAACCATCACGACAGATCAAGGACGTCAGTTTGAATCTCATCTTTTCAAGAAACTGACAGGAAAATTCGGCATTAAACATTCAAGAACCATCGCATATCATCCTCAGGCAAACGGCATGATAGAAAGGTAGCACCGCACGCTGAAATCATCCTTAATGGCTCACGAAGATCAGAACTGGTTACAAAATCTACCTCTAATCATGCTAGGTTTGAGAACTACAGTTCGGGAAGACCTCAAAAGCTCACCTTCCGAATTGACTTATGGTAGGACGTTAAGGTTACCCAGCGACTTCTTCGCAACAACGCCACGCGAGGATCCTGACACATATGTCGGCCACCTGCAACGAAGATTTGAAGACATTCGACCCACTCCTGCCAACTCACATGGTACTGGAAAATTCTTCGTGCACAAGGACCTCCCTACTTCCACCCACGTCTTCCTCCGAAACGACGCTGGACGGAAACCACTTCAAGAACCTTATGATAGTCCTTACAAGGTAGAAGAAAGGGACGCAAAAACGTACGTTATTAACATAAAAAGAAAGCCTAAAAGAGTTTCCATTGACAGGCTGAAATCCGCTTTCCTTCTCGCTGAAATTGAGGTACCTATCTCCACATCTGTCGCAAAACCTCCACCTGTACCTGTAAGAATGACTACAACTAGGTCTGGTCGGACAGTTCGTTTCACAGACAGATACCAGTCTGCATAGACATAGAGAATGAATGGCACATATTTTTTAAAAGTATAATTCATTATATTTCATGCAAATATTTACAAACATGTCAAAATCAAAAGCACATCTTTCAACAGGATTTAAAAAATACTTACTTGGCTAATCAATTACCTAGAGTATACAAATTTTTATTAATTTTTGATCTCTAAGTTAATTAATTTACAATATTGTGATGTACATACAAATCTTCTCTCACCGAGAAAATCCATAACCATGTTTTTATATTAGTTATTAAGAAAATATTTTTATACTCCTTGTTTATAGAGACGTGACGCCGTATTATTTTTCCACATTTTGCATGTGACGCCTATATACCACCTCTCTACAAACATAGGACGAACGTTATACATATGTACTAGTTATTATTTTTCCGTGTACTTAAAAAAAGCGATGACATCTGTAAGAACACGTCGAAGATATATGTTTTTAATTTTTCCAAAGCGCTGCATGAATTGAAATCACCCGCTAAATTATGTTTTATTCATTTCTTCAAAACATTTTTGTAAAAATCAAAACGACAACTTTACATTGTATAACCAACTTTCCACGTCTAAATGTTTCACAAGAAGTTACACTTGTTTATAAACGATCCAGTTCATCAGTATGACATTTTCAAATATTCTACGCATAAAACAATAACATTTTGTTTAATTCACAAGATTTACTGTATTATTTTTGATTTTATTTTGTTTACGATTAATCTAATTATTGCACCAGAGGATACGCATTTACATATATGTATATGTAACTGTATACTATAAATTATATAAACTTCAATACAAAGTTTAATATAAATTTCAATTTTACAAAACTCCATTATGTCAGTACAAAAGTTTTAAATATTTTTACAAAATGTTATAATTTTACATAACTCTTAATAATATTTGTTGAAATATGCAACGACCTTATAGTGTTCACATGCTTTGCCATACCAGATTGCTAGTTTATATATTTTATTTTTTCAGCAATCGACTTAAATTTTCTTATGTTTTCCCGCACTCTAATGCTGGGAGGGAGGTTTATGGCAAGGTACTGTTTAATGTACAATTTATTTTATGTACTGGCAATTTTGAATGGTAATGGCAATCATAATAAAATAATATCCGAGTGAACGCTTATTTAGAATCGATTATCCTCTTTAGATTGAAATCAAATATGGAAGAAAAGGGGAGGGATAAGGATTGCCGGGGTTAATTAGATAGAATCGTTTCTTCTTCTATAATAACGGCAAATATAAAAGGAAAACGTGAGGATTTTATACATCAGAGATTTATTCAAAGGGGAAAGGAAGGAGATAGATCCCGGATCCTGTAGGGTTAAATTGTTAAAAGCTAAGTGGGAGTTGAAATAAGAGTGCGATAAGTTACACAGGCAGTCTGGATGTTCTAATAAATTTCATACCGATGATAATTACCCGGTGGAACTGAAATTAAGCATTAGAACTTTGATGAGTCTTTACAATCTTTAAGCTTTTCCAGGTTCCTACGGATAACCTGACACTGATAAACGAGATACCAAGTAAGGGTAAATAAATAACTAACCAATTTATTCGCACGTCACTTCATCCATACAGAATGAAATGTTGTAAAACAAATACTTAACACATAATTAGATAGAAACGCATCACTAAATCAATTTTGGTATCTTAGCGTACTTGTAAAACAAATACCTATTTGCTTCCTTTCACCAGCATGGTGTGTTTATATGACATTCGATTGTGTATCAGATTGAGTTCAATGTCATCCATTGACACAGTCACCTAGATTCCATCAACGAATAAACAAAACAAACATAAATGTCAAGGGGCAAGTTTATCAATTATAGCTTACGACGGAAACTTCGCCCAGTATGTGAAAACAAAATCGGCGTTAATTCACTCAATTCTAAACAACTTGACTATACTAGAGCGATCGCTAATAGGTAGCATTGATTCAACGTGCAAAATTTCGCAAAGCGAAGTACTGCGGATAGCTTCAAACTCAAAGAGAGCTCATCACAATTATTCAGGAGGTCATTGATTCAAGGACAACTTAGAAAGATGCGACATGATTTATCTAATTCTTTAATTTTTCTTATAGGAAGTAGGTATCCAAGAACCCATAAATACCCATAATCCTAAATACCTAACACACGAGGAGCTAGTGGCCTCATTTAAAAAACATACAATCCTGAATCCTGAATTTGCTCACGCATTTAAAACTTCAAGGCTGCTGCATGTGATTATGAGCTAACCGAAAATGTAAGTGTCAACCTTTTTGGACGGAGAGCTTTGATCTTGTGGCGGTATTGTCGAGATGGGGCATGCGGGGGGGGGGGGGAGGGGAGAGAAAGGACATATGCGGACAGTAAGCTGACGCGGCATTAAAGCTACAAGTTATTTGCATACCGTAAGTCCTTGTCGAACCTGAAATCAAACATAAGGCTCATGAGGTGCGTTTTATATCAGCTAGTCAGAGGTGGAGTGTAACGCTAACGCTGTGGGAGGATGGATCTGCCTGTCACAAACTTACGCCACATTCTACGGATAGAGACATGATAAGGGAAGACATGAAGTACCCCTTCTAGACTCAGTAGAGTTTAATTCAATCCGGAGGAGACGGAAGTCAGACTAAAAACGGCATGAAGACTTGGAATTCCCCCAGCTGGCGTGAAGGGCCCCTTTCATAGCATGAGACGCCCGTTGAAGAGGGTAAAACTCGGATTTAAGGATAAATCTAGCAAGCGTACTGTGAGAAACCGGTTTGTAATTGTTGTTCATCGATCTTCACTTGGATAGCGGAGGAGCCGACTTTTCAGAAAACATATTATCCCCATATCCATTCATATCCATCCATTCCTACTTTTCCAATAACTTTGCGAGTACTAACCATGAATACTAACCATGAATACTAACCATGAATACTTACCATGAATACAAAACATTAAGTCAGGGGAAGTTGCAGAAAAGGACTTCAATTGGGAAAACTGGACCCTTGAGTACGAACATCCTACATCGGTAAGGTAAATTTTTCCTTTCTTGAAATGTTGTAATTTTTAACTGTTGTTTTTATGTCGTCGATAGCAGCGGTGATAGGAAGAATTAAATAAACAAACTAAATTCCCACGGAAATCACGTAGACACGAAGTTTAAGGTGGGGCTAGTTTATCAAACTCGGTTAAATATACTAAAATAATAATAACTAGATAGATCGGAAAATTCTCACACTTTCTCTAAAAGAATCTAGGGGTTACCACACGTAATACATTATCTTCTCTACATATGTGTGCATATTAAGTATGCAAACAGATGTAAATTCTAAATAAAAAAGTACACAACGAATAATATAGAAATAATGTGAACTTAAAATCTTAAATCTTGATTACTGAGAAAATCGCAGGGATTTGAGAAGATAGGGTAGGTTTAGCTAGATTATAAAAGTATAGGGGTTTAAAAATCATGAGCCTGAGGTAGAAATAAACCGGAAAGCGAGTTAAGTCAGGCCATCATACCTAGTGGTGTGATCAGTAGGACATAAGGGTAGAATTATGAACATAACTACGGGGTAGAAGCTTAGAAAAATAAATCAATTAGGTAGGGTTCATCACAATTGGTGTCAAAAGCCAGGAGTGTCGGACCATTACAAAGCATACGTCGAGTTGGGATTTAATTTGTTTATGGATTGTGCAAATGTGTAACTTACGTATTAAACAAAGAGGTCGTAGAAAGTTGGGAAGAAATAAAAGCATAAACGTGTTATATAAAATTAAGAATAATCAGATAAGAGTACGGAGATAGATTGGAAAGGATAAGAATATCATGATATATTTTCTGTTGATAGAAAAAAACAAAACTTCTTCATTTTTGCTTTTAGTTAAGATTAAATTATAAATAATATCTATTCGTTTCCCAGGTAATGAAGTCCATGTATTGAGGTTTAAGTATCAGATTTTGCTAGACGATTACCATAGTGAAGTTTACCAAGTTTTTATCACAAATAGAGCAAAACCTTCCTTAGATCGATAAACCGTTTCGCTGATAAATTGATCGCTGTCTTCTGATGGAAATTTTTTCAGTTAAATAAATCGGTTTTTATTTATATTCTGCCTCTTGCAGATCTATGAGGTGTAACATGTGATGTAGTTATCATAGTTTCTAAAAGATCAGTGAGCATTCCGACTTAAATAGACTGCTTTTTCAGTCTTTGATAAAAAAAACCTACAGAAATAAATTACGATAAACTTACCTCAAGTTTAATGGCTTCACTGAATCTCGCCATGAAATATAGTTTAACTAAAGCCTCAGCTCCCGTCGTGAAAGGCAGCAAACACAAGAAAAGATTTTCCGAAGGCAGCACCTTTTTATTCTGAACCGTGAACCCATAGAACAGCATATAGATCACCAGAAACATATTCACAAAAGAATCGAAGATATTGGCAACGCTTTGAACTGAAAATATACCCTTCAAATCGCCTGTTAGATCGCACAATTGGTAATGAATATCTCTAAACGTTGCCATCTTTGATAAAAGTGCTGCATTGCTTGGATCGTCTGCGTTTTTCAAACCTTCCACATGTACAATTCCTTCTCGCATTAGCTCTTTGTGTGGATGAGAAAATATATCTTGTATTGCTGTATTCAACACTTTATATCTTTGATTCACCGCGATTAAGAATGATATCTCTTGCATAAAGTACGCAATCATTAACATTTTTGAATAGTTGTTCAAAAACCACATTCTGCAACAATCGATCTTATTTGTTTGGCAAATCAAAAATACGTAGTTGATGAAATGAAGAATCCAGAAAGAAAACGCAATAAACAATTGCAGAAAGACAAGGCGTTTCAATGCTTTATTTATTTGGTTCTTAGTTTGAGGAAGTACTTGGCTATCAAATTTGTTGAAAGCGTTTAGAAATTTATTTAATTTTGATGCGTTTTTTAGCGTGCAGATAAATGTTATGCAAACTGATATCCACCCAGCAATTCGAAATATGTAGTTCACATATCGATCAAATAATGACGTTTTAGAATCAAAATTATCATAAATAAATTCGTTGACGAAAAGATAGAAATAATACGAATAAACCAAAACTGTGTAGGCCACACTGAATGGGCAGAAATTAGATCCTTTTGCAGCAGTGGATATAGTTTTGTCGTTGTTTTTACATACGTACAAACCGAATATTTTAGAAGCTTTTAAAAGCGGCATTATTGCTTGTTTTAAAGTGATGTCTTGCCTTGGGTTTTGAAAAATGTTTACCATTTTTAGGTTTTTTAAAGATTTTTGAGTAATTATTTTAAAATGATGTCGACTTTTCACCTGAACTTCAAAATGAAGAGTGATTAGTTTTCCAGTAGGTAAATAATAAAGTAATTATTTTGCAAAAGTGATTAGATAACAACTATTACAAAATGATGACAATTTCCAACGAATGGCAGTTTTGTTATTGTTTGTTTGGAAAATCAAACTAAATTATGTATATGGGTATGATTATAAATTCTGTGCGACATGTTTATTATCGTGTTTTTAAGTATCTACGAGTATGTCTGCTTGGAAATGAAGTACGTACTTAATATATATTTTTTAAATTAATAATATCTCAGTATTTAATATAGAAAAGCTCTGTGATGGAGTGGTTAACACAGTGAATCCAAACGTTATGGGTTCGAATCAAGAAATTTCATGATATATTATTTATTTATTGTGTACACTTTATTCATTATAATAAATACAAAAAAATAAATAAAGTGGAATTGAAGCAAAGTTACTTTGTTGTGTTTATTATAATTATATCTTCCCACAAAGTGTTTGCTACATATGAATACTTTATTCATTCACTACCATCAGTGGAAAGTTCATAATTGGCATAATTAACTATTGTATTATTGTGTAATCTAAAATTTGCAGTCAACTTTCCGTAAAATAAATAAATAATATAAATATATATTTTTAAATTCTTAAAATAGATGCACTCATGTTATCTAATATAAAAGTAGGTACATATTATTTCACACTTCTAATATCCATAATCGCATTGTTGTTTTCGTATATTCGCGTAATCTATGTATGTACAATGTACATTCCCAAAATCTAATTTGAGAGAGGGTATGGGCAAGGGCGGCTGGTTGCACAGTGTGTTCGTGTGCAGCACTGGTAAATTATATCGCCTAAAATTACTTTATAATTTCTTACCGAAAAATATAAAATCTATGAATCTCATTAAAAATATCACCTACCAATATAATGCCTAATATAATATAAATCAGGGAGAGCAAATTCTCAAAGTTCTTCGCGAAGTTGCCTTGTCGGGTGTGCAGGCCGATTGCAAGCGGAACGAATTATGTTTTTGTATCGAATATCCCAAACATCGCCAGCGCGCAACGCCAGCCATATGAATGAAAAATTAAGCTATATTGGTGTGCAACACGGGCGGCCTTTATCATACAAACTTAAATTTGGATTTGAGGCAAAAATACTTAACCAAACTGAATAATTCTTTTTTTAATCAAAAGGTACAGCAAATACCTAAATTTAACATAAATTTACTTATTATTGATTTGTGATTTAAGTTATAAAACGCAGGAATTAAGGAATTCAATTTTTTTATAGGTAACTTTGACAATTTTGCCCACGTGCTGTTTGTACATTGTTTATAAATACTGTTTGTATACTGTTTATAATTGAATATAAAACTAAGTAATACTTCCCAACCTTCCTCTTCCCCACCTCCTTCCCCTCCCCAATACCTTCAGCATCACAACATACCCCAATTGGGGATGCCATAGTCTCACTGGCTCCAGACGGGAGCAGTTGAGATTCTTGTGCGGTATTCACTGTAAAAAAAAAAAAAAAAGTAACTAACCATCACGCCATTGTAATAAAAAAAAACTCTGACCCCCCCCCCCCTAATTAAAAGTTTTATGAATATTTTACACAAACGTAATCTCTGTACGTAGAGTTCGTGGCCTCGAATTCGTAGCCTTGTATGTAGATCCGTCGATCTCACTTTTTTCCCCTTCATTCCTTTGGCAGAGCCTCGACACCCCTTTACGTAATACGTTTTAGGTATACGTGGCGAGATGCTCTCAAATAATCAACTTGTAATTAATCCCTTAACGTTGTGTGATTTTTTGTTTTAAAGGTTTGATATGGTTAATCCAATTTAATTAATAATTGGTTTGTGGTAAACCCTTTGTTCTTTTAGGTATGGCGTGTTACAATTCACTAGGGACCGATTTACAATGACTGACTCTAGCTAACTTGAAAATAACTAATTCTACAGTTCGTGCAACTTCCTCCCCTACTAACCTCCGTTCTATACTTGTTTGTTGATGATTATTTCTTTTGAATTAACCCGCGTTATCCCCTAGTACCTAGTATATAAATATACAGTTATACAGTGAATTGGGAAGATCCTACCTTTGTTGTGACGCTGCGTATCCTCTGCTGTTCTTGAGATGCTATCATATAAAATAATTTGACATTTTACTCTAGTTACGGATTTTCAATCAAAATTCAACCAATACAGATTCGGGGTGCACAAATTCTACATTATAGTTGTTAGTGAAGTTTGTTAGTTAATTTTGAGTTTGAGTAGGTATTTTTGGGAGATTGCCAGGGATTGACATGAAACAAAATATGTCTTGTTTCAATTGGACTCCTCTATTTCCGCAACTGACTTGGTGAGGTTCAATTAAAACCGCCCGGTCAGCCTCCAATTCCAACAACCTCCAGAGAATATTTTGATGGTCGCAAGCGACGAATGTAAAATCGACATGTTTTGCTTCCTGTCGTGAAAGGGTTTGATGTGTGTTTCCGGTTTGTAGGGTGATAGTGGGAGTGTTCTCAACCAAAACGCCGCCAAATTATAAGGGCGATAATACTAATGTTGCTTGATGAAATGTCATATCGCTTGATGTGATGATCTGCTTCGATTTATGGTGTGGTAGCCGATATCCGGAAGTATTCAGGAATGCGTGGGTGGCACGAGGTTTTAGATCGTGACATCCTCTCCTGAATTGATGATGATGATGTTGATGATACTGTAAAAGTCTTTCGGCATGTCGATGACTAGAGTCCCATTCACTCCTATACCATCGAACATGAACATTATTCCGAAGTGGATTAGACAAACAGCAATGTCATGAGATCGGTGGGGACCGCTCTTTCCACTGATCACGTGAAGTTTGAATTTACTTAAGATGGATTTTGTCACTGATCCTCGCCTCTGCAGTCACACAGCTCCCCAACAGTCCCGTTCTCCGTCCAGCATACCGCCTCGAACCAGAAGAAATAATGACTACGTTTTCCTAGGCACGTTAGAAACATGCGTCAGCCTTCAGCCGCGGTGAACATCGGTATTTGATTTTAATGAAAATACCTCCCCTCGCATGATGGAAGCTGGCGTGACGGAGATGGTCCTCCATGTAGCGTCACGGACATCCGACCTACGATAGGTGATATCCCAAGCTCATCTCAAATATCAGCTCGAAGAAGGAATGTCAAGCTCGGCTTCCAGGGTGCTGGGTCCAAGAATGAATGGCACCAGGTCGTGAATCTGGCTTCCATTCCTTCTATTTACCCTGCTACGCTTTCGTCCAAAGTACATTCCCATCCTGATGCTGGATGATCCCTAATTCTAATTTTGGGGAAAATTATGAAAATTTATCCGGTTTCCGACAAAGGGCCGCCGATCGATTGCTAGAACAACTCCGTATGTCATGTTCTCTTCGTTTTACTGACAAGGTAACTCCCCACGAGCGTAACCAAAGGGTAGTGGAGCCAACGCGAATTTTGTCACTTCTTTTCCTTCATTACGGAGGTAGCCCGGCCAGATCGCTATCTCTGTCCTGTATTTAATTGACCTCGATAGGCGGTTCTTACTAATAGATAGAGTGATTCATGAGGAAGGTGTAGGTATATAATTTATCAAGGTTTTGAGTTAATTGGTTGAAATATATAATATATAAAGGGAGCGGGCTGGTAATCCGGCAGCGGGCAGCGGGCTGGCAAGCGGGCGGCGTGGATTTGATAAGAATGCAAATTACCAGATGGCGTTGGTTATAAAGGTTGGGTAATGACGTTGTCAGTAGGTGGCGTTGTGTTTCGTTAACCACAGCAACGTTTTTTTATAATTAAGTGTTAAGGGGAAATTTTCGTATTGATTTATTAAATAATGTCTGATGATCGAATTTCTAGGAAAATACTGAGTACGATTCCAGAGGGTAGACGTCCAGTGGGTCGCCCAAGACACAGTTGGGCGAGACAACTCCACAAACTGTGTGAGGAGAGGCATGGGACTGCCATGGACAGAGGCCGCATAATCAATGCAAGACAGGGACGGCTGGAGGCGCCTTGTCTATATAGTGGAAAGAAGGATAGGATTTATTAAAAAATAGTACATTATAAACATACTTTTTCGGGCGCAAAGTCTACTGGTGATAGAACTATCACTTCATAATTGTTAATAAATAATGTATGTAAGTACTCGAAAATGCATTTTCACGAGAACTTCCCATCGTACTGCTATTATCTTCGATGGTTTAATATAATTTTGTTTATTTTTTCAAACGCATAAACCGTGTCGTAACTTATCCGTGCAATTCCAACTGCTCGATTAGGGCTTCTCAAACCTTTCCGAAGTTGCGTAACACTTTTAATTATTATTAATATTTTACCGGATCACCAAATAAAAGTACTACCTATGAACTTGCCGTAGGTAATTCAAAATTATAGATAAAGTAAAATACGTATTTCGATATTTGAGTTTGCAAACTAATACCGACATTTTAGTTTAAGCAACTTTGGAGTACTTAATAAATAATGTGACATTTTATTATTTAGTTTTGCTCGGTTTCTCAAATTTTCATACATAAAAATAATTTTAAAAAACGCGTCGGATTTTCAAATACAGCGAGGGTACGTAACCAGGCATATGACACATTTTTTAACTTACGGTGCTCCCGCAATAGCTTATGAGCTATACATCTCCCATTGATAACTTATTACAAGCTCTCCATCTCCCATTGATAACTTTATTATAAGTTTTTCATCGCTCACTAATAAATTAATTGTACTTTTCATCTTCCTCTCATAACTTAATTGTAAGCTCTCCCATCCCACACTGATATTATAATTGTAATCTCTTAATCTCGCACTGATAACTTTAACCAATTGTACTCATCTTTCACTGATAATTTAATTGTAAGGTCTTCATCCCCCATTGATAGTTAATTGTAAGCTATTCATCTCCAACTGATAACTTAATTGTTAGCTCTTCATCTCCAACTGATAACTTAATTAATTGTCAAAGAATGGCTAGATAGAAACTTTCTCACTTTAAATTACGAAAAAACTCTCTGTATTCCTTTCTATATCACACAGAAGTCAGCTCCCAAAACTAATCTCAATTTAAAGTTTCATAATATAAATTGTAACCCAACCACATGCTCTAACTGTGAAGAGATGAAATCAGGAAAAATGATTAAGTACTTAGGTGTAACCATAGATTGACAACTTAAATGGACCAATCATATAGAAAATACTGTTAACAAACTCAGATACTTAAATTATATTTTTAAAAGAATGTGTAACATAGTAAATATAAAAACCATAAAACTAGTTTATGATGCACTAGTCCATTCATCTCTTTCCTACGGAATAATTGGCTGGGGTGGAGCTTACAATAATCATGTAAAACCTTTAGAAATTGCCCAAAAATCAATTATTAAGATTATGTACAAAAAAAAAAAAATCGTATCCCTCCAAACAATTGTTTAAGGAAACTGATATTTTGGACCTTAGACAGACCTATGGACTTCAATGTCTTAAATTTATTTACATGCGTCCGGTGGGTATATCTATATATATAGAGACGGGTATATCTAATGAATAATTACTGTAATTATTCATTAGATATACCCGTCTCTTTCTCTCTATCACTATGTAGGATGTTAATTACACTCTCTCACTCTTACTTTATATTATGTTTTGTCTCTGTCTGTATGTATATATAAGCTCACACAATGTATATTTTTTCATCGGTTTTAATTTATACCCTAAAGATGCTTGTATTAAGCGAAACCGGTCGGTAAACAAAAATTAAATCAATAAATCGTGGTTACAAACAAAGTGATTGTTTTCCTTTAATTAATATGTCAAACCAAAAAGTGACTGCTTTCTACCAAAATAAAAAAAAAAATAAAAAAATAAAAAAGATAAGATATTTGTCACATTAAACAAAGTTCATGGACAAAACTTAGAAAATCATTCTTTTTCATGTAAAATAAAACAGATGTATATATATCATCATGCATTATCTTCTGGAATCCTTTTGGAGGGATTTATTTTTATTTTTATTATTTATTTATTTATTTTTTAGAAACACTAATTACATTACGTATTACTAATTACAATGATCTTTCGCTGTCCAACTAGGAAATTTATCCGTTTTAGAATAGTCAGATTGAGCAGATTTATTGCATGAAATATTGTTTTGTCTAAATATTGACTTTTATATTCTAATATATTACACTTTGTGGTTAAGGCTCCGCAACCGCGCTCAAAAAAAGAAGATAGAGAGATATAATTACGAATGTTAGAAAATTGTGAAAATGTTTAATAAAACGCTACTCGTTTAAAATAGAGCAAAAATCTCTATAAAACAGCATTTAAAGAAACACCGAATTTTTTCATACATATAACTTGTAAAATAACTGAAACAGACTTGAAAATAAAAATTTTCGGAGCATACTTTGCGATTTTTTTCTATCGAGGGAATTTCATATAATTTGCATTTCGGCGTGGGGAATGTGTAGATATATTATCTTCAAAAATACCATTTTTTTTAAGAGCTTAAAAACTTCAAATATTTAAGGGAGATATGCAAGAAATCGATAGAAATTCTGATAGCGGCGGCTTAATGCATGAAAGTTTTGTTGGTATATACAAGAAGTTGCTTATGAATGTAAATAGTTTTTTTTAATCATATAGACAATAAACGTAGAGAAGAGAAATAAAAAGAAAATTAAAAAAGAAACAAAAAAAATGTATAAACATTTATACCTTGATAACGTAACTATGCTTTTGAATGCCATCACAAATCACAACATATGCTGTAACTGTAGGATTCTGGCGGAACGCGGATGTGTTCTAAAAGTAAATTCAATTCTTAGTTAAGGTTAAGTTTAGTTAATATTCATTTGCAGATGCACCACTGAAAACAAAGAGATTTGCACCTGTATTTTGATTACAATTATGGGTGCCATGTTCGCGAGGTAAATTCGGATGCGTCGGTGATGGAAGTATGAACGCCCTCTAGCTTTTGTTTTAGTGCACTGTCAGTTCTACCTACATTGTTTGTGCACTGTCATTTACGATCTTTTACGTTGTCTAATTATAAAATAAATAGTTCTAAAGTCTTAACTGCCTTTTCTTACATTTCATCAGGTTATGGGCCGCCCCAAGCCTGCCGTTTACAGTTATTTTTGTGTTTTGAGTAATAATTACAAAGAAAAAATAGTGAAAACTGCGAGTATAACCTCACTTTGGTTACCGGGAATAAATTCGGTGCTTGGGTTAAATTCCTAAAAAATAAAACTAGTTATTTTTATACTAATTTGGGGTCGGGGAATCCGAATCTGAAAGAATTAGGCGGCGGCAAGCAATATTAACTGAATTAAACGACGTTAAAATTTTCTATACACACACACATGAAAATAATCGTTTCGGAAGTATTTTGACACACGCAGTACAAAGATCATAGAAAAAGAAGAAATATACAAAAACATGTGCCGGCAGTGTTACCAGCTCTCAAAAATATTTATCCCTATATCAATAATTTCCGACACGATAATTCTTCACATAACACATTAACCTGATGAATTACGACTATCTCAACGGCGTATTCTTAAACCAAAAGTATGAAAATTCGTAGTCTTAAAAATGCGTAACCTAACCTAACCTAACGTTAGGTTTGTGTAACATGGTTTGTGCCCCTTTATACCGCCTGCTCGCGTCCCTAACCTAACCTAACCTAACCTAACCTAACCTTACGCTAGGTTTGTGTAACATGGTTTGTGCCCCTTTATACCGCC
Organism: Limnephilus rhombicus; assembly: GCA_929108145.2. Taxonomy (NCBI): domain Eukaryota; kingdom Metazoa; phylum Arthropoda; class Insecta; order Trichoptera; family Limnephilidae; genus Limnephilus; species Limnephilus rhombicus. Next base: position 24,024,510 of record OV815288.1, read on the forward strand.
TGCTCGCGTCACGGCAAAAAAACATCCCTGTTTTCAAGTAGTTTAGCGGCTACGCTAGGTTTGTGTAACATGGTGTGTGCCCCTTTATACCGCCTGCTCGCGTCACGGCAAAAAAACATCCCTGTTTTCGAGTAGTTTAGCGGCTACGCTAGGTTTGTGTAACATGGTTTGTGCCCCTTTATACCGCCTGCTCGCGTCACGGCAAAAAAAAATCCCTGTTTTCAAGTAGTTTAGCAGCTACGCCGGGTTTATGTAACATGGTTTGTGATACAAAAGAACGTGCCCCTTTATAACGCCTACTCGCGTCAAGGCATAAAAACTCCACAATACTAGTTGGTACCTTCCTAAAATATTTGAGAATCAATTATAAAAAATAAGTACTTAAAATATAAACATGTTATTTTACGTTATAAATATTACTGCTTAATGGCAACACTTAATTTTGTGTGGTAAAAACATCTATGTTATCGTGTTTTTCTATGATCTTTGTACTACATGTGTCAAAATACTTCCGGAATGATTATTTTCATGTGTGTGTGTATAGAAAATTTTTAAGTCGTGTAATTAAGTTAATATTGCTTGCCGCCGCCTAATTCTTTCAGATTCGGATTCCCCGGCCCATAGTTAGTATAAAAATAACTAGTTTGATTTTCTAGGAATCAAAATGCTTCCAAAATGGCTATTTTCCTGTATGTGTATAAATTTTTTTAAAGTCGTTTAATTCAGTTAATATTGCTTGCCGCCGCCTAATTCTTTCAGATTCGGATTCCCCGACCCCAAATTAGTATAAAAATAACTAGTTTTATTTTTTAGGAATTTAACCCAAACACCGAACTTTAGCCGGTTACCGCGCTCGCGAGTGATTTTTTCTTTTTAGACATCTATTACTTACTGTTGAATGTTTAAATATAAATATGGCTGGAAATAATTCAATGATGTCGATTGAGAAGTTGACTGGTCGTGACAATTGGGCAAGTTGGAGTTTTGCGGTCAAAGCATACCTACAACATGAAGATTTATATTGTTGTATTTTGAAAGAACCAGTGGCTACAGATTCTAATTCAGTTAAACAAGACATCAAAGCCAAGTCAAAGTTAATATTATTAGTAGACCCGATTTTATATGTACAAATTCAAGAAGCCGAAAATGCAAAACAGGTATGGGAAAATTTGGCAAAGGCATTCGAGGACAGTGGATTGACTCGAAAAGTGGGTTTTTTAAAAGAACTCATTAACACCAATTTAGAAAGTAGCATTTCAGTCGAAGACTACGTAAACAAAATTATGACAGCCGCGCACAAGTTAAGGAATATAAAATTCCATGTGGACGATGAGTGGTTGGGCACATTAATGCTAGCAGGTTTGCCAGAAATATATAGGCCCATGATAATGGGCTTAAAAAGTTCCGGTATAAAGATTAGTGCTGATTTAGTAAAAAACAAATTACTACAGGAAGTAAAGACATCAGACACTACCGCACTTTATACAAACACAAAAAATAATCAGCCCAAAAGTATTAAGAAAGGCCCAAGATGTTTTAATTGTAAAAATTGTTGGCATAAGAAGACAAGTGATAATAATAAAAAAACAGATAAAAATACAGGGTATGTTGCAGCTTTTTCAGCATCTACAACAAACGACTCTCATTCTTGGCATATTGATTCAGGGGCATCTATGCATATGACCATGCACCGTGACTGGCTCACTGATATCATTCCCTCGTCTGTACCGAGCATCAGAATTGCTAATAACAAAGTATTAAAGGTTGAATGCTGCGGTAATGTATGTATCAAAATAAATGCAAACAATGGCAGCACCGATTCAATACAGGTGAGGAATGTTTTATATGTACCAGAATTAAAAACAAATTTGTTGTCAGTTAGCAAAATAATTAAAGGTGGATGCAGAGTAATATTTACCGAACATGGCTGTCAAATTTACAATCCGAGTAACAAGTTAGTTGCAAAGGCCGAATTAATTAATGACACATATCTGTTAAATACTCGTGATAATCAAAATATGCAAGTCACGATGGCTAAGACTGATGATGATACTTATCTATGGCACCAGAGGATGGGTCACTTAAATTTCATTAGCCTTAATAAAATACCTAACTGTACAGAAGGTGTAAAGCTGTCACCAAGAACAGAAAATTCTATTTGTGTTACCTGTCTTGAAGGCAAGCAAACGAGAAAACCGTTCCCCAGTGAAGGCTCCCGTGCAACCAGCCTGCTAGAGCTTATTCACAGTGACGTGTGTGGACCTATGAAGCATACTTCAATTGGAGGGGCAACGTATTTTGTTACCTTTATTGATGATTTTTCTCGGAGAGTACATGTATATTTTATTAAGAATAAGAATGAAGTATTTGAAAAATTTGTGGAATTTAAGAATAGAGTAGAAAATGAGTTAAGTACAAAAATGAAAATTTTGAGAAGCGATAATGGAACTGAATACAAAAATAAAACTTTTGAAGCCTACTTAAAAAAACATGGAATACTGCACCAGACATCTAATTCATACACACCAGAGCAAAACGGCCTCAGTGAAAGAATGAATAGAACTTTAATAGAGCGAGCTAAATGAATGATTTTAAATGCTGAGTTGCAGGTCACATTCTGGGCAGAAGCGGTATCTACAGCAGCATATATCGTGAACCGTTCTCCCACCTGTACCTTATCCGATGTGACGCCCTATGAAGTATGGACTGGTAAGAAACCAAATCTAAGTCACATGAGAATCTTTGGATGTCCTGCAATGGTGCATATTCCTAAAGAAAAAAGAACTAAGCTTGATGTGAAGTCACGTAAGTTAATTTTTGTTGGCCACAGCGACAATACCAAAGGTTACCGATTTATAGATCCTGAAACAAAAAAAGGAGTCTTGAGTAGAGATGTTGTATTCCTAGAAGCTTCTATTAAAAGAAATAAAGTGGACAATGTACCTGAAAAAGAAAAAGAAATTTGTAAAAAGGACATAGAGATAGAAGAAAATTCAAAGGAAAGGTATGATGAAGTAAAAGAAAAAAATTCTGTTTACTTACCTTTGTATGATGAACTCGAAGAACCTGTGGAAAGAAATATTGATGATGAAATTAATGACAGAAGAGAAACACAGGCTGAATCACAAAGTATTTATATTTCAGATGATTCTGATCAATATGAGGACGTTAATGATGACACATACGTACCAGACAGGACAGTTGACTCTCCACTGGAATCTAATATGACTCTGAGATCGCTGCCGAGGAGAATGAGATGTCAAAATAATGATGAAAATGATATTCATCCAAGTTCCTCATCCTTAATGTGTCAAAATTCTGAGTCAACTATTAATTTACTAAACAGTGATCCACAAAGTCTACAAGAAGCTCTTAACAGTGAAAAGGCTGATGATTGGAAGAAAGCTATGGCGGAAAAATATCAGTCATTAATAAAAAATAATACATGGACACTGGTTGACTTACCAGAAGGAAAATCAGTAATTCCCAGCAGATGGGTATATAAAGCTAAGATGGATGGCAATGGATCTATTACACGCTATAAAGCTAGACTGGTGATCAAAGGATATAAACAAGTGAAGGGTATTGATTACAATGAGGTATACGCTCCAGTGGTCCGTTATACTTCCATAAGATACTTGATTGGTCTTGCTGTCAAATATCGACTTAAAATACACCAAATGGACGCAGTCACAGCATTTCTACAGGGTGACATTGATGAAGAAATTTACATGTCCTTACCACCTGGCTATGAAGATGAAAATAAAGTATGTAGACTGAACAAGTCAATATACGGACTTAAACAAGCGAGCAGACAGTGGAATAAAAAATTAAACACTGCTCTGTTAGAAATTGGAATGACTCGTTCAAACATAGATCCATGTGCTTACTACCGTATTTTGAATGAAAATGCTTTTGCAGTATATGTAGATGATATAATTTACTTATTTAATAATGAAGAAACCTCACGTATCATAAAATTGAAGTTAAAAAAAAAAATTCTGCATGAAGGATTTAGGAACAGCCAAACATTGCATTGGTTTTAGAATTTCACAAGATGAAAATGTTGATGAGATCTCTATTGATCAATCCATTTACATAAAGATGATACTTACACGATTTGGAATGAATGATTGTAAGCCAAAGTGGACTCCCGCTGATGCTAATGTTAAAATGAAGAAGGCTGAAAGTCAACAAGAAATTTTAAATAACATTCCATATCAAGAAATAATTGGCTGCTTGTTGTACTTGTCACAGGGAACTCGTCTACCTATGTAATAAATTCTCTGAGTAGATATAATAGTCAACCTACTAATGAACATTGGATGGCTCTGAAACGAGTCATGAAATACCTGAAAGCTACAATGAATATGAAACTGGTTTATAAACGGAATGTTAATGAAAAAATTTCAGGCTATTGCGATTCAGATTGGGCAAATGACATTGAAGATAGAAAATCCTGCACAGGATATATATTTTTATTTCAGGGTGCCGCAATAAGCTGGAATTCCAAGAAACAGCAGACCATAGCCCTTTCTACAACTGAGGCTGAATATATGGCTCTATCGTCGGCTATTCAGGAAGCTCTTTGGTTGAAACAACTGGCAGACGAGTTTCAACCTGAACTTAAAGGTACACCTATAACCCTTTACTGTGATAATCAGAGTGCGATTAGTCTTTCAGGAAATGCTGTTTACCACGCGCGCAGTAAACATATAGACGTCCGCTATCACTTCGTGCGCGAGAAAGTTGCTGCCAAACAAATAATGGTTCAATATAGATGCACTGGAGATATGATCGCAGATATTTTGACGAAAGCACTCCACCGACCGAAGCATGAAAACTTCACCTCATCAATGGGTTTAATTTTAAAGCGTGTGCGTTCAGGAGAGGATGATGGAAGTATGAACGCCCTCTAGCTTTTGTTTTAGTGCACTGTCAGTTCTACCTACATTGTTTGTGCACTGTCATTTACGATTTTTTACGTTGTCTAATTATAAAATAAATAGTTCTAAAGTCTTAACTGCCTTTTCTTACATTTCATCAGTCGGGAAGATAATGCCATGGAACGAACAACCTTTTACACAACATGGTTTCGAACTTCGGGAGACATTTTCGCACAAGCAGATAAGTCAAAACATTAACTTTCACAACTTCCAGTTGTTTCCACAACAATGGATGATAATTAACATAAGCAATTTCCTAGCCCGTAACCTGTAGCCTATCTTCATGTTACACGGGTCTTATTGTAGAGTGAGCGAGATATCATCAGCGGGCTTGAACTTGTAACATCTATTCTTACAAAACTTACAAATACTACAATAACAGTGCAGACTGTTATTATGCTGTAGTTTTTAAATGCATTTATTCAGTTTTTTTTTTAAATCCCTAATTTATGTATACTTTTTATGGGATTTTTTTGTTATACATTTATTATATTAAGCTTTTTTTATATACTTTTCATTATTTCATGTATCTATTATATGTATTGTATCAAAAATTTTCAATAAAAAAAAAATTAAAAAAAATCGTGTCTTTTCTCGGTTTTAAGTTTTGATAGGAGGTATACTTCCCTCATCAGTTTTCCGTTTGAGAACCACTGCGGCTGGGGCCTAGGGCATTCTAAAAAATAGAAAAACGTTCCTAATTTGAAATTCAAATTGCTCCTCGGTTATATGTAGCAGTAAAATAACACAATACACGCTGCTACTGCTTTGTATTTCAAATGGTGCCGCAGCGGTAGGCAGTGAAATATAGCTGCACCGTTTCTCACTTCACGGTAGAGTTGCTGGAAATAATGACATCAGAATGTCTTTAGAAATCCTGGAAAACTGAAATAATTCTGGATTTCACTAGAAAAACCAACGCCTCCGGATAGTTTTTTATTGAAATATTATTTTTAGACATTTTCATGTTCATTATAAGGCATAATGGATAGAAATTGTGTTTTAATTGCAAAAATGTAGATTTCCATTATAGGTCTTTTTAGATTATAGGTCTCGCAAATAGAGTTACACTCTTAGTATTGTATGTATTTGTGCAAAGTTCGACCAGAGGTCCCTGTCAAACGTCATTAAGAAACAGCATATTATCTTGCTTATGAATACTTATTGCGTTTAGCGTAAAAGGGATAACAAGTGTATAATTTACCAATAATGTTGATCGACTTTAAATATTCGAAAAGATTAACGGTTATTCGAAATTTTATATTTTGTGTTATTTTTATCAATTAAAAATAACTTATTTTCGTATGTTCAGTAAACACTTTTAGACAATGTGCTGTATATGCCCATTATATAATGATTTTATTAAAAAACATAGATGTTTAAGGAATTATTAATAAAAAAAAGAAAAGAAAACGATCATTCTCTGGTTACGAATAACCCGGGAACCGTTTATTGGATAACCATAACCTCCACTCTAGGTCACCCCAAGTGATACGCTACGTTTGGTGACTTAGCAGGGGTGCCCGGATTAATCGGGTGCGGTGTTTTCGAGTGTTGGCTGCGCCTGCTCACCAGTTGCGTGGCAGGCTAGATCGAAAGAGGTCGGTTTAAGAAGACTTTTTGACCTTGTCTCTATCGAACCGTCGTCTTGCACCGAAGCGAGAGGGATGGATTCATACGTCCTTCACTCCTGGACACACTGATCCCTATAAGACTATCCTCCATCATACCTTTTCCTTCCCAGAACTTACTCTATTTCCTTTGATTAAAAGCCCCTCACGCAGTGTCTTCAAAGTTGACACAGGCCCCGTGGATAATCATTTTCATCAGGGCCTCCTGTTTGGGATTAATGTAAAAAAAACCGACAATATTTGGAAAAACTCCTGCTACATGTCGCTCATGTAATGATGTTGAACAGCTAACTATTGGAAGAATTGAACACTCAACGCCTTTGTCCATTCAGTTACTAACCAATGATAACTAATGTTATGTTATATCCATTCTAGCATCCCCTCAAAAAATTCTATTCACCATCTTACAAAATAAATAAATGTATATCTATATATCTTATATATATAAATGAATCGCTGAATGTGTTGCTAAGCGCAAATCTGGAGAGCAGCTGAACCGATTTCACTAATTCTTTTTTTTAGAATATTCCTTGAAGTACGAGGATGGTTCTAATGGAGAGAAAAATTAAGAAAATTGCGCAGAAAATTGGATAATTTCAGAAAACCTAACGACTATCGCACGTTTGACAGTTCGCGTGTTTGAGAATGACATTTTGCAAAACAATGATTGTTAAATCAGGATTCTATTTTTGAAAATCTTTTAGTTGATAGATTTATTTAAAGAAGGTACTCCCCTAATAGTTTAAAAGTAGGTAGTTCCCCTAAAAAAGGTACCTATGTTAGGTACCAAATTTAATATATATAAAAAATGGAAATTTGAATAAATGTCAATTATATATTAACGTTAATTATATGGCCACATAGCTTCCAAGTGCCAAGCAGACTTACCCACCTGTGCCCACTGTGCCAAAGTTGGTCGCAACCGTGATGCCTGCCCCAAAAAGGAGAAATCTCCATTATGTGCCACCTGCACTTTCTTCAGAAAAACGGCTTCCCACAAAACTGGGGCTCAAGAATGCCCTGCCCGCCAAGCTGCTGAGAGACGTGAACTTTCTAGGATAATTTTGTTAGGTTGAACCTGAAGAATTGTTCTATGAATAATTCCTTCTCAACATACTACCAAAACGTTCGTGGCCTAAATACAAAACTGAACACCATTCGCTGTAACGTCAGTGTATGTCATTACGACTTTTTATTTCTTACCGAAACATGGCTCTCTGATAATGTCTCATCTGCTGAACTTGGACTCTTTGACTACAACATTTTTCGTTGTGACCGTTCTACTTCTTCTGTGAAGTGTAAAGGTTGTGGAGTGATGATATGTGTAAATAAAAATTACCCTTGCCATATTCTAGAAACATCTGACAATGTTTCTGATCAATTGTTCCTATGTGTTATATTTGGTAACAAAAAGCTTTTACTTGGTTGTGTTTACATTCCTCCTTCCTCTTACAAGTCTACAAGTCGCATACTGCTTCAATTGAGCGTGTCTCTAGAAATGCTGATTCCTTACTTATTTGTGGCGATTATAATTTACCTAAAATATTGTGGCTGAATGACAACCAAGGGGTCAAAACTCCTACTAGTATAAAATAAATATCTTCGTTTGAATATATTCATTACTAATCTCAACAAGCCCGCCGCAGTGTGCGTGTATCTGCAATTACTCAACAGCTGATAGTCTTTTGGTGTTCTGTCATACCACTGGGCGCGTCGTGAGTAATGATCAGTTGTAGTCCAGTAACTTTGTCGCCTGATGTATGGGGTAGTATGCGTTAAATCCGGTAGTTCTGATTTTTTGCAGACTTGTTTATGATGTTGGCCTAATGAATAATTCAAGTTTTTGACCTCGAGCGCCGAACGCAACTTTGTCAAAAATCGAAAAAACCGCGAAAAAATCGTTATTTCTTCAAATTTTGGCGATTATAACCCTAAAGGACTAGTTTTTGAAAAACTTTTTTATGTAGTTTTTAAAGAAGACTAAATTTGTTACAATATGATACTGAACTGTCTCTGTAGACCTAATAGTTTTCGAGATTAAGCATTTCAAAGTTTGTGACCTCGAGCGCAAACCGCGTAAAATCGTTTTTTTTCAAATTTTGGTGATTATAACCCTAAAGGACAAGTTTTCGAAAAAACTTTTGTAGGATGGATGATGATGAACGGACAGGCGATCGGAATTTGCATTTGGACACCATCCAGAAAATGCTCCCATTATTTCACGCAGCAGGCCACTTCTTTTATGCGAAGTGCGCACAATTATATCTGCAAGATATGCTGGAATTGGAAAGGAAAATGGACCCACTTGAATACGATAAATTCACAAAAAAGGATACTTCACCATCTTATCATATATATGGTCGTATATGACCATTGAGCAAGTACTGATAAAATCTATGAAAAGCTATGGAGGGCTCACCCGAGGACGTATGACGGTATGACTGACAGTGTACTCTCTCGATGGACATTAGGCTTGGTGTATCTACATAATGAAGTGGATACATAATGTGAAGTTACTACTGCAACAACTGAACAACATGTTGACATGCGACCATCTCGTGGCACCAGAGATGAATCAGATACCGAAAAACTCTGTAGATGGTTTGCACAGCACCCTCCATTCCTTACAGCAGATTTCATTATGTCCATCAGCAGTGGTCTGGTTGGAGAATCCAGTATCAACAACCACATGGCTCTAGAAATTGGGAGAGAATCGATGCTAAAGATGGTTGGCCAGAACTTCCAGGAAGTCAAATTCAAACGCAAAAACAATGTGGTGTCCCTTTCTTCAGCTGTAAGAATTATTACTGTTGGCAATAAACAGGTAACTGTTGATCCTCTAACACTGTTTCACAGGTTGTGCTTAAAATAATCGGATGAAGAATTGCGAGAGTTCTTCACTTACGAACTGTCACCAATCCTACTGTCATTGTTCTCTGAAGAGGGAATGAGAAGGGCACAAAATCCACCTTGTATTCAGTATTTGAACCTGTAACCTTAAATGAGAAGCAAGGGTTAACGAAGTTTGTAGTAGTGGATGGAGAGCATCTACTTCACAAAGTTGTGTGGCCTCGAAGCTCATCATTTGGTGCGATAGTTGACAGATACATACAGTACATTACTGCTCACTATGGCTCAAATGTGGCAGTAGTTTTCGATGGTTACCCCGTAGATGCTGTACAGAAAAACACAAAGAGCTCTGAGCATCTTAGAAGAGTCAAGTTACACTCATCGCGAGATATAATCGTTAATGAGAAAACCGTGGCACAGGTTCCTCAACAGAAATTCTTGTCAAATGACAAAAACAAGATTCGTTTCATAAAACTGCTGACAACAAAAATGGGAAATCACAACAATCAAGTACTCCAAGCAGAGGAAGATGCTGATAGGCTCATCATCACTACAGCTGTAACTGCTGCTTCTATCTATGATATAGTGGTAGTCGTTGGTGAAACCCATTTTTACATACTTCAAAACATCAAAAACTCACATAGAAAAATCAGCATCAAATGCTGCTTTAGTATGGAGCGGCCATCTTGTCACGTGACACTTCCTATGAATTTGATTGGCCGAAATGGATAATGCTACGTTTGCTTTGAAAAGAACATGGAGATTGCTGCATTTGCTTTTAATACGTAGTTTCAAACTCGGATTTTGATGGGAATAAGTTGAGTTTGTAAATAAAATTGACTTGCTGATCATCCTTACTGCGATGTCAAACCAACGTGATTTTTTTTACAATAAATATGTAAGAGGCAAAGCACCAGATGTCATGTATTCCAGCATCGCTTCTTCAAAATCCTCTTTGAAAACAGAGCTTTTCCTCTTCATCCATGCCTTTAGTGGTTGTGACTCGACATCTTGCTTCTTTGGCTTAGGGATGATACAAATGATGTCCATAGTCGAAAAAAATCCGGACGTTGAAAAGCAAGCTGCGATTTTTCTCGACACCAACTCTACACCTGACGATATTGCAGCAGCAGGAGAACGAGTCATAATTGCTCTATACGGAAGCAAACCCCAACACCCTTCACCCTGACGAGCTGCGGTACCAACTATTCGCCAGGGCTGCGACGAAAACCAGCTTCAATCTAGCCAGGTTACCTCCTACACGAGACTCTGCTCGATTTCACTCTTTGCGGACATACCATCAGGTAAAAATTTGCATATCATTCATCATTTTCTATTCTCATGTACAATCTTCTTACAGGTTCAGGCGTGGTTGGGAGTCACACTGAACCCTCTCTCCTGGGGGTGGATATCCACGCCACAAGGCCTCAACCCCAAAATGATGACCAGAGATGCAGACCCACAACACCTCTTGCGGATGATTTCTTGCGGCTGCACGAAGGGTTGTGGGAACGCGTGCAGCTGCAGGAAGGCAGGGTTAAAATGCTCATCAGTCTGCAGGCACTGTAGCGGAGCCTCTTGTGACAATATACCTGATGTTGAAGTAATAGATATCCCAAAAGGCGACGATCTGTCGAAATGGAGGATGACTTGTGGGCACAAGACGTCGACGATTCGTCACCATCTCCTGATGGAGATATGCCATTCCAATACGTCGGTCCAGATACGGACTAACCTCAACCGGGACCTTCCAAGAGGGCTAAATTAATTTAATTTTTTGATTTTGAATATTATTCAGTTTCCTAACAAATGAATTTATTAACTTTTGTTGTACTTATCTTTTTTAAATAAATAAAAATAAAATACGTAGTTTTTTTAAATCTTTTTTACTTCATTATTTGTAGCTTACCTTAAACATCATCATCCCATCATAAAAGTACAGGGCTTCAATAGTATAATCTGTCAAAATTCATTCAGAACGACAGAATTGCAAAAAATTGCGGAGTTCGAAAAAAATGATAAATCTTTAAAAGTGTAATCTCGGAAACTATTGGGTCTACGGAGACATTTCTAGTATGATATTGTAGAAAATTTAGTCTACTTTACAAACGTCTTAAGAAAGTTTTTTCAAAAACTAGTCCTTTAGGGTTATAATCGCCAAAATTTGAAGAAATAACGATTTTTTCGCGGTTTTTTCGATTTTTGACAAAGTTGCGTTCAGCGCTCGAGGTCAAAAACTTGGATTATTTATTAGGCCAACATCATAAACAAGTCGCAAAAAATCAGAACTACCGGATTTAACGCATACTGTGATGTATAAAGTTACTGGACTATTGGAGAATCAGGAAAAAATATCTCGTTTTTCAGCGTCGCTTCCGTCCAGGCGAAAAAAGCGTCACTTTGTATAGTAAACAGCCACCCACTGTGCTGTGCATTCAGCGAATTCGAATGTGGACACACAATATTTTTATTCGGACTTGAAAAACAAGCACCTTATTATGGAACCTAGTTAAACCGCTAGAGTTCTCTCTTCCCCGGAAGACATGGACCACACTTAACCTAATCCAGTGCAGTCATAGCAGTTGTGTGTATACGACGCATCAATGGGGCCTGAAGGACTCTGATTGTTCTGAATGTGGACATATTCAAACAACATAACACATCGTAGGAGAATGCCCCATTGACGCAACTGTTTATATCTACCTTCCTTCTACCAACCCTTCCCATTATATCCTTTCTGACAGTATGTGCCAATATTACCTATCTGACGATTACTATGTACCTGTGACATTGTGGAACAATAACTCCCAAGGAGCTGACAGTCAGTTAGAGTAACTAGTGCAGTTATCACCTCCTTGATACCTCGGTTCTAACCTTTTCCACTCTGACCATTTTTTCTCAAAACCGTTTAGCTACTCCGACCAAAAATGTATGTTAGATTTTGTGTTTAAAATGAAAATTTCCGTTCATGACTTTTGCGGCACCCTATCGGATATTTCGTGTGACCATTAGTTGTTTGGTATATTTTGCATAAAATACTTGGTAAATCACACATTAAGTAACTAATAGATAATACATTCGATTTGAATATTTTTTATTTGCATAATATCTTTTATTGCATAGCAATAATTTGTATAATACCGGTTAAATATTCAGACAATCCAATGCAAATCCTTGGAGAAGTTTCTTTCTAATTGTCCTGTACCGCACAGCGGCTAATCAGTGACTACCTGAACCTGATTGGCATAGGTTTTATGGGCAGTGGATGGTTTCTTATTTTGCATTGGTTACGTTATTTTAGGTTTAGACCCTCTTTCAGGAAACAAAAGATAGGCCAGCCCACAACACACAAAATAGATAATAGGTTTGGCAAATATTCTACACGGTGTTTACAAGTTAGAGTACTGTACATATTATACATAATATAACACTGTCACATTTCATTATAAAAAACTAACGATTCGGTCCAATGTTATTATAAATTTCTTACTTTATTTTACTAAGTCACCATCACTTATAGTTTTTTAGAGTATGATATTTTTCGAAGCATTCTCCCACATAAGGTGCAATTTTGTTTCCATAACTTTTACAGTGTTATATTGTTGGTTTTATTTGCCCTCCTTCTCTACTCGTATCTTAATCAGAACCACTAACGCTTTTTTTTTAAGTAGGAATCTGGCGGTTAGTGTATCCAGGAGAGGCGATGCGTGAATCCATCCCTCTCATTGCGCTGTAAGGCAATGGTTTGATAGAGTCCGGCTGGAGAGATCAAAAGATCTTCCTCAACCAGTCTTTCTCGATTCGGTCCGCCACGCAGTAGATGGGCAAACGCATCTGTCACCGAGTCCTAGAAAAACCTCATCCTCATGAACCCGGGCACCTCTGTTAGGTCACCAAACGTTGCGAACCACTTGGGGTGGCCTGTGTCAGAGGCGTTGGTTGTCCAATAAATGATTACCGGGGCGGCGGTACCCGTTCCCGCCTCCCAAATTGAAAATGATGCAATCCGTAATACTTTTTCTGCATATATTAGGCGTTATGATATGTAGATTGATATGATTTAACCGATGTTCTGGATCTACCGAATGTCTTCCTTTTCTTGTTTTTACACCTTCTCTATAATTTCCAACCAGCTGAATAATTAGCCTATCCACAAATTAACCGTCATATATTCTATGACGGTTAATTAACTATATTTCTAGAAAACGTAAATTAGTAATTCTTGTACTTTCAATTACTAATAACAACATCAATAGTTCCACAAAACGAAAAAAGATGGTCACAAAAAGTGGGAGTAACTGCGGAGAAACGTCATAAACGCACGATAACGACTGACTGTTCCGAAAATATTGGAAGAAAACAAATATTTCTTGTGTTAAAAATATTCATCTATTTTCACATGAATTTATCTAATTAACGGTAAATTTAAATGAAGAAATGTTGGTTTATTTAATATGTTGCGACAATTCTTTGTAATTATCGGAAATAATAGTTAGTAGAATGTCCTTAGGAAGATAGAAATTGGTGATTAAACTTATACCTGCGCCGGGCCAGAACCTCTGGCCGACGGAGCTGCCTACCAACATCGTTTGGGCCAGAATGTGTGGCCTATGGAGTGGAAAAGGTTAAACCGATTCGTGTGGAGATTTGTGCATGTGTTCAGCCAAGTGATTTATCGGAGCCATATTAACAAGAACGTAATAACACAATAACATAACAGGAACGTGCTTAGGGAAGTAATGGTTATTCAGAAGAGTCAGTTTCCCTTCTATTGTCCACTGTTCACATATTCCTTTAGTTGAGTCCTTTAAAAAAAAACCATAATTATTGATTACAGTCCAATTAATTTGAAATCTAATTGCGACTACATGTCCCTTTCATCAGTTTCCTCGAGGCACGTCTGTGCTGAACCATGTGACTCCCGATGCCTTTGACTGGCTGAATAACCTTAGCAGCCCAAGTTAATCTCAAGTAACTCTTTTTTTTTAATATTAATTCTACTGTGTACATGTGTTTGCTGCGTGTTTGGCGTGTTTCCCGATTGTGCACCGGTGCCGAGGGGATAAATAACGCTAGTTCCTCGGAGCATCTTTCATTGTAATACCGAAAGAACAAGGACAGTATTTCCACCTGATATCTGTGCTCTAAAGATTGCAATCCGTTTGTTAAGATAGGAGAATCTAACAAACGGACCACCCGTTTCTGCACAGAGTCGAGGGTTTTTCATGTATTTTGTGACTCCAGACCAGAAATGGCTGCCAAATTCAAAAGTGGGGTGCACTTGCGATTTGTACAGGGTTAGCAGCTGTGTACTATTTGCAATATACAGGAATGCCCTCGTGAGATGTGCAGCTTATGTTTTTTTTATGTATTTCTTATTTTTTCAATAAATAAATATAAACAATATCTGCGGGCCTTTTCAGTACGCCCAGTTTCTGAGAGGCTAATTTAACTCTGGCTTCGATGGAGCCTCCGTACCTGAACTTTCCTGAATCATGCGAAGAATAAGGTAAGGAATTTAATAATTTATTTTTTTCAAACAACCCAACAAAATTAAACTGCCACGAAGGTGTTATAAACGGACAATTCGTTAAACAGACGCGTTGTCGGCGCCAGCCAACTGGCCGCCGCTGACTCAGCACATTTCATATAATTATAGCATTTGAGAAATGTATGTACGCGCATAACTTCCCAACGACGGCACCAAATAGGATTTTTTTTGTTGTTTTCGTTATTGGCAGGACAAGGTTTGTATAAAACTACTGGTGAGCTTTGGCATTATGAAATTTGTATAAAAAATTGCTGTAGGTGGTACGCGTGCTGTTTGAAAACGAAATGTACCGGGAATTAATTTATGGAACACGGGAGGTGGAGGTGAGGGAAACCAGGGAGAGAGGAGGAGAACCTGGGAGGGGGAAGGGGAAGGGGGGAGTGGGGAGAGGGAAGGTGGAGGAGGCGATATGGAAACACGAGAGGGGAAGAGAATGCAAGAGAGGAATGGGGGGGGGGGGGGGGATAGGGAACGGGACGAATGGGAAAGGACACGCAGGGAGAAACGATTTATATATTAAATGGCATAGCAACGCATGCCGGGTACCAGCTAGTTTATAATATATTTCTACAATCTTATTTTATACAAACCATTTTAACAACTTATGGCTAAAAATTGCATCCACCGGTTCATTGATCACTGAGGTAAAACTATATAAACAATGCATACACCAGTGAACAGCGCCCTTGAGGTGATTTTTCACAAAAACGGCGCTATATAAATCATCCAAATATTATTATTAACGAGATGCTGCATAAAAATGTACATATATTGCTCTCTGTGGGGGCAGAAAACATATTGGACCATACTTATTACCGTGGGAGGTCACTTAAGATCAACACTGTTTATTGATTATTTAGAGAATTTTAAATACAATTTGCACGCAGAGGATATAATAGGGAACACATGTTATATATTATATACCCCAATGATAGATGCCCAACGCGTTCCTAAAATGAGGAATAAATGATTTCATTTTGATTTATGCATCTCAGTAAACATGCATTTTGTAGAAATGTGTACAGAAATGTTTGTTTACCGAAATAAAGAAAGATAAAATTCTGGGTGCTTAAAAGCTCACGATGGAATGTTTACCACGATACCACGATACTGATTCCCGTTTTGAGATATTAATTGTTTCAAATTAATTTCATTCATTGTACACATCATAATGTGTTGTTCCAAATTTCGTCATTTTTTCTGATGGGCATCATATTGTGCATCAAAAATATGCACCTTTTCAATATTGACATTTGTACACCCCTGTTAATTGGCGATTCTCGATTTTGATCGGTCATATTATAAAATTTTTATAATGTTCAGTAGTTGGATCGCAATTTGTTGAAAAAATGTTGAAGAGTCAAATATTTAAAAGACGGTCATCGTTGACAACGGTCATCAAATGTCACGAGAAATTGAAATATCGCAACCTAAATCATGAACATAACTTTTGTATTATAGTACCTAATAAGTTAAAATAAGTAATATTATAGCACCAACCATAAATATTGGCAACAATACACAGAACTAAGATTTCACGCAGCGATGAAACGTTCAAAGCAAAAAACACACCCCACACGTTAGAGTCCGGTGATTTTAGAAAAGACGCCGGGAAAACTTGGAAAAATTATTACAGATTTGTCTGACTGTGGAAGTTTTTCCATGCGGGCAAATTGCCGTGAATTATGCCGAGTTTTCTCCACGAGAGCCATTTAGGTTTTGTTATTTTCTTGCCCGATTTGACAAACCGCCCAAAGCCTCAAAAGCTCTGAAATGCCGAGGCTCACGCACTGTCGAGATGAAATAGAGCCAAACTTTTTCACACAATTTTTCACGATCCCCTGAACTTATGAATCGAATTAAATATAGATACATTCTAACGCGAATCCCTTTTGTTACGAGAGTTTTGGCGATAAATTATTTGTGCATGGCGACAGAAATAGTTTTGTTTTTACTGGAATAAATTATTTTATTCAGTTTCTTACATGGAAAATACACTTTGAAAGGGTACTCCGTAACAGGCAAGGGTTGTGGTAAATAAGACGAATGGATACGGAAGAAGTTAATAGTTTCATAATGTGTCAGTAATTTTATATCAGTTTTGATTTACTGCCATAAAAGCAAATTTTTCTCGTGTTTTTTATCTTTCTCGTATCTTTCCTATTCTCTTAACGAAAATACCCGACGGAGCCCTAAACACGAGTGTATATAGTTATTGCACTCGTTCCGCCTCCTCTGTACTTTGTCCCATGTCAGTTGTTTTTGCCCGGTCAGAAAACCCAAAGCGAATCGCTACCCTAGAAGAGTTCTGTTTTATGAACTGAAAACTTTTTTAGCACTATTGTAATTTGAAACTCGATGAAGCAGAAGCTAGCGATCCTAAAAAGAGACAAACCCATATGTCTATAGGATTTAGCCCGCGAGAGAATGAGATAGCAATAAAATATTTATTTATCTAACGGGTACTCGGTTCCAATATAATACGGTAAATCCAAGGTCACACACAAGTCTCTTTTGGTCTAGTGGTATTAAAGCGCCTGACGAACCTTAGCGGTCAGACATTCAGCGGAACAAGCATCGAATCTTACGAAATCCAAAAAATATAAAAATCAAAATATCTTTAAACCACTCCAAAATGAACAAACAAAGAAAACACAAAAGAAAGCGTCATCTACCGGCTCCGAAGAAGAAAACACATATACTAAATATATGGAAAAAGTGCACTGGAATTCGACCACAAAATATGGAGAAAAAAATCATTCAAATCATCATCCACATTGATAAAAAAGTGCTTCGTAGACTTCCCACTCTTGGTCTATTTTATGAAGTTTTCACTTATACCGTGTGTGAATTGCACATTGTGTTTTTTTGTTTGTTTATCAATCGGAGACGGTTTACATATATATAGTTCCGGTGAGCACTTAGGCCATAGACCCATCGTACTATCTCCCATTTTACCTCATTCCTTTGACAGTAACCCAGTCCCTTTATGAATGAAGCTATATCTTCTGGTTCGACAATGTGTCTTCCCAGGTCTCATTTCCTCTCTTCATTCTTCCTTGGTTCCCTGAAGGCCCCACGATGGAAGAGGGACTCATCTCTCCTCTCCACTCCTTAGTTCTCCGAAGGCTCCACGACGGAGAGTCCACCTCTCCCCTTGGTTCCCTAAAGGCTCCACAAGGGAAGAATCCACTCCACCTTGGCTCCCTGAGGGCCCCAGGAGGGAAGAGAACTTCATCTCTCCTCCTCACTCCTCCTTGGTTCCCTAAAGGCCCCACAGAGGAAGAGTTCACAGAGATGGCCTCTTTTCTCCTCTTCACTCCTACATGGTTCCTCGAAGGCCCCACGTGGGAAGAGGACATCATATCTCCACTTCACTCCTCCTTGGTTCCACAAAGGCCCCACTCTGGAAGGGTGCCCTTCCCCTTGGTTCCTTGAAGGCCTCACAAGGGAAGAGTTCATGGAGGTGGTCTAAGCTCACCTCTCCACGGTTTCTCCTCTTGGTTCCTCCTACGGCCCCAGGAAGGAAATCCATAGAGGTGGCCTCAGCACTCCTAGGTTCCCAAAAGGCCCCTAGTTTTCGAATGGTCCAATTTTTTTTTGTCCCACGAGTTCCCAGGGAAATAGAAGGTCCACTCCAGCAGAGCCCTGAGTGCTGGAGTGAGGTCTAAATACTCCGAGATTCGACCTAGTTTCTCGGAGGCACCTCGGAGTTCGTGACGCTGTTCCCCAGGACATTCAGCCTTGTTGTTTACTTTTTAAAAATGAAATTACCGTGCAAGATTCCCAACTGCCCGGAGCCAGTAGGACTATAGCGATCGTCGATTGGGATGGTTGAGAGGCTCAGAAATGTGTGAGGGGAAGGATTACTAGTGCCTACTTGCCTATTTAGATCCGGTGACTAAACAAAACTACTCTATAACGTGCTCCAAACATAGCTAAATAAAATATATGAATTTAATTAGGTATTTTTATTTAAGAAAGTCAGGTTTCGAACACGCGACTTCTGGATCTAGAACCGAGGAGATTAACCGCGCAACATTAAATAACTAATCTAAGCAACAACTGCGCGGTACAAGCGTGAAGAGGAAGCGCTTGGGCTTTCTCGCCTCGAGAAAAGGTTTGAGTTTTTAGTACACTGCAAAAACAGTACATTAATTTTTTTACATCCCTGAGGAAAATAATTCCTCTCGGGGCCTACGTCTTGTTACGTAACGACGGGATCGAACCGCCTGATTACGAACTTATAACAAATTAATAATAAATAACACCACAATGTTCAAGACTCAACAACAATGGTTCAATTTAAATACTTACAAAAACCAAATTATAATACAAACCTCTGGCTAGCTTCTCTCAGGGATATTGTGTTCTCAATTCGATCGGATTTGATTCAAAACGATCGTCGCTTCGTTTATTGAATAAAGATAGGGTTTAATAAATTAGAAGATCTCTTGTCGCTTTTAAATAATTTGTGAATTTATTAATGACTCGACGCTTCTAGGAAAAGCTTTTAATCTCTTTGTGAACTCAAGGTTAATGATTCTAAAATATAATAAAAGGGTCGAATGATAACACATAATTATATAAGTTGTACGTACGTTACCCCGTCTCGGGTTTCATCTGGGCAGATAACCTCGTCCGGAAACACCACTCAGTTGATTTAGATGTATAAAATTTAACTATATTCTAAATTACGTGTTCCAAAAAACGTTGGAACAAAAAGGCGGCCGAAAAAATGCGAAGAACCGTCCCATAGCAAAGCTGAAACTAGAAGAGCCCAGGAAGAAGCCCGCAGCCCGCAGCCTCCTGGCTGACCGCCTCGCCTCTCCCACCGAATTCTTGGCCAATCAGAAGATCTAGCCAATGTTGCAAACTTTTGACAACTAATATGAAATATTTAGTACCTGATGACGGAAATAATCATATAGGGGTGGGAAGTTATAATACAAGAAAGTACTTCATGACAGTCTCTCTCGACCAGTCTCTCCCAATCCGGCCCGCAACGCAGTGGGTGGGCAAAACCATATGCCGCTAAGACTTAGACAAACCTCACCCTATGAATTCGGGAACCCCTGCCAAGTCGCCAAACGTAGCGAACTACTTGGATTGACCTGTGTCAGTTATCCAATAAACGCTTCCCGTACCAGCCTCCCAAATTGAGATACTCGCTGGTAACAAAAATACATGCAGTTGGTAATACTTTCTCTCGAAAGAGAAATATAAATAAATATGTAGAGCAAACCTTGGGATTATAATTAGTTGGGTGGAAGGAAGATACATCGTCGCTCACGATATAACAACGCGTATCTCATTTGCACACGTTTTCAAGAGGTACAAAAAACCGTTTAGTTTATTAAATAAAAATAGCACATCTTTGAAAAAAAGGGTCAACTAATATTTAGAGAGCAGTTATTTGGAGATGTATTTTTTTTCTTTTATTGGTCAAAACATGTGTTTGTCGACAACAATGGCACACGCATTGCACGCGACGCTAGGTAGATGTTCATAACAATTGAAAAAAAGTAATAGATTTGCACATAAAATATTCCTTATTTCTAAATTTGTTCAACTTTTGCTATCTTCAAATCTAATCTCGAAATGAGCATTGTAGTGTAGAAACAATGTAGTCTGTTCCAGTCGCAATTAACCATTTGGACCTCTTTAAAATTGAGTTACTCGTCTCAGAAGGAAATGGTTCTACGTACAATAAAATCTACAACACAGTCGGGGGCTGCTAACAATCTGTGACTGCAGAACTAGAGTGGGTGTGTTGTGTTAATATATTTTAAATTGTTTCCTTAGCTTTTATTACTACAGAAAGGGACCTAGTATCTACCAAGATCTACTAAGATTAACACTATATATTTAAGGACTTAAAATTATTCAACAAATTACCCCTAGATACAAGATTAGAGGAAAACTATGACAAATACAAAAAATAAATAAACTAAAGTTCTCTAAAACGACCTTATAACTTTTCTTATTTTTTGTTACTATGTTTTTGCTTATCATTTACAACTGACCTATATTTTTAATACTTTTATTGTTTTTTTTAAATTTTATTACTTACCTGTATTTTTATTACTATTGTATTTTTTTGTAATATTTCTAATAGTTTTTATTTATTTTATTTTATTTTTATTTATTTATTAATTTACGGACAACAGTCCATTAAAAACATAATAATAACACAAATAAAAAAACAGAGATGACAATGAAGGGAGAGCACATAAAAATTAATAGCAATGACAATACAAAATATAAAAAGTATATATAGAGACACTACAAGTCAAAGCATGAAGAAGCATTTAAATATTGCGTATCGACTGCCGAAAGTCATTTAGTTTTACACCAAAAAAATGTCGAGACTTGCGTTGACAAGTCTCGACATTCTGGATAAGGGAGAATGGTATCCGTAATTAGTAGAATGTTGATTGAGGAACAGCAATTCATTATTTCGAAGCCTACGGGAAGGGATGTTAAACTGGATGAGTAGTAATAAGGCAGGTGTATCAGTAATACTGTTGATAATTTTAAATATGCAAATTAGATCAGAGTCCTTTCTACGTTTTTCTAAAGAAGACATGTTTAAAATGTGTTCATTTTCATCATATGAGTACTTGCCTCTAATAATATAAATAATATGCTAAATTTAACTAAATCTTTTTTTTTTTTTTTTACATAAGCTCCACACAGGAGGCCCTGAGGCAAATAATTTCCCTGAGGGCCTATGTCATCTTTAGGGATGCTGTGTGGAGGGTCTTTTAGGGAAAGGAAGGAGAGGAGGGTTCTGGGAAGGAAAAGGGTTTAAGGGGTGGGTAGGAATCTGGGGTTCAGTGTGTCCTGGTCATCAGACCTAAACACACCTCATCCCATGAACCCGGGCACCTCTGCTAAATCACCAAACGTAGCGAACCACTTGGGGTGACCTATGGCAGAGGTGTTGGTTATCCAATAAAGGTTCCCGGGGCGGCGGTACCCATTCCCGCCTCCCAAATCTACAAATATACAGATGACCTCTTCTATACACAAGCATCTCTTTCATTAGGAGAGAATTTTTTGAAATATTTATGTTATACTAGCTGACCCGACAAATGTTGTTCTGCCATATAAATTATTTTTAGTGAATATTTTGGTTGTTAAATAAAAAATAACCAATGTATTGTAAATGTGTGGGGATGGGATCCGTGACAGAAAGAGAAATGGAGCGCTGTAGATGATGATCGCCGATAAACGCAAAAAACACCAACTAAAGTAGGAAAATGAAATAAAGAAAATCAATATGATTTTCGAAGAACAATTGAGTAAACGATATTTTTTGTCAGTCCGTCTTTAACACAAATAAGCTCGATGGTTTGCCCACGCGAGAACACGATGCCGAATGAAATGATGCGACGTTACTCGTGAATGCCTTAAACAAGTGTGGATGAAAGTCTTTTTAGTGTCGCTATTTTTCGATTCATCGGATTTCAAATTAAAACCATATTCGTTTTCTTTTTGCTGTGTCCTCTGCAAAGTTTGTAGCTACTAGCTATAAGATTTAGCTGGTGGGCTGTAGGGAAGGTGGTGGTGGGTGCATACAGTATACCGTGTACCCTGCTACACCCTCACAGCCAGAGAAGGAGGTGGCGGGTATAAATGTGCACCGATCCAACCCATTCGGCGAGACGTTTGCTGTGAAATTAGAGCAGACACCCGCACACAAGGGTTTTCATAATAAGGCCAGTGGCGGCGAAATCTTAATTGCTACATTGTAATAAATATAACGTTTTTGGATATTTTTCAGATTTTTGAAAGGTGAGGAGTCACAAAATTAGTTTTAATGAGGAAGTAAATTCACCTTTTAATACTATTAAAAAGGGTATTTTGTGTGAAATTTTTTTTTGCACGTAACAAACAATAAAATTAAAAATGAGACGAGACCAGAGAGGTGTGATGCATCGCACCTCTGCTTTCCTTTAAAGGAAACTAAATAAGCATTAAATTACTTACAGAATGAGCGCAGTCTCAACATAATTTAGAGCTCAACTTAAAACTAATTTTTTCAGAAAAACGTATCTATAGTGTCAGAAAACTTTCACATTCACAGTCTACGACATTGTTAATTTCTAACTAAATGTGTGAAAAATGTAAACCATTGACATTTTCGCATTTCAACAAAAGTAGACATATTCAAAGGAAAATGACGGCCATCTACGGCGACCGCTGACGTCACCCCGACTACA
This sequence comes from Limnephilus rhombicus, assembly GCA_929108145.2. Classification (NCBI taxonomy): domain Eukaryota; kingdom Metazoa; phylum Arthropoda; class Insecta; order Trichoptera; family Limnephilidae; genus Limnephilus; species Limnephilus rhombicus. The sequence continues at coordinate 24,047,716 of OV815288.1, forward strand.
AGGCAGTGGTAGAAAGGTAAGATTATATTTTCAAACGACTTCTAAAAGGAGGAGGTTCTCAATTCGACTGTATTTTTTTTTTAATGTTTGTTACCTCAGAACTTTTGACTGGGTGAACCGATATTGATGATTTTTTATTTGAAAGCTGGTGCTTACCGTGTGGTCCCATTTTAATTTGGTTCAGTTCCGACAATGTCATCCATGAGAAAACCATATAAGTCTTAAATTTGCATTAAGTATGAGCGCGACAAATGGACGAATAACTCAATATCACGCCAACCGATTTCGATGATTCTTTTTTTATTGGAAAGGATGTACTTCAAGAGTAATTTAATGAGAGTTTAGTTAGGTTCTGATTATCGGATCCATGACAAATTAACGAAATTCGGCCGAATCTCTTAATTTGACCCTAACGTCGCTATGGTCAAATTATGTCTGTCTCATATGAGCAGCACGTTTAGTAGGTTTACCCATATTCAGACAAATTAGTGAATGTACTTCAGATTCACTAAAAATAAAAAAAATAAACAAAAATTTTAACAAAACAATAAAAAACGACTTAAAAAAATACACTAAAAAGTAAAAAAAATAATTTCGTATTCTTCTACAACTTCATAATCAACTTACTTTTTCTAATCATCAATATGTAGGTACGATTGTTATTTTTGGAGTCGGTGTCAGCAAAGGTATTCGGCCCGGCATGTTCACTTGACAGCTCCCCGCGCCGCCGCGGCCCCCGCTCTCGCCTCTCTTGTGTGACACAAGCACATCTCACCTATCACTATGTATGTAGTTACAAGCCTACCTTGACTGACACCGACTCCAAAAGTAACAATCGTACCTACATATTGATGATTAGAAAAAGTAAGTTGATTATGAAGTTGTCGAAGAATACGAAATTATTTTATTACAATAAAATTTTTTTTTTAATAATAATTACAATTAAATCATAAAAAAGTTACAAAGTTGCCACCAAAATGAAACTAGACTGAATTATTTAATTACATTTTAAAATAACATTCAAAACAAAAAATAAACAAAATAGCACGTAACCTTTTTAGATTTGCCATAATAAAACATTGACTACTAAAAATATTTATTCAATTTGGTGGGGGTTTTGGCCTCAAATCATTTTGATCTCATATCCAAAACTAGATTTTGTATGAAAAATGCTGCGCAGCCATTTCTCTTAAGGAATTCCCTTTTAAACATCACACAAGTTGGAACCAATTGCCTTTAAATAATTTACGATGATTTGAATGATTCGCTTACAAGGTGATTTATCTAAATACTGCAAAGGCCGGGGGTACAAACAGGTTCTCATTAAGTAAAGCCAATACAGTTTTTGTGCAGGCCTACGCAACCCGTACAATATCTATTGGCAAATAATGATAATAGATAGAGCCTTGGAAATCATAATTGTTAAGCCCCCGTCAGGTTATTTTCCAGAAATTTACACTCGCTAAACAAATTATTATTATTATTTAAAATATAAAGTGGGTTTCTCAGAAGGCGTTGGATTGTGCCTCAAATATGTAGCTGGTAAGAATTAATTATTGGGCATTATTGGAACACGTTGAAATTTAATTCCCTTCAAAGGAGGAAAATGTCTTGAATTCCAAGCTACAATATGGTAAATTGAGTTTGAATCTCAGTTCGTTGTTGTCAGGTAAAGCGAGATTTCAAAACTGAAACAAATTCCTAGAAATATTTCGATTACAGTAATTGTTCAATGTGTAAAAAGAATTTTTGTACAAGTAGAGAAACTATAAATAGAAACATGGATGAAGTTCTGGTATCCCTAAATACATTATGTTCACAACCAGATTTTATAATAATATCCGAGGCGCACATACATGCAAACATAAATATACCAATCATCCCAAACTACAAAAATTACAATACAAATTATCAGATTCATAAAAATAGTGGAATTGTAGTATACGCTAAAGAAAAATTTACTGATATCAATATTACCGAAATACACATATGCAACGCAAACTGTTTGTCATTAAATTTTGTTTTAAATAACATGCCATTCAATATAATCGCAATATATCGAACACACAGCTCTGATGAACCTATATTTATAGAAGAATTTAAAAAAATACTATGTAACAAAAACCATCTAAATTGTATTGTAATAGGTGATTTAAATATTAATATTGGTCCAAATAACCACGGTAAAAATAAAATAGATTATATAAATGCTATGAATGAAATGAACTTTATATCATGTGTAAATAATTTCACAAGAGAATTTGCAAACCAATCGCCAACATGCCTGGACCACATATGGAGCAATATTAAACACACAGATAAAATTAAATCTATTATATGGAAAAATGATAAAACAGATCACCATACAAATATTTTTATTTATGATCTAAATAAAAACTCAGGATTAAATGACTCTAGAGAAAATATTAACATAATTTCCAAACTAAACAACTTAAAATTAAATAATAAATTAGGTAACAAATCTTGGTCTTCAATACTAAATTGCCAAAACCCAGACATGTGCGCAAACTTCTTTGAAGAAACTTTAAATGCTCGTATCGCAGACTGTACAACCTTTATAAATAATCAACCTAGTTCTAAATTAAGGAAAATCAAACCATGGATTACGCAAGGATTACTCATATCTATCCGGAAAAAAGAAAAACTATTCATACATACAAAAAAAACCCTACCAATAGTCAAGTAAAAAACGAATACAAAATATTCCGGAACAAGCTCATTAAAATTATCAAAGACACAAAAGAGAAATATTACAGGGAGAAAATAATCCTCACAAAGGAAAACCCTAAAAAAACATGGAACACTATAAACGAAATAATGAATAAAAATAATAAAAATAAGTCTACAATAAATGTCATAAACAATAATGGAACTAATATAAATGCTATCCGTGAACCAAAAATGTGCGCAAATATTTTCAAAAAATTTTTCGCTACCGTCGGTCAAAAACTTGCATATAAAATTGATCAAAATTATCAACCTGATGATATTCATGAAGATAAAATAACAAATAACAATCTTTCAATTTTTAAACCGACTACAAAAAAAAAATTTGAAAACATAATACAATCACTTAAAAATGGTAGTGCGCCAGGATACGACGGTATAACTACAGAAATCTTGAAAAAATACTGCAATTTCCTAACCAAACCGATTACACATATAATTAACGTAAGCACTAAATATGGAATATTCCCGTCAAACTACAAAAAAGCCATTGTAATCCCAGTATATAAATCCAGAGATTCAAAAGAAGTAAACAATTACCGCCCAATATCCTTATTATCCCACATTGCAAAAATACACGAAAAAGTAATAAAAAAAACAAATTACTGATTATACAGATAACCAAAAATATATTAACCCTATTCAATATGGTTTCAGAGATAAACTTAGCACACAAGACGCAATTGCAGAATTAACTAAGCTTATTTACAAAACATTAGATAGAGGCAAAAAATGCTTAAGTATATTCATTGACCTCCGTAAAGCTTTTGATAGTGTCTCACATTCAAAATTAATTAATAAACTAAATAATATAGGAATAACTGGTAAAGCTAAATCTTGGTTAAAAAGCTATCTCTATCAAAGAACTCAACAGGTAAAAGTAAACAACGAACTAAGTGAAATAGAAAATATAGATTTTGGAATTCCACAAGGAACTGTTTTAGGACCTTTACTATTCATATTATATGTAAATGAACTTTTTGAACTCCCAATCATTGGAAACATTATATCATACGCAGATGATACAGTGATAACTATTAAAGGAAACTCTTGGAATGAGGTCGAAATATTAGCTAATAATGCAATAAATTTCGTAAAAGTATGGTTTGACGAAAACTTATTGACACTAAATGTCGAGAAAACCCATTTTATACCTTATAGTCTAACAGGGAATATCTCAAATAAAAATCTAAACATAAAAATTCACGAAAGAAATTGCCTCCTTAGAATCGCACCCTGTAACTCAAACTGTATATACATTAGTAGTAAAGAAGAAATAAAATATCTTGGAATAATTATCGATAATAACATCAAATGGAAAAGTCAAATAAATTCCACAGTAGACAGAATGAGAAAACTGATCTATGTATTTTTTAGATTAAGAAATACTGTATCATTAAAAATACTAAAATATATTTATTATGCATTTGCGCACTCTGTACTACAATATGGAATCGTGGTTTGGGGGGGTGCATACAAAGCAACCCTTCTCCCATTGGAAACAATTCAAAAAATATTAATAAAAATCATTCTAAAAAAGCCCTATTACTATCCAACTATAAATGTTTTTCAAGATTTCCAGGTTCCCCCACTTGCAAAAATTTATGACAAAATTGCACTATTACAAATACATAAAGATTTGTTTAGTAAAAATAATTTACTACAATTAAATATAAGCAAAAGAATAATATCTGTTGGAGGATTTTCCGTGCCACTTGTGCGAACCACAACAGCACAGCATCACTATACATTCAAGGGTATAAAATTATTTAATAAATTATCCCTTGATATACGATCGGAAGAAAGCTACGAAAAATATTAAAAAAAAATTAAATTAAAATATTCTAGTACCACCTCATAACTTAACTTATTATATTTAGAAATATGTATTGAATATTTAGAAATATTTTTTGCCTTATCAATACTTCAAATCATTTATTAACTAACCTTTAATTTATTACTTTTATCTGTATCTTCCATGGAACTATGATTCTAAGGTATCTTCTCATAAAATCACTAATGTTTTTTGTTAAATAACTAATATTTTTTGTTTTAATTTAAACAAATGTAATTTTTTTTAGTTGTCCTCTCCTAAACACAAGCAGCTGCTTTATTAGGAGAGTGATTGAAATGTTGATGTATATATTATGTTGTAAAATTTGTAACCTTGTTATATGTTACAATAAAATAAAAAAAAAATAAAAATAAATTCACAGCCGAGTAGGAGGACGTTTTGACACGCGTTAAGGAAGGGGTTCTAGGAAATGTTTTGTTGATGTCGGTCTTGAAGAGATACAATTTGAATGTGGGGGGAAAGAGGGATGCCAGTAGCTTGTTTCACATAATGCACCGTTTAATGATAAGTAAAAAAAAATATATTAAATTCTAAATTCAATTGTTGTGAACTCCTGCATTTTAATAAATCTACATGTATCTACACGAACAACTAGAAAAACATTAACATGTTGTGTAAATACATCTCATTCGAACTATAGTTTGCATTCCCCAATACAACTTTTATGTAGTCTGGGTAACAAATTCATAATATTATGGATGTATTTGACAACAATTTGAACAAATTTAAAATCTGTATGTGCCAACTATTTCTACCTATTTCATAAACTATTGTGAACACCAATTTTAAACATGTTTATAAATATTAATGCTGATTTGGAGGTTATTGGCAGATTATCAATTTTTACTTAACTTATATTGGTTCCATGACAGTTGGTCCGGCGACACTTGGTCCGCGCGACAGTTGGTCCGGCGATATTTGGTCCGGCCGACAGTTTATCCGGCTGACATTTGATCCGGCGACAATTGGTCCGGCGACAATTGGTCCGACCGAAAGTTTAGAAGATGTTTTCTTCAAGTATGTAAAGAGGATATACGGCCGTACAACCAAAGTCGATATACTTATATCTGAAGGCATCTTGAGTGAAAATCTGTTGTAAAATTATTTTTTACTACTAATTTCGACTCTCCGAAGTAGCATGCGGCAATCACAAAATACGACATTCTTATACGTGCAGTCGCCTTAGCAAAAAAAGTGAGCCGGTGAGATTATGGCATCCCCAATTTTGATATGGGGTGATGCTGAAGGTAGTGGGGAGAGGAACGAGATGTGAAAAATGTACCTGGCTATTCAGATATAGTCATCAAACACGGTTGACGCCATTTCAAGTAACGTTACAATTCTGAATGAATACTGACGAATAGCAAAATACGACCTCCTAAATCTTAAGTAGATATTGTACATGTATGTCGTATTTTGGTGTTCGTCAGTTTTCTTCTTCCTTGCGCTGTCCCAACTCATTGCCTATTTTTGGTATTCGTCAGTATTCATTCATAATTGCAACGTTATTTGGAATGGCTTTAGCCGTGTTTGATAACTATATCTGAATGGCCAGGTATATTCTCCACATCTCCTTTCCCTCCCTACTACCTTTAGCATCATACCATATCAAAATTGGGGATGCCATAATCTCCCTGGCTCGAGACGGTTGGGAACAGTTGGGACTCTTGTGTTATATTCAGATATAAAAGTTATATTATATGCAAGTAGGAATCTTTAGCGTTTTTTGGTAAGCCGACTGCACGTATAAGTATGTCGTATTTTGTGATTGCCGCATGCTACTTCGGAGAGTCAAAATTATTAGTAAAAATAATTTCACAACGGATTTTCACTCAAGATGCCTTTAGATATAAGTATATCGACTTTGGTTGTACGGCCGTATATCCTCTTTGCGTACTTACTTGAAGAAAATATCTTCTAAATTTTCGGCCGGACCAATTGCCGCCGGACCAATTGTCGCCGGACCAAATGTCAAGTGGAAGCTAAGTGTAGTTTATGGTCAGACCAAAAGCCATTCATATTTTTTTGTTGGTACTTGCCAATTGATTTGAGATTTATTGTATTACTTATGTTCTCTGTTTTATGCAGGTGCTTGCAGGTTTTTACAGATGCAATGCCGCCTCATGAATGAGTTTTTATTTTGCCCTGTTTAATTTATCTTTGTCTTACTAACCTTTTTTTTTGCATTTTGTTTTTTTCCTGTTAAGCACTTGTATACTGCTTACTAACAACGTATGCAAGGACACTGGAGGTCTAATAAATAAATGTAGCTTCGTTTACCAAACCAATTAGAATTTTGCGAGAGCCTTGAAGGAGTAACCATCTGTTACTTTTACGTAAGAGGTGGATCACCTCCACTGGACCAAACGTCAGGCGGACGAACTGTCGGCCGGACCAACTGTCGCCGGACCAAATGTCGCCGGACCAATTGTTGGGTCACCCTTATATTATAGGTTACCTAGTTTGTGTTTTTGTGTTTATGTAACTAATATTTTGTTTCTTATATTAATTTAGAAACTCTTTATTTTCATTGTAATTAAAATAAAACATATACTGCATTATATTTAAAAGCCCTATGGGCGTTTCAATAAAATAATCCAATAAAAAAACACAGGAACAAGTTTATATGACCGGAGGTACCCCCTTCTCTTCCAACCAATAAAAAATATAAAAGGGAGTAACTAGTGTATTCATCGGTCAATACTTCTAGTTCTGATTTAATTTAACGATTTTTTTTAATCCGTGTTAAATATTATGTACTCCCCCACTTTTAAAAGTGGTATAAACCAAGTATTTTATTAATTTTAATTAATTTTAATGTTATATTTGAAAAGTTAGACTAGTTTGCTACCTGTTGCGAGTTTTATTAATTTGCTAGGTTGCGGGAATGTCAGTTGTGCCTATTGCTACGTGGGATAAATGCATGGCTCTTTAAAAATAACGGAATGATAATACTACGTATAAATTGTTATAACTAATGGGCTGCATCACCTCTCTCGGGCCTCGGGCTCTCGGGCCTCAACTTTGCAGTTTTACTGTGCGTAAAATTCTATATTAAAAAAAGAATATGTTGGGCCGGCATAGCTGTGGGGAGCAACATAATACTCCTCTTCTCAGGGCATGGGAAAAATTATTCATACTGATACCTGGGGTGAAACTTGATGTGGTTAAAATTGTAAAATTGTGTCATGAAAAACTTAAGAATTACTGTATTGTAACACAAAATCTTTAATTCAAGCAACAATTTTAATATTGCGATTTTTTTTTACATTAACTCCACACAGGAGGCCCTGAGGAAAATAATTTCGCTCAGGGCCTATGTCATCTGGGACGCTGTGTGGAGGGTCTTTTTGAGGAGAGGAAGGAATGAATATTGGTCTTGAAGAGACCCATATTGTAGGAAGGAGGAAAAACAGAGGCTGGCAAATCATTCCACAGCCGAGCTGTTGAACACAAGAACGAGTCGAAGAAACGACCCGTTCTCATGTGACAAATGTCAACGGTGTACAAATGTTGGGCACGCGTTTGGCATGTTTCCCGACTATGCACCGGTGCCGAAGGAATCAATGATGCTAGTTCCTCGGAGCATCTTCCATTGTAATACCGGTAGAACAAGGATGGCATTCTTACCCGACGCCTGTGCTCTAAAGATTGCAATCCGTCTGTTAAGATGGGAGAATCTATTAAACGGACCGCCCGTTTCTGCCCAGAATCGAGGGTATTTTTCAGGTATTTTGGAGCTCCAGATCAGAGGTGGTTGCCAAATTCAACCGTGGGGCACACTTGTGATTTGTACAGGGTTAGCAGTTGTGTACCATTAAAGTATCTGTACAGTAAAGGCCCTGTACAGTACGCCCAGTTTTTGGGAGGCTAACTTTACTCTGGCTTCGATGAAGCCCCCATACCTGAGCTGGTCACCTAGGGTTACACCAAGCATATCAATGGAGGGCCTGTTCGGAAGATTGCTACCGTTGAAAGATACTAGATTTTCATTTCGATCCCTTTTAGACGTAATCAGACGGAAGATTGGGTCTTTGAAACATTAAATTCAACGAGATTTTTTTTACCCCAAGAGAAAACACTCTCGAGGTAACCGTCCATTCTTTGTTTCAAAGTCCTCCGAGCCGTTGGAGTTTGTGAGCCCTTTAGGGGCTTGTCAAACAAAAAGCTATCATGGACTGTACTTATATCCGCGTAACAATGAATTGGGCCACTGGACAAAAGGTCGTTGATGTGCAACAAAAACAAAGTCGGAGACAGAACCGATCCCTGTGGGACGCCAGCATTTATCGAGTGTGAGGAAGAGGTGAAACCATCGGCTACCGTCTGAATCGACCTCTCCCTCAAAAAGTCGGCAATCCACGTACACAAGGATGAGGGAAGTCCGTAAGAAGGCAGTTTTTTGACAAGTCCTCGGTGCCAGACCCGGTCAAAGGCATTGGAAATGTCCAGTGCAACCATTTGGGTCTCACCGAAACGTTTCTGCACCGCCCCCAAACATGCGTCACATACGCGTAAGATCACCGCACGAGCGGTTCCGCCGGAATCCGTATTAACGGTCGTTAATAGTTTTGTTCTTCTCGAGGTATGTGAGCAGTTTATCGTTGATCACACGTTCCATCATCTTAGACAGACTTTAGATTTATATTTTTAAACAATTTTTAGAATATAAAACAGCTTACACAAACAGACCGTTATATGCCGAACAAATTATCTAACTAAAGTATGCCGACATGGTGTTCCTTGGAGAGGTCCAAGCCATTGAAGGCACCTAACTGTCTTCAAGGTTGCCGCACTCCGGATGAAGGTACAAGGTATCCCATGGACGGAAGCCAGTCCAGTGGCTCTTCAAGAATCCGGTCCAGTCTACAAGGAAGCTGTAGGTAGACACGTTCAGGTCCGCATCTCTGGATGATGTGGTGGTGACTCAGCTAACCTCCGCGCAACGTAGCAGTGGTAAAGAAAACGAGAAACTGGCTCCAATGACAGTCCCGATAGCTAGACATCTTGATAATAATGCTTACGGCAAACAGTTGATACGAGACGAGTAAGGATTGATTCGAAACATCTCGATTTAGATTGCGGACCGAAACATTGGCAATATCGCGAGTACACTACTTGGTTTTTGTCGGGGGTAAATCATAAATCTGATTCGCAAGAATACTTCCCAAAACCGGGTCAACTCATCGAACCCTCGATCACATTTTAAAAATTAAAACATGACAGCATAAATATGACTACCCGGTGGTATCCTGCCACCTTCGCGAAGCTCCCGCCAGTAAGTGAAGTAAAACCATTTCTGCTCCCCTGTCGACTAAAATATCGACCAAAGACAATTAACAATCAAAAATTACCCCGGTACTTGCTTGAATTTATTTGAAAATACTAAAGCACTGGTTTTTTTTCATAACATACTTTTACTAGTGATTTCCCGGCATGTTTTGTTAAGCCGCTTTAACTAAATAAATTGTTTCTCCCTGCGTGTCCTTTTCCATTCGTCCCGTTCCTATTCTGCCTCCCCTTCCACTCCCACATCCCCTTCCCATCAAGTGTTCCCAATCCGCCTTCCCTCTCCCCACTCCCTTCTTCCGCTTCCCCGTCCCGCGAACCCTACTCCCGAATTCCCCTCCTGCCTCCCGCATTCCATACATTCAGTTTTCAAACAGCTCGCGTGCCACCTATTGCAATTTTTTATATAAATTTCGTAATGTCAGAGCTCACTATTATATGTCGACACGATCGCATCAAATCCCCAAAGTTTCATCGCAACAAGATGAATGGTTAGCAACGCATAATTTTATGATACCAGAGCTCACTTTTGTATACAAAAACCATCGCGGGCACGCGAACGTCAAATCCCCAAAGTTTCATCGCAATCGGATGAATGGTTTAGCAACGCACAGACAATTGATTTAAATACATATATGTATAAATAGATTTTAAAGGAAAGAAATTCTGAATCTTAAAAAAAAAATTAAATCTCTTCTCAACAATTTAGCAAATAAATTGACTTCTAACTTTCCAGCATGCACGGAGATATCGAAAGGATGGTGAAATACCTCCTTAACCATTAAAAACAATATCTTCTATGGATACCTACCATTTCTTTCTTCTTAATCTCAGATAAATCTAAACTTTCAAAAACGTAGTAGGAATATTTAATTTGACTTTAAAGAGCAGAGAAGTCGTAAAATATACCAGTTAAGTGATTAATTTCAGAAAGTTATGAAGCTAACAATAGAAATCTTAAGATGTAGAATTTAATTATTACTTTTCGTCTCGGTTTAACCTTGCCACCAGATTCTAAACTTTGAATTAAACTGTGGAACTTTTGTTCGTTTGACGGAAATGAATTTCAGGACTGCGGACTGTTTTATAAACAATATAATATTTTATAGTAATGTTTCGGCCCCAAACAAACTAAGGTCTTTTCGTCCATTCATTAAACAAAGTTACAAGATTTTCTCGGAAATTCGATCATTTTTTCACAAATAGATTTTGTTTAACCCACAGACTTCGGCCATACTTTGTCAGAGGGTCAAAATATTTCCGCATTGCAACACAATCCAAATAAATGTAATATTTGTGAACGTATCCGAAAACTGAAAACAGTTTTTGAAAAGTGATAAAATAAACTTTATAATTTTGTAATTCGACATATAATTTATGAAATATAAAAATTTTGCATGCAATCATAAAAAAGTTTTAAAAATGTCTCACCTACGTTTTTTTAAGTACAATTACTGGTAACGAAAAAAAACACCTCTTTTATTAGACAAATGCAGTATAAAGTTTATTGCCACCTAATTTTTTTCATTTCATGGAAAAATACATAATTTATGAAAAATTTCAAAAGTTAAAGGTGTGTACATTTTACTTTTTTGTGGTTAGTTTTTCGATTTGAGTATAAAGCGTGGTATTTTCTCTTTGCAACATTGTTTAAATCATATTTTTCACCATGATAGTTAAGGAGACAAAACGATTATGAGACCTACATGAGATTTTCTGAAAAGCGAAAAAATTTGCCTAACAGGAAGTTTCTCAAACACATAATGTAATCTTTTTATAGTTACATGGTTATCGCTTTAATGTAAAAAAAGTAGACCACATGGTTACATATTCATTAAAAAATATTTAGTTTATGGAATCGAATTTAACTTTGGTAAGAAAAAATCTATTATTTGCAGAGAACCTACGATCACTAGGATAAAACGTTTTTGGTGAAGGTACGAACTAATATTCGATAATTAAATTTTAATTTAAAAAAAAATGTTTTGCGTGGTATCTAAAGCGATAAATTGGAACAAAAAAATAAAAACTTCCTGAAAGTTGCGATTTTTTTTCAAACTGTCGTAGTTGAAATATATCCACCTGTATTTTTCGCTTTAAACATTTTCTTAATGACACCCATCGGATTACATGAACACAGGCAAATAGAGAGGCATTTCAAAGATGGCCCGTGTGTTTAGATATTGATGAAATTTTGCAGACTTGACCTTCAAAACAGAGGAAGGTCTACATCCGATTTAAAAAAAAACCTATGCAAAGCCCGAACAACGCCAGGGCATTAATCTAGTGAGTTACACATCTTTGAAATATTCGCTATGAATGTCCAAATGCCAAAATGTCCCAAAACAACCAGAAAAGTATTATTTAATAATATATATAACGCATATATCTTTTAATCATATTCATTATTTAAATCACATTGATTATTACAATCGGCATCGTACCTTTGTATACTTATAAATAGGTTTTATTAATTTTGTGTTCTGTCTAATGGCCAGTGGAAGAGCACTGAATCTAAATTTTCTTTAGCCAAAAGTTGGTTTAAAACTAAAGGGATAAGTAAGAGATTATACCGTTTGGTTCTGGTATTACGAGCAGTTTGGATTATCTAAAACTGTTCTGTGTTTGAAGGATTAGGTGTACTAGTATATTTTTGGCACAAAGTTGACTATTGTCCAAATTACAGATTTTCCTAAACATTTTACCCGAACTGCTTGTGATCGGTAGTATTAGAAAAAAAAAAAAAAAATTAGTTTCTGAGCTTTAATTAAAAATAATGTTAGGTACCCGTTGCTAGTCAGTTATATTTTATATGAGATACATACATTACTAAAATGTTATATTATTTAATAGCATTCCACGAGGCGCCCTTGCCTAACCACTCTGGAAAACAAACTTTGGGACAAATTGCATTTGCGATGCTCTCTATGGGGCCAGAGTAGCCGGGCGTCCTGGGAAAAGGACGGAACTCGTCCTCGGCCGGGCGAGTCGGGTACTCCTGGCGGGAACCTCTCACCTTTTTCTGCCGATATTGTTTGCCGGGTTCGTTGCAGTTCACTCCAATATAATTGCAATTTTTAATTGATTTTCCATTGGAGATATTTTTCCTCTGAGCTGAGATTTGAAGTAATAACTTTTTGAGTAGATTATTGATTTCTTGCTAGGTGTTTTGATACTTGGTGCAAGAACTTCAACTGTCTGGAACCAATGGGACTTTGCCACACTTTTAAAGGGTTGTTATGTGGCAATGTGAATGAATGGGAAGAGAAGGTAATTTATACTACTTAGAGAGTTATAGATCCTTTTAGCATCGCCCCGGAGAAAGACCACCATTTAGAATCGGAACGTTGCTCGAAATGGCTTTAGCTGTGTTTAGTGACAAAATTTGAAAAGCCTGTTAATTTACAACCTCCCTCACTTCCCTTTTCTTCGCAATTTTTAAAAGTATCATTATGATAAAAATTCGTGTCCTTGGAAGTGGTTCCCTTAGTAGGAGTGTCCGGGTTCATGGGTGAGGTTTGTCTGGGTCTTGGCGGCGGATGTGCCCGCCCACCAGCTGCGTGGCAGGCCAGGAGACTGGTTGAGGGAGACCTTGTGACCTCTTGAGCAAAACTCTTTTGGAACATCGCCTTTCACCGCAGAAGGAGGGAAGGATTCATTGACCCCCAGATTCCTATCCACCCTTCATACCTTATTCTTCCCAGAACACCCTCTCCTTCCCTTCCTTTAAAATACCCACCAAACAGCATCCCCAAAGATGCCATAGGCCCCGAGTGAAAAGATGTTTCTCAGGGTCTCCCGTGTGGAGCTACTGTAAAAAAAGAAGATTCAAAATTGATTTTCTTGCACAAAGTTACTTAGAATTTTTTCTCTTTATAACCTTGTCAAAAATATGTCTAACTATTACGCAAGTTCGCAGATAACTATGCAACAATGTTTGAGTTGATAAAAAACACTTCCGAACCGTAAATAAAAAATTACATTTATGAAAATATATTCATATGAAATAAAATTCACAAAATGTGCATATTTAGTGATGGAATTATCGTTACATGTAAAGCGATGCACCGCGGCTTGGAACATTCTGAATCGAGCCGCTAACAATAACACTCCTTATGTAGATAGCGATAAGGGTAAAATTCCCGCTTAACACCAGTCACCAGCTTCGCTTTTCGGTACAACCAATATAGGTCTCATATAAATCGTTGTGTCTCCCTTACTATCATGGTTAGAAATAATATCCAAATGGTGTTAGAAAGAAAAAATACCACGCTTTATATTCGAATATGAAAGTTGACTATAAAATAATTCAAATGTACACCTTTATGATACTAAAAATTACGACTTTTCTATTAATTATTTTGATATGAAATGACCAAAAAGTGAGTTGCCAAAACGTTTATAATTTTTTTTAAAATAAAATATGAGTATTTATTTGTTGAAGTGAAAACTTTTTTAGCGCGCCGTTGTGATTTGAAACTTGACGGAACGAAAAATAGTGACACTAAAAATAGATAAACACATCTTTAGGATTTAGTCTGCGAGAAAATGAGACGGTATAATCGGTCTCCTTTTTGTGCAGTGCTTCGCAGCCTTTCGTTCTCCTCTTTGGGCGGTGATTCATAGCCTCCCCACTATTGTCTACTTTAGTTTGCTGAAGGTATCACTTCTATCGGGTGTGAATTGCACACTCTGTTTTTTTTCGTTATCAGTAATTACACAAGTCTACAAAAAAATAAAAATTGAACGCTGTTTTGGTTTTTTTGCGTAATTCTTATGTTTTTGGGTGTGCTGAATCCTAAAATGACCTTCATTTTGTCACAGAACGTGACAAAATGAAGGTCATTTTAGCAAAATTTTAACAAAACTTATTTTTTTTATCTAAAATACATCGATTAGTAAGCACTAAACACATTTCTTTTTCCAAGTGAAACTTCTTTTGGTACATTTTCGCTTGTAGGAAGCATCTGGAAGGTCTCTCTGACGCGTCCAACAGTAGTCTGCAATCATTGAGATGCTCCGTCTTCCCTGGTATCTTTTTTCCATCTCCTTAATATCTTGGTGAAATCGTTGACCTTGCTCTTCACTCACGTATCCTAAATTTTCTGGAAGAGGTGGGAATGAAGAAAATGTTCTTTTAAACTCATTAGGCAACCTAAAGCTTGAAATGCTTTTAACGATTTGTTTGTAGTTAGGGTCTTTGTTATTGCCTAAAAATTCAGGTTAGACCTCCCCGATTCCTAGTTCCCCTCCTCCCTCTCTAGAACCCCCTACTCAAGTTCCCCGCCCCCTCCCGCATTCCATACATTAAGTCCCAGTACATTCATTCTACACAGTTCGTGTGCCACCTATTGCAATTTTTTAATACAAATTTCATAATGCCAGAGCTCACCAGTAGTTTTATACAAACCCTGTCTTGACAATAATGAACACAAAAAAAAGAATTATCCAATTTGGTGTAGTCGTTCAAAAGTTATGCGCGTACATACATTTCTGCGATTCATTTTTATTTAATTAATTAATTTTTCGTAATTTCATGGTGCCAGAGCACACTATTGTATACAGAAACCATCGCGGGCATGCACACATCAAATCCCCAAAGTTTCATCGCAATCAGATGAACGGTTTAGCAATGAAATGTTTATTGCCAGAGCTCACTATTGAATGTACTGTCTATATCTGTATATATATGTATACCGTTTTGCAAAATAACCTGACGTTCTGGAATTTTTTGAGTATTTTTCTAGTTTTCAGAACACCTAAATACATAGAAATCAGTCGAAAACATCCAGACAGCATTTTTGTTGTAGACCTGTGTAATTTTAATAGTCATTTTAGAAACTGCTTTATGTTTGCATTAAAATAAAATATATTCAAAAATGTGTATGCTTATTTCGAATTATAAAATATGAAAGCGTATTTCATCGCCTTTGAAAAACACTTTTTAGTTTTTGGATGCGTTCAGAAATGTTCTTTTTATTTGTATTTTATTAAAAAGCGGAAATATTTTGACCTTCCGACAAAATAGGCCTAAGAAGGTGTTAAACCCCTCGGGACGAAGTTTTTACTGCAGAAGTTATAACTTTTGTTAGATTGCAAAAATCTTAATATTATAAATGGAAATAAGAATATCACCTCGACGATACAGAAGGTATAGCGGACAGATTATTAAATGCAATTAATATAATTATTACTGACTGTTTTCTCCTGGAATGGAGGCAGCGCTGACGGGAAAAGTTTTGTTTTGCATTATTGCTTTGTGTTTTCGTAAGATTTTCAACAGAGTTTTTCCTGTTAAATGCAAAATGCGCCGACATATGAAATTACCAAAGTTTCTCGGTTATGCGAGAGTTGTGGGGAATTTGAATGTATTATATAGATATATTATATAGTATACATATAACGTATACAAGTAAACACGCCGGGAATGAAAGTATGTTTTGCATAAAAACAATTTTTCTGAATTTTTTTTTTCGAAAATAATGTTTTTGCAGAAACAATAGGCCACTTGCATGGATTTTATAACGACTCGGAAAAAATGTGTAAATAGATTTTTTTTACTAAGATTTCGAAAATGTTAGCAAAAATTTTTAGAAATGTACAGTTTCTTTTTTTTAATAAATAAATCCATTATTTGGGCTCGTGACATCACTACATGAAAATGTCCCGTCTCCGAAAATGTTCCTATTAATTTTGGAAAAATTCCACACTGATTTTTTTTTATATGGCAACACTTTGATTTCAGGTGAATTTTTGCATGTGACATTAATGTTCAGTAGATTTATTGTTTTTCTCTGCGAACTTATCATTTGGTTTGACTTTTTGAAAGATGCTGTGAAGAGAACCCCGTACATTCTATGCTGTCTATACTTGTTTTAGAAGTATAATGGTAAATGGTGGTGATTTTAACAAAATCAAGTTTTATAACATTCTTATTTTTATTATAATTTACAAGTACAAGTATATTACATTGAATTTAGTAATATAGACGTTGAAAATTATAATGATTTATGATCAATAAGATGGATCAAAGAAAAATATATTTATGAGATGTAATAATTTTGGTATGCCTCGTTATCCTCCTGTGCCATTCGTGTGGAAAACGTTATTTTTTAAAATGATTTTTGGCAATATAATTATCGTTTTTTCGCACCCATAAAATTATGTCCTGTCTTTCCGGTTTATAAAAAATGGTCTGATTTTTCGGATTGAAATTTTCAAAAAATCGCCAAAGTTTCAAAAATAGGATTAATAAAAAAAAACGGAATGTCTCAGAATATTTGCCTCAACCGGAAAAAAATGTTTAAAAAATGTGATGCAAGTGGCCTATTCATGGCTTGATTTCCTCAAAGCGAATTGCAATGAATGAATGAATGAATTGAATGAAAGCATTTTATTTTCGTAAAGTCGCAGCATTAATTTATTGCTTGGAATATGCTCAAAAAAGTGAAAAGTAGGTAGAAGAGGTTTACAATAATTTGACATAGCATTCGATTATGTACTTAAAATTAATAAATTATATTAACTCTACGCAGTAGAACCTGAGGGAAATACATGTTCCTAAATGTTAAAGCCATATTTGGGGATGATGTGTGGAGGGTTTGTTGTGTCTTAACGAGACCCATATTGTAGGAGGAAGGAAACACAGGGGTCGTTCTGTGATATAATTGACTATCATTATTTTTTCAACGATTCTAATAACCGTGCATCCGAGAACATCCTGGGGTACACATATTTTATTATTTTGATATAATTATGTTTAAAAAAAATATTTAAGTGCTTAAAATTGTTTAATTAATTTCTAAAAGTGAAAAAAAATGGTGGAAAGCAGAAAGGCAATGGAGGTGGGTGGAAATGAAACATTTTGCTTGTGGTTAAAGAAATTGACTTTTTATTTTAGCCATGACAGTGGCTTTTGAAAGAGCTCCTCGTACACCAGTACACCAGACGGTAGATCGTTCTAGAGGCGTGATGCTTGCAATGGGAACACATTTTGTAAATGATTTAGAGTGGTTAAGGTTTAAGGTTTCTCTCATCACTTTAACAAGAGTGGTTTGGAGTTTTACTTTATTCTCTGAAGGGATTTCTCTAGAAATGAAAAATAGGGGCAGCAATGATCTTCTCTACATATTATAAATTAAAGTCCCCCGCGTCGTCTGTCTGTCTGTTCGCGATAAACTCGAAAACTACTGAACGGATGAAGTTTTCACCAATAGATAGAATGTTTCGTGAGGAAGGTTTAGGTATGTAATTTGTCAAGGATTTGTGTAAATTGGTTGAAACATAATGATAATTGTTAGAAGTGTCGGAAAAAGCAAGCCACCTGGTAGCTTTCATCGAAAACGCTGTCTAATCCTTTTGGGATACAACAAAACAATGCATGGTGGGATATTTCTCTTTTAGAGATCTACAAAAAAGTCCGCAAAGGCATATATCTACCTTTTACGGATAGCTTACAGGAATACATAGTTTATTTAAATAATAGATCAGTTGCTTTAGTCTAGAATATTTTTCTTGTCATAATTTTTTCTAGATTATGTACTGTCATCCTAGGTTAGTAAAACCTATTTTAGAGTCATCTATTTTTTTTATATATGTGAAAAAATATTCACGAAAAGGACTACTGGGGTAAAATGAATGGCTTATTAGTCACGTGCCAAAGTATTTTTCCTGATTTTTGCCTACACAATTTAATAACTAACCATAACAAAACAATATTTTATAGTAAAAAAGATACATTTATTTATGCCGCATTTTCCAAAAAATCGTGGTTAAGGAGGTGTTCCCTCGTTCTTCCCAATTTACTGCGTGGCACTAAAATATTAATTAACAGTTAAAAATCCTTAATATTAATATATTCTATGTAAGCTGTACATAAGAATATTGTAGATTGTTCCTCTGGACATGTCCAGACGAACAAGCAAAAAAATGTTCAGAGGAACACGGGGTGGTCATTTTTTACAATTTCAAAAGATTCTCATTTTGAAGTTATGTTATTAGAAAGATAAATACCCTCGCGGTTTCTTGGATGAACATGCATTCCAAAGTAGAGTTTAAATAATACAGACTTTTAAGTCTTTACAGCATAAAGTCACTCAATAAAAACAAAAAAAATACTTTTTCGACGAAAAAAATATAATAATCGTCTCTCACTTTAGCTTTGACAGGAGGGAATGGAGATTAAATCAGTGTTATCAACTTTAAAATGCGCATTTGTTGGCGGCACTTAACTAATACAAAAATTGATAGTTTATGAAATAACACTACTGCCCAGAGGAAAAATCGTCCAAAGGAACACGTATTGCCCCAACAAACAACACGTATTTTATTTTTACTATTAATTAAATCATTATAATTGTGTACTACGTACGTGCCTAACTATAATTATCTATCTTTGAAAAGACCAAAAGGGCGTAAATAAATAAATAAATAAATAATGATTTTTGTTATGGTTACTGATTAGAAAGCAAAAAATAACCTTATATTATTTTCACATGTAAAACAAGCATATATAAATTAAATCAATTTTATCATGTAAATTAAAACTATATTTAAACATTCACCCGCCGTGCTATTTAAACCCATGTCCTCTTGGTCTCAAGCCTTACTTGAAATATCTGCGAGGAAAGGTCAGACGTAATCCCGACAAGAAGCTCGTATTTTAATTAATATCAACGAATTATTTATCATAGTATATTTGCGGCACGTTCCAGAGTGGAAGATACTCTCAGCATGGCCCTGGCGTAAGTAAGACCATCATTCAGAATTGAAACGTTGCTTGAAATGGTATTAGCCGTGTTTGGTGACCAGATCTGAATAGCCAGGTACTTTCCCACCTTCCTCTTACCTATCTCCTTCCCCTCCCCGCTATCTTCAGCCTCACAACATACCCCGATTGGGGATGCCATAGTCTCACTGGCTTCAGACGGGAGCAGTTGGGACTCTTGTGCGCATTCATATAAAAAAACTAATATCTTTATATTTAAGATAATTAAAAACAGTACCTTATTAAGTTCAAACATCACAGTTATTCGTGATACTTTTATCAGAATAACTGTGATGTTGGAAGAGAGCCTAAAGGCATTTAAAATTAAATTGCGAAGATATATGATTGATTTGGTATAGATGTGTCATTTTAAGTGTATGTTTATATAAGGATTATAATAGGTCATAGATAACTATGTACCTATTTACAATACCGCAATAAACAATAAATAGAATTAATTAAAATATCTGTACAATTATCTGGGAATATTTTTGTACACGATTTTTCATTTATTTGATTAAGGAATGTGGGTATGGATACCGCCGCCACGGAAACCATTTTTTGGCTTGCAAATATTACTTGGCGGGCCAGGTTGGGAGAGATTGGTGAGAGAGACCTTTCGACCTCTCTGGCCGGACTCTCTCGACTCATCGTCTTGCACCGCAGTGGGGGATATGGATTCATACGTTCGTCCTGACCCCTAGATTCCTACCCAACCCTCACACCTTTATCCTTCCCAGAACTTCTTTTGCTTCCTTTTCTGAAAAGATCCTCCACATAGCATTCTCAAAGATGACATAAGCCCTAAGGGATTTTTTCCCCTCAGGGCCTCCTTTTTTATGTGAATATCTCACAAGAGTCTCAACTACTCCCGTCTGGAGCCAGTTTGACTATGGCATCCGCAATTGGGGTATGTTGTGAGGCTGAAGGTAGTAGGGAGGGGAAGGAGATGGGGATGAGGAAGAGGAAGGTACGGAAGTACCTGGATACTTAGATCTGGTCACCAAACACTGCTAAAGCCATTTAAAGCTACGTTTTAATTCTGAATGGTGGTATTACACCAAGGCGATACTGAGAGTATCTTCCACTCTGGAACATGTCGTAAAAATTGTATTTATTATTTTTAAATGAATTAATTGTGAAAACACAAATAAATCAAATTAAATTTGAAGTTCTATTTAATTTTTGATTTACCTACTGTATGAAGATAAGGAAAAAAAGGTTTTGACTTTATTTTAGAGTATTCTGTCCTCTTAAGCCAAGGTGCTTAGCACTCATCGAAGCATATCGGCAAAGGCACTTACTACGAAGATTATATCGTTTTATTGTTGTCACACGTTTCACAACTAATATCGTATAAAATACGTAGATTTTTCCGCCAATTAAGCTTGGGTTTCCAGCTCTGCGACTTTCCGCGTCGAGCCATCTCAAAGCTGCAGCAGTTCTTGTTAGTCTTGGAATATTTTCTACAGCTCCTGCTCACTTGTAACTGCACGTATAAGTTATCCCGCCTCGCCCCGATACGTGAAACTCGGGGAACTAAGTTTCCCTCACGCAGATGGCAGCTGCCTTTACCTGCCGATCTTCAACTTTTATAAAAGCACATGTTTTATTGTAAAAATAGCAAAGTGCAAAGTTATTAATAACGGTTTGTCGGAGTATGTGCCAAGGGTGAATTTTGTATTTTATAAGAATCTCCAGCTTGAAATGATGTACATTTCAAAAGAAATGATTCAATCTGCCGTTTCTGATGGCCTCTGTAGTTGAAAGGTTACGATACTTGTATATAGCATATTTACGACACCTTCCAGAGTAGAAAATACTTTCAGTGTCGCCCTGGTGAAAGCAGAAACCCATAATTCAGAATCTTAATGTTGACGTAAATATGTAGTAGTGTTAAGTCACTATTTATAAATCTTTGTTGTAAGTGACTAGCTATAAATGTTAATTGTAAGTCACTAGTAATAAAACTTAACTGTAAATTATAACTCTTAAGTTAAATAGCGCCATTGAAGTGAATTTCGCATAAAAATTGAAACATATAAATAATCCAATCATTATCACAGGAGGCCCTGAGTGATCTAAGGGGGTGCTGTGTGGAGGGTCTTTTCATGAGGAAGCTTTGGGAAAGAAAAGGGTATGATATATGGGTATGAATACAGGAGTCAGTGTGTCCAGGA
Organism: Limnephilus rhombicus; assembly: GCA_929108145.2. Classification (NCBI taxonomy): domain Eukaryota; kingdom Metazoa; phylum Arthropoda; class Insecta; order Trichoptera; family Limnephilidae; genus Limnephilus; species Limnephilus rhombicus. Next base: position 24,069,554 of record OV815288.1, read on the forward strand.
GTGACGGACGTATGAATCCATCCCTCCAACTACGGCATAAGGTAAATGGCATAAAGTACGGTCGAGAGTCTGATCAACCAGTCTGTCCCGATCAGGCCTGCCACGGAGCAGGTGGGCAGACGCAAGACTCGGAAAAACCCCACCCCGTGAACAAGGACACCCCAGCTGAGTCACCAAACGTAGAGAAACTCCTTGGGTGACCTATGGAAGAGGTGTTGGATATCCAATAAATGGTTCCCGGGGCGGCGGTACACATACCCTTATTAGGTATTAGGTAGGTACCTACTTTATCACAGCTGAATCATTCTTTACACAATGATAGTTAAATTCAAAGCGAATTTAAATACATTGAACGTAAATAATTTCACGCAAGAATTACTAACGCACCTGATCACAGACAACATAAATTAGTTTGTTTGCTGTACCGTGATACCAACCTTCACCTTTTAGGTTGTAATCCATTGATTTCAGTTTTTCGCAATTACGTACCAAAATAACAACTGTGTCCATTAGAACAGCTGGACGACCGTTGCCTGTTCCATTATTCCATTTTCAATTTGAATATTCAAGTTTCAGCGCAGTGCCCCCTGGCCCTGGTGGGGGGCGGTGGCACGCCAACTGTCCGCGCAAACAATCGCCACCCTGTTTAACTGTTTAGTTAGGGCGCTGTTTGCACTATCAAATCAGCGGGGAAAGTATGCACTAACCTGAATTGTTGCAAAGGGCTCTCAAAATATTAAATTATTTAATTATACAAAATGCTTTTTTTTAAATATTTTATTTTATTTTATTTTATACATTATCATACATTCGCAATAAGGAGCGAATAAATATATATTTTTTTATTGGTGCCCTTTTTTACTCATTTAAAGTACGCTCTAGCGTGTTTAAATCGCACTTTATGGAACGCGCGTTTTTTAAAGTTACCATGGCAACATCAACAAAATGTGAAGTCTAAATGTCAACTTTTAACTATAAATCTGACAGGAATATTTTAAACGTCAAATAAAACATTACAAATGTTTCAAAAATTTTATTCAAAGTTTACATTCTTTTTTACATTGTTTGCATTCTAATTATTTAAATGGATGTGAAAAAAGCAGTTCGTATTATTTGAAATATTAATACCTCCGTTTTTTAAATCGGAGGAAATGCTGTTCAAATTAATAGTATTCTCGGAAGTCAATGAGGCTGCACTTCCATTAATGGCAGTTCCAATAATGTTTGAAACATTCTTCTTATTGCTAATGCTCTCTTCCACGGAACCAGTCGCCACAGCTGCCGATTTCCATCATACTTGTCGTTGGATTTGATCAATTGTCATGCCACTATTTGCCATAATGGTAGCGGATGTACGTCGAAACGCATGTCCTGTATATTTCTCAGGGTCGTTTAATTTAAGATAGCGTGCGATTTGTAAGGGGCATGATCCAAATGTGTTAATACCAACCACTTGATTGGTGCACTTACCCTTATCATACCGTAAGAAAACCCTGTCTGTACTTACATTTTGGGGTCGCAACGATAAATATTGCTTCATCAAACGCACATAATTAATTGCACCACTGTCGGCAACAGTAAAACGTCGAGCCTTCACTGTTTTAGATGGTCGGATGGTAATAAGCAATACACTTCCTTCTTCTTTGATATCATATAAGCGTAAATCGTACAATTCACATCTTCTGCAAGAGCCAAAGATTCCGCAAATGGCTACCACCTTCAAAAATAAGTACGTAATGTCCGGTGCTTCCGTGAAAAACTTCCGCAAATCATCTTCTTTGAATACATACGCCTTCTTAGCAACGTCATCCTTGCTAATTGCCTTCATGAATGCATGCACTTTCACAAATGATTTTAAATCAACCCCTTTATTTATCCTCAACAGACATTGCAATTTCGAATGTATAGCCTACATAGTCGATGCTTTGTACTGTTCCGATATTTTCTGAAGGTAAGCAAGCACAACTCGTTCATCTACATCTACTACGTTTTGCTCCTCCATCCATGTTATGAACCTTTCATATTCTTTTTTATAAACGTCTTTGAATTTTTCAGGTATTAACCGCGATTCTGCTTTGGTATTTAAATTATCAATGTTAGAACTCATTTTACAACACACAATAACTAGTAAAAACTGTGATGTCAACTATTAATCGTATGTGACAGATTGCAAATTAATGTTTGTGTTTTTCATTTCCATGACAACAAGATATTGTGATGTCACATCACGAATTCATTAATAGTTCTTGTTTCAAAATTTTTAATAATAATATCAATATTTATGTTTTCAAAGTGTACCAATAAAAAAAAATAGCGTAAAGTATTCGTGGATAACTGGTCTTGCTCGAAAAATCGCGCGTGTTTTAAAGACCTGTTTATCCACTTATATTTTAATATACTATTTTAATATTGATCACTAGCTGGTTCCGGGCATGCGTTGCACTGCCATATTCAAAGAAATGCTTTCTTTGTTTTCAAATTGTTTCTCCCTGAATCACCTTTCCCGTGCGTCCCCGTTCCTCGCACGCGTCCCTTTCTAGGTTTTATATATGTTATCTAATATATGAGCTATATTATTGTAAAGTTTTATTAAAAATCCATAGAGTAGTTTTGGCGCGAAAGAGTAACATACACATATAGATCTGAGGGAGCGGGCCGGATCGGCAGAGACGGGACGAGAAATAAAAGGCGTCAGTCGGTGCAGTGAGTCAGTCTTTATTTAGCTACGTAGCGAGGGTCGAAGCGGAGCGGAGTGAAAGTGGTGCCGTTAGTGATGCTGATGCGTTGCTGATGCGTGAAGATGGTCAGGAGACTACGGCGGTGAAGATCACAGGTCTTCAGGGAGCCGGCGTGTTGCTCTACACCATGGCGGTGTAGAAGTGACCTTGGTCCAGGCGGTCGATCACCGTCGTGTTATTGTTGATATGGCAGCTGTGTGTCCTTTGAGTCGGCGCACACACGTGACGCAGGAAGGAACCTTGAGAGGCGATGTGGGTTGCACCTATATAAAACAGCAAGCGCGTGCTTGGTAGTCAATAGGTCGGGTGACATCCCATGTCGAGGCCCTTACGCGCCAGACAGCGGATGGTAGTTGGAGAAGGAATCCTCGAAGGTGTTGGAAATGTTCCTCGAGTCACACTGGATAAACGTGAATCGCTTGTTGCGAGATCGGCAGCCCCGCGAGGGCTAGTAACGTGTTACGGCACTGGAACTAATTGTGATCACTACTCGGTGTGTGTTACTCGACCGGATGAATGACTGGACTGACTGAGAGCGCCGAAATGAGTCACTTTATATACTAGCGCGATCGGCAGAGTAGCTTGCTAGCGCGCCAGGTAATGTTGAGAGAATTCACGCAAAGCGGAATAATTGCCCGAACTTTCTGCGGGCATTTGTATTGGACAGTCACAAGTTCAAGGCCTTTCGCGTAAGTGGCGGAATTATTATTCCTAGGCGGCCGACGGTAGTACGCTGTTTGTGGCGCAGGTAGGTATGTCGTAGTATTTCTCGCGCGTTCGATGGAGTCCAGTGGCGCAGCGGTAGATTTTATCAGAGAGGGTTAAGTGACCGCTACATATCCATACAAACTTTCGGTTTTATAATATTATTAAGATTCACTTACAAATAATTGCCCAAGTCGTCTCGAAAATCATGAAAAATATTGAAATATTTCCTGGAAGAAATTTTATAATTTAAAACACTTATAAATAATACACTAATAAAAATAATACATTTAAATAAATATCTATCCGTACTGGATATTTGATATAACTTTTTATTTCATAGCTGGGAATTTTGGCCACAAATCCAAAATTAAGATTTGTATGAAATGGGCCGCGCAGCCGTATATTGTTTGTCAAGGATCTTTTAACAAAAATATTTTTTTTTTTATGTAAACATTAATAATATTTTTTATTCAAAATATAAAACTAGAAGAAAAACCTTATTCTTCGCTTAATATCTAGTAGGTACATAACCATTCAATGAAGAACTTTTCAAGATATCGATAAGGAGATTACGTGTAAACCACCTAAAATTATTGATTGAATTGAAACGTGTCGGGGGTGTCTATTTTCAAGTAAATTTTCCATATTTCTCGTGAAATAGATCAAAGATTTTCAAATACAGAAAAATTTTCTTGAACAGGATACCAATTTCACAATCCTTTCTAGGTTCTAATTGACGACTTCAATTTTTCTTCAAATCGTTATAGATCAAGGCACTTTGTATTCAGTTGAACCTATTTATTTGTTGTTCTTCAAGGTATTATCTGGTTAAACTTAAATAAAGTAATTTACATGTTATGATAATAATAATGATCTTTATTCCAGAATGTGGGGAGGTTAGTGCATTCCCACACATAATATAAACAATATAATTAGATACTTACATACAGGGAAACATGTTTATACAAAAGAATAAAAACAACACATAAAACAAAGGGAAAAGATAGAATTGAGAGTAATAATAATAATAATTATTGGATAATTTATAAAGCGCCGTTTTTGTGAAAAATCACCTCAAGGACGCTATGGGCTATGGCGTGATGAAATTATGCATTGCTAAACCGTTCATTCGATTGCGATGAAACTTTGGGGGTTTGATGTATGCATGCCCGCGATGGTTTTTTTTATACAATAGTGAGCTCTGCCATCATGAAATTATGCATTGCTTAACCGTTCATCCGATTGCCATGAAACTTTTGGGATTTGATGTGCGCTTCCAGTTGATTCTATCTGTATAAAATAGTGAGCTCTGGCATCATGAAATTTTGCATTGCTAAACCATTCATCCGATTGCGACGAAACTTTGGGGGAGCGGCCGACTACCTGTTCCCTTTGTAGGCGCTCGCTTCATCCGCATTCAGACATCGTTTTTTCTTCATATATTTAATTTAACACACACGTCAACAGGGGCGTGCACAGGGTTTTTGATCAGGGTAGGCAGTATATAGGAAAACTGCCGAATTGATTCAAATAAAAAAAAAAAAACTTACTACAGATAACTCTCTTCGTACACGTTTTCGTTAAGTGTGCTTGCTGCTGGCTCCTGATTATGTAGGTTTGGATTAGTAGTATCGTAGTAGAATAAATATGTGTTATACCAACGAATTAAAAAAAATAAATTATTGATCGCTTATTGGTCCATCAGATCGAGAACCGTGGGGGCCAATATCTTTGTTGCTCGATAGTGAACTCAGACGGTATTCAATGATTAGGACATTTCTGGTGTTGTTGATCCTTACCCTCGGTTCCACCACCCTGGTACTTTTATTAGAGCTGCATATCCAGAAACTTCTTTCTTGAACATCATGGAAGCACTGCAGTACCTGGGGATTCCGAAAATCATACTTATTCATTGTTGTGTTGCACCAGAAGCCTTTCAATGGTTTTCTTTTGGAGGCTAATCGTTCAAAAAGGCTGGGGGAATGTTGGACCTTCTCCGTGCTTTAACGACCAAAGATGCTGTTGCAATCGCGTTATATTTTGTTTGTTTCATGCGCAAATTCTTTATAAATCTTTGGAAGGATTCGTGGATCCCTCATTGACGGTGCCATCAACACCAATTCACCAGCGTTGCGTGCATTGTCCCCCAACATGAGGCCTACCCAGCATTGTTTAACCTATTAGTTAGACCATCCTTGTAACAAACAATAAGTTAAACAATTCTGGGACAAGTATCCTCCCTGTCTGATCCCACTTTTCAGGAAAAAGGATTCTGAAAATCTGTCATTCTATTCTACGATGTTTCATGTTGGCGGTGTAATGTGGCGAGAATTCGTACTACTCTCCATGGTAACCCTATTCTTTAAGTTTGATCCATAACTTTGTTGAATTTCTTACTAAGGTCCAGAAAGCACTGTTCTTTTCTCCCCATAATATTTCAGCATCAGTATGGCACTCTCTTTTAAAACCCATCTGGTTCTTTCGTTTTCTTGTGAAATCCGACTTGATCTAAGAGAACTTGTTGAAATATTCTGGCGATGAGATTTGCTAGGTCTGTAGCTTTAATGTTAAGTTATGTCCGTCAGTTTGAATTTTATTATTAGTGTAATGATTGTCTTGTCATTTATTTGGATAGATAATTCGGCTGAAAGTTCCACAACGGCTTCTCCGCCATGTTTAACGTGTTCGGTGCTTAAACCATCATGCTCAACTGATGTTTCGGGTGTCATGATTCTAATGGCCCGTTTTTATCTAACGGTTTTTACCAAGTTAGCTGTGACTAACTAACTAACTAACTAACCAACACGCCGTTTCCCTGCAGGGGTAGGCAGAGAGGACGGACCGCCAAAAAACTCGGTCTTGGCACACACTCTTTGCCTCACTCACATTCATACATCGTCTCATACATTCTCTTCTATTATTCTGACTTTTGACATGACCCGACTCAAGTATCTGATTCACTTGATCGTGCCATGTCTTCCTCGAGCGTCCCCGACTTCTTCTACCATTCACATTCGCGTCGTATTCTTCTTACACTACTTCCTTCGTTCTACATGCCCAAACCATCTGAGGGTCCCTTTCTTAATCTTACTCATTATGCTTACATCAGCCTTACATTCTTAGCGGATATCCACATTTCTCACACGATCATACATTGTTTAGCTGTGACCATGGGGTAAATATCATTATAAGCAATCAAGTGCATTTCGTTTGAGGGGATGGTTGGCGTTGTATTCGCGAAATGTACTCTGAAAATATTGAAATTACTTCTGGCTTCGCATCTCTAGGTACTGCTCGTGCCTCTGGCGGCCAATAGGGAAACTACTCCTGCTGCTTCAGTCGATACCTGCGAGTAGAAGTCCATCCCTACAGTCAACGGCTGAGAATTCGAACTGCCCAAAATAATCTTTGCCGATTATCGAATGTTATTTATTTATAGTCTTAACGTCTTTCGGCTTTTACATAATATAACATAGTGTATAGCAACAACATGAAAAATACAGCTCTAGTTAGCTTGTAAAACAGAAAAAAATAGTTGATAAAGACATATGTAGATATTCAGATAACAAAACGAAAATAAATGCTACGATATTTAAATATTACAATATTGTAACAATAAAAAATACAATTGTTTATAATGCATGCAAATAACTTATCTTAAAGAGGATAAATGATGTATTATTTCATACTTATATTTTATCAGCGACACATTCCATACATCTATGTGCGAAAAAATATTGCCTAAGTTTTGAATTCTGTGTAGTGGTATATTGAAATGGGACATGGTATTGCCACAATAAAACGGTAATACTGACTTTGTGTTTCTGGCTGGTACATTAAAATTTATGAGCGTCAAAACTTCAGGGCTGTTAATTTTATTATGCAAGTTTTTAAATAAAAATACTAGATCGAAATCAATTTTAATAAATTAGATAAACACATAAGAAAGGTGTAGTTTAATTGTTCTTTTGGTTTTTTAGGGTATATAATTTAAAAAGCTTAGGAATTTTTTTGTACTCTTTCTATTGTTTGAGAATGCATGTTATAATGAGGAGACCATACAGTTGAGATATATTCAACCTGATTTCTCACTAGTGATGTATACAGAAGTTTTAAAGTTTTAATGTTGGTAAAATCTTAGCCACTCTTAGTACAAAACCTAACATTTTTAAACCCTTCTTTGAGATATTTTCAATGTGCGATATGAAGCTATGATATTGATCGTGTAATTGAAATAAATTGGATTTTTTATTTAAAAAAATCTCATATTTATGTATTCCAAAATGTAAAAAAACAATAGAACAGTTAAATCATAAATATCTCTGAGTTAATTTTTTTAATTCACTACCTGAAAAAATCAAAAACATGAACAGTAACTTAAAAAAATTTAAAACTCAGTTTAAAAATTATACTGAAAATTTGAACTGAATAAAAAATAATAAATTGAACCAATGTAAAACACCCCCCATACACACAAGCCCTGCTTATTTATGGGGGTACATCAAATACATATATTACGTAATAAATTATTGTATAAAATTTATTATAATTTATGAACCTTTTTTTAATAAAAAAAAAGTTATGATTAACCACTCCATTCTAAATTGCATACACAAGAGAAACATGCTACACAAAAAAAAAACAAAGATAATCCATATGACCAAATAACATCCAACTACTATAAAAGATATAGAAACATGTGTTGTAACGTCACCAGAAAAGCAAAAGAAATTTACTATTCAGAAAAAATTAAAGAAAGTAACAACAATCCCAAAAATATGGCAAATACTAAGAGAAGCCACAAACCCACAAACTACAAAAAAGAAACAGAGCACAAATAAACTTTCTATTGATGGACATATTGTTGAAATCACAAAAAAATCCTAAACTCGTTGCTGATCATCTAAACAATTTTTTTATTAACATTGGTCCAAATCTTGCTTCTCAAATTCTCCAGAGTGGAATCACCCAATCTACCAATTCAGAAGATCAAGCAAATAAAAAAAAAATTCTCTTCCCAACTGTAACAAAAGAAGAAATTCTCAGTACAATTAAATCTCTAAGAAACACTTCTTCCGCTGGACCAGATGAAATTACAACCAAAATACTTAAAATGCTGTCTTCGGAGATTACATTGCCACTGGAATACCTTATAAACCTAAGCATTACACAGGTCTATTTCCCCTCTAACCTAAAACAAAGTATCGTAATTCCCATCTACAAATCTGGAAACGACAGATATCAACAACTATAGACTAATTACTTTACTAAATAGCTTGTCTAAAGTTTTTGAAAACGTCATTAATGCACAACTTTTAAAATTCGTCGAGAGCCATAAAATACTTTCAAATAATCAGTATGGATTTCCAAAAAACAAAAGTACATCAGATGCCATTGCTAGTGTGACAGATTTCATTATAAAAAGTTTCATTGTAGTTCTTACTGTATATTAACAACTTTTGCCACCTTGAAATTCAGGGACACATTGTTAGCTTTGCAGACAATACTGTCTTATTAGTCGAAGACAATAATCGGTCAGCTGTATTTAAAAAAGCTGAAGAAAATATTGACTTCATTAAAAAATGGTTAGATATCAACACGCTTACCCTTAACACGAAGAAAACAAAATATGTTACTTCAAGCATCAATACTACAGGCCAACCCAAATGATGATGACCCCATAAAAATTCATAGCTGTACGAATTCTAATGAATGTAGTGAGTGTCTCAGTATAGAGCGCACTTCACAGATGAAGTACCTTGGCCTCACCATTGACCCATACCTCAAATGCAACCTACACACCCAGATCATTGCAAATAAAATTAGAAAAACAATACACTTCTTCGGATCCATAAGGAACTTTCTTAACTTACAACTCCTAAAAACGATTTATTTTGCTATCACCCAATCTATCATTGAGTATAGTATCATTGCATGGGGAGGGGGCACTTCATCAGCTCTAGATCCTGTCGAAAAGGCGCAAAAACAATTATGAAAATTATTCTCAAACTTCCTCTAACTGCAAACAGTAACCTAATATTAAAAATAATGAGAGTATTGGATGTTCGACAGATCTATGTAAAAAATATCCTCATACATCTCTTTAAAAACAAACATGTGCTTTACGAAAAAAAAAATAAACTTAAGATGTACACGTAACTCCAACAAAGACATATTGCAAGTTCCAGCACTCTCTTCCACCTTTGGTCAACGTAGCTTTAGATACATTGCCACAAAAAATATTCAACATTCTCCCAGAAAACATCAAACTGAGTAAAACACAGAGAGAGTTTAAAAAATATGGATATATTCTAACGATCGAGCCTATACTGGTGCCCTCACCCAAACGCCCAGTCATTGACAGTTGTTATTGTAGTAATAACCTTACAGTTTTTGTATTGTGTATATGCAAACAATAATGTAAACTTAAATAAAGTTTTTGCTGTATAGAAACCATTTGTAAAAAACCATAGATAAAATTGCGAGAAACAATTTACAAAAAATTCTACCTCAATACAGGTTCACCTAGTGAGGCAGGCTATGCAAAACTAAAAATATTGTATATTTACTCTACTTCTGTGTAACCGTTCTTACATTACTTTCGGTTTGTTAATTTTTTGCTACTGATTGATGTAATCTATTTGTAAACTACATTGAACATGTAATTTTTTTGGTTATAATGTTGCCAATTTCGCACCAGATTTAAATGTCCGGGTTTAATTTTCCCCACAGGAAAAACTAAACCCTTTCACACACTTCCCAAATGATCATCTGGTCAATCCACGTTATGCAATTGCACTATATGTATTATAATTACAAAACAATACAAGAACAACATGTCAACCTACCAGAGACCAGATGGGAAAATAATTCACCGACTCCAGATATTTTCATATCAGAGGGTTCGGCTCTGTGGAATTCCTAATTGAAACTATAAATCCTACTGATCCCTCAATATAAATATTTAAAAAATCTTTTGTAATCCTACATGTATTTAAAATTACCGATTTTTGCATTTTTATGTATAAATTCTTTGACAAATCTAATACGCCTAAATTTTGAATCAGAGACCTAGGTATAATGCCAGTAGCCGAAATAACAAATGGTAATATTTTTATATTCCGAGAATGCCAAATTCTTTTAATCTCATTTCCTAAATCTGTGTATTTTCTAATTTTTTCAGAAACAGTTTTTTGAATATTACAAGAATTTGGAATAGCTACATCAATGATATAAGTTATTTTTTTAATTTTGTCATGTAAAACTATATCAGGTCTATTATGACTAATTGTTCTGTCTGTTAGTATAGTTTTATCATAATATATTTTATAAAATTCATTTTCTAAAAATGAATTTGGTTCATATTCATAATATGGTACTATATTACGGCAGTCAATCAATTTAATTATTATTATTATATTTATTATCATTAAGTTATAGCTTTTTGACGCTATACCACTCAATCAATTTGGACAAGTTTGCTAAAAGATTATAACAGTCATCCAGGCTTCGAATTGATTTAAAAAGTTTCAAATCATCTGACAACATAAAAACGTCAATGTCTTTAAAAATATTACGAATGTCATTCACGAAAAAGATAAATAATACAGGTCCGTGGTGAGAATCATGCGGAACACCGCTGGATACAAAAAAATCTTATGATTCCCCGTTTAGTTTAACACTAAGTTTTCTTTTTGAAAGATAGCTTATAAACCAATTCAACATATTACCACGAACTCCAGCTTTAAATAGTTTTTCTACAAAAATAGCATGACAAACCTTGTCGAACGCTTTGCTGAAGTCTATGTAAATTGAGTCAACTTGAAGCTTATTCGCGATTGCATCAGAAATAAAATTTTGATGTAGAATCTGGTTAGTTAATGTTTATTTGCCGGTTATAAAAGTATGCTGTTCAGGACATATAATATCTTTAAATAAGTTGGTTATTTTATCCAGAATATGTTTTTCTTTGGAATAGTTGATAGTATGCATATCGGTCTATAATTAATTATTTCGTTTTTATCTCATTTTTTGAAGATAGGTGTTATATAGCTATGTTTCCATAGATCAGGAAATATACCTTTCGACATAGAATGAGTAAAGAGTGTGTGTGTGTACAAGGGATAATCAAGAACGGTGACACCTTTCCGTAAGAGTAATGGTGGAAAGTTGTTGTTATTATTGTCATTTAAACCACAGAGACAATATTTTACGTTATAAACAATCGCTCGGCGTTTTATTAAAGCTAACAAGTGTGATATAAATATAAACTGGCAACCCTGCATTATAATACACGATGCACAGCATCGCTTTGATCATTCCGGGGTCTAGATTGGCCATTATTAACTTGGTCTAATAAGCGCTTAAATTCAATGTATTTTCTATCGACGTTGTGAAATGACGATGACAATACTTGGCACAGCGATGTCACTTGTTCGTTCATATCAATCAATGTATCATCATCAACTGCCATAGGTCACGCCAAGTGCTTCGCTATATTTGGTAACTTTGCAGGGGTGCCACTGGTGCCAGGGTTCACAGGGGTGAGGTTTGTCTAGGACTTGGCTGCAGATGCGTTTGCTCACACACTGCATAGTGGGCCGGATCGGGAGAGTCTGATTGAGGGAGACTTATTGACCACTCTAGCCGGAACCTCTCAAACACAGCAGTGGGAGTGATGGATTCGTATGTCCGCCGTTTTTGGACACATTGACCTTCAAATTCCTACCCATCATCGTATCATTTCTCTTCCCAAATTCTCACATCCTCACCTTCCATTCTCGAAAAAAGACCCTCCACATAGTATCCCAAAGATAAAATAAGCCCCGAGCGATCTCCGTGGCAAAGCGGTGAAAATTTTGTTCTGTTATGAAGGATAGGTACAAACTTTTCAAATCCGCGGTATTTATCTATTATTACATCATATGTGTTGTAAAACATTAATATTGTTCCACGTTATTTCTTGGAACGAGCTTTCAACGATAAACTGCTATTTTTTTTAACATTGTGAGTAAAACCTCAAATTATAATACTTAATTAAATGGAGACAATATTAGCGAAACTCAATAAAAAATCTGATGGCAGAAAAAAGATATTGGCACCTCTGAGACTCGAACCCAGGACCTTCTGCTTACATGTCAAATGGTCTGCCAAGTATAAAGTATGTTACAGTTAAAAGTGACCGAATTGGATATAGACACCTTATTGTTGATAGAGCATTTGCCAAGTAAGCAGAAGGTCCTAGATTCGAGTCGAGTGCCAATGTCTTTTTCTGATTTTTCTATCTCCAGATTTTCGATTGAGTTTCGCTAATATTGTCTTCATTTAATTAAATAGGTATGCTAATTATTTGTTTTGGAAATGTTTTAACTTCGGAGGAAATATATTCAGCATTAACCATGGATTAAAAAACACAAGAAATGCAATGTGGATGTACTTCGTAATCCAAAATTCTGAGTATTCGTCGCTTAAATTACAAATTCAGAATTTTGGTCTCTCAATACAATATCATAATAAAATGGAATGGCGATATACGATGTCAGGCAGTGTAACAGAGATAAAATACGCCATGTTGATTGGCTGTCGCGATCTAATACTTAAAAGATACTATATCATCGGCGACTTTGGTTTTCAATCAAACACACGTGGTAGACATTTTTTTTGAAGTGAAACTTCTTTAGCACCATAAGATTTGAAAAACGATGAAACGGAAACGACACTAAAAAGAGACAAACACATATCTCTACAGGATTTAGCCTGCTAGATAATGAGAAAGAAAGAAACCGTACCGTATTGGCCGCTTTGCTTATGAGCTCATTTTTCAAGAATCCTATTGGTTGAGACACCCATCTCTGCCAAAACAGCACTGTTATTGTTAATTTTGATCTCTTGGCATTGTATATAATGTACATTCTTTGTTTCATATTATTTGATCAATATTTTGTAAGGGCTCGTAAGGAACAATATAAGATTGCTTTTAAGTTTATTATGGTTAAGCGCACTTAAAGTAAAATTACACAAAACTGCGCTATACAAACATTAACGTTTATTATTATTTGTTTGGTTTTGGTTTTTCATGGTAGAAGATCTTCAATAAAGATGCTAAAATTCTTCACTGGCTAACCAACTGATTTATTAAATTAAAAGCACATTTTACAACAATACTTTTTCCCGACCCGACAAAGCACTAAAAAAGGCCTTCAGATCATAACTTAGTTGATTCTAGCTGTTTTCAAGAGATAAGGAGCGTTTTATTCAACAGAACATAGTATTTATAACAAAAAAACTTATACCAACAAATAAACAATGACACACATATGTCAGACTATGATATACAAAAATATGTTTTATCAACTATCACTACAACTAGCTTCGAAATTATACCGGCCGGTGCAGGTAATCTGCACTAATAACTTGCTTCGAAATGTTACGCTAAAGGTCAGTAACTTTCACTTTTTAAACTTTTTATTATTTTTATTTGTGCGGTGCTTCGTAGCCTCCCTACTTTGTTTTTTCCGAAGGTTTCACTTCTACCGCGTGTGAATTGCACACTCTGATTTTTTTGTAGGTATTTGTGGGTATTTTATCTATTTAGCATTAACACCTTGCATTTATGATTAACGTAAACCACATTATAATTAATTCGGGGGTTAACCTAAAAAAGCACTGTTACCTTGTACAACTTTTAACCAAATTAGTTAAAGGTAGTTAATGCAGTTTTACAGTCAAACCACGTATTATTATGTGTTCACTGAGTTGCTAATTGCTTTTGGTACGAGTTGAGTAACTGCTCATTGTTTCTGGAAACGGTGAACTTTGACTTTCTACCTATTTATTTATTTATTTATTGTTTTGGAACATTTACAGAGTATTAACAGAAAAAAGTCATTGGATTAGCATTGTAAAAAGCGTACATGTTAATAGTCCACTTAAAAATGTTCACAGAATGCACAGTTTAATAGTTGTTAACAGAAATTAGGAATATCAAAATATAAACGGAGGTATAAAAAGAGATAACAAAAATAGTGATGATACAATATAGAGATAACAAAGATAAAAAAAGATCGATATACGATGTAAAAAAAACAGAAAAACAAAAAAAGTAAAGTACAAATAGAGTGAAGAACAGCCATTCACATTCAAGTTCAAGATAAGTATTAAGATAAGTATTTTCAATTCTCAATTACATGTTAGGTTAGTCTATTGTTAATTTGCTTTTTAAAGTAAGCGAGACTATTTGCATAGATGTCTATATGGTTACATTCAATGGAATTATACAGTCGACACATCCGAGACAGTGGATTGAAGTATGCAATATTGTTTTTAAATAATTCAAGATGAAATATATTCTGATTCCTTAAATTACGTCTATTGGGGACCTTAATAAGAATATTGCTCAGGCAGTGAGTTGTTTCAAGCTTATCATGAATGATTTTGTATAGACTCATTAAGTCAGCAACTTTTCTTCTTTTTTCCAGAGTTGTAAACTTAAAATATTGGAGTCGTTCCTCGTAAGATTGGAGTAAGGCATTTAGTCCAAGTTTAAATGATAACAATCTCAGAAATTTTTTTTGCACAGATTCAATAGTTTTTGAATATTTTAAGTAGTGTGGATTCCAGATAACACTACCATATTCTAATTTGCTTCTGACCAATGAGTTGTATAGGGTTATAATGGATTGGGGTTTTTTAAATGGTTTAGATATTCTATGTATAAACCCCATCATTTTCAAGGATTTAGTCGTGATATCACTGACGTGTACATCAAATTTAAATTTTGAATCAAGAATGATTCCTAAATCTCTGATGGTTGTAACTGCATTTAATCGAGCATTATTTATGGAATATGCATAGTCTTTTTGCATTCTGTTACGGCTGAAAGTCATAATGTAACATTTTTCAATATTCAAAAACATATCATTCTGAATACACCAGTTATGTAGTGTGAAAAGGTCTTCTTGAAGCATAACTTGGTCAGAATCATTGGAAATTTTACGGTAAATCTTTAAATCATCGGCAAATAAAACAAAATCACAGCGTAACATGGGGCCTAGGTCATTAATGAAAATTAAGAAAAGCAGAGGGCCAAGATTGGACCCTTGGGGTACACCAGAGGTTACAATTACGGGAGGTGACTCATACCCATTTATAAGAACGAGCTGTGTTCTGTTTTCCAAATAGGATTTAAGCCACCTAAATAGATCACCGTGAATACCTATACGACCAAGCTTCTGTAGTAAAATAAAATGATTTACTTTATCAAAAGCCTTTTGAAAATCTGTGTAAATAGCATCTACCTGAGTTCTTTCATTAAACGCATTGCAAACATAATCACAGAAATCGAGAAGATTGGAATTTGTGGATCTGTTAGGAACAAATCCATGTTGATTGATGCATAATTGTGGTTTAAAGTGTGCGAATATGGAACTATAGATTATAGATTCAAAGGCTTTTGCAAAACATGATAATATACTAATTGGTCGATAATTTTTCACAGAAGATTGATCGCCAGATTTATGTATTGGGACAATATGTGCATTTTTCCACAAATCTGGGAAAGTTCCCGTAGATAATGATTCGTTAAATATAATGAAAAGTGGCTTGATCAACGCGCTAGAGCAACATCTTAAAAACAAAGGAGGTATTTTATCTGGTCCTGGGCCTTTATGTATATCAATGCTTTCTAAACAAGATAATTAAAACAAAATAGTTGCAATTTACAAAATAGTATAAATGATCGCTCGGGGCTTATTTTATCTTTGGGATACTATGTGGAGGGTCTTTTTTCGAGAATGGAAGGTGAGGATGTGAGAATTTGGGAAGAGAAATGATACGATGATGGGTAGGAATTTGAAGGTCAATGTGTCCAAAAACGGCGGACATACGAATCCATCACTCCCACTGCTGTGTTTGAGAGGTTCCGGCTAGAGTGGTCAATAAGTCTCCCTCAATCAGACTCTCCCGATCCGGCCCACTATGCAGTGTGTGAGCAAACGCATCTGCAGCCAAGTCCTAGACAAACCTCACCCCTGTGAACCCTGGCACCAGTGGCACCCCTGCAAAGTTACCAAATATAGCGAAGCACTTGGCGTGACCTATGGCAGTTGATGATGATACATTGATTGATATGAACGAACAAGTGACATCGCTGTGCCAAGTATTGTCATCGTCATTTCACAACGTCGATAGAAAATACATTGAATTTAAGCGCTTATTAGACCAAGTTAATAATGGCCAATCTAGACCCCGGAATGATCAAAGCGATGCTGTGCATCGTACTTTTATTTACTTTTTATTTACTTTCGATGCTGTCATCGTACTTTTATTTACGTATTTTATTTAGGTAACCTATTTACGTATATTCCTGATATATCGGAACATTTGTTACATGCACCTGCGTTGGCCCTCTTAAAATATATTGTCGATGGGCGGGAATTTTTTTGAATTTTTATGATTTTTATGACACGTGTTCCCAACATCGTGATAATAGGTTTGTATTTTATCAAAATTTATATTAACAATCTCAAAATCAGATTGAATAGCATGGTAATCAGTTTTTATTTCTACATTGTTTAGGAGCAAAAAAACAGTAATTCTTTGGCGAAATTACCTGTGACCGAAGACCAAGGATGGAGCTGTGAAGAATCGGAGCAGGAGCTTACTATTGAAGAGGTGATAGAAGAAAGCGATGATATTTGCATAGAAGGGCGGAGAGTAGTACAATTTGATTATTTTTTTTAAACAACTCCAATGTATTAGTCAACATGATTCCCTTTTTAACTGCAATTTAAAGCATTTACGAATTACATCAGAAAATAGAAATGGTTTGAATTCTACATTTAATTTAAAATACGTGTTATGTGGTAAAACTTTTAAACTTAAAACATCCGAAACCCTACAAGAAGGCATTGGCATCAACGAATCTTTTGTGTTGGGAATAATGAGCATAGGATCGGGTTATTCGGGCATGGAAGAGCTATGTGCTACCCTTGAAATTCCGTCCTTATCTATTGCTGGATATGGAAAATGCCATAAGAAGGTTTGTGAATGGTGGGAGAAAACCAAATTTACCAGTATGGCTGCGGCAACCGGCCAATTTATTTCACCTCTCCTGGAGATCAATTTGCCAGGTAAAGTTTCACGAACTCATGGCAGAGACGTATTGGACGTATTTAATGTTGCTCCGTCTTGCTGAAAAGTTGCTTTCACACAGAAAGCAAAACAAATATCAACTTTCTTTTGGGATACCCTATTTATATATATATAGTGAGTTCTGGCATCATGAAATTATGCGTTGCTATCGTTCATCCGATTGCGATGACACTTTGAGGATTTGATATCTGCATGCCCGCGATGGTTTCTATATATAATAGTGAGCTCCGGCGTCATGAAAATGCGTTACTAAACCGTTCATCCGATTGCGAGGAAACTTTGGTGAGTTGTGTGCATGCCTGCGATGGTTTCTATATACAGGGTATTAAGGGACGTACTTGACTTACTTTAACCAGAGATTCCTGACATGATTTAGAGTAAAAAATGTAAAAAAAAAATTGTCTCCGGTGACATTTTTCGTGTTTTTTTTTCTACAAAAATGTAAAAAAATTGTAGTTGTTGGATAGTTGGAGGGCTGGTTAGTGGTTGGTCTGTTACTCAGCTGAGTGACCAGTGACGACATGCGGAAGAATTTTTTTTGTTTGATTTTAAAGAAAAAAAAAAGTCACCAAAAAGTCACCGGAGACCAAAATTTCATTTACATTTTTTACTCCAAATAATGTCAGGAATCATTGGTTAAAGTAAGTCAAGTACGTCCCTTAAAATCCTGTATATAGTGAGTTCTGGCATCATGAAATTATGCGTTGCTAACCGTTCATCCAATTGCGATGACACTTTTGGGGATTTTATGTGTGCATGCCCGCGATGGTTTCTACATGTATACATATAATAGCGAGCTCTGCCTGGAATTCGCTAGTTCTGGAATAAACGATTTTTATTATATGTATGTTTTATTAAAATAAAGAGTGTCGCTGCAGTTTTGTCATGGTTTTCTGCAGCCTTGCACGACAGCTACTGCCATGATTTAAAAAAAATATTGCGTAGTTGTACTAAATAACACAGAATAAATATATAAATAAAAAAGAAACTTTCTTTTATTTCTCGAAGTCAATATTATTAATGATGTTATTAATATTTATAGACATTCTATCAAATATACGTTTAGAATTTGGGGATAGTAATAATAATGATGAATTCTAGAAAATATATAGTTT
This sequence comes from Limnephilus rhombicus, assembly GCA_929108145.2. Classification (NCBI taxonomy): domain Eukaryota; kingdom Metazoa; phylum Arthropoda; class Insecta; order Trichoptera; family Limnephilidae; genus Limnephilus; species Limnephilus rhombicus. The sequence goes on from OV815288.1 coordinate 24,088,266, forward strand.
AAAAAACAATAAACAACTGAATATTTAGAAGTTAAATTTAAAAAAAAAACTTCATTAAATCCACTCCAAATGTGAACCACGAGATTCCAAACGCTTTTTATAATGTAAGCCTACAATTTGGGAGGCGGGAATGGGTACCGCCGCCCCGGGAACCTTTATTGGATAACCAACACCTCTGCCATAGGTCACCCCAAGTGGTTCGCTACGTTTGGTGATTTAGCAGGGGTGCCCGGGTTCATGGGGTGAGGTTTGTCTAGGTCTTGGAGGCGGATGACCGGGACATACTGAACCCCAGATTCCTACCCACCCATTAAACCCTTTTCCTTCCCAGAACTCTCCTCTCCTTCCCTTTTCCTTAAAAAAAACCCTCCACACAGCATCATCAAAGATGACATAGGCCCTGAGGGAAATTATTTTCCTCAAGGCCTCCTGTGTGGAGATCATGTAAAAAAAAAAAAAAAGCCTATGTGGAAGGACCAAGAACAAGCAAATGATGAAACATTTATAAAAAGGATCATACTAGATATTCTACCAACAGAATAAGTTCCATAAACAAACCACACTTTGTTATTGGTTTGCTTTTACTTCGTTATTTAAAAATACTGCGCTTGGATGTACTGTTATGGTACGCCCAAACGACAAAGAATTCAAACTCCTAATTCGCCGCAAACTACACAACACCCTGCTCCCCCCCTGTTCCCTGCTTCCTACTTCCTATCCCATCCGCCCACCCGCACGCGATCCCTTCCAGCAGTTGAGATTTGCGAGCCGCCTCGGGCACACGTTAAGCCCGCGCGTGGATTCCCACTGTTCGCGCCCGGCGTACTATCGCTCGAATTGTACTCAAATATAACCTGCAATGTTAATTCAATAACCTACGGGTTTAGCGCTGATATTTCACCATGCCTGTGTAAACTTCGGTTCTGTCCTAAACTCGGGAGGTCCCCCTGGAAGCCGGAAGACGAAGACCCCCAACATCATGTAAGCTGTACAATTGTTTCCTCATTTGATTGTGTCCTTTAACGATAGACTGTAAACTCCCGCGCAAAGCCATCACTCAGAGAGTTTCGTTTAGGGATCTTGAGGTTATAAACACGATAGCTAGGATTGTGTAGTATGTATTTCTTGTGTTGAATTGTACTGTAATGACCTATGTACTGTGTTTTAAATTTGCAATACATGAATCTAGTTAACTCAATCCTGTTATTATTCTGCTACGGCAGGAGGGTTTCCTAGAGAGGGAGTATCCTGCCAGACGACTGAGATGCGAAGGAATTTCTGAAGCCTCGAGCGACCCACCACCTGAATAGAGGGTAAATCATGCCTCCCCTGAGAGCTAGCTTGGGACATGTTTGGGGGCCCGCTCCTAACACTGGCGTCCATAGTGGGGCCCAGAATTTTTTTTTCATTTTTGCCATTGTCTCAGTCGCCTTACGGAGTGCTCCCTGTCGAAATCTTCCCCGCATAGGAACTGTTTGTAAACATTGATTGTACTGTGTCTTGGTGTTTTATACCCAGTGAATAATGAATTCTGTGGGAAACCACAGAAATCCATTTGCAAGTTGAGTCCATAACGCAGATTTGATTGCAATTATAAAAAAATTGCGTCAAAGTTGAAAACATGGCCATTTTGTATCAACCAGAAAGACGGCAGCATTTAAACCGCGAATCTGACTGCGCACGCGCCGACCCCTTTGTTCACAAAGCAGCGGACGAGCAACAGTAATTCGCGCCAAATCAACGGCCCGATGTTTCACGCGGTAAATACATACCTAATCTCTGAGTTGCGCGCGCACCCACGCGCATCGAAGCACAAAAGTGCGTTTATCGCGCCAAACTCCAACGGCAAAAATCCGTTTGAATCAGGCAGAACAATTCCCTGTCACTATGCAGTGTTTTGAATAATAAAATCGCCCTTCTGTCACTAAGGTCGGAAGCAATGGAGATCGCTATTGTAAATTTGGTTTTGGAATTCCAATTACCTTGTGGATTCTTTAATTAAAAAATCTCACACTCACGTTTTTTCTTGCACAATATACCGATCGGCCCACTTGTTGTGTCTGTCAAATTAGTACCACGTATATTTCACCAAATGGACAAAATAATGACTTTCTTTCCACATTCTACGTTATAGGTACCGCATTTTTTTCAGCATAAGTGTAAAGTGAATTGTTTTTTTTCCTTACATAAAAAAAGTGAAATAATAATAAAACCAATGATTGGTTCCATGAAAAAATAAAATAATTTTAATGTGGTTTCGTAACAAATCCCATATTCAGTTATTTTCATCCGGAAGTTTGTCCTTATTTGCCAGAAGAGTGCCTTTTGTGAATTTTAGTGCCTTTCTCAGTGCAAAGTGGTTTGTGAAAAATAAAAAACCCGTTTTCTAAAGGTCAGTCCTGGCAAAATTTTTTGGAAATAAATAAATACTTGTGAATTTCACAGTTTTCTCAAAAGTGGTCAGTGAAACACAAAAACCTTTACTACCTAGGTCTTTCCACGCAAAAATTTTTTCTTGTGCCTTCCTTTGACAAAGATTCTGGTGTCATATATACCAAATTGTAGTATGGAATACAGTTTTCTATAACTATTTTAGAAATACCAACCAGTGATTACCAAGTGAAAAGTGCCTCACAAAATTAATTTTGCGTTTGCTAAAGAAGACCCCTGGCAATTTTTCACCACCTGGGAAACTCACAATGGAAAACAATCAAGCTATGGCATCATCCAATTTGGGCATCATTCCCAACGTGCACAACTTATCCAAAACTCACTTACAAACTGCTTTAAGGGATAGAGGACTCTCGCCATCAAGCAAATCTAAACCTACATTAAAGGCTTATGCACTTTTATTCAACAAAAAGTACATTAAGAGAATAAACCTCGCCCCCTCAAGCGAAAATAATTCACGCTCGGCTACGCAAGTTTTGAATAATCTTGTTCCTAACGAAGAACCTATGCCACAAGTAATGATAAAACAGGACATCGCACCCACCTTGACACAAGATAAAACCTACGATTTATCCTCTTGGAAAATCAAATATAATGGCGTCTCCGATGTACTGGATTTCATTGACCGTATTGAAGAAACGGCTACAATCAAAAATATCCCATTCGAGATTCTACGAAAAAACTTCATAGAACTCATCTCCCCAGAATTGATACCCTGGCACCGCATTCAAAAAACTAAATGCAAAGATTGGAATAAACTCAGATCTGCCCTAATCTCGAGCTTCGGAAAAACGGAAGCCCAGCACCGGATCAAATTATCTTTACTATCTATTAAACAGCTAGTAAATGAACCTGTAGCAACATTCATAGAAAGGGCTGAATCCATTAACATCAAGCTTTCACATCCCGTTTCGGAAGCTGAACTATTACCAGTCATAACTGATGGCCTTTTAAGCAAATACGAGAACATCATTACCTCACAGAAAATTGCATCCCTAGCCCAGCTAAACGAAGTCTGTCTCCTTCTGGAATCGTACCAGGATAGGAAAAACATAAAGAATGTGTCAAATAATGTAGTTGTGCCAAGCCGTTCGTCTGGTTTAAAACCAGAATTCAACAACAAAAAAGTGTGCTCTTTTTGCAAAAAAGTAGGCCATCTGGCCACTACTTGTTTCAAGCAAGCAAGGTTTCTGGAATCTAAAGAACCCCGAACTTTCAAGAGGCATCACTCTAGGGACCGCTCTCCTCCAAGCGACGAACTGCGCAACATTTTCAAGAAATCAAGGCACAACATGGAAAGGTTACAAAACCCAAGCGATGTCAGACCTCAGGTGGATTTCTCCAAGCCCCCACCAAATTTCTACATGAAGAGGCCAAAAAACTAAATAATAACCTCTCAGGCACCCATTCTGAACCAAGGTCTAACGAATGGACTGATTGGTTAGCACACATTAAGTATTTTAACCAGACCTTAAATGTTTCTTCGGTTTGTTGCAAACAAGCTAAAGATGGGAGACCCTATGCTTTTTTCTCTGTTAACAATGTGCCCTTTTCCGGATTACTTGATAGTGGTGCATCTGTCAGCTGTCTTGGCAACAATGCTCACCTGCCTTTTGTTAACAGTGATTTTAGAATTTCGCCCCAATCAACACACCTGACGACTGCGGATAATGTTTCTCAACCGGTCATCGGTGCCCTTGCCCTGCCAATTAATTGTAACAATAAAATAGTTACAATCAATTTTCTAATAGTGCCCTCTATATCCCAGAATTTCATCCTTGGCGTTGACTTCTGGAAGGCATTCAATGTTGCTCCCCAAGTATTTAATACTCTTGGCGAAACCTCCACTGCTGCTCAAATTAGTGAGATCCGCACAATAATACCTCACGAAAATTTAAGCACGGACCAGGCTCTCCAACTAAAAGAAATGGTCAATAAATTCGAGTCAATATCTTTCGAAAAATGTGGATTAGGTTTGACAAATTTGGTTGAACACCATATCAAAACCAATGGCCCACCCATCAAGCAACGTTATTACAACTTAGCCCCCCAAAAACTTAAACTTTTAGAAAACGAACTTGATGAAATGTTAAAAATGGGTGTGGTGGTTCCCAGCAGAAGTGCATGGACCAACCCAACTCTTTTGGTTTCTAAAAAAGACGGCTCTGCACGTTTCTGTCTCGACAGTAGACGTTTAAACTCTTGCACGGAAGCTGATGCGTATCCCTTACCTCACGTTCACGCAACCTTAGACAAGCTGCGTAACGCCAAGTTCATCTCTTCTGTCGATTTCAGCAAAGCGTTTTGGCAAATACCCTTGGACGCAGAATCGTGCGAAAAAACTGCTTTCGTTGTACCTGGTAGGGGAATGTTCCATTTTAAAAGATTACCCTTTGGTCTAAAAAACAGCCCCGCCGAGTTACAAAGACTGATGGACAAACTTTTCGGTCCTGAAGTCGATAACAGCCTGTTTTGTTACCTTGACGACCTCATCATCGTCAGCGATACCTTTGAAAAACACCTATTAATGCTGGAAAAAGTTTTTCAACAACTCAAGTTCGCTGGTTTAACCATCAACTTGAAGAAGTCTGAATTCTGTAAGTCCCGTCTACGTTATTTGGGATTCATTATCGACGAAAAAGGTCTAAGAACAGACCCCGCTAAGGTGGAAGCCATGGCAAATTTTCCCCGACCCAAAAACGCGAAGGAAGTCAAAGGTTTCCTTGGACTTGCAGGTTACTACAGGAGATTCATCAAAGACTTTTCCACCATCGCAGCCCCCTTAAATAAAATTACCGGCATCCGTAAAGGTGTCAGCAATTTCCGATGGTCTGTCGAAGCTGAAGAAGCGTTTACAACTCTAAAAAATGCCCTTCAAAAAGCTCCCGTTCTGAATTGCCCGGATTTTGCACTCTCTTTTACCCTCCACACGGATGCCTCCAATGTAGGAATCGGTGGAGTCCTTACTCAAGAATTCCCAGATGGCGAACACCCTGTAGCGTATTTTTCCCGTACATTAAACAAACACGAGAAAAACTACGGAATTACCGAGAAAGAGTTATTGGCTGTATTGGATTCTGTTCACCATTTCCGCGGTTACATAGACGGTAGCAAATTTACTGTAGTCACAGACCATAGTAGTTTGAAATGGTTGATCTCTTTAAGTAATCCCTCCGGTAGGCTCGCTCGTTGGTCCTCCCGTTTGTCTCAATACAATTTTGATGTTGTTCACCGTAAAGGCGCGGACAATATTGTTCCCGACGCCCTTTCAAGAATTGAACTGGCTTCATTAAATGTTGACACAATTGCCCCCCCTCCATCTACAAAAGATGAATGGTACTTGAAAATCTTCGAAGGTTGTAAAAATAACCAACAAAAGTTTCCTAATTTTATCATAAAAGAAGGACAACTATACCGTAATTGCAAGGTACCACTATCCATCCTCGAAGATTACTCGTGGAAACTTGTCGTTCCCCTCGAAGGTAGAGAACAAATAATTATTGACAATCATAGTGCTCCCGACTCCATACACCCAGGAAATTTCAAGACGTATAAAAAGATCTCCTTGAAGTATTACTGGCCTGGTCTCTTCAAGCAAATTCGCAATTACATCTCTAAATGTGAAACTTGTAAAGCTTATAAACATAGCACGGCAGCACCTGCCGGCCTAATGGGTAATCCCAAACGTGCCGACAGACCCCTACAATCATTGTCAATGGACCTCGTCGGACCCTTTCCCCGAAGTTATGCCGGACACATGCACATACTTAGTGTAGTGGATGTTTTCACTAAATTCTGTTGGATCTTTCCCTTAAAAAGAGCCAACGCGTCCGCCATCATCAAACTTCTGGAAAAACACATTTTTATACCTTACGGAACACCCAGAACCGTAATTGTTGATAACGGAAAACAATTTATTGCCCAAGAATTCAAAGATTTTCTTGCCAAATACGGAATCAAGGATATTTACTATAATACCTTGTATACTCCACAAAATAACACCGTCGAACGTTATAACCAAACAATCAACACAGCTCTGGCTATTCTAGTTGATAAAGATCAACGTACTTGGTGTAAAAACCTAGATAAAATTCAGGCTGCAATGAACAACACTGTTAATCTGGCCACTGGTTACACACCTTTCTTCTTAAAACACGGTATGGAACAAGTTGTTCATGGTTCTCTACATAGGAACACAAACTTTCCTACGTCAATTGCCACCACAAGCAACCCTACCGCGAACTATGCCCATCGTCTGGAAGAACTGTCGGCCATCTACAGTGAAGTCACTGATGCTTTGCTCCTGGCTCATCAAAAGAGTGCGGACAGATACAACCTACGTAGGAAACATGTCACCTTCAATACAGGAGACATAGTTTGGAGAAAGAACAACACACTTTCCCAAGGAGCCATGTATTTCTCTGCCAAGCTGGCACCACGTTTCGTGAAGGCCAAAGTTCTAAGAAAGATATCAGATCTAGTGTACTCCTTGTCTGACTGCTCTGGAAAACACATTGGTAATTACCATATTAAGGATATCGCAAAATCTGGAAGTGAGGAGTCAAGTAAAACTGCCCCCACTATCTCAGCAAACTTAAAATGATCCAGTGTGTATCACCACAACCTTTTTGTAAGCACACCAAGTCTTACAATGGCTGGCGTGTAAAGTGTCAATTACATGCCCACCCTTTCGTTGATAAAACGAATATTGTTAAAAAAATCATTTTTGTAAATTTATGTACAATCCACGGTGTAGTTTGCCCCGTTCATGTTCGTGAATTGGCAACCACCGTAATTTTTGTCTCACACGTTTTTTTTTTTTTTTCTTTCTTTTTTCTCACCTGTTCCAAAATTGATCACTTTAGAGCAGAGACACCCCTCGAGTGACAGTGTTCGGGAAGTCATGAACCCAATCATTGCCTCTCAACCCCTCACACTACGCAACGTTCATGCCATGGCACGCTTGGCCATGTAATGCAATATTGTAATTTTCACCATTTTTGTTTGTTGTTTTTTTTTTCATCATATCGGAAGGAATCTCTTCAATTTTTTCCTTTTTATGTTCTGTAAATACTGGAGCGTCGTTCTAAAATCGATTTGGTAAACTCCAAAGCGTTAAATCACGACCCAGGACTAGTAAACCATCTCAACATGCTCCATATTTTACCCATCATGGTAAAGATAAGTGGTTACTCACATAATCACATTCCTTGTGTATAGTAGTTTTCAATTTTTTCTCAAATGTCAAAAATTGATGGCGTCCTACCCGAGCTCTTTGCTAACAAATTGGATTTTGACACATCCATTTTGAAATCATATGTATATAAATAAAGGAAAAGCCTTTAAATTGGTCTTTCCATCCTTGTACAAATCCTCATGGACTCGTTTCAACTAAAGTACGTAAAACCAAATACTCGGTCTTTTGTTGTTATAAGAAGTCCTCGATTTGTCCCTCTTCACAACATGTATGTCTTGTATTACATGCTTCAACCCTTACGGAAAAGGTTAATAAAACCTAACGGCAGCCCTGATTTCCGTACATAAATAACCGCAGTTTAACGTAAATCATCAATGTTTTGTTTGATCATCGTTTTACAAACATAGGCATTCAACTCCTGTTTCGCCATTTAACCAAGTATTTGCAACCTAAATTGCACATAACCTGGTATGTTGTAACCGCACAAAGGGTATGTAAAACCACAATTGGTCCCTTTTATTTGTCCCCACTGAAGTTTGCTGCAATAGACAGTATGTAAAACCATGTAGGTCTGTCTTTGTTTGTCACATGGTGTAAACAGAAATGTACTCTGTCATCACCCCGCCTTTATAACATACGAAGTGACATTAAATTGTTTACCTCCTTGTTATCCTATCGTACGCTCCTGGGCTACGGAGTTAGTTAATCTAACAAATCTTTATAAACTGTGTTAAAACAAGCATAGTTAACGTTTATTGTGTTGTATTTAAACGTAACCCTGTTACATTATAGGAGAGATCCTTAGAACATCCACCATTATAGGAGGGATCCTTAAAATACCTGCCGCGATACGAGAAGTTCGTCATAATCACTTTTTTCTCATAGCTAAATGTTATTGAGCTGGTCGTGTGACATATTTGTCATGAGAACCATTTTGTACATTCTATTTTGGTCGTGTGCCATTCATTTGTCATGAGAACCATTTTGTACATTCTATTTTGGTCGTGTGCCATTCATTTGTCATGAGAACCATTTTGTACATTCTATTTTGGTCGTGTGCCATTCATTTGTCATGAGAACCATTTTGTACGTTCTATTTTGGTCGTGTGCCATTCATTTGCCATGAGTACCACCCTTTTCGTATAACCTGTTCCGGTCGTGTGTCATTTATTTGTCATGAGTACCGCTTTTATGTATAACTGTGTATAAACTCTGTACACGAGACGTGGAGACGTAATAACAATACTTACCGTGATTCGTGTGAACGACATAATATCGGCTTTGCTATCTTCTTTAGGATGCATTGTATAAACTCTTTGACTTCTGTCTATAATTGAGTTATATCTTGTATGTACTTACATATTTTGTACACTATACGTGGAGACGTTAAAACACTTACCATGAGTCGTGCGAACGAAATAATATCAAACCCTTTGTGTGCGATCTACGAAATGTAGTCCACAACCCTTTGTTGTCATTCAACGCCAATGCCCGTGGACTTCCTGTTTTTTTGCTTCTTTGCAAAAAGGAAAGAAGCCCAGGAATATCTACTATCCCAAAAGGACTAGTTTTCAGCTTCACTGTCAATTATGGGGCATAGTGCTGTGGGAGTTAATCGATTGAGCACAAAAAACCACCTAACTCGTTGTCTGGAGAACGAACAAGAAAACCCCCAGGTTTGTGAAATTGGAGCAAGGGTCTGTCTTTTCTCACAATCATGTAGAAGTTTTTAAAATGACCCCTAATCTTTTGCCCAATACACGCGAAAGATTAGCCTCTTTGATATAATGTGTATTCAAATGTCTCCTCATCCTTTTTGATAAATGTAAAGAGTCAGGAAATCTGCTGGTTGATTATGTTTCATTTTCACATAGAGTTTGAATCGGAAATTGGTCCAGTCTCTAGCAAGTTTCGCAACTCGTCTCCCTTCTCCCCTCCTCCTCCCATTCCCCATGTTTCAGACTTATGTTATGAAGTGTAAAATCTGTCGTTGACCATATCTCGCCCTCACTTGGAGTTCGAATAGGTAACTGTCCGGTTATCTACAGGTTTTCCCCCTCAATCTCTGCATATGTCTCACCAGTTTTTTTTCTCTCTTTTCTCAATTCCACGAAACACATTCATGAATGTTGGATATGTACGATATGCACTTGGCGTACCGTCTGTCTCCTTTTGACAACCTTTATTCATGAATTGGTTTCCCTTTGCCGTGACTAGTTAGACTCCCGGATTTAAAAAGAAGCCCAGGCGGATGTCATCACCAACAGCCAAGCTGAGCTTCACTTCCTGACAGCACGCGCTGTGGTTACAAGGTCTCTCCTGCTGCCATTTTCTACGCAATTGTTCCTGAAAGCACAGACCATACCGCCCATACGTATGTTGTCTTGTCGTGCCACAGCAAGCTGAGTTGTCCCACTATACTTTATGACACTCTAAACTACCTTTTGGGCACGCTAGCTCTTAGGTTTGTTCTTACTCTTGCTATCAATGCCAACCTTGTCGTCTCTTGCTCTGTCATGCAGTGACGCATATATCGTCATGTGTAAACCATCATTACCTTGACCCACCAGTATTCGCTGAATGCGCACCAATACAAGTTATCTTGAGCTACATTATGCTTCAATAACCATTATATACGATCCGTGTTTACCATAATAACACTTAGGATTCGCACTGGCATGTCTGCAGATACTGGATTCTTCTCTTCAATGACCTCTGTAACCATAGTCGCGGCACAGCAACCACAGTCTCCACTTCGTGAACTTCGACGTCTTCGACAAAACCAAGTGTTTTCTAAGGCCCAAGTGTACTCCTGAGCGTTGTCTCAAATGGGTCTGATTACAGTGATAATGTAATCCTTAGAATCCGTGAAGTCACGTCCTTTTCTTCGAAATTCTCCGAAACCAAACAAATCCACGCTTCACAAACTTAGCTCCAAGACCAATGAAACCTTAGAATCACACACTTTTTCTCTTCTCTTGTACAAATGTATTGTCATTCTTTCAATTGCTTAACCATGTGTATTGTCATTCTTTCAATTGCATAACCATGTGTATTGTCATTCTTTCAATTGCATAACCATGTATATTGTTATTTTCAATTGCATAACCTTGTATGTTGTTTTACACCATGTACTTTTCCCAAATTTGTCTTGTCCAAACATTGTATGTACCCTCACCCATTCCCTACAAACATTGTGACCCAAACTATAGCATAAAACTGTATGTTCTAGCTAGGAAATCTCTCAAGCAACGAATCTCTCAAAACCCCGATGGAAGCATAAGAGGATTTTTTTTTCCCTACAGCTCCATTGCCACGTCGCTTTTTTTCCAAGCGCGGGGGGAAGTGTTATGGTACGCCCAAACGACAAAGAATTCAAACTCCTAATTCGCCGCAAACTACACAACACCCTGCTCCCCCCCTGTTCCCTGCTTCCTACTTCCTATCCCATCCGCCCACCCGCACGCGATCCCTTCCAGCAGTTGAGATTTGCGAGCCGCCTCGGGCACACGTTAAGCCCGCGCGTGGATTCCCACTGTTCGCGCCCGGCGTACTATCGCTCGAATTGTACTCAAATATAACCTGCAATGTTAATTCAATAACCTACGGGTTTAGCGCTGATATTTCACCATGCCTGTGTAAACTTCGGTTCTGTCCTAAACTCGGGAGGTCCCCCTGGAAGCCGGAAGACGAAGACCCCCAACATCATGTAAGCTGTACAATTGTTTCCTCATTTGATTGTGTCCTTTAACGATAGACTGTAAACTCCCGCGCAAAGCCATCACTCAGAGAGTTTCGTTTAGGGATCTTGAGGTTATAAACACGATAGCTAGGATTGTGTAGTATGTATTTCTTGTGTTGAATTGTACTGTAATGACCTATGTACTGTGTTTTAAATTTGCAATACATGAATCTAGTTAACTCAATCCTGTTATTATTCTGCTACGGCAGGAGGGTTTCCTAGAGAGGGAGTATCCTGCCAGACGACTGAGATGCGAAGGAATTTCTGAAGCCTCGAGCGACCCACCACCTGAATAGAGGGTAAATCATGCCTCCCCTGAGAGCTAGCTTGGGACATGTTTGGGGGCCCGCTCCTAACAGTACATAACGCAAGTATAATGTTGACCTTTTGAAATCTGGGAAGACACCCCTACTGCCATCTAGCGATGTAAAAATAAACACATTTTGACAGTTTACGAAATGTTCCGAGGGTATTATATACGCTTAATTATCAACCTTTGAACTAGTTTGAGTGGATTTAAAATATTGTCAAATTTCCCTCCCCAGCCAATAATACCATATTGTAATTAATATAGATTGAACAATTGCATAGTACACTCCTTATAGGTTTTCTAAGCTAAGAATATTTCTAAGTCTAATAAATATATAAATACATTTCCTAATCCTTTTGACGAGTTCACAAATATGTGTTTTCAATTTAAAATGTTGATCTATATATACACCAAGATATTACCACAATTACCGCCATTGTAACTAGTTCATAATATTTTTGCTCTGCTTTAAAGTGATTACTAAGTGACAAAAACACTAATATCGGAAAGTTATCGGTAGTGATTACTATTTGTGACAACATAGTCTAAAATATATAAACTTCATATAAGCGATTTACCGTACCTACTGAGTATAATCGGTAAAAACAAAAAACGTAATTTAACAATACTAAGGCGTAACGCAGGTAGCTCATAAATTTACTTTCAAAATGCACTGCATTTTGAAAGTAAATTTACATTTGCCCGGAGCCAGTAATAACAGAGGAGTCAATTTTTGTGTGCTCGGCGTGCAAAGGCATATTTCATCTAGCCTATGGAGGAATTACTGAGAACAGTTTCCGTAGACTCACTCAGGAACGGCGTTCCCTACTGAAATGTAAACAGTGCAAAAACACGAAGACAACTACTGTGACGAGCGCTTCGAGCGTAGCTGATACAGTCAGCGGTAACGAACCTTTGGAGCCATGTAAAAAAAATATCAATAAAGGACCGTCGACCACAGCTCAGGCCCAGACAAACTTAGAAGATCTGCAAGGGTTAGTCTTGGATATGTCGTCTAATCTCGAAAGAAAACAAAACGATATCTTGGAACAAAACAATAAAATTCTAGAAAGCATTCAATTCATGAGTGCACAATACGAGGACTTCCTAGGAAGGATCCGTGAAATTGAATCAAGGAATGATGAGCATACAAAAAAGAACATCGATTTGGAAGCCAGGATTAATGTTCTGGAAAACTGTCTTGAATTCCAGGAGCGGGCTCTGAAGGCCAACAACTTAGAAATCAGAGGCATACCAGAAAATAAAGGAGAAATACTACAAGACGTCATTTTTAATATATGCCAAAAAACTAAGTCAAACATCCAAATCAAGGACATAGATGCTATTCATCGCGCAGCAAAAAAAACAAATAATATTCACCCGAGAGAAATTATAATCAAACTAAAATCGAATATAGCCAAAGAACAGCTGTTAGCGGATGTGAAATCATACAACAAAAACAACCCGAATTTGGAAGACAAATTGAATACTTCGAACATTGGAATTGCGGGACCGAGTACCAGGATCTACGTCTCCAAACAGCTGACATTTCGAGGCAAGCAACTATTTTGGAAGGCAAGACAAGAAGCGAAAACGCGAGGTTACCGTTTCACGTGGTCGAAGGCGGGGCAGATATATGTCAGACGGGACACGGGGTCTAATGCAATATGTATATCTGATGAAAGCAAGCTCGCAACTATGTGATGCAACTGAAAGAATCGTACTACTGAGGTATGTACCGTCTCGCTCGTTTCCAGGTATATGCAATAAATCATTAACTCGGCGAGATAGCGAATTTACCAATCTTCATTATATTATTAACCAGAATTTACATAGTTTAAAGTTAATTAAATATTTCATTGCACAAAGAAGGTACGAGCACCCACCTCGCTCATTTTCATTTTCACTTGTTATTTTTTTACCAATCATATATAATAATTTGTTATCACGATGTTTCAGCGACTTTAAACATTCTGCATTATATTACCAAATCACTAAATTATTTCCATACACTCCTATCCATGCAACCACACTAGGAATAGTTTATAAATTTAATAATATATTACTGGAACACTTTTCTCTATGCCACATACAACCAACATTTAATTATGTTTGATTTACCTTGTGATATTGATAACCATCCAGGTATATACTGTAATTTGAATATAATTGATGATCTGAATAATATAAAAAAACTATAATTGGGGCTCTTACAGTCTAAAAATTATACACCAGAACATTAGAAGCATTTCAAAACTGGACGATTTCCTCATTTGTCTAGACCAATTTAATTGCGCATTTGATGTCATAATTTTAACGGAATGCTGGATAAATAAAGAGTACACCTCTAAAATGATTCACAATTACTCGGAACATCACACAAATATAAATTTAAATAAATCCAGTGGAATTGTAATTTACATCAGAAACGGTCTACAAGCACAAGTCGACGAAATTTTACTATCACAAGCAAACTGTATGAAAATTGTATTGAACAATAACTTATGTATTTTTGCAATCTATAGATCACCCTCAATCCAAAATTGTAAGCGACGTTTCCCGCCACTCACATAGACTGTAAAATAGGGGGCTGGGTAGTCCTGGGTAGCCGCCAAGATGCTCGTCAATAAAGCCCCGGCGATGGCCCACAAGAGGAAGAGGCAGCGTCCAAGGGGGGCAGAAATGAAATCCAAGTTTTCAAGTCAAGTCCGGGGAGAGGTCCTTAGGTCAGGCAGAAGAGGCGGAGAAGTGCTGAGACGGTACCAGATCGAGTTGTAAGAATGCGTGTATGCGTTGGAATGCTCTTGAATGCTCGATGTTCCCGGGGTACCTCTCTATTTATAGCCAGCCCCCTGCCCTCGCCGCCGGCGCGGGCGGGCCCGAACTTTTTGCCCACTTTTCCGACGGTCCGAGCTTTGGCGGGCTGTAACCTCTACTGTGTGCTATACAGCAGAGTTTGCTATTGTCTCAGCTCTTCCCCTTATCCTTCTCTTATGTCTGACCCCCATGACCTTTCCCCTAGTAATTTATTTAAATTTATTATGGCATGTCAAGTAATTTTCATTGGGGTCCCTGCACCCACATTTAGTCAGGGAAACTTAAATATCTAACTTATAATTAATTGTACATTTACCAGAGATATTTATTCACATAAAGGAGAGTCCGGTCTATCTCTCCATATCATTTATTCGGTGATAGATTAGACCGAACTCTCATAATTTGACAAAACATTCGAAACCTTTCATGTATTTTCGATTCAAAAATACCTAATCCACCAGACGGAGCGTTCCTATTGGTCCGTCCGGGGGGTAGGTGAGGGGAAGGGTAGGGAAGCGGTGCCCGCCCGTCCACGCGGGGGGATTTCGCCCCCGGCGAAGGCAACCAAGAGGAGCCCGTTCTTGGGGCCAAGGTGAGGGGAAGGGTAGGGAAGCGGTGCCCGCCCGTCCACGCGGGGGGATTTCGCCCCCGGGGAAGGCAACCAAGAAGAGCCCGTTCTTGGGGCCAAGGTGAGGGGAAGGGTAGGGAAGCGGTGCCCGCCCGTCCACGCGGGGAGATTTCGCCCCCGGGGAAGGCAACCAAGAGGGGCCCGTTCTTGGGTAAGGGAACTTGTCTTTATTCAAACGGGGTAAATTATAATTGTGAACATAATTATTATCATATCATTTGCCTCTAACCCTTAGGCCTACGTTATTTAAGGAGACGAGGACGGCCTGTGAGGGAACTCATCCTCGTCTTCGTCTATAAAATATATTTAACTTTTTCTTAAAAATAAAGGAAGAAGACGTCCGGAAGGGAATCTTCTTTCCTTCGTCGTCCCGTCCGGTACAAAAATATTGACACTTTTTTGAATTATTTACAATCAATCATCAACAGTTCAAAACAATTAGAACGGCAAATCATTTTAGGCGGTTTAAATATTAATACGATTCCTGAGTACCACCGTCAATCCGAATATTATCTATGTCTGCTTACGGAAAATGGGTTCATACAGACAATTAACCGCCCTACCCGAGAACAGGGTACAAGTAAATCTTGTCCAGACCACATTGCATAAAAAAAATTAAACATATCGAATCATTTGTTATCCACACCACAATTTCTGACCACTAATCTACAGCTCTCTGCCTTAAAAATAAACCTCCCACTACTGCTAAAATTAAATACATACCTCGAATAAACTACTTCAACCTACTTAAAGACTTAAATTCAGAAAAATGGGAAAACGTTCTAGACCAAAGGGATACTGATTTAGCAATGACGAATTTCATCACCAAATTACACGATTACATATATAAACACACTAGTAACAAACTTATATCTAACAAACAATTAAAACTCACGCCATGGATCACCCCTGGTCTTGTAAAATCAATACACAGGAGGAATCAACTACACAAAAAGGCGAATAGGAACCCAGAGAATATCATACTACAAACTTGATATAAAAATTATAGGAACTTGTGTAAAAATTAAATTACATCAACCAAAGAAAACTACTTTAAAAAAAAATATTTACGAAACCAACTATACGTCAAAAACGCTATGGGAAGCTTTTCGTAATATATCTAAATCTAAAACCAATAAATCATCTGAAATTAAATCATTGAACATTGATCACACTATCACGTCAGATCCAAAAAAGATGGTAAATTTTGCAAATAACTACTTCGCGTCAGTGGGAACCACACTGTCAAAAAAAATTCTTGATAAATATAACACAACTGAAACTGATCTTGCTAAGTTAACTGGCTGTAATCTCAGTCATAAAATAGATAACATTCGAACTAAATCACAAGAAGTGATGAAAATAATTGATGAGCTTAAGTCATCCAATGCGTGTGGCCCAGATAAGATCTCTTCAAATCTGTTAAAAAATATAAAATTCGCCATAGCATCACCGATATCGTTCATTTGTAATCTAAGCTTTAACTCTGGAAAATTCCCCAATCATTTAAAACAATCAATTGTTATTCTACTTCACAAAAATGGGGATAAATCACAGATTAACAACTACCGACCAGTTTCTTTGATCAACTCTGTGTCTAAAATTATTGAGAAGATTGTTAAGAATTGGCTCAGCCTGTACCTAGAAAACAACAACATCCTTTCCAATAGCCAATACGGTTTCCAACCAGGTTTAGGCACTGAAAATGCCATTGCCAATTTGACAAAAATTATCTCTAATAACATAGATAGGGGTACAAAATGCATTGCGCTCTTCCTGGATCTAGCAAAAGCATTCGACACTATCTCTTACAAAATTCTGAAGATTACAGATCACAAGATCTACAGCGCATCGGTATACAAGGTCAGCTCTTCAATTGGTTGTGTAGCTATTTAGATAACAGGAGCCAAAGAGTGTTCATCAACGACACTATAAGCGATTCAGCTAATATTAAATTCGGTGTACCCCAAGGCAATAATTTAGGACCACTTCTATTCAATATATATATAAATGATCTATGTAACAGTTCCCTTGCCGACCACATTATCACCTTTGCTGATGATACAGTCTTACTATTTGAAGACAAAAGCTGGAATGTTGTTCACAGTAAAGCAGAAGTAGGGTTAAACAAGGTCAAACAATGGTTAGACAATAATCTCCTAACACTTAACCTAGATAAAACCAAATGCATCCGTTTCAGATCAACACAAGCAGGAGAACCAAAAGAAATACACAACATCATTATTCACCATTGTATTGACCGGACCTCATGTAAATGCTTAAACTTAGAATGTGTCGATAGTATAAAATATCTAGGAATTATCATAGATAAGTCTCTGAGATGGGACGAACATATTGTCTCGACTTCCTCAAAGATTAGAAAACTTACTCATCTATTCATGTCTGTTAGAAATATTCTTTGCTTAAAAGATCTGAAACAAATGTACCATGCCTTGTGTAACTCACTGCTAGAATATGCATCCTTGGGATGGGGCGGCTGTTCCAAAACAATAATTGATCCCCTAGCAAAAGCACAAAAATCACTTTTAAGGGTCATCCTTAAGAAACCATTTAGGTATCCCAGTGAGCTATTATTTAAAGAGATACGTGTTCTTGATGTACGGCAACTATACATAAGAAAAATTATTTTACATACACAAAAACACCGACACCACTATCCATCCATCGATCATCTCCACAACACCCGTCATGCAGGGAGGAATCCAGTAATTCCGCCTACTACAAACACATCACATGCCCAAAGACAATACTCCTACTTAGGGCCTAAATTGTTCAACTTCATACCTGATGCTTGGAAACTGAAAAGTACAAGCTTTTTACGGAAATTGGTTAGCAATTGGCTTCTGGATATGGAGAGAGTCGAGAGCGAACATATGCTAACACAATCTCACATACCTTATATGTACTAAAAAGTTTATATTATTGCATAAAAATAAAACTTTTACTCTGTTTTTTGATCCGTGTAAAATAAGGACTGGTCTTTGACTCTTGTAAAATAACGACTAGACATTTCAAAAATAAGTTTTGAAAATTTCTATATAAATACATTGGAAATTCATATTCATTTAGTCGGGTTTATAAATGGGTAATTTCTTTTACTTAGGAAAATCTAAAAATAATAGTACATTTATTAAAATTAAATGGTCATAAATGCATTGGTGATTCATATGTCAAATAATGGTGTATAAATGTGTAAATTCTAATAATGCAACTGCAAATGTTCTCCAAATTAACCCAGAAAAATATCATAATTGTGATCTCCCGAAAGAAACCATTAACTTATTCGGAATGCAATTATTAATGTAATTAAATGTAATGCCTTTGTAATTTCATTGAAAAAAAAAATTGGTTAACTTTTTACCTAAAATATTGAGTTCGAAATTGGATAGGTCCGATGGTTTCGAACTCCTGCAACTCCACAGAGAGGTACAGGGGGTCGGTACCATCGATACATCGCATCGGCTTGACACAGCGAAACATACTTATAGGTGTAAAGACACGGTTAATGTTGCAATTTTGCAAACCTTGGTTCACTTTTAAATTTGTTGGTTGGATTTTTATATTATGTACGTATTTTTTAATCGTAACATATTGATATTATATATCTCACTGTACAAAATTTTTGTTGCATTTTTTTATTTAATTTATATACTTTTTATTCACATCGTAACTTTATCTAAACTATTTGTTTTCTCATGTTAAAGATGGAGGTACTGCCTTTATTATTTATTATTTATGTAAAAGCCCTCTGCGCGTAAAATAAAAGAAATAAATAAACAACTAAATAAATTAATGTTCTCCAAAACGAGGTTGAAAAATCATTTGTCATATATTTGGATTATAATTGTGTAATTTCTACTATTTAAGAAATTCTAAAAATTATAGTACTTTAAAATTAAACAGTTATAAATACATTGTGAATTCATATGTCAAATATTGGTTTATAAATGTGTAAATTCTGATTATGCAATTGTAAATGATCTCTAAAATGGCCTGGAAAGAATCTCCTACTTGTGATCTCACTAAAGAAAACACTCATAGAACATTAATAAATGCATTCACTCTGAATGCATTTATTTACGTTCTCCAAATTGACCTTGAAAAAATCACATCTTTGCGATTCTTTTAAAGACATAAAGAAACCATCCCTTAATTATATACAATTCTTAGTGTTCTCAAAAGTTGTCTTGACAGAAGCAAATTCCCTTGATATCTTGAACGAAACTATTCCTTTGTTAAGAATATTATGAACTAAATATACAATTTGGCTGTACTGAAACGGGTATTCTGCCCAGTTGGACAGACAAATGTTCACATTGTAATGTATTGTTAATATATATGCATATGTAAATAAATAAATAAATAAAAAAATAAAAAAATAAAATTGATTTTGGGAGTTGAAATAAGTATATAGCACAATCTTGAGTGCAGTTAGTTTTGATACATTTACCTTGGTGTATTATGCTGTTTAAATTTGTTTCTAATTTGAATTTATTGATAGACAGTGGGATAAATTTTGTTTTTTCAGTGTTTAAAGAGAGGAGATTTTTATCAAACCAATTTTTCAATATGTTAATATCAATATTCTCTAGGTTATTAATAGTATTCCAATCGGCACCTTTAATTATTATGACAGTATCGTCAGCATAAGATATTATTTTTCTGTTTAGTTTTTGTATGAATATGTCACTAACATAGATGATAAACAGTAACGGTCCCAGGACTGTACCTTGAGGTATGCCGAAATGACTCATTTTTGGTGAACTAAGCACACCATTATTTTTTACAACTTGAGGACGTTTGAAAAGGTAGCTTTTTATCCATTCTAGAAGTGAACTATTTAATCCAATTTTTCTTAATTTACTTATAAGTTTGTCATGTGATATACTGTCAAAAGCTTTTTTGAGATCTATAAAAATTCCCAAGCATTTAAAATTTATGAATACAAGTAAGTCTACAAGAATACTGGTTTTATCCAGAAAAAGTTTTATTTTCTCCTTTTATATTTTTAACATCAATAGATACAATCACCTAATACTGAAAATAACATTAACAGATAACAATCATCTACATCTGAAAATAACATCAACAGATAACAATTGTTTTTATAAAAAAAATCTGTGTATTCCAGTCCAATTTTCAGATAAGGGTTTGTATAGTATAAATAAAAAACTGATATCTACCAAAAAAATATTTTTGTAACTCCCAAAGAATGTCGACCCATGATCAATGTCAGGGGTCGGCAGGGTTTATGTATGAGGGGCCGGATTGTAATTATTTAAGGCTTCTTAAGTCTTGAGACAAAAAGCATTTTTTTACTATATTACTCAGGGGCATTTGGGACTGACGGAATAGTTGGCTGGTCGAGATCAGCAACAAAAGGTACCGTAAAATGGGGCAATTTTGATCAATTTGAAACCAAACAACTTTTATTATAATATCGTTTTTGACGTATTTATTGCAAATGTTTAAACTAAAGAAGTAAATATAAAAAAAATGTAGGTGCGTTTGGGGAGTCGAAAAAATGGTGATCAAAATCCCCTTCCGGTGTAGGCAGTTTTTTTTTCTTCTTTATTTTAAGCACTCGCAAAACTGACAAAGCAGTTAGTCAGCAGGTTAATTTAACAATATTAATAAACAATAAAGCACACATAGGTCGAGAATATTTATTTATTTATTTACGCCCTGGTGGGCTTTTACAAAAATAAGTAATAAGTGATACAGTTGTGTTAGACAAGTACATAGTACACAATATACGATGATGTGAGAATAGATAAGATAAGATGAGGCAAATGAAAATTAATAGTTTTTAGTATGGAAGGACAAATAAATGTCTAAAAAAATATTTAAAAAATAAAAATAAATAGTGTATTCACTGCGGAGTCGTGAAATCATACAATTCAGTGAAGTTTTTATAATTATAAAGACTTCGTTTTATTACTAATACTCAATTTTTAAACGTGTCTACAATATTTCCATTTTTTTTTCGAAAATGATTAGTCTATTTATAGGTGTATGAGCCTCATAGTTTGTCTTAAAATTGTCACAGAAAAAGGCAGTACTTTGCCCCATATTTCTGGTCGGTACGTAAAATTTTATTTCAATGCAATTTAAAAAAAATTTATTTAATTTATAGAAAATAAATACAGAAGAATAAAATTTCAACTGCCATCCAAAGGCATAAAAGACTAACCAATATAATATAGCCATATTTGTACGATCTTTGTAAGATTAGAAACAATATCTTTTTGTTTGTAGATTTTGGCACACAATTTTAAAACCTAATGTTTGTCGAATAGGTAATATATTAACTGACTCATGTAATAATGCACATATATTCTTACACTATTATCAAAAGCCTAGTCGTAGAGTTTTGGATAGTTTGCATGTAACCTATATTTGTACGAGTTTCCCCAAGATGTTATTCCGTATCTGATAGTAGATTCCGCTAGTGGCAAACAGTTTATTTTAACGTACCTAATGAGCATTAAATATTTTATTATATAAATTCGCCGCGAAATAGCTCGTAAACGTTTGCAGATGTTACTTATTTGAGTGTCCCATTTCCCCAAATGTACATACGTTTGTATCAGTTCAAAGGTTCCACATTTACGAAATTGTGAATACGTAGTTACGTATCCATTCTAATGTTTGCGGTTTTATTATAGGGGTGATGGTATATTTAGCCTGTGGAGATCGTATACACTTTAATTTAGTACACGATGTATTTAATATATTGTTTTTAAAAGTTTGTTACAATGAATCGCCTATTATAAAAAAAATGTAAAAAAGCGAGTTCGAACATTAAAGTAAAAATATGAATATTAATATCGGTAGACACTGTTATACTTTTCAATATAAAGAACAAGTAAATTTTTATATTCGTTCAGCAATTCATAAAACGTGTTAAAAAAATAATTCATCCATCTACAATTTGGGGAGCAATGATGTGTCTGTCTCTTTTTTTCGCTTCATTCGTTGAACCCTCGTTGCCCAAAAAATCATTATAAAGAAGTGAGAAATTTCTGCAGTGATAGCGAGAATTATTCAGTTATCCGCGGTGATCAAAGTCGCCCCATATTACGGTCCCTTTGAAAAAGTACTGTGCATAGAAATGACATACTCTTACATCTGCAGTAATTTATTTTTTCTCGACAAATTACTTATTTACCCTACAATGAGCCACATGGAAGGTATTTCTAGTTTGTTTTTTCAGTATTTGTGGCTCTCTCTCTCTCCATGGATATTCCTGGTCATCGTTTCAACAGTTGGAAAAGGGGTTGACCCGAAAGTTGATATCCAACATATATTATAATAATTTTTTTCATTATTTACCAATGACAAACCTAAAATCGACTTCAAAAGTACCTTTAGAAATAAGTAGGATGGATGTCATACGTATTTATTTACAGGGTTTTTTTTTTGTACTTATAGGCTAACATGTTTATATATATTCTTTGTTTTTTTTAAATTTAATATTTGTAAGTATACATTTTTTTACATGTTATAACAGAGTTGAATATGAATATAGAAATACTCTTTCCTCACCGTAAAGAAACAAGGACCTTGTTTTTGGTGAGGGAATTTGATATTTGATGCTTGAATGTGCTTAAAGCAAGGAGTGTGCGCCTACAAAGGGCACAGGTAGTCGAGCGCTCAATTTTGTACACCTGCACTCGGGCCGCTTCGGTCACCCGGTTCAAGACGTTCAGTACGGACCTTCTCTCGCAAAGGGGGGCTAAGGAGCTTCCTGCTCATTTTTTCACTGCGCCATTCGGGCTACGCAGGTTGATACGCATAATTTCTTGTGGAAAAGAAGACTCCTACTCCTACACTTTGGTCACCGAAAATTTTGAAATGGCCCACGTAGCTTACTGCCTAATTCATTATATCTGCTGCTGAACCAATCCAGCCCTCCGACACAGGACGTTCAATATTTCATTTGATTTAATTTAGATAAACCAATATAGCCTTATCGCGAAAACGGGGCATAGGAGTTTACCGCTTAATTTTTTCACTCAGGCCTTCGGCTTGTGCAGGTCGAGACGCGTAATTTGATATTCATCCCGGGTACTGTAACGTTCCATGAATTAAATATTTATGGAAAAAATAGTTCCTACTTTCAGTACCTACCCACTGAGCACATTTCAGTACACTATTCTGATGCAAAATATCCGAACAGGTACCAATAATAGTTATTAATTTGATTTTTTTCAAAACGAAATTTTTTGAAAACTGTTATTTTTTAATAATTTTTTTTTATGAATTTTGAAATTTTTTTAATTTGAAATTTAAAATTTTTTGGATTCTGTTAGTTTTTAAAATAATAATTTTGTAGGATTTTGAAATTTTTTGGATTTTGAAATTTTTTGGATTTTGAAATTTGAAATTTTTTTTTCTTTTAAAAATTTAGGATTTTGAATTTTTTTGAAATTTTTTTGAAATTTTGAAATTTATGAGAAAAAATGGTGTTTAAAATGATGTTTGAATGTGGATGGAGCGAGAAGTGTATCACTGATAAAAATTACCTACGTATTGTTGAAAAAGAAAAGTAAATCTGTTCAACGTTCATTTTTATTTAATTAAATACATATAAATTCTTATTTCCTTTCTCTGTTATTTTAAAATGATGACCTAGAACACCCTTGGAGTGTAAAAGCCAGAAAATACATGTTCTTAATATATTTTACCTTGCTAATTGTGCACTCCTGGAATTCATCCTAGTGTTCTAAAGCAGTAATCGAATAGATAGGAACCTAGAAAGGGGGTAAAAAAAGCATCAACCTTCACAAAAAAAACAGGCGCTTAGGATTGTGTCTATTGGTGCATATAATGATCGATGCAAAACGTCACTGAGAAACGGCTTTTTGTCAATCGTATGAATCATACTTCTAGTGATTTTCAAATCAACGGATTCACTCGGGTTCACATGTTGTTAGGTTGTTGGTCATCCAATGAATGGTTCCCGGAGCGGCGGTCCCAATGCCCGCATCCCATGTTGAATGACTACCATAAAAATGCAAAATACAAAAAAAGCGCTATGTAAATTTAATATTTTTGATAAAAATTATCCCATTCAACTTCAAGTGATTTCATTATAAATTTGCCAAAAAAGACTTACGCAATATCATCAGATGATTCCGCGTTGTTAAGTGCAGGTACCAACTTAGATTCCGAGTAGAGGTAACTGCACATACGTAAAAAAAAACATATGAAAAATATTTAGGTTGGGTTATTTAGAAAAAAATCTGCAATTTTTCAAGTTAATTTTAACGTTCTTTTGTTGAATTCAATTCAATTCCATTGAAACAACCCATCCTTAGCATCTCTGGTGATTTACTTATGCGGGTAGGTACCTACCCGTACACGCGTATAGCATTTGAAATCTATTAAAAAAAGTTATTCCTTTTGTTGATTTTTTCTTCACATTATTATTTTTTTGTGAATATTAGAGGAATTTAAGTACCTACTTCTACTCGTAAAATCATTTTTTTTATTGACTGCATAATTATACATTATGGATGAAAATTTGCTTTTAGTAAACGTCAGATAAATGTTAAATTTTGTTGCTGAATTGTGCAACATTTTGAATGGAAAACGATACAGTTACGATTTTAAAAGCTTCTAAAATTTAATATTTATCCGGCGAAAAACCCTAAATACTTTGCGGATCCTATATAGTAACGCTATGTTACAAGAAGGTTTGTCGAGGGTATTTTTAGGATGGTAATGGAAAGATTAACAAACACAACATATTATATGTTTAAAAAAAAAATTGCGTTCTTTGTATTACAGTTATGAAATAAAAATTATGTTAGCTACAAAATATAAAACATGGACCCTTTGTTTTATTTTTTTCCAAATCACGAAATCTATTTTTTTTCAAAGCTTCCAGCCATTTTAACGAGAACTCGAATTTCATTTATTTTTACGTTTTCGAATAGCTACAGATGATACGCAACTTTAGAGACCCCAGGCGTTTAAAAATAAGACAATTTTTTTGTCTCTATGGAAAGGGAAACAAGCTAATGTCGGGGTAAAAAGTCTCGTCTCATAATTCTTTTCTCCACATTTCATTAACCTTTGTTATCCACCTACGCATATAAACATTAAAGTCTTGAATTCACTTCATACGTATTTAATTTGATTTTTCATTTTCTTATCTTCACAAATTTTCAAAAGAAAAAACTTTTTTTCGGCTTACCTACGACGTTATAATATTCTAAGATATTGCATTGTTTTTCAACATACGTAATATGAAATGATACGCGTTTCCAACGTAATACTGTTATTATTAGGAGATATTACGTTTCGAAGGTCTACTGCTCATAACTTAACGTTATTTGATCTAATCCCAAGGTTTTAAATTGTGTTTGCTCTGTTTTGCAATAAACTTATATTTCTTTTATAAAAAAAGATTCATAGATCCGTGGAATCACATTTCCCTAAGGGTTAAAACGATAATATTCCTTTGATTTATGTTACGCCACTGTATTATTGTAATGTCTATCTTTTATTCTCTCCAATGATTATAGTACCTAGTTTGGTATGTACTGTGACCTGTATTTATTTATTTATTTGGCTTTCACGTAAATAAATAAAGGCGGGACATACTTAACAGGAGAAAGAAATAATATAAATAAAAATACAATAGAAATATAAAAGTACATAAATGAAATAAAAATATAAGCAACAAAAATTTCAAGTACAGTGAGATATAATAACAATAAGTTACGATAAAAAAATACATACCTACCTGGTATAAAAATACAAACTACAAAAATTTAAAAGTAAGGTGGTCAGAGGTTTACAAAATTGCAACATTAGCCATGCTATTAGTTAAAAAAATAATTGTTAGTTTCGCAAAGTGCCAAACCACTACATTGATGGTACCTCCTGTACCTCTGCAAGTTTCAGGAGTTCTGAACTGTCCGATTTGGATTTTAATATTTTAAATAAGAAAGTAAGCAATTTTTTTATAAAAAAACCTAAATAATACTACAAGTTATGACGGTGTGTCGACAATTATTTTTCGCCATCACCAAGAACGCCCGAGAAACATCTATAAGCCGTTAATATTATTGTGAGAGGCGCCGCAGAGTACATACCTACTTACCTCGGCCGCCTCGGTAAATCATTATTGCCACCGTCTGGAAAGTTCGCAAACTCCTAGAAAAATCTCGAGCTAGCACCCATACAATATCCATACACCGCTGAACCTTCTTGAGAACTGCCGAGTGGCACGTATTGCCTGCGTGAGAGTAATTACTCTACCGCTCGGCTATATAAGCAGCAGTTCTGCTCGCCGGGACCAGTCAGTCCCAATCCACCTGCCCGCCAGAGAGTAACCGTCTAGACGCTATCCAGTGCGATGTGATCTACACGCATTCTCCAGCGCAGCATCTGGAAATACAGAGAACTACGGCATATTCTCGGACCCTCTGTAAAACCTTCGAGGCTCTCCATTTCCACCACCGTCTCGCAGTCCGGTCCACCGCACCACGACTTGAGATGTCTTCGCCCGCCACACAACAGCCCGCCGCGCTTTCTGTTCGGGGTGCAACTCGATCTCCGGCAATCCGAAGCCTGTCATGTTTCGCTGCCGCAGAGATTTTCCTCACCGCCTTACAAGCTCTTCTTCCTGCCTTGCGAGTGACTCCAGCTTACCGAAGTCACAGCCGTCATCTCCGAGCGACCGCCTGGACCTGGTCATCCTCTACCACTCTGATGTAGAGCAACACGCTAGTGATCTGAAGAAACGTGATCTTCACTACTGCAGCTTCCTGACCATCATCACATCTTACGGCGCACCATCACTGGTCGTAGTATTACCACAGTAAAATGGTAGTACTGACCTTGTGTAGCAAGCATTGTTATTCATTGTTATTTCACTATCGTTAAAATCTACATTTATGTTGTTTACAACTTATCGTAAAAGGATGGTATGGGAGAATTAACTGTTTTTTCTGTTGGAGTTGATTTTAATTGTTTTTGTGTCCAATGTATGAGTTTTTAAAGTTGTTTTTGGTATGTTGTATGTATTTTATTTTTAACCATAAGGGTAGTGTCATTATAAAGACAATCAAATTCTACAGGGTGAAGTTGTGATGTGAGTGAAGTGTGTACATAAAAAAAATAGTTATTTACGTTATCTCGAATGTTGTACCATTTCTTCATCTGCTGTGTGGTTCATGTTCTGCGGGCTGCCTTTGTAAAGATAAGGCATGACTTTGTAAAGATAAAGAAATTTAGATTCATTTGCTAAGTCCCCGCTTTTGTATCCAGTGTAATTTTCATTATAATTTCGATATTAAAATATGTAATTAGTTTAGACCATTTCAACTCCAATGTTAACATGTATCCCTTCAAAAAGCAATAAAAATACCATACTTCATAAATATAATAACGATTTGACAATAAAATTAGGTCATTAGTAACTCATATTACTTTTAAGGTTTTTTTTTCTCTAATCATCATTGAAGTGATTTGCAAACCCAATGTTACCCAAGCTTACTGGAATTACCAAAATATTTAGAAATTCGATAGTCTAAAACGACTTAGCAACAAATATAATTATCATAATTGATTAAAATCCTTGTAGACCACCCCTCTCCCCCTCCCCAATATGTTGTGTTTATAAACCGTAGACTAAGAAATATTTGTACCAGTCTGAAGATGGCTTTAACGAGCTGAAACCGGTTACGGTCGAATAAAATGAAGTGGAATAAAGGCTTATATTCGTTTTATTATAATACAGGTATTATAATGGAATTCCACCAGGAATTATCACTCTCAAAAATAGAAACATATTGCGTTATATATAAACGTAACTTAACTGGTTTAAATTATGTTCACTATTTTATGTTCAACTACTTTATACACATCTGTATGCTTCCTAAATAAACATAAACAAAAATAAATAAAAATAATTTACGAGCGCCAAGAATTCAGGGCTATCAATTGTATGATGCAAGATTTTAAATAAATAAGGTAGTACTTATAACAAGATGCATATTAATAGACTTGGGTTCTTTATAACACAGTGACTGTTTATTGAAATATCGTTATTATAATAACTAGCAGTTAAAAACCCGCTACGCAGGTTTTTGCTGCTAGGACCTGCGGGTGGCTTTTAGTTCGTCTTCGCTCAGTTTAAGGGTAGGTGACCATTTTATAAATCCGATAGGAACTGGTTCCAAAATTAGCTGGTTACTTTGATCCAGTGACAGCTAGTCACCGGGACTAAGAAACCGCGACAGGCAATGTCATCATATATAATATATAGACGCTTGGTATTATTATTAACAACTGTCAGTTACAATAATAATCATATTATCATCAATCTCTCCACACTCAGAGAGATTCACGAAATTGCAAATCCAATAGTACTTACGCCTGCCAGCCGACATTCCTCACGCTAGCTGTTAACGGAAGAGGCGCTATCTTTTTTCATCATCTTGGCATTATTGGCTACTTTCTTGAATTCGGTTCTATTACAAAAGTACTTTTAAACAAACTTTAAGTACGAAATGGTTTTGCATAAGACTCGGCGCCTGAGATGTATTCGAAGCCGGGTTCTAAAATTTCAACCAAACAGTAGCTAGGCCATTAATAACGTCCGATATTTCTGAGGTCAAAGGCAGGTAGCTTTGATCTGCCGAGCTCATGAACCCTAATGACTCTATACATTTACCTTTGGTCGCCTACGGCACAACTCGGCAACGAGACCATGTGGCCCGAAAAACCCTAAAGCTGGGAACATACTAGGCCCACGCCACGCCACGCGACGTAGGTAGACGTCATCATTTCCATATCTGGACTACTTACCATCCATACATTTTCTATGGAAACGGGTGCTTTAGAATCACACTAGCCCCACGCAACGCAAACCGACGCCCCCTACACGACGCGGATCTGCCGCAGCCAGATCGGCGTGGGCCATGTGGAAGGTGGAGGGGGTATGGTCACGCCTACTACGAGATGATTTCTGGTGTTATCTAAGCATCTAACGTTATGTTTCGCAATATCTGTGGTTGTTTTTTGACAGATATTATTCAAAAATGGATGACAAATAGTTCATTGAAACTGGACGGCACGAAGTTATTTATAAAATCAAATTACAGGATTATAGAGATTCTGCATACGCAGTGCAGCTTGGGAGGAAATTTCAGCCATTCATGGCATGACTTTCAATATGATACCCCTATCATGAATGACAATCAAACATGACATAGACACACTGCCAGTCTTTCTCTGATCCGAATGGACTTTCGTGTTTTCTTTTTTTATGTCATATTCAATTATGCTCTGAAGCTCTTCAAATACCACTTTACTCATACGGAAGTACATGAAGAATTCTAGTTAATTAGATTAGTTAACTAGATTCTACTAAAGTATGGAACTCTCCAAACATTTGTCTTTGTTTGTTAATGTTGTGGACCCAAATACTTCTCACTTTTTTCTTTTTACGAGAATATTGATTTTATAATAATAATCGTAGCAAATCATCTTCAAATTCACTTTCAAGACATGGCAAAGCTGTCATCTGCTGAGAAGAGAATCACATAAACATAACCTAAAAAATAAATGTCAAATGTGTCAAATCAAACGCGCCTGCGCACAACCAGAGACCCCTTGTCACGTGGTCACAGCGACGCGTACGTACGTCGGCCAGTGTGAACGGGACAGGAACGTTGCGTCGCGTTGCGTCTGCTCAGTGTGATCCTTGCTTTAGATTCCTGTAGTAAATTACGAACCAAATAAATCATACAGACTGTTACGATACAATTTTTTATAAGAAGAATTCTCTTTTTATAACTCATGAAGATTATTACCATCAATGTAATATATCATTGAAGAAGAAGATAACGCTAATAATCTAAACGAAAATATGAAAGAGAACAAGACACAGAAAAATATAACGGTCGAAAAATAACCGGGAAACAAACTCAGAATCTCTTGTCTAACCGGGACGGGTGCCTTTACCAATTCGGCCATTGCCACCTTCCATCAAACCGTCATTCTTGTCAATCTCATAATAAAAAATTTAGTATTAGCAATATTTTCTTTGACTAATTTTTCCATATCATAGGCAACTACCTTTTTCATTAGAAACAATCGTTCTAAGAACTGGTTTGTAATCTAGATAGCGTTTCAGTTGTGACCGTTATCTTTTTTCTATTTTTCTGTTTCTTGTTCTCATTCATATTTTCGTTTAGATTATTAGCGTTCTTCAATGATGATACATTAAATTTATCAATATCGTAAAGAGGTTGCATCATTAAGCATCACCAACCAGTGGTAGATACTTTCAATAATGCTCCGGGGACATTTCACCATTCGAAATCGAAAAATTTGCTTCAAATGTCTTTAGCCATTTTGTGACCAGGTCTGAATAGCCAGGCACTCACCATTTTCCTCCATCCCATCCCCAACATCCCGTCTCTTTGGAATAACAAGGTTCCATCTACCACAGTATCGTCATGCTGGGATTAAATAAATGATCATAATGGGATCTGTGATCAGATACTTTAGACTTCATTATCGCATGACCTTACCGCAGCAGAAGGAACCTTGTTATTCAAAGGAGTTACCCCAATTATACTACCTGATGCCATAGTCTCACTGGCTCCCGACGGTTGGGAGCAGTTGGGCTTTTGTGGAAAAAAATGTTCTTTTTCATAAAGCTGCGAAAAATATTTGAACATATTGTTCTTTTCTCGCTAAAAATAATGAGAAAGCGTAAGAAAAGAAACACGCTGTTTCTCACAGACGTTTCACAAGGACATCATCTCTCACGGATAGAATACATATGCAATAAAACTGACAATTCTAAGTATGCATGTATTTTATTTTTTTTAAATAATTTCCCACAGGGCCTTTGTCATCTGGGATGCTGTGTGGAAGGTCTTTTTGAGGAGAGGAAAGAATGAACATTGGTCTTGAAGAGACCCATGTTGTAGGAAGGAGGATACACAGAGGCCGGCAAATCATTCCACAGCTGAGCTATTGAACACAAGAACGAGTCGAAGAAAAGACCTGTTCTCATGTGACAAATGTCAACTGTGTACAAATGTTGGGCACGCGTTTGGCGTATTTCCCGACTATGCACCGGAATCAATGATGCTAGTTCCTTGTAGAAGGGATCAATGATGCTAGTTCCTCGGAGCATCTTCCATTGTAATACCGGTAGAACAAGGATAGCATTCCCACCCGACGCCTGTGCTCTAAAGATTGCAATCCGTCTGTTAAGATGGGAGAATCTATCAAACGGACCGCCCGTTTCTGCACAGAGTCGAGGGTATTTTTCAGCTTTTCAGTGTTTTGGAGCTCCAGAACAGAGGTGGCTGCCAAATTCAACCGTGGGGCGCACTTGTGATTTGTACAGGGTTAGCAGGAAACACATCACATTAAGAGGAAATCCGGTCGCCGAGAAATTTTAACAACAGGTATTTTACACAACGGTTGCTGTCACTGTCGCTCTTACTCCCCCAAAAAATGAGCGAAAGGGACAACTGCACCCAGGCTGATAATACCTAATGAAAATCTTCAAAATCAAGGTTCTTTATTTCCCATTTTTCTCCCCCGAGAAAAATCGATAAACCGATTTTTAAGTTTTTTTATTAACTGTATTAGAAGAAAATACTGCAAGTTTTGCTATTTTTTAAAACATTATTTAGTTCGCACATATATGTTAAAGCCAAACAATTTTAACGATTTAACCTAACCTAACTAAAAAGAAGTAACTTATCAAAAAAAGGAATAAGAACCGACATATACAATTTTCGTTATAACTCTAATAATTGCGCGACCTATAAATAGTAACCCCTTTCATAATAAATGCTTATCCTGCACTAATGGATGTTTATCATCGTTTGTCACTGTAAAAAGTAAGTTAAGTATGTAATAAATAATTTTTTTTAATTATTAGGGTCACTTAATAATGAAAAATCGAAATTACTACTCAAGTATTAATAGATACCATTAAAATATATATATAAAATAACATCATTGTAAAATTACTGCAACGAAATTTACCGACATTTTCCGAAATTGAAAATGAAAAGCGTTGTTCGACTACAAAGAGAGAGGGGAGAGATTGATGAAAATTTTATTCATGGCAAGAAAGAGGTTTCCCTAATGATTCCTGCACTTGACAACTGGGTCAAAAATTCATTTACGATTTTTGGTCCAGATTTAATACTGTTCCGGAATTAGAAACAAGAGCAAATAAAAGTCACAATAAATTGGATTCGATATTTTGAAACGTTCAGTACTTGACCGCAGAGTGAAATTGTCGAATGATTTATAATAGAAGATGTCATTTATTTATTTATTTATTTATTTATTTATTTATTTACGGACTTACGTCCAATTTAAAACAAAGTATCACGAAGTATAGAAATGAACAATGTAAGGATTCGGATGGTACATGAAAGCAAAGACAAACAGTGAAAATAGAAGAAAAATAAGTGTCAAGTCACGTCAAGACCTTGCAAAAATTAGGGTGAATATGACATATCTTCATTTGTTTAAAGAGCGACAGAAATCATTTAAGCTAATACCAAAAAAATCAAGGTCTTGACGTGAGTTGACCAGTCTACACATTCTGGACAGTGGTGAGTTATAACCATAGTTAGTCGAGTGCTGATTGAGGAAAAGCAGGTCTTTATTTCTGAGTCTACGAGAAGGTATATTAAATGTGATGAGTTGTGGTAATGTAGGCGAGTCGATTAAACAATTAATAATTTTGAAGAAACAAATGAGATCAGATTTTATCCGACAGTCTTCTAAAGGAGAAAGGTTTAGAGTTTGTTCAATTTCAGCATACGAGTAATTGCCTCGCTCTAATCCTAGCCTCCAAGCAATTCCCTTTAGGAACCGATGTTGAACGGATTCAATATGACGAATATGGACAGCATAAAAAGGAGACCATATAATACAAGCATATTCAAGATGGGGGCGAACCAAGGAGCAGTAAAGAGTTCTTAGGGTATTTATGTTTTTGAAGTCAGAAGTGGTTCTAGTGATAAAACCAAGTAGTTTGAGAGATTTATTAACAATCGTATTTATATGTTCCCGGAAAGAAAGCTTGCTATCAAGAGAGACACCAAGATCTTTAATAGATTGAACAGTTGATAGGCAATTATTATTTAATTTGTATTCGAAAACAATCGGATTTTTAGATCTGTAGAAGGACATAATTTTGCACTTATCGACATTTAGTTCCAAGCAATTAATTTTACACCAGTCATTGAAAGAGTCAATATCTGATTGGAAAAGAAGGCAGTCATGGTAGTTTTTGATTATTTTTAGGATCTTATTGTCATCAGCAAAAAGCCAAAAGCGTGTGTGAGAGAAAATACGAATAATGTCATTTATAAACAAGTTAAAGAGAAGCGGGGCTAAATGTGCTCCTTGCGGTACGCCGGATGTTACTTCAATAATAATAGACTCAATGTTATTTATTTTAACTCTTTGTTTTCTATTGCTTAAATAAGAATTAAAGAAAGATAGCAATGGGTTTCGTATACCTATAGCATATAGCTTGGCCATGAGGATAGCGTGTTTTACTTTGTGAAAAGCTTTAGAAAAGTCGGTATATAGAACATCTACTTGTGATTTATCTTCTAGGCCATTGACTACAGTGTTGGTGAAGGAGAGTAAGTTTGTAGTGGTAGATTTAGCAGATCTAAAGCCATGCTGTTCCTCAATCAGCAAATTTTTGAAAATAGGTGTTATTTTTTTGTGATTATAGATTCAAAGATTTTAGGAATATGAGATAACATCGATATAGGTCTATAGTTTTCTACGTTCGACCTATTACCCGATTTAAAAATAGATCGTATATAGGAAACCTTCCAGAAATCCGGAAAAGTGGCAGATGATAATGATAAGTTATATAATAAACAAATTGGCTTAGATACAACAGATTTACATTCTTTCAATAATATTTCAGGTATACCATCAGGACCAGTGCTTGTTTTGCTGGGAAGATTTTTTAAGTAATTGAAAACATCTACAAGTGTGATTTCGCAATTATTAAGGTCAATAGTATTAGCATATTTAAGTGGAGGGATGGTGCATATGTTATCAGTATAGACAGAGGAGAAATGTTCAGCAAAAAGGTTGGCAATATCGAAATCGTTGGTGGCGTGAGTATCATTAAAAAATAAACTTGAAGGGAGATCGTTATCAATACTTTTTGTTTAATAAATTTCCAAAATAGTTTAGGGTTAAGATTTAATTTTGTCTCAGTGAGTTCAATATAAGATTTGTAACAAAAGTTAGATTCAATTTTGGATAATTCTCTTAACTGAGAAAATTTTTGATAAAGCGCTAAGTTGTTCGTTAATTTGAATAACTTGTGTGTTTTCTTTTTTTCCATAATCAAATGCTTTAGTTTCATACTGAACCAAATAGGAAATTTAGGCTGGGAAAAAGTTCCCCTTGGAACGAACAAATCTATAGCATGAGTTATACATTCGTTGAATTTAAATACAGCATCGTTATTGTTGTTTGATAACATACCTGCCCAGTCATATTGGGCAAGGTACCTATTCATGCCAGTATAATCACCTTTGTTAAATTTGTAGTGGAATGTAACTGCTGATTTCAGAGTGTCACTTTTGAAAGGATTAGTGAAGTTTATATCGAGTGGTGGATGATATTTATCTATTGGTAATATTGAGTCAGTAGCTTCACATACACAAACGCTAGGAATATTGGTAAATATTAGATCAAGACAGTAACCTCCACAGTTATTGATCGAGTTTAATTGGTACATATTCAGGAAGGCAAAGAAATTTACTATTATGAAAGCATGAAGGGAAACATTATTAGGAGTTTTCACACCATGACTATCATTAAGCCACACTATTTTAGGAAGATTATAATCACCACAAATAAGTAAGGAATCGGCCTTTACGGAAACACGCTCAACTGCTTCAGTATGTGACTTATAGATTTCTATTGAAGAGGAGGGGGGAATGTATACACAACCAATGACAAGTTTCTTGGAACCAAGTAGAACACAAATAAATAATTGTTCAGATACATTATTAGACGATTCAAGAATGTGGCAAGAGTATTTTTTTTTAATACATATCATTACCCCACCTCCTCTTCACTTGTTAGAAGAGGAAGAGCGGTCACAGCGAAAAATAATGTAGTCATGTAGTCCAAGTTCTGTTGAAGCAATATTGTCTGATAGCCATGTTTCAGTAAAACATAAAAAAATCATAAGGGCATAAATTTATGGAGCATCTAAAGGAGTTTAGCTTAGTATTGAGACCACGAATATTTTGATAATAGGTGGAAAAGTTAGTATTAATGAGGTGTCGATTCTGATTCAGCCTAAAAAATTGACTCGAGATAATTCGCATCTTTCAGCGGCTTGGCGGGCAGGACAGTCAGGGGAGCCAGTGTTGTGTGTGGACGGTTTTCTGAAGAACTTGCAGGTAGCACATGCTGGTGGCTTTTCAGGAGTCGGGCAAGCATCTCGATTGTGTCCAGGTTTTCCACAGTGAGAACATGTAGGCATGTCTGCGTTACATTTCGACGCCGTATGGCCGTAAAGTTGACAGTGTCCACATTTTAGACTGTCGATCCAATCCCTTACGGTGTGTATTTGCCAGTCCATAGCCAGTTTAGAGAAGCGAATGAAGGAGTGACGAGGGAATGTCATCTGAAAATACACTTACAAAAATATTTTGTTTTTTATTTTTACAAATTTTATACTCATACAATTGTGAAAAATATTTTTGTGTACGGGATAAAATGGCGTGATCTCTTGGGTTTAATTTTTATTTTTAGTTTTTGTTCTCATGGGTGTTGTGTTGTCTTATGTTTATTATTTATTTTTTTATTTTTTTATTTATTACTTCATTTATTATTATTAATTCAAATTTAATTATTTTTTTCCTAACTTCCATCTAAATATAGACTGTTTACCCTAAATTCAACATCTGGATCCCCTTTCGTCTGATTTTTCTATACAACGTTGTCTACGTTATCATTTGTCTATGGTCTTTATGTCAGCTTTCACTTTTTGTTATTATAATATGTTCGATATCATTTCTTGCAATTTTTTCCATATTTTGGACCCCAGATCTCAGACCTTGAATCAAATCACTGTAAATGAAGTTCGTCTGAATTATTAATGCAATTAAAACAATATACAGTACAAAATATAAGTGTAAAAACCACCTTCAATCTCTGTGCGCGTTCCCTTGGATGAGAAACGAAGGCAGTCAAATAGCAGCTCAATTTACAACTGACGGCAGACTGTCCAAAGACCACACGAAGGGACCGTCCAATCTTTACGTAGGTATTTTATTTCATTTTATTGTTGTTAAAGTTTTTCATTTCTGTTTGTTTGTATGTTTTCTTAAATTGTTTTAATTTTCGTATATATTTTCAACAGTTCAGTGATACAAACTGTAAAAAATAATTAAAAGCCCACAAAGGGCGAATAATAAATAAATAAAAATCTTCGGCACAGAGAAAAACAAATCATTTCTACTTTTAAGGTATTTTGGATTGCAACACTATCAGCGATAGATTCATCATCGAAGGCACTAAAATTATACATTAAAATAGTCCCCGTATTAACAAGTAGATAGATGTATTCAAAGAATTTCAAGAACTAGATGTTCGACAAAATTACACAAAATTATTTTGACTCATTAAAAACAAAACACGTAAATTTTACAAAAGTACACAAACTCCCCAAATACGCGGCCTAGAACCAAAGAAATCTTACAAATACTTGAAACAAATATAAAATTTAGGCAAAGAAACTCAAATACATTGAAACTAAAATAAACAATAGGCGATCTGTCAAAATAAGACAATACATCACCTTAGTTGGATAAGGTTCTGATATTTTTTTCAAAAATGACCTTTGAATGCAAAACCATTTCTTTTGCTCATTTCCGTAAACAAAATAATTTTCAGAGCAATTTGTCTTATATTTCCATGGATACTTGCTCCATTTATTTAACAAGGTTCTAACATCACTTACAATCTCTATTTTGTTTTTATCTGACAGTTCATCGCTCTCAAGAGGCGCATTGTAGTTTGCCATTTTGGTTGGATAGGGTTCTAACTTATCATATTTTCATAAACTATTTAACAATATTTGACTTTGAGGTTTAATCTTTGTAATGCTTTACGAATATTAATAAAACAACATGTCCTAACTCCATTGCAACATATTTTTAATTTATGCCTCAAAAATGGTCATTTTCCAGAGCAATTTAAAATCTCCACTATAATACCTATTCATAAATCTGGAGATACGAATAAATTAGACAATTATAGACCAATATCTCTTGTTTCAAACCTCTCGAAAATATTCGAAAAATGCATCAAGTTTAGAGTCATTGAACACTTAGAAAAATATAAAATTCTATCGAAAAACCAATACGGCTTTCGTAAATACCTAAGCACCGAGGATGCGATATATGAACTTACAAAAAAGATATACTCATCTATCGATAAAAAAAAGAAATGTCTTGCCATATTCCTAGATTTAAGAAAAGCTTTCGACACCGTAAATCATAATTTACTCATTACAAAAATAAATCAACTAGGTTTCAAAAAAGACACACTAAAACTACTCTCTAACTATCTTACAGACAGAACACAAAAAACAAAAATTGGGAATAATTACAGTTCAGAGTCAAAGATAAAAAATGGGGTTCCACAGGGAACTGTGCTTGGCCCGATTTTATTCTTAATGTATATTAATGATTTATGTAATTTTGTAATCCCTGGTAAAATTGTTTCTTACGCAGACGACACGGCAATAATAGTGGATGGTAATCATTGGAAAGAAACTTTTTCGAAAGCAACTGATTGTATTTCATTGGTTTCAACGTGGCTAAAATACAACAAACTCGTTTTAAACTATAGCAAAACATTTTACTTACCTTTTTATAAAACCATTAAAAATAAACCTAAAGACAACCTTAAAATTAGAATCCATAATAGTAGTTGCAATCAAGAAATGTGCTTCATGTGCAACGAACTCACTGATGTCGAAAATATAAAATATTTAGGAGTATCAATAGATATAAATCTTAATTGGAAATCACATATTAATCAAATCACTTCTAAATTAAGATATCTGACCTACATATTTTATAGACTTAAGGAAGTACTAAACATTGAAAAATTGAAAATGATCTACTTTTCCCTGGTGCAATCATCAATCACTTATGGCATTATAGGATGGGGTGGTGCACTTGATACATTTATGAAGCCTCTACAAATAATTCAAAAATGCATAATTAAAGTCATATATAACAAAAATAAAACATTCTCGACCAAATTATTATACAAAGAAAGTAAAATATTTAATATACGTCAATTATTTATATTACAAACTTTGAAATATGTGTTTAAAAACAAAAATAATTTCGAAATAAATGAAAACAGAACGAGCAAAAGAATAAATAATATATTTTATACTCCACAAACCAATACTAAATTATTGCAGACACATAGCAGTTTCATTGGTCCTCGTACATTTAACCTTCTACCACTACAAACTCAAATGATAAATAAAATGATAAAATATGTAAAAGAGGTAAAATTATGGTTGAATAATGTAGATATTGAAACGCTTTTTCTATAAATTTATCCATCCTTCTACAACTCATTTGCTCTAACTTCTTAACTGTAGTACAATAAGTTTTCTGTTTATTTTATTATTTTTATTTTATAATTACTAAAAAAAAAAAAAAAAATTGTATGTTTTTCTCCATATTTTTATTTTATTTTTATAATAGCTGAAAAAAACCCTTTTCACTTATTCTACCTATGTCATACTTATTTTTTATACTATCTTTATATTTAATGTGTTTTTTTAAGTCTTATTTATACTTTGGGTACTTAGAAATGTAGTATTTTGTTTTAATATTACCCACACTCAGGCAGTGCCTTAGTGGGTTTTCATTTCTTCTTCATAATTGTTATTATATATTGTGTTATTATACATATAATATTTGCTATTATAAATTATATGTACAAAGAAATGGGAATAAATAAAGTAAAAAAAAAAAAAAAAATATATACCACACTTGGGTGTCAATGTAATGCTGGTAAATGATTAAGTACAACACTCAATAAAACATTAGCTGTAAATAAAAGAGTTGTGGCAACAATTAAATTATATTATTAAATAATATAATCAGAAAATGAGACTCTTACAAAATAATAATATTCTAATACTTCAGGGTCGTGTCTAGCCTTTAGAAAAATAAACTAAATAGTTAAAAAACTAATAAATAAATCGATAGCTTATCTTGTTTAAAAAATGATCTCAAGATGTGAAAATTACAACAAGGGGGGGGGGGGGGGCGCCAGTACAAATATAACACAATATTAAATAGTAAATCAATGAACTTAAAACTAACCGCAGTATTAGCTCATAGGTAATGGCGATCTCACCGAAGTATACATATTATATGTCTTCTCTCATCGAAACAAATTTCCGGATTCCCTGGCTGCCTACTTGGATCTGGGCTGCCTAATAATAATAATAATAATATTTGGCTGATTTATAAAGCGCCGTTTTCATGAAAAATCATCTCAAGGGCGCTGTACATATAATAAGCATACAATAAAATAAAATAAAATAAAATAAAATAAAATGCCTACTCTCGTTCGTAGTATATTTTGGGCAACAAAAGAAATGCTGGATTTCATTTGTTCAAAGAATATTTCCAATTAGGAATTCAAATTTCAATTTGAATTGATACGTAGCAACCAACTTCAATATTGGGTACTTACTTCGCAAGTGATTCCTTGTGCATTATAATTTCAAACTGTTACATCTTGTTTAAAGTATTTTAGTTAGTCATATTTTAATAGAGAATATTTAAATAGCCCTAGTTTTAAGTTTGTAATTAGATTGGTGAAATATAGTTAAAACCTTGTCAATGAATTATTTGCTCTGAGTGGTTGCGAATTGTCCTATCTGCATGTATACTCGTAGATATATTTTTAAATGGTAAGCATACTTCCTATTTAAATATTTTCCTTTAAAATTATAGATTTTTTTTATATACTGCTGCTTCCATCATATCAAAAAACACATCGAAATTAAGCTTATCAAAAATGTACCTATTGTTAAAATAAAATATTTATTAACTAGCTTATCTCGACACAGGATATCTTTAGTAAGACGTTAAATAATATAAATTAACCCTTTTTATATAGAATGAACCTACCTAATATTTTTTTTAATAAAAAAAAACTGTATAAAAAAGATATTTCATGAACAAAAAATAATAATTTTTTTTTAAGAAAAACAGTTAATGAACTAAAGAACTACAACTTTAGTGTTTATTTCCTCGAGAAAGGGACAATGCACAGATGGAAGTAATGCTAGCCTCTCAAGTCAAAAAAACTGGGCGTACTGTATAGGGCCCGCAGATACTTTAATAGTGCACAACTGCTAACCCTGTACAAATCGCAAGTGCGCCCCACGGTTGAATTTGGCAGCCACCTCTGGTCTGGAGCTCCAAAATACCTGAAAAATACCCTCGACTCTGTGGAGAAATGGGCGGTCCGTTTGATAGATTCTCCCATCTTAACAGACGGATTGCAATCTTTAGAGCACAGGCGTCGGGTGGGAATGCTATCCTTGTTCTACCAGTACTACAATGGAAGATGCTCCGAGGAACTAGCATCATTGATCCCTTCGGCACAGGTGCATAGTCGGGAAACACGCCAAACGCCTGCCCAACATTTGTACACGGTTGACATTTGTCACATGAGAACGGGTCGTTTCTTCGACTCGTTTCTTATGTTCAACAGCTCGGCTGTGGAATGATTTGCCGGCCTCTGTGTTTCCTCCGTCCTACAACATGGGTCTCTTTAAGACCAATGTTCATTCCTTCCTCTCCTCAAAAAGACCCTCCACACAGCATCCCAGATGACATAGGCCCTGAGGGAAATTATTTCCCTCAAGGCCTCCTGTGTGGAGTTAATGTAAAAAAAATGCTTAACTTTAAAGCAATGTTTTAATTTTTGACAATCATTTTATGGGTCTACTTTATTACCAGCATTTAATTCTTAATATTTTTGCATTTTATGATTTTATTTTCTTCGTGCAGAAGTGGTAGATGCTCTCTCTTGATTGCTTGATGTGGCTTTAGCCGTGTTTTGAGACCAGATTTAATTGGTCAAGAACTTCCCAACCTTCCCCTTCTCCGTCTCCTTCCCGTCCCCACTCTGCTCAACCTCAAAACATTCTCACATTCTGACTGTATCCGGATAGTTGTGAGCAGATGGGACTCTTGTTTGATATTTACAATTAAAAAAACTATTCAAACCTTCTAATTTAGTCAATAGGCGAAAGTAATAAAATGTTTTAATGTTTGTCTCCAGATGTCATTCATATAAGGGATCTTAGCACATAGGGACACTCGATTAGATAAAGAAGATGGAAGGAAACTGGACATCGACGTTTATTTGATTTTTTTGCAAATCTACAATTTTATTTTACAAGACTGATGAAATTTGACACTAGACCTTCAAAACAAGAAGAAGGCCACTGTCTAAATTGATTTAGATAAACCTGGGTAAACCTCGCCAACTTAA
Organism: Limnephilus rhombicus; assembly: GCA_929108145.2. Lineage (NCBI taxonomy): Eukaryota > Metazoa > Arthropoda > Insecta > Trichoptera > Limnephilidae > Limnephilus > Limnephilus rhombicus. Next base: position 24,130,045 of record OV815288.1, read on the forward strand.
CGTTACAAAATAATAATAATCCCTAGTCACGCCTATAACCCCAAATCAACACCTCATAACGCATGCTCATCCATTAATTGTTAATGTTAAGTAGTAGGTATATATATTTTGCCTGAAGAAGGAACGGTTGTCCCGAAACCAGTCGGCGTTAATATAAAACATATAATAGTTCAAACAAAGCAATATTTTTAAATTTTTGTGTAAAAAAATATTTAATAAAACAAAGCACGAATAATATACGAATTTGTAGATATTTTATTGAACGTGAAGAACTTCTGGTTAATCTATTTTCGTTAAATTATATGGGCTTTATGGAATATGTCACGTGGGTCGTAAGACGTGGAATTTGTTGTTGAAGTAATTACGAATTCTAACAATAGAATACGGTCAGCACATCAACAGAACTGAGGAAAATACTCACTTTCACAAGTGGTGAGAGAGAACGGGTGAGCTTAAAATAGACCAAGCCATGTAATAATATTTTTAAATCAACTATAATAAATTATTAGAATTGAAATAAAAACAATTTTCTCCGAAACCACGTTTTTTGGTGAATACCGCACAAGTGTCCCTTTACCGCAAGGGAATATTTATTTATTAACTCTCTTTTTAGGGGCTTTTACGTGAGGAACGTTTGCGCGGCCCATTTCTGTCAGTTTCATACAAATCTTAATTTTAGATTTGAGATCAAAATATCCAACCAAGCTGAAACATTATTTTTGTAATCAAAAGGTATTTCAAATATCTAGTACAGATGTTATATACTTTATTTATTTTTGCTTTAAATTATAAGATACAGGCCATTAAAGATTTAAATGTTTCATTATTTTAGAGACAACTTAGGCAATTATTTGTGAGTAAAGGAAAAACATTAAAAAAATTATTTTACTGTATTTATTATAAAAGTATAATGAAATATAATATAAATATTGGGTTACATTTATCGGATTGCGATGAAACTTTGGGGATTTGATGTACGCTTGCCCGCGATGGTTTCTATATACAATAGTTAGCTCTGGTATCATGAAATGAAGTGTTGCTAATTGCGGTGTAACTTTGGGGATTTGAATTGCGCTAAGCGCATGCCCGCGAATGTTTCTGTAGAGGACAATAAATCCAATAATGAGTTAAATATGTTATTTTTCGTCATTTTTTCCCTTTCGATCTGCGTCGTCGGAATATGTTTTATAAAAATAAGTGCGTCTTTTACGACAAGCATTTTAAGGGATATTTTTTCTGAAAAAAAAAAAATAAATAAATACTATTATTTAAAAATAAGTATTCTGAAAGATCATTTGATAATAAAAAATCATAATTATAGGTCTACTAATGTTTTATTTTTATTTTAACTTTATGGGTAAAACCTCAAATTGTAATATTTAAATAAATGAAAACAATATAAGCGAAACTCAATCGAAAATCTGGAAACAGAAAAATCAGAAAAACATATTGACACCTCTGGGACTCGAACCCAGGAGCAAGAGGTCCTGGGTTCGAGTCCCAGAGGTGTCAATATGTTTTTCTGATTTTTCTGTTTCCAGATTTTCGATTGAGTTTCGCTTATATTGTCTTCATTTATTTAAGGTCTACTAATGATTTCTTGAAAAAAAAATTACAAGTCTGCAGTTAACACGCGGTAGAAGTGCAATCTTCAGAAAACTAAAGTGGCAAGAGTGAAGAGGCTACGAAGCACCGCATAAAGAGAAGACTGATAGGCTACGAAGCACCGCACAAAGAAGTGACCGATTATTCTATCTCATTCTCTCGCAGGCTAAATCCTGTAGATATATGTGTTTGTCTCTTTTTAGTGTGGCTTTTTCGTTTCATCGAGTTTCAAAGCATAACGGTGCCAAACAAGTTTTCACTTCATAAACTTTCTATTCACTCTTCTGAACAATTCACATTTTGTCCTTTTTCAGGAATTTAAATTTCCATATGCTATGGTGTTATACGTCACATGGCTATGAATGGAATCGCCTATTATGATATGTTCTGGGGCTTGAGGGAGTGTGGCAATGAAGGACATAGGGAAGAAGATAGCTGGAAAGTACCCGACTATTTATATCTGGTCACTAACATGGCTAAAGCCATTTCAAGCAATGATTCGATTCTGAGTAGTTGTCTTACTAACATTGAACATTTAACATATATTTTTTCATAAACAACGTCAATAAAGTAGAGTATAAATATTCTAAAAAATATATCAATAAATTCTGATTAGCCTCACAGTACACGTAAATAAATCTTAAGGCTCCGCAACCGGGCTCGAAAAGAAGAAGATGGAGAGATACGAAGTTACGAATGTTAGAGGAGAGCGCTAATATTTAAAGCGACAAAATCGATGCGAAAATTGCGAAAATGTTTAATAAAACACGACTCGTTTAAAATAGCGCGAAAATCTCGCGGGAAGCATCTTTAGTATCATTTAAAGAAACATTGTGAATTTTTTCACAAATATGATTTATAAGATAATAGAAACAAACTTGTTTTTAATATTTTTTGGAGCATATTTTGCGATTTTTTTCTATCGAGGGAATTTAACATAATTTGCGTTTCGGCGCAGGCAGTATCTAGACATTATCTTCAAAAATAACATATATTTTTTTAAAAGCTCAAAAACTTCAAATGTTTAAGGGAGATATGTAAGAAATCGGTAGAAATCCGGGTTGCGGGCCCTTCTTTTTAATATATAAAACAAAGTCGGGTTAGTTACACTATTTATAACTCGAGAACGGCTGAACCGATATTGATGATCTTTGATTTCTTGGATTTGTCTCCGCCCCGGATATGATACTAACTATTAAAACATCAAAAAAATTCACGAAAAAGAAAGTTATGACGAAAATTCATTTCCTCATACATTTAATATGGAACGAATTTTCATCTTTTGAAAGAGCTGCAGGAATATTGTGGTAGGTAGGTATAATCTTGAACTGTGGGTGAATTCCAAACATTCTAAAACGTCAAATGTCATGTTGACTGTTGTGCGTTTGTTTTTATTCACATAATTGTGCCCTTCTTTCTTACACACTCAATGTCAATAGTCGAAAATGAGACAAATGGTGAACGTATGTCTGCACACCTCCAAAGGAAAAATACAATAATTATAATAAATCTCTGAAATGAAACGCATTTTTTACATAAGCTCTACACAGGAGGCCCTGAGGAAAATAATTTCTCTCAGGACCTATGTCATCTTAGGGGATGCTGTGTGGAGGATCTTTTTAAGAAATGGGGAAGATAGAAAGTTCTGGGAAGGAAAAAGGTATGAGGGGTGGGTAGGAATCGGGGGGTCAGTGTGTCCGGGAGTGACGGACGTATGAATCCATCCCTCCAACTGTGGTGCAAGGCAATGGGTTAAGAGAGTCCGGCTGGAAAGGTCAAAAGACCTCCCTCAACCAGTCTCTCTCGATCCGACCTGCCACGCAGCGGGTGGGCAGGCGCATCGACTGCCAAGACCCGGATATAAGTCACCTCATGAAACCGGGCACCCCTGCTAAATCACCAAACGTAGCGAACCACTTGGGGTGATCTATGGCAGAGGTGTTGGTTATCCAATAAATGGTTTCCGGGGCTGCGGCACCCGTATCCGCCTTCCGAATTTCCGTCAGTAATTGTAAAAGTAAGAAAATCACAAAAATATAATTCCGTACACAACGCCATCTCTGATACTGGCAAACAAAACACCGACAGTTGCGCATTGATAATTGCTTCATTGCGTAATTTTTAACTTAATAAAAAAACTGAATTTAATTCAACAGCTATTGATTCTGAGGCGGTACGAAGTTTGTCGGGTCAGCTAGTAATATATAAAACAAAGTCGGGTTAGTTACACTATTTATAACTCAAGAATGGCTGGACCGATTTTTATGATCTTTATTTTGTTGGATTGGTCTCCCCCCCGAATTATAGAGAAGCTTTAAAATATCGGAAAAATTCACGAAAAATTAATTAAGTAGAAAATTATTTTCCTCATACATTTTGTATGGAACAAATTCTCAGCTTTTGAAAGGGCTGCAGCAATATTGTGATAAATATAATATTAAATAGTGCGTGAATTCCAAAAATTAATACACGTCAAATGTCAATGCGTTGATTGTTTTGATTTTTTTCTTAAACATATAATGCTGCCCCTCTTTCTTACGCACTAAATGTCAATGGTCGAAAATGAGACAAACGGTGAACGAATGCCTGCACCCTTCCAAAGGAAAAATACAATAATTATAATAAATCTCCCTCATAAACATAAATAAAACACAACGCAATTCCCGTAAGTAAGTGGAAAAGTAAGAAAAACAGAAAAAATATAAATCCGTACACAACGCTATGTGATACTGACAAAAAAAACATGGACGGTTAATAATTGTTTCATTGTGTAATTTTAAACTAAAAAAAACTGAATTTAAATCTTCTAATAAGTTAACACAACAGTTTTGATTCTGAGGCGATACGAAGTTCTCCGGGTCAGCTAGTATAGTATAAAAGAATTTCTTCAAATATGACATGACCAAATATTAAACATTTTATTTTACATTAACTCCACACAAGAGGCCCTGATAAAATAATTTCCCTGTCTCATTTTTGAAGATGCTGAATGGCGGTCAAACATATCAAACACAAAACATTAGCTATCCCATATTTATACAATTAAGAGACGTACTCAACTTACTTTAACCAGTCATTCCATTTTTTTTTTACATTAACTCTACACAGGAGGCCATGAGAAAAATGATTTCCTTCAGGGCCTATGTCATCTGGGATGCTGTGTGGAGGGTCTTTTTGAGGAGAGAAAGGAATGAACATTGGTCTTGAAGAGACCCATTTTGTAGGAAGGAGGAAACACAGAGACGCCGGCAAATCATTCCACAGCCGAGCTGTTAAACACAAGAACGAGTCGAAGAAACGACCCGTTCTCATGTGACAAATGTCAACCGTGTACAAATGTTGGGCACGCGTTTGGCGTGTTTCCCGACTATGCACCGGTACCGAAGGGATCAATGATGCTAGTTCCTCGGAGCATCTTCCATTGTAATACCGGTAGAACAAGGATAGCATTCCCACCCGATGCCTGTGCTCTAAAGATTGCAATCCGTCTGTTAAGATGGGAGAATCTATTAAACGGACCGCCCGTTTCTGCACAGAGTCGAGGGTATTTTTCAGGTATTTTGGAGCTCCAGACCAGAGGTGGCTGCCAAATTCAACCGTGGGCGCACTTGTGATTTGTACAGGGTTAGCAGTTGTGTACTATTAAAGTATCTTCGGGCCCTGTACAGTACGCCCAGTTTTTGAGAGGCTAACTTTACTCTGGCTTCGATGGAGCCTCCATACCTGAGGTGGTCACTTAGGGTTACACCAAGCATATCAATGGAGGGCCTGTTCGGAAGATTGCTTCCGTTGAAAGATACTAGATTTTCATTTCGATCCTTTTTAGAGGTAATCAGACAAGATTGTGTCTTTGAGACATTAAATTCAATAACTGTATATATGAAATCACGATAATAATGTGTTTTTGTCCTTACAAAGGCCTTACTTAAAACACCTGTGAAAGTGTGTGATTTAAAAAAATATTCAATAAACCTATTTAGATCTATAAATACGAGTATATATTTTTTTCAATGTGCCCACGAATAAGCCATACGCGAAACTAGCAGGCCACAAATATTTCAATAAGTTGTTTCAAACAAGATGATTGTTTTATTTTTTAAATTTCATTTTCTTTCATGTAATAGGTTTCCTAGAAAACCGTTCAGGCGCCAACTAAAAAAAACTCACTTAAATTATTGTAGAACGTTCTCAAATCTACAGCCTCCCAGAATACATCGAATATCTGGCACGACCTTCAGAAAGTTTCAGGCCGCTCCCAGGCGTAATTTCCGCCTGATAGCATTCCGCCCTCATAATCAAGGGGTACCTAATAACATGAGGAATTATTTCCTGAAACTCTGGGACATATTCAAAACCGCCTGGAAAACCCCCGCGATTTACAGCGGTCCGTAAACATGTTTTTGACATGCGGACCGCACGGGATAGAGCAAATTTCCACACGATTGTATAAAAATTGTTCAACTTTTCCACATATTTCAGACCGGTACTTGAGCGGAAGGTATTTATGTGCCAAGATGGCGACCCGCTTCTATCGAATTGCGCTTTCGAACTGTGACATTTAATATGATTTAAGTCTGTGTTTAATGTTGTTATTTTGGTAAAACTCTTTATAAAAATATGATGTCACTTTTGCTTTTTGAGATAAACGCTTTAGAAAGAATGTCCAAGTAGAATCCGCCAACTGCATTATTTTTACGTAAAAACCGCGCAAGAGTCACACAGTCCTGGTTCACTTAAAAATATTTGCAAGAAAGGAAATTGGTTCGTTGCTTGAAATAATTTTAACTGTGTTGGTGACCAGATCTGAATAGATAGGAATTTTCTCTCCATACTCTTCCTCATCTCCTTTCCCTCCCCGCAACCTTCACCCTCACAAGGTACCTCATTCAAGCGAAGGATTTAGAAAGATATTAATTAATAATCTTTAAACAAAGATATTAGAGATATTAATTAATAATCCTTATTAGAAAGATATTAATTAATAATCCTTACGCAACGCAATCAGCTCAATTTTCGTGAAACGTCACAACAACTTTATATTATTTTTAAACGACATAAAAATTTTCAAAATAGGTATTTTGACTTAAATTCAAGTTAAAAATTAAAAAGGGGTGTGTGCCACCATTCAAAAGAATAAGATTTTTTTTTATTATAGTATTTCACATTTTTTAAACTTCGTAAACCTTAAACATGGGTTTAATTGGACCTGAATTCAATTATGTAGTTTGAAAGCTGTGTTTAGTAGCTTATGGTGCTTTTTTGTGTATTTAAATTTATTGAAATTATAAATTTGGCACCAAGTAATAAAATTATTTAATAATAATTTTATTCACACGATGAAACAACAGGTGTTCAAGAAGACACCATTACTAAAATAAACTATATTGAACTCAAAATAACTTTTTCTTTAGAGTAACTAGAAACATACAATCACTTACTTTTTCGTACTAAATAGAAGCGGAGAAAAAATAGAAATCATCCTATTTCATGTTTTTTTTTAATATTCGATTCTTTGAATACGCCCAAACTTTTAAAAATAGGAAGTTACAAGCAATTTTGATTGTTGCAAAAATACTCCAGTAAACTTTGCTAAATATTTTACATTTCATGCTGGTAACGTTAGTTTTATTTTCCTTTTTTGAAGGAAAAAGTTACAAAGGTGGATGCACGACTAAGTAATGCAAAATCTTATGGTTTAGGTTAGAAAATAAGATCGCTTAGAAATATTGCAATATCTAGATATTTAAATACTGCGAGTAGAACCCCACACTTGCCTTTGAAATAATCGAGTTTTTTTATTAGTGTTTTTATAAGCTCAGAAAAAATTAAGTACCTATCAGGCCTATAAAAACTGCTTTATAGTTCAAAATCTCCCATATTGCATAATGTGGGAAATTAAATTCTTTAGAAAATGATCATAAAACATTAAAATATTTGTGCACGAGCCTCAAAAAATATATCAAAACTGGTGACTGGTGTTAATAAATGGAGTGATATTGTGTGAAATTTTAATGACGTGGTGCATCACCTAAAGGTACACATGGTTCAAATCTGACCCGAGAGAGGACGTAACTCCAAAAATAACAGTTGACACTGGACGCGCGTTCATCTACTTTGCTGTGTTCTGTGGCTTTCTGTACGACTGAGGAATACTGAGTATGGGTTGTGTGAATATCGAACAACTGTTGCATGATGCTAGTGTCATATCTAGCGTTAAAAGCGCCAGCGTTTGTTTGTTGGGTATTTCAGCACATCGCTCGCGATACATTCCCATTGGAAATAGGATGAGGTTTATTCAGGTCTTGGATGCGTCTGCTCACCAGCTGCGTGGCGGGCCGGTCGAGGAGAGGCCAGTTTGGGAAGACGCTTTGACCTCTGCAGCCAGACTCTGTTGATCTATCGCCTAGCACCGTAGTGGGAGGGATGTTTTCATACGAACGTCTCTCCTGGACACGCTTATCCCTAGATTTATACCCAACCCCCTTATTCTTTTCTTCCCCGAACTTCCTACTTTTCCTGTGCTTAAAAGGTACCTCAATATAGCATCCCCAAATATGACATACCCAAACCATTAGGTTTACGTAAAAAACATGAATTTGTAAAATAATTTCAATTTGGGAGGCGGTCGTGGGTACCTCCGCACCGGGGAACCATATTGGATAACCATTTATTATAATCCATTTATTGGATAACCAACACTCCTGCCATGGTCCCCCCAAGTAGTGATTTACGTTTGGTGATTTAGCAGGGGTGCCCGGATTCATGTGGTGAGGTTTGTCTAGGTCTTGGCGCCGAATGCCTCTGCCCACCTTTCGCGGGCCGGATCGGGTGAGACTGGCTGACTGAGGGAGACCTAACCTAGGCATCTCCGACCGGAGTTTCTCGACCCATCGCTTTGCACCGCAGTGGGAGGGATGTACTCATAACGCGTTCTCTGCTGGTCACGCTGACCCCTAGATTCCTACCCATCCCACTTATATTTTTCCTTACCCGAACTTCCCATCCTTCCTTTGCTTAATAAGTACCTTCCACGTGGAGTCCCTAAATATGGCCTAAGCCACGAGAATTTTTTTTTTCCTCAAGGCCTCCTGTGTGGCGTTAACTTAAAAAACATGAATAAGTTAATCTTCTCCTAAATACGAGTACAATTAATCTTAATATACGAGTACCTACATATAGAAATGAACATTTCTTCATTTGACCGTTATGGCTTCCTAAATCGTTCATGCGATTGCGATGAAACTTTGGTGATTTGTTGTGCGCATGCCCACGATGGTTTCTATATATACTAGTGAGCTCTGGCGTTATAAAATTTTTATTAACGTCTTTCAATAGGTGGAGCGCGAGTTATTTGAAAAATGAGTGGATTTCATATAGTTTAGCTATTTGAGGGGGTGGGGGGGGGGGGTGGCATTACAACGCTTGCTGAGTACTCGCTAGTTGCGTTATAAAATAATATGATATTTTTTGTTGTCATTCAGAGCTCCCAATTTAAACACGGCCTTGTATAATATATTTCAACCTTTGACATTAAGAATTGAAGGTGTGGGTTTGTTACATAAAATTTACATTATTGAATTCGATTCAGTGACCTGTGAATAATTTTTGTTTTTAAAGCTCTGATACAAATAGTAAAATGGAGCTTAGAAATAAATACCAATTCAAAGTTGGTGTAACAAAGTTCTGTATCATTTTGAATTAAACTTTCAAATTAATAATTTTAATGAAAATAATATAAATAAATAGATTTAATATCATTTTGAAAAATAAGTAGTTATGTTAAGGAATCTAATTAATCCTTTCTTAACAGAATTTTTTTTTATAAAACTTATCTTTATTCTGAATACAGTACTGCCTCCATGGCCGAAATGCTACTTATACATAAATGCCTAAAACGTACATTTCGACATGTTAAGACTTATATTCTAAAATCAGTTTCGGTAAATGTAATGTCCGTGACACTTACAAATATATTTTATTAAAAAGGTCTCGTTTATACGAACGATTATTTATTATAAGTCAATTAGAAAGATGTACAATGTTTGCTCTAGTAAGGTAATCCGCGGAATGCGCGGTGGCGGCCGTGCTGCCAGCGCCTGTCGCCTGCCCCTCCACTATATCTGTCTGGGCGGAAACGGGAACCTTCGGCTACGTTTGGCCAGCTCCGGCACCCGATCCCCCCGCGGGTATACTGTACCTCGGACACTACAGTAAATATACAGAAAAGCTCAACACGTCTTTCTAAAATAGATTTTTGAGCTAGTTTAGCTGAAATTATTTTTTTAATTAAATCCGAACTAAGAACCTAAGAACCTTTTTCGATTCTTAGGTTTACAGTTGGATTAAATAAAAGAAGAAAAAAAAACTTAAAACTTTCAACCAGTATCAATGGCCGCCAGATGAACAACTATTTAAACGGATTATTTTTTATTTTCGGTTACTTTCTCATTGTATTGAAATAATCACCAAAGGAAAAATCATTAATTTTGCTGATGCCACTGTCATTTTATTTAATGAAAGTGATTAGTTAACCACTTTTAAAGATGCTGAACACGGGCTTGTACTTCTGCAAAAATGGCTTAAGCAAAACTCACTCACACTAACAAAACTAAATATTTAACTTTTTCTATAACGGCCAGAGGACAACCATCTGAGGATTATGCTCTTAAATTACACGATTGTACTGCCCCACCATATCACAAAATATCTCGGCATTGAAATCTATGAAAATTTTCGATGGGACTCCCACATAAATAGCATCACAAAGAAACTTACAAATCTCATGTACTACTTTAGAAACATACGCAATACACTTAATAAAAATGATCACTATAAAGTACACTATGCTCTTTGCCAATCACGCATAGAATAAGGGATTATAGGATGGGGAACTGCCTCAAACATTCACATAAAGCAGCTAGCTAAAACGCAAAAGGCAGTAATAAAAATAATCCTAAAAGCACCCATAAAAACTCCATCAAAAGAAATTTTTAAAAACTTTAATGTGTTCAACATTATTAAATTATACTCAAAAAATGCACTACTCAAATTTAAAAAAAAATATGAATACCTTGCTGACCAACACACCTACACTACAAGGTCAAAATTCTCAAAATTAGTGAACATACCGCAATTAAATACATCTTTTGGCCAGAAAAACCATAATTTCCATGCTACAACATTATATAATGCCCTTCCATTTGAAATTAAGAACACCATGGAGATACCAATGTTTATATAATGCCCTTCCAATTGAAATTAAGAACACCATGGAGATACCAATATTTATATAATGCCCTTCCAATTAAAATTAAGAACACCATGGAGATACCAATGTTTATATAATGCCCTTCCAATTGAAATTAAGAACACCATGGAGATACCAATGTTTATATAATGCCCTTCCAATTGAAATTATGAACACCATGGAGATACTAATGTTTATATAATGCCCTTCCAATTGAAATTAAGAACACCATGGAGATACCAATGTTTAAAAAAGATATCAAATTATGGTTAAGTAAACAGGAAGATGAGGCAATCATTAAAATTATGAAGTAACCCCAATAGGTACAACCTGCAGACAACAAACATAAATACTTTTATTTTATTTATTGTTTATTTTGTGAAAATCAAGAAACTAGAAGATGAGGAATATACAAATCAACACCCATTCAGAAACATACAGTCCGCGTCGGAACAGGAATACCTAGTGAGGATGACTGTAAACAAACCACTTTTATTTGTATTTTTACTTATTTCGTAATTTCACTTTATCTTATGTCATTAAATAAAAAATCAGCTTCGCAGAATATGCGGAAGAGCGTAGCAGCCCTTTGAATATTTTCAAAATCGGTGATTTTAGTTTCGCACATTCACGTAACGTCGCCCGTGTCGTTTCTTGAATTTGGAAACGTAAAATCCTCGACGAATCTGTAAATAATTTCATAACGCCTCTTCTAATCTAATTCCGCGGCATTTGTTCCTCGCGTCAAGTCGTAAGGCGTCGACTTTACCGTGAAACTCATGTGTAATTATGTTCACAAAAGAAGCACCGTTATCAGGGGTATAAAATCAGTTTTATTTGAGTTTTGGCACAAAGGAATATATTTCAATGGAAAGTATGTCTTTTTCATCTCAAAGTATGTATTTAAACGATTAAAACGTATTTTGCGGTTAGTAAATACTACTTAGATGAATCGAAATTTTTTTTTTATTGATTATCACAAAGAAAAAAATATTTTTGTCTTTGATTTTCTTTGACAACTTGACATATTTATCGTGCATAATATAAGGGTTGAATAGACGATTATGTAGGTACTTTTATTAGTACATTTTTTTTTAAACTTTTTATTTATTTATTTAATATTTGTATGTTTTTACAATAAGTGTGTACATTTATTTTACATGTTAAACAGTGCTGCAATGAATATAAAAATAGCCGTTTCGCACCATAAAGAGACAAGGATCTTGTGGTTGGTGAAGGAAATCATACTTATTTATAAGTTATTATGTAAGTAATTAAATGATAAAATATTTCAAACAATAATAAAAAGATAAGTAAGAAAAACATAAGAAAAATTCCATATTATGTTTAAATATATTATAACACAATAATATATATGCATAGTGTCCGGGTAACTAGTAGTGGATTCAAGCGGGAAACTGGTTACTGTATGGAAGATGTATTTTTTTTTATTTGAACTTTCGTTTTCGAACTAATCGAGTTCGAAGACTAAGGACGAGTTGTTTTAAAAAAATTGAACAATTCATAAAATATTTTAAGATAATATTCACGTTTTTTGTAAGTTCTACACAAGTTCTGTTATTATAACATTATAAACCAGTTGCTTCATAAAAATGAAATATCACAGAACTTGAATAAAACTTTCACAGAACTCGAAAATTTACTTCAAATATTTGATGAATTGTTCATTTTTTTTTTAAACCCATCATAATTTTTTAAGGATATTTTTTTTTCAATCGGTTACTTGTGCGTTACTTCCAGATCAGACAGCCTGGCTATTCAGATCTAGTCACCAAACACGGCTAAGGCACAGCAAGCAACGTTTCAATCCTGAATGGTGGTCTAATATTTTTAAATTTCTAACCGACAGTTGATCCGCCCATAATTGCCTCCCCCGAAATGATATTTACTATAAAATAATATATTTTTTTGCTTTATTTACCAATTTCGAACTTAAAATCGACTTCAAAAATTCCCCTAATATTAAGTTTATATGAATATCATACGAATTTATACACAGTAAAGATTTTTTGTAAACATGTGCTGGTGAAAGGGTATATATTAGTACACATGTGCTGGGTAAGAGTATATATTAGGTCCTTACATATGAAATTGGCGTTTTGCCGTACTGGCAAATTGATCTCAAATATCTTCTCTTTGGTTAGGAATTCCAAATTCAAATTTATACAGCTATTTACTCATGTATTTGTGTTTTGAAAATTATAATTAATTTGTTTTTCCTTAATTGTTTTTATCTTTGCGTCAATTAGTTTACAAAATGGAAAACTTGAAATATCGCATTATTTACGAGTACGAGTTCCACCGTGGCAGCTCGAAGGATTAATGATGTATATGGCGACGGTGCCGCAAAAGAAAACACAGTGCGTTTTTGGTTCCAACGTTTTCGTTCTGGAAATTTCGACCTGCAAAATAAGCCCCATGGACGGCCGAAGACCAAAGTTGATAATGAAGAATTGAAGGCTATTGTGGAAGCGGATCCATCGCAAACCACGTCCGAGTTAGCTTCAAACTGCGGTGTTAGTGATAAAACTGTTTTAATCCACTTGAAGCAACTTGGGAAGGTGAATAAGCTTGAAAGGTGGGTACCTCACGAATTGAGTGAAGCAAATCAACAAACGCGCGATGACTGCTGCGTTGCATTACTCAACCCACCCGATAAGGAAGGGATTTTAAATCGAATCATTACCTGTGATGAATAGTGGATCCTGTACAATAATCGAAAGCGCTCATCGCAATGGCTGAATCCTGCCGAACCAGCCAAACCATGCCCCAAGCGAAAATTGACTCCAAAAAAGTTACTTGTGAGCGTTTTGTGGACTAGTGCTGGTGTCGTTCATTCCAGCTTTCTTAAATCTGGCCAGACGATTACGGCAGATGTCTATCTATTATCAGCAACTACAAACCATGATGGAAAAACTAGCTGCTAAACAACCGAGGCTGGTTAATCGCTCTAGGCCACTGCTGCTTCATGACAATGCTAGACCACATACAGCACAACAGACGGCTACCAAATAAGAGGAGCTTCAATCGGAACATCTAAGACATCCACCGTACTCTCCGGACCTTGCCCCAACAGATTACCATTTTTTTCGAAATTTGGATAACTTCTTGCAAGGGAAAAAATTCAACTCCGATGGGGCAGTCCAAACCACCTTCAAAGATTTTATTGATTCGATGGACTACTTATGAGATGGCAAAAGTGTATAGATAGCAATGGTACATACTTTGATTAAATAAATATATTATATTTAAAAAAATCGAGTTTATGTTCCTCCCATACAAAACGCCAATTTCATATGTAAGGAACTAATATATAGTCAAGTATGTTTTTCGTTGAATGAAAATATGTTTTCATTTGAATGAAAATATGTTTTATTCTTTGTTATTCGGCAGTACATCCTCACTGCTCATCCCTTCGGGGTCACTTAGTTATATTTTGTCTAATAAGGTATACCGTATTTTCCCTAAGCCGATTGCATATTGTAAATAAGTATGCAGGGGAATGCAATTGTCGGCGGATCAACTGTCATGGGACCCGCAAATATACCATAGAATATTTAAAAATTAGTTTATTGTGGAATAACACAAACCAATCAAATAAAATTTAACGCTAGTCGAGAGCCTTACCAAAAATGTCAAAACTAGTAATGAAAGAAATATTTTATAAATAAACATTTCTAAAAGTGAACAAAACTAGGATGTAAGTAATAATTTTTATGTAAATAATTTAACGAAATTACGTTAAGATATTTTTAAAATATAATATAATATTAAATGTTTATGTTGAATATCCCTGAAGCCAACGTTGACCGTACTCGCCCGCGCAAATATTGTGGATGGTAAATTAAGGAACATTGGTAAAAAAGTCAATTTAATAATTCTCACAATGTATTCAGGTGTAGTAAATGATTGATCTTTTTGGTGATTCTGTTTTTACTTAAATTACGCGGGAGAGCGTCGCGAACGACCGTCTTGAGCGGAGCATTCCCGCGGAGTGAAGTTAAATGAACAAAGTGGTATTTTTATATACTTAGGAATATCAACATAAATCAAGTAAATCATTGGAATTTCATATATATTTTTTTAAATTGACTTATTTAAAATACTGTTTTATTGGATGGTATTTTTATTTTATTAACTTACCTGTTTTTTGGTACATTAAAACGATTTTAAAGTTGACTGATTTATGACGTTTTTTCAATAATATCACATCGTAATTTAGGTAAAAAGGCTCTTTAATTAAAAAAAGTAAAAATAAACGGGCATAGATTGAGATGTTTTCTATCTAAAAATATATTTTTTCTTTTTTTTCTTTCTTGTATATGACCACATAAGAAAAATATTTGCAGGTTGATTGAGATTTGTTGAAAACAGCTATTTTTAAATCAGTTATAAAATAAGAAAAATATTTTTTGATAATATATAATTTTATTTTGAAGGATAGAGCGTGAATGTAACTATCATTCTTTTGGTTTACCTTTTTTTTTTGTTTGTACATTTATGAACGTAGGCGACTTTGAAAACGCACAAAAACCATTAAATATTGAAAAATCCCTCGTGCCCTATTAAGGGGGAAGTATTTTATCACATGTAAATGTTTTTACCATGCCAAATATTTTTTAAGTGAAAACATCGTTTGCACCGTTGTTACGTTACAAAGTAGCAATGTACTTCCTTAGTTTCACCGTCGCCCCGTTTTACGCGAGAATAGTTCCGTAGATTTCCGCACTACGCTGAGTCGACACGCGCAGAGCCCACGCGCAACCATTCACTCATCCGCTGCCAGCCGGCAAGGGAGCAGTGACCAAATAGAGCGCAGTTACGCGCTCTCGAGAACCTAAAACTCGCGATGTATTTTATATTGTGAATTGTGCCACAAGAAGGCCTGCTGACTACCGCATTTCCTGCTACAGTGAGTAGAATGTACCCTTACCCTCTTTTGTGTGCTACGTCCCGCTCTTAAAGTCAGTAACGCGTGTGGAGAGTTTGAGAGAACAGTCCCTGTTAAGTTAGGATATTAAAGTGCTAACCATGCTCAGGTGAAGTGTGCCCATATGGCAATTGTAATAACCCTGTCTCCTTCAAATTGAATAAACCCTTTACGTGCAATACTGTGTTCTGATTGAGGAAGGAGACCCCGGAGATTGTGAGGAAAGGAGGAGGAGGAATACACAGCGAACCACAAACACTCGCCCTGGTTTTAAGAGAACCTTGCTTGCGCCGGCTGTCCTGAGCTAGCATCGTTGGCCAATTAATTGCATGTCCTTTCCAGGTTTGGTTTGGCTAGTGGCCGTAGGCCAGCGGTATGCCAACACTGGCGCCGTATGCCAACACCGTTGTGATTCGAAACTCGATGAAACGGAAACGAGTGACACTAAAAAGAGACAAACACATACATCTATTGGATTTAACCTGCGAGAGAATGAGATAAATAAAATATTTATTTCATCACGGGTGATGGTTCCAATATAATCACAAGCAAGTCCCTTTTTGTAGTGGCATAAAGCACCCGACGAATCTTTGCAGACATTCAGCCGACCAGGGTTCGAATCGGGACTAAACTACATTTTTGACACAAAAAAACATACTCCAACAAACACAAAATATCACTAATAGACCGGTTAGACAAGCGTACGAAGAAAACATAAAAACTCCGACGGTAAACACTACCTCTGGACAAAGACAACATAAATACCACGCTATAAAATCAGTCAACAGTCTTTCACTTGAAACAAAAATAAATTCAGACACAAAATAAGAAAATGGATTAAAAAACAAAAACAAAAATTACCAAAATTTTATAACATAAAATAATAAAACATGTACACGCAACACAAAAAACAAATATAAGCAACACTCACAAACACGCAAATCATAATATATGCTGATTTTAATTTAATTTAATTTTTTTTATTTTAACTTAATTTCAATTGATTTTTCGTTACCAGAATTTTTTTTTTCAAAATGTATTTTGTTGTGGTAAATTCTTATATTATAAAATGGGGGTCTCAGCACCATTAAGCCACCCAGTGAAGCCAACATTACTGGATTGTACTATGAAATGTAAAATATTGTATCAATAAATAAATATATAAATCCCACGAAATCCAAATTTTTTTTTTTTTGTAAAACAACATCCAATCTTCCAAACCAAAAATACTTATAAGATGACAAAGGGTGATGATATGTATAGAAAAAGGTACACGGGAATTCGACAACAAAAATATGGAAAAAATAATCCACCACATTAAAAAAAAGTGCCTCGTAGTCTCCCCACTCTTGCCTGCTTTAGTTTTCTGAAGGTTTCACTTTTAACGCGCGTGAACTGCAAACTCTGATTTTTTTTGTAATTACCTTTAGACATACCGCCAATTGAAACTTCTCCCTTTCTCATAAGTAGCAAATCTGGCACGTGTAATAAAGCTAGGTTACAATGGGGCTCTCAGCGGCAGGGTGATAATGTTATTATCAATATTTCAGATCAAGAACCTTGTCTATTTACGTCTCACTCTCACCGTGCTTCGTCATTAACGGCCTCCTCATATTAAATAACACGGCACATTGTCTATCTCAATTATAATCTCAAATCACTCCCCTATGGCAACTAATATAATTAATTGAAAATGGTATTACGCGTATTTTAATTGAATAATCTATAAGTATCCTTGATAACAGTCGTCGGTAGCGTTTTAACGAGCCAGCCATTAACGCCCGGGACCTGGCAACACTCGGGGAATAACTCATTTAGGTTCCTCGAGTAATTCCTTGTGGAAGTACTGCCGTATTAAGGTACAGGGGTGAAGTCGGAACCTTTGGCAGATATAACGAAGATATGGCCTGCGAACTGTTTGAGGTCCGCAAGCCACGATTGGGCTGCGAGGCAAACGGAATTTAATTAATGATAACATGAAATCACTACTTTTGATTAATTTTTCCTACGAATCGGTTTACATTATGAATACCAAAAAAATGTGCTTTGGTTGAATTGATATTTTTCCTTTTGCTTCGCTTGAATAGAATTAATATAAAATGATTAATGACTTTATAAAAAATATAACTTTCAACTACTAGCAAATATGTTTTTTCTATTAGAAATGTATGAACGCATGTGAGACACTCCTTATAGAATATGATCTTACGGCTAAGGTAATGTGTACTAGTTTTCTTTGATTAACCTTTTTTCTTTCTTACAAAATTATTCACTAAATAAATAAATAAAAAGTTTTTGGACTCCCATCTTATCCAAGCGATTTTTAAGCCAATATTCGTGGTGACCCAAGACACACCGGTAACCCAATTTTGGCTTGTGATTTCCTTTTAATCAGAAAAGATTTCTGATGAAATGAAACTAGATAATTTGTTTGGATTGCATGTAAATTAACGAAGTTTCAATACTTAAATCATTGAAACATATTAAAAATATTGTAATACCCACGCGCAGGCTTTGCCTTTGTGGGATTTTCTTGTTTACACTTATTTTTTATATTTCCTTGTAATTGGTATTTTTATTTTATTATTCTGTATTTTAGAACTGTACCTACGACCAAGTGTACCAATAATTTTCTAGCGTAGGTCTTACGATTTTTCATGGTGTTTTGCTTTCAAGTACTGTTAATTTTGTTTCTTCATTTTAGATTAGGCTCAAAGTCAGAGAACTACTTGTCTTATTTTAGCTTTTACTTAGAATTTTCAACCGATTTACTTATAGGAAGCATCTTCTTTCAGAAAATACACGAATTTTTTAAATAAAATTATTTGCACCCTGATGAGCTTTTACATAAATACAAGGGTAGTTTACTACTAAAAAACGCCTCCATACTTCCGCTTCTCAAAATACACTGGATGAATTCAACCACCTTAAACTTGCACGTACGTGTAGAGGAGAAATGTCACTTCCATATGCACCCTGGCGCGCTTCTGAACGTCAATTTGTTCGGGCTGTATAAGCTTGTGTGCATTACTTTTCTGCCTACCCTCGTGTATTATTTGATGCAATATTATTGTGATACAAGAGTAAAGGATCGGCTAATTCTACTTAATAGGTATTAAAGACAATACATTATATTTCAACTCCTCAATACTTAGACCTGTTCGGTGTTTTTAAGATAGATTGAATTATACACCCCTGCTTCAAGGCTTCGCTCTGACGCCAGGGGTGTGTTGAGGAAAGGTATACTCAAACCATTCCTCCATTCGATCATCAATCGATTCCACATGCGACTAAATTAATTCCCATTCCCATTTTAAATGAACTAAAATTACTTTAATCCTCACAGATTTCACAACATTTGCTAACGAGTGATTAGAAAGATTGTCGAAAATATTATTTTGTTAAATATATTTATAGTTTATAATTTAATTTGACTGCGAATCAATACATTTTAATAAAAATACATGATTTGACAACGAGAAAGATTAATTACTCTCCTTAAAAGCATTTTAAAATTATAACTTAATAACGATTTTATTTCATTCAAAATTTGCTTTTTTATACATCCAAAAATGCTGAAAGGCGTGATGATAAAACTATTAAAATTATGTACTTTTAAAAAATATTTTTTGATCATAAGTATTTACAATTTTTCAATAATGTCTAAGTAAAATAAGGATGTAAAAAAATCTTAAATATATTAGTCTGTAAGACCCTAAAAAAACACGTGCGCGGATCTTTTTTAAAAGATTTTATTTATATTAAAATTAAAATATTGAAACAAAGCTTTCCCAGATAATTTATTTATTTATTATACTGCATGATTATATGATTTGAAATGTGTGTTGTACAATACAAAATTTTGTTTTAAATTTAACGAATCTGCCAACGACCTATGGCATTACCTTATTTTTCTAAAAATAAACTTTTTTCTCCAAATTGAAAACATGCGTTTACTAGTTAAGATAACAAACTTTCGAAATCAATTTATAATTTTTTGTGGAAAAGAGTTAATACGTCTGAAATTTGATTTGGAAATGACATATTTCCGGTTTTTTCTGCTTATTTCATCTTAACATTAGCGTATACAATATTTTTTAAAAGAATTATTCAAAAATCATTTTCCAAATGCGATTACTACTTCATTCCCAAGTAAAAAAATTAGAATCTTAAAATGACACCTGAAATGAATAAAACAGATTTGAAAATAATTTGTTATGTAAATGTTTACGCAACAAAGGTCAAAACATTACAAGTTTCATATAATGGCACCTCTGAAATACCTAATGACAGCAATATTGCAACCCAAACAACCGTTATCACTGTTTAACCCCCGTTTAACCCCTATATTATTTTTGAACGCCAATGAAATTTCACGAGCACCCTGTTATTCGGATTATGAGACGAGTAAATTGAACACCCGATAGTTATAATTAACCATTTATGGATACCTTAAAATTGGGGCTTAATTTGCCCGAATCGGTCCCACCGGTTGTGGCTTTCAACCGGTTCGGTGAGTAAACGGTTCTAACACTATGACTCAAAAGTATTGTTGAGAAACACATGAAATTAACTGTGATAATTTGAAATCGAAAAAAAATGGTTTTTTTTTTATGTCTAGATTTATACCTACATCACAGAGAGTCAAAAACAATCAAAAGTCAATTTTTCAACTTTTGAAGATTGTCATGTTTGTACAAGTAATACAAGAGATCCTGGGTTCGACTCCCAGAGGTGCCAAATTCTTTTTCTGATATTTCACCCTACAGATTTTCTTTTGAGTTTCTCTAATATTATCTTCATTTAATTAAATATTATTCGTACAATTTGAGGTTTTACTCATAAAGTTAAAAATAGAAATAAAAAAATTAAAGTGTGTAATTCACACGCAATAAAAGTGAAACTAGAAAGTAGTCGCTAGATGTCACTTTCTTTTGTTTGTTTATTTTAAAGTGGTTTGAAGATTGGATATTGATTTACAAAACAAAAAAGTTTTTTTTGGGATTTCGTAGGATTCGAACCTCCGTCCTCTGGATGTCTCTGGTCGCAGAGATTTGCGATGCACTATACCGCTGCGCTATGGGATGCGCACGACGAGGCGCTAATTTAACGTATTATATTAAAAAAAACAAAGCGCCCAATGAGCGCAGTCCTATCATCGTTTCCGTTTTATATCTCAACCAATAGGAGCCTTGAGCGTAATTTGATGCTTCGCAGGTGCCGTAGTGCGTCATTTCCGTTTCATCCGAATTTCAAATCACTCTAACGGGGCTAAAGAAGTTTAACTTCAATATATATTTTTTAAGAACATTTAACTGTTATTATTTGCACTGTGATACAAATTGGTGACTCGGAAGGTGTAGACGCAACTAAGTATATCTTCCTTCCCTCACCCAAATTAGTACCAATATGTATGTAACTATCTTCTGACAAGGTATGAGGCCAATACTTACCTGCGTGTAACATTTGGAACAATAACTTAAGGAACTGTCAATCCATTGAAGTAACCCGTGCAATGTTCAACTCCTATATTAAAGCTATTGTTAGAGCTGTGGCCCAGAAAGCCGAAGATCCTGGGTTCGAGTCCCAGAGGTGCCAATATATTTTTCTGATTTTTCTGTCACCAGATTTTTGATTGAATTTTGCTAATATTGCCCTCATTTAATAAAATAATATTTATTACTACCCATCAAACCATAAATTTATATCTCTAAACGAGCGAACACTATTCTAACCCTTATTTTTAAAGGCATAATCACAATATGGTTGGGATTCTTGTGCGATATCAACTTAAAAAAAAATCGAGTGCCATTTACACGCGGTAAAAGATATACATTCAAAATAGCTTACATACAATCTCAACCAATAGAAGCCTTGAAAAGTGAGTTAATAATAAATGCGATAAGGTTATATTGTTAATATTCTATCTCATTCTCGAGCAGGCTAGATCCTGTAGATGTATGTGTTTTTCTCTTTTTAGTTTATTTTCGTTTCATGGAGTTTCAAAACACAACGGTGCTACAGATGTTTAATTTGAAAAATGTGTGTGCAATTCACTCACGGTAGAAGTGAAACCTTCAGAAAACTAAAATAGACAAGAGTGGGGAGGCTACAAAGCACCGCACAAAGAAGAGACCTATTGGCTACGAAGCATCGCATAAACAAGAGACCGATTGTACTGTCTCATTTTCAAGCTAAATCCTACATATGTATGTGTTTGTTTGTTTTTTTTAGTGTAGTTTCGTTTCATCGAAATTCAAATCACCACTGGACTAAAGAAGTTTCAATTAAAAAATAAGAGTGTGCAATTCACACGCGGTAGATGTGAAACCTCCAGAAAACTAAAATAGACAAGGGTGGGGAGGCTACGGCGACCGATTGTACTATCGCATTTCTCGCAAGCTAAATCCTATAGATGTATAATATATACATTGTATATGTTTGTCTCTTTTTAGTGTCGTTGTTTTTCGTTTCATCGAGTTTGAAATCACAACGGTGCTAATGAAGTTTGTTACGTTACGAAGTGACAATGTTTTCCCTAGTTCACTGCTTTCCCCATTTTTTTTCACCGCGCTGAGTTCGACACGGGCAAGCCTCGTGCCGGCCAGCGCCCGCGCCCATTCATCCGCTTGCCTCGGGCGTGACAACAGTGTCCCAAGTGATTGCGCCAAGGCGCTCTCCGAGAACCTAAACTCGTGATGTTTCTATAATGTGAATTGTGCACGAAAAGGCTCCCGCCCACCAGTAGCCTGTCTGCTGACTACCGCATTTCCTGCTGCTGTGAGTAATATGAACCCTTGCCCTCTTTTGTGTGCTACGTCCCGCCCTTAAATTCACTAACACGTGTGGAGAGTTGAGAGAGGAGTTCCCCCGTCATGATAGAATTCTAGTCCTAGCAAATACCCATGTGTAGTATGCCGAGGCTGGCAATTGTAAAACCCTGTCTCCTTCTAAATGAATAAACCCTTTACGTGCAAAACTGTGTTCTGATTGAGGAGGGAGACCTGGAGATTGCGAGGAAAGGAGGAGGAGGTATTCACAAGCGAACCACAAGCACTCGCCTTGGTTTTGAGAGAACCTTGCTTGCGCCGGCTTTCCTGAGCTAGTTTTGTTGGCCTATTAATTGCGTGTCCTTTCCAGGTTTGGTTTAGCAAATGGCCGCAAGTAAGCGGTAATGCTAACAAGTTTTAAGTTTAAAAACTTACTAGGTACTTGAAAACAATCTCACTTATGCTTTTCACATGCCTCGTTACTTCATCCTTACAACGAAATGCTGTAGTTCCAATAACTCCGGTTGGTAGAGTTGAAGTCACATGGTTCACTCGGATGAAGGTTAACTCGATGAAATGTTCCATTCTCGTTTCACCGCGTGTTCAGACGGTTCTTTCGAAGGAAGAGTTCACTCAACATTCTCGCTACGTCGTCGAGCGTAGTCGCGGCGCGCATTGGAATTCGTCCGGCGCTGACGGCTAAGTTCGGGAATATTTACGATTTCAATTGACATTTCCGATAACGTCGAACTAAATTACGAGAAATTGGCGATTCTTGTAAACAGTAAATAAATTTCAGCACCATAAAATGAACACATGGTTAAATAATAACCTGAAAACTGATATCTACCAGTATTTTTGCACCATGAAAATTTTTTATTCCAAAATAGGCCTCGGCTTTTTTTTTTTTTTACAATGAATACCACACAAGAATCTCAACTGCTCCCGTCTGGAGCCAGTGAGACTGTGGCATTCCCAAATTGGATATTTTGTGAGGCTGAAGGTAGTGGAGAGGGGAAGGAGGTGGGGAAGAGGAAGGTTGGAAAGTACCTGGCTATTCAGGTCACCAAACACGGCTAAAGCCATTTTCAAGCAACGTTTCAATTTCTGAATGGTGGTCTTACACGAGGGCGATACTGATAGTACACTCTGAAACATGCCGCAAATATACTATACATTATTTTAAATGAATTAATTGTGAAATAACACAAATTAATCAAATAAAATTTATTTGCGCATGCCGGGTTCGAACCCGCGACCTCCGGATTGTGAGCCAAATCCATATAAATGGAATATTTATTAACCTATCCCAAAACTAAAAACTGTTTTGGAAAGGTGATAAAATATGCTTCCATAATTTATTATTAGAAATAACCACGTAATTTTTTAAATAGAATAATTTTTAATGTAAACTTTTAAAAGTAAAAAAAATGGCTCTCCTTGCTTTTATTCTAACTAAAATTACTGGTAACAAAAAATATATAAAAACAGACTCTTATTTTGTTACACAAATAAATTATAAACGTTTTTATTATCTCACTTTTTTGTCGTTTCATATAAAAATAATTCATAAATAATTCACAATGTTTCTTAATTTTTTTTTCAAATTCGATCAGAAACTTTGGTTCCATAAAAGTGTACATTCGTATTATTTTGTGGTTGTAATGGTACACCCCCCCCCCCCCCCTAATGAAAACTTTACAATATTCCTTCTTCTTGAATTTGAATTAGAAGATTTACAACAAAGATCGGTGGTGACGCTCTCTCCTCGGTCACGGAACCACTTGTGATGTTGCAACCCTTTTCCTCGGGTTTTATACCCTCCTCTCCCTCTATCTCGCGTGCGTTCAGATCTCCGGTTGGTAGATCTTCCTCTCGTACCTACTGAATGATTCGCCAATAATGTTTGAATCATGACTCGTTTTTCCCACCCCTGTGACTGAACACAGTAAAAGGTAGTTTTCCGGGAAATTCTTACAATAAACCCTTTTCTCACGTTGTGTGATTTTTTGCTTCGGAGCACCTAGGACATCTAGGATAGGTATTTAATGTATTTCGTGGTAACTTTCGGTTCTTTTAGGTAAGGTGTGGAAGAATTTCTCTGTATCTCTTAAACGTCTGAAGGACACGTCCGGTCTAAACTATCCTGAATTTGTCCCCACTATGATCCTAATGATGTACGCTGCTCCAATATTCACATTAAGAGCACTGTTCTTATAACTCTCGCTAGGCTATAAAATTGATCTCTCTCCATCTACGTCCTAATGATTTTTCAATGTACATACCTACAATGTTTCACTCGGATAATTGGCGATTTCCCTGCACCGCTCGCCATGGCTATATCCTATACATAATCGTGATAATATGTTCTGTTGTTAGTAAACACAAATTTATAACTAGGATGCAAGGATAAAGACGGGATAGAGGATAGGATGGATGGTGATGGGGAAAAAATTCTTTGCAAACTAGTACTGGCTCCTCCACTTGACCAAATTGACTAGGTGGTCAGCTCTCAGGACACGACCCCTCGACCAATGCATGATGAGGCTATACCCATGGCACCCGGAAAATCTCTTGACGATAAACCAGATACCCGGACCCCTCCATAACAAAAGAAGAACGACATGCCTTCAAACCTTTCCTGATCAACTCCAGTATCGAACACCTCCGGAACTACTTTACTGGCTCTAGAAGGGGTAATCTATTTCGTCCCTTATCAAGACTCTACTCACGGTACAAAGTGGCGTAAGCTTGTGACAGGCAGATCCTTCCTCCCACGTGACCGACCTAGCGTTACAGACCACCTCTGGAAACCGACTTATCCCCACCCTTGTAAGAGATACGTTTGCTTCCAGGTCGATAGGATTAAAAAATGTGATGATGCTGCAGGAATCTCTCCGCAAGAAGCCATGCGCATGCCTCCATCCACACTACCTTGCCGGTAACTCGAGATGCTTTGGCAAAGACGCCTCCGACAGCGAACCATGCCCTTTCATACAAATTGGCATCTCATTTCATACGGTCCTTCGCGCCCAATCACTCGACACCGTCCCGCGAAAGGGAATTGCTTCTAGGACCTCGCGTGACCCGATCAGTCTATGGTGAGCATCCTCCAACATGACAATGCGGAAAGACCCTTACCGGTGGACCACCAATTGACACTTATGTGTGGCCTCGGTGTCGTCATCACATTGTTCAATCATAAAGATTTAAAAAGCGTAGATCAACAAGTAGGAATTCAGCGGAGTACCTGTTAGTTTTATTTGTTTCATATTTAATATTGTGATTCTGCTCTTCTGCTCTCTGGTCTAAAGATGTTCAGCTGTTCGGGTTGCAGGTAATCGCCTTCAATTTGATATGTCGTACTCTCGGAACGCCCTCCATTTGGTTGAGTGTACAACACCCCCGAGATGTAGGTACCTCGCTTGCTCGTTCATTTTTTTTGTATGTGTGTTCCCCCGACCGCCCGGCATCGGCTGTCTGGGAGAAAACGTCACTGCCCTAAATGATAATAACGGTTAAACATATTCATATTAGCTCTGCAATAATATTATTTTTTTATCGGCGCTGGAGCTGTTGAAATTTACTGCCAGGGTTCGCGTTCCATTTACGTCACTCTGCAACCAGGTACCTGTAATTGAAATATAGATTCTTTAACTTACCCGTACGTAATTGTTTAATTCTCCGGTCGGGAAAACACGACCAATTGCATCTTAATTACGTATCCTGTAGACCTGTACCTGTGGAGAAAACACAAAGGTCCCTCTCCCTACGATTTCTTAAATTTTATACGACAAGGCCTAACGTAGCCTTAAATTTATGACTGAATTTAACCCCCTTTCCTTATAACCTGAATTTGATTTGAGGTATCTTTATCGCTCCAGTCGGACTATCTCGCAATCGTAATATACTCAGGTTGACCGTTTTTTGTAGATTATTTCAAATATATCGTCCCTCTTTAAATATGTGTGTTCCCTAAGGTTAAATTAGCGCTTGCTATATCTTGGTATCGAAACCACTAGGTTGAACTTTTTCGTAGATTATTATTATTATTGTTTTATTTCTAAACTATTCGGTGTACATTTCTCCCATTTGAAGAGAACGATTTTTTTTATCGTAATTAAGATTTTTTTTATTTTTTATTCTATTTCTGATATAAAATCCGCAATTTTATTATTAACATTTATTTGTCGACCCCGTTTAAATTGTAGTAATACTGAAGTTTTTATTATTAGATCACGCCTGATTAAACCGAACTAATATCTGTTAATATAACTCAATATTTTCACTGTCCTTAAATAATTTTCACAATTTTTTTAAGTTCCTAAAAGCTTTTCACCACTGGCTCGTACCCCTTTTCCTGAATATAATTAATTAACACTTTGCACAAAATCCACTGAAGTTAGATCGACACTCCGCCGGAACGATTTTTGCTAAGTCTCCGAAAAAATTCCCCAACACTTCGATTTCCGCGCCCTTTTTGACAGCCTTTCCTTCCCAAGATCCCACAATGAACTTCCCCTCTCTTGTCTAAAACCGCCCTTTTTGTCTCCTCCGCTTACCCATTAATCAAACTTAAATTATACAATTCCGACCTTTAAACGCACAACCTTCATAGTCTCAAAACCTCGTATCGTATCCTGCGGTTTATGACATTTCGTCCTGAACGGTGCTCCCAACACAGAATTCGTATTGCGCGAAAGCACTATCTCGTAGAATCGGACAGGGGCGTACTCGGTCTCGTCCCTTAGATATACACACGAATCTTCTGCAAGACTAGCGCCTACAAGATATTATTTACCATGTGAATAATTAATTCAACTTTTCTCGAAAATCTATCGTGTCCGTTCTACCATTTTTAAAATCGCTTCCAGGTACGGTGTATCCTGAGTTTTTTATATACTCTCCATACTTTTCTCGGTAACCCTAAGTCTTATTTCAACTCGGCAACCTACAACATTTTCCGACCGTCATCTACTATGCATCTTATTATCGCACAAATCGCATAACACGTCACCTTCTAGGTATTTTGTCATTTTAGCATTTGACTGTGGATTTTCTAACAATTAGTGACCGAATATTCTTATTCAGCCGTACCCCTTATGTGGACATGCGGCTGTGTTTGTTCCTGGCTATATGACGCGTTCCTTGTGTTCGCATACATTTTCTTAATATTTACCGCGTTCGCAAATACCTAAGTACAATCTCTAGTCATTTGACCCCTTCCTAAACAAGGTCGCGACACTCGTAGAACCTTATTTAGTAATAGCCTAAACTTTTATGATCTCGATTCTTCCTTTTATGGGCCGTAACCTCTACCAAAGTCTAATTCCATACCTGCCTCCGAACGTTTTTTCATCTGCATCTTTAGTTCCTCCTTCCATATCCCATCTCCCTCTGGCGTAAAACCCAATAAATCTCCGTTGTTATGCACCTAGCAATTAAGAAAAATACTTGAGAATTCAAATAATTTTAAATCCTGACAGGCCGTTAAATTTTATAGCTTTTTCTAATTTCCTATTACCTATATCTCGCGTATAAACTCGAGTGATGATTTCAGCTTAATGAATATCCTAATGACTCAAAACCGTGTTAGATATTTCTCACTTGAAAACACTTTAATACGTAAGAGATCGACAACATTTCCTCCCCTCTAATCTATCAGATATAAAATCCAACCCGAAACCTTAGATTTTATTTGGTCGTTGACGTAATCGATTCCTTCCCGACTACCCTGACATTATCAGCTTTTGTGTTTTGACTACTGTATTATGCCCCTTCCCAATACCTACACGCAAATCCCGCTGGAATTTTGTTTGGAAAAGGCGATATTGATTGTCAATGCCTACTCCCGTTTCTATTCTCATACAATCGAAATCGTTCGTCACTTCATGTTTAATTAACGCATGAATTTAGTTCCTTTTAAAACTTCCGTCAACGAAATACTTGCAAACCTCGCCGACCCCCGATGCGAAATCAACTGTTGTCAATTCCCTCGTGCTCCCCATAAAAATGCGATTTATCACCAAGTTAGAAGTGTTTTTACCACTTAAAATAGCTATCAGTTGGACCGTGGGACAACTTTTGTGTCTCAATTTGACACATCCCCCTCACACCACGCCCCGAGATTTGATTGGCTGATATGCGTCTAATGGCTTCCAACCATACTAGGATTTGCTAGTCGTTTTTTTCTTCCAAAATTTGTTTACACCCTTCGTAGCAGAAAAAATGTTCAATCATTACAGTTTCCCTTAATATTGCTTTCAAAATTAACCAATAGATGTCGATAGTGTGATCATATTCGTAAAAAAAATATTCGCCAACCATCCAACAAAGCAGGTTCATCACATGGTTAATTGTTATATTGAATATATAGAACATTATTTTCTCTTTCCAATACCGTTTAGATCATATTTTTCACTATGATAGATAGTAAGGGAGAAAGAACGATTTCCATAAGACGTGTAGGAGTTATTTCGAAAAGTGAACTAAACGGAGCATTTGTAACGGTGTGGCCTGCGGATTCGCAATTTTGCATGGGACAGTTGGCTGCATTGCGCACCGAAATAATCCACGCATAACTCAGGGAAGCTTCGAGATTGTTCGAGGAGTTGACGGAATTACCTCGGGTCGGGAGGTTGTGTTGTTGAGCGGGCTGTCATTGGCTGGAAACCAGTTCATCATGTTCGGACTTCGAGACGTGAGAATTAAATTTTATTTGTAACAGATCGAGATATTATTTAGTCTTAGTTTTAGAGATTACTGAGTGATAAATATGTTTTCGTTTACACGATCACAGGCGCCCATCAGTTATTTCTTTTAATTGTACCTGCAAGATTCCGATAGACACGGGCAGAGAAATTAAGATCAAATTCACAGCTGGTTGCTTAATACGCATCCAGCCACCCCTGATGATTATTCATATTTTAACTTAATAGAGTCTCATTGCTAATTTTTAGAATGTTCCCAAGGGCCGGTTTTCATTATAATAAAATTTATCATTGTTCTGACTTGGCATTCTTTACTGATTACCTACCCTCAGTGTCTTGCTGATTATATTTGTGTTTTAACACTATTTTTATATTGATGGATGACCAGCCATGGTGGGTATAGAATATTGGTAAATATCCTAAATGTTACATTGGCGCGCTTCGGCTGAACCTGTTTTTTTGATTTTTTTTTTCTCGCACGTGTTCGCAGGTATTTTATTTCACAATTATCAAATGGTTCACATCTCGATCTGTTGTATTTATTTGTTTCTCACGTCTCGCTTGGGTTTATGACAGCCCGTCCCACGACCAACTTACCGTTCCGTTATTTTACACGTAGTTCCACACAGTTTTTTTTTGCTTTGGTTTCCGTCAGCTCATCAGCGTTATTACGCTTTTAAATTATTTTGCTGTTCAGTTCGCTGGCAGCATACCTTACGTATTTTTTCTTAGAATTGGCGATTGCATGTGCATTATCATTTTTCATGTCGTGTTGTTGCATGTGTACTAATAATTTTTTTTTCTACCCTACAATCGAGTTCTAGGTTATGAACGAAGGTGTAGAAACTAGGAGTAAATCTGCGGCAAAAATTATCATGGCGAAACAGGATGATACATCGGCGGGTTCCAGTTCGGCATTGTCATTTCCGTCTCCTCCGTCGTTTCCGGTACACAAGTGGAACCTTACTTACGATGGCTCTACGGATGTCCGCAATTTTATTGAACGGGTAGAAGAACTTGCTGTCGCTAGAAATGTAAGTTATGCTTCACTTTTTTCTTCTGCAGTCGAATTGTTTTCAGGACAGGCGCTACAATGGTTTAGGGTAAATCGCTCATCCTTCTCATCTTGGGCGGACATTGTGGTCGCGTTAAAAAACGAATTTGAACTTTTAGATCATGAAAGGAGATTATTGTCACAAATCAGAGCGACGTTTCAATTTCAGAAAGAGAATTTAAGTTCTTTTATCACACGTGTTCAATCGCTTAATAATCAATTGTCCACAAAGTTGCCGGAAGATGAAATTCTGGAGATTTTACTGAGTAATATGTTGCCGAGATACATTCAGAAACTTTCACTTTCTGAGATCCCTGATTTGTTAACCTTAAAAAATTAGGTAGGATGATTGAATTGGCTGACAACCGTTCAAACGAGAGAGCTCATACTGGTAATTCTCATCCTAATAATTTCAATTCTGTTAGGAATGACTATTCTCGTAATAGAGGCAATGAGAGGAATCACAGTAATCTGTATTTTTCTAGAAATAACTATTCTGGTAATAGAGGCAATGAGAGGAATCCGATTGATTCAAATTTTTCTAGGTTTAACCAAACTAGCAATAGGAATATTGACAGTAAATTGAACAATGTGAATTCTTCTAGAAACAATTACTCTAACGATAGAGATGGTTTTGTTAATACAGCCAATCCTAATTTCAATTTCAGGAAGAACCGTCGTGATTTGACCAATGTTTTGCTTAACCAGTCAAATGTGAATTCTAGGGAGGTGCACTGCTTTCGCTGCGGGCGACCAGGTGTCAAGGCTCCTCTCTGCGGCTGCCGTCGTCAAAAAAACTGATGGCCCGTGAGGTCCTTTCGGTGGGCGCTAGGACGTCAGCGTTTGCCGAGACTACTTCACGGGAATGGGTTTTGTGGCTGAATACCGTAAGAGATTTTTATAACAATTTAAGGTCTTCGAAGGAGGTGCGAGCGGCCAACAGGGACGGCCGTCCTTACATCTCTTTCCAAGTTTTGAGCACAGGCTACTCCGGTCTTCTAGACTCTGGGTCGCACGTATCTATTTTAGGGAATAACTTTCATCGTAAATTTTTAGATTTAGGTTTCAATTTGTCAAAGTTGGACTCTGAGTTCTCTCTAGTATCGGCAACTGGTCATTCGGTTACCTGCTCTTACAAGTTAGCTCTTCCAGTGCGTTTTGAAAATGTTGTTAGAACTTTCAATTTTGTTATTATGCCAGACATTAAATCCGATATTATTCTGGGTTGTGACTTTTGGAAAATGTTCAACATTTGTCCTAAGATTTCGAAATTAATGTCTTGTAAGGATTCAGACAGTAGAGTTCAAGCATCTAATCTTATTGGGCTTGATAGTGAGAAAAATTTATCTCAATCCCAACGTTCCGTCTTGAACAAAGTAGTTCAGGAGTTTGTGGATTACTCAGGAGATCGGTTAGGCAGAACAGAGTTAGAACATCATGTTATAGACACGAGTGATGTGCCTCCTATTAAACAAAGGGTTTATCCCATTTCTCCGCACTTACTTCCGGAAGTACATAGGGAGCTTCCTAGATTTAGGTGTTGTAGAACCGAGCAACAGCGCATGGAATAATCCCATTGTCTTAGTACCCAAGAAAAATGGCACTTTCAGACTTTGCCTTGACAGCAGACGTTTAAACGCCGTCTCGAAACGCGACGCCTACAATTTACCGTTGATCTCAGACATTCTCAACAGCTTAGGTGGTGCTCGTTATTTGTCAACTTTGGACTTAAATGATGCCTTTTTCCAAATTCCACTAGAGGAAAGTTCTAAGGAGAAAACCGCGTTTACGATACCCAAGCGTGGGTTGTTACATTTCGTCACAATGCCGTTCGGTTTACATGGTGCAAGTTCCCGGATGATGCGATTGATGGATAAAGTGTTAGGGCCTGAATTTGATGGCAAAGTCTTTTGCTACTTAGATGACATTATCATTATTAGTTCATCTTTCGAAGAGCATATTTATCTGTTGAGACAAGTTAAACAGAGACTACAAGCCGCCGGTCTTACGATTAATGTCCAGAAGTCCGTTTTCTGCAGGGACTCCCTTAAATACCTTGGTTTTGTCATTGATGACAAAGGCCTCCGAACTGATCCGGATAAAGTCAAGGCTATTGTTGATTTTCCCACCCCTACGTCACAAAAGAGCCTACGTAGGTTCATTGGGGTACTCTCGTGGTATAAGAGATTCATTTTCAATTTTTCTAGCATTGCGTCACCTTTGTATGATTTAACTAAGAAAGAATTCGCGGGTAAGAAATTTGTGTGGAACGATCAAGCGCAATCAGCTTTCTCAAAACTTAAAAACTTTCTTGTAACCGCTCCGGTTCTCGCATGTCCTGATTTCAAGAAACCGTTCACGATTAGCGTAGACGCGTCGAATGTAGGGCTCGGAGCTTGTCTTTCACAACTGGATGATAAGGGGTTAGAACACCCTATTTCTTTCATTTCAAGGACACTTTCTGCTCAAGAGAGGAACCACTCAACCACGGAAAAAGAGTTAAATGCCATGATTTTCGCGTTGGAAAAATTCATGGGTTATATTGAGGGCTCGCCTATTCCGGTAAAGGTCATAACAGACCACTACAGCCTGAAGTGGTTGACCAGTTTGAAGTCGCCCTCAGGACGTCTCGCGCGCTGGGCAGTCAGGTTGCAGCAATTCAACTTTGAAATTATACATAGGAACGGTAAAGACAATGTAATTCCTGACGCATTATCACGGGATCCTTTACAGGTAGATACGATTAGTCAAAATTTTTCTACCTCGGACAATTGGTATGTCAATTTAAAGGAGAAAATTTTGGCCAACCCTGAGAAGTATCCGGCGTGGAGAATTTCAAATGATAGGCTCTATAAACATATCCAGAGTATGGAGGCTTTACATAGGTCCTACGACTGGAAAGAGGTAGTTCCGAAGGAACTCAGGTATAGTTTGATTGTACAGCACCATGTTCCTCCTACTTGCGCCCACTTCGGGATTTTGAAAACCCTGAATAGAATTAGACAAAAATATTATTGGCCTAAAATGGCTGCTGATGTAAAAGCTTTCATCGGTAAGTGTCAAATTTGCTTAGGTTACAAGAGTACTAATTTGTTACCGCCAGGTCTCATGGGAAATCCCAAATTGGTTCAGCGCCCTTGGCAAATGATTGCGACTGATTTACTTGGGCCATATCCGAGTTCATACAAGAAAGGTTATACTTATCTGTTGGTAGTGTCTGATTTCTTCTCTAAGTACACTAGGCTTTTCCCGCTGAGGAAGGCTACTGGATTGAATATTGCTACTATTTTAGAGAATGAGATTTTCCTGAAATTTGGAGTTCCGGACACCATTGTTTTGGACAATGGTCCTCAATACATTTCGCGTGATATGAAAGCTTTGGCTAATAAGTTTCATATACGTCACCTGTTTTATAATTGCAGATATCATCCTCAGAACAATCCTGTGGAACGTGTTAACAAGGTTTTGGTAGCAGCGCTTGGTTCATATGTTGGATCTGACCACAGAACTTGGGCGAATCATCTTCCAGAAATTGAGTTAGCCATTAACACTGCAGTTCATGAAGTTACAGGTTATACTCCGTTCTTTCTTAACTTTGGTAGAGAGATCATCATTTCAGGAAAAGATTATTTAGGCACTGACTTCAATGCTGAAGAAATTACCTTTGCTAAGCGTGACTCTTGGGCATCAGGTTTGGAAGAATTAAATGACATCTTTTCTCAGGTACGAACGTCTTTAAGACAATCCTACGAGCGCAACAAGGTGCACTACAACTTGCGTCGTAGAGATATTCAATTTAGTGTCGGGGACACAGTTTGGAGACGTTCATTCGTTTTATCAGATGCAAGTAAAAACTTTTCAGCAAAATTAGCGCCTAAATTCATTAGGAGCAAGATTATTGGTAAAATTTCTCCAGTAGCATATCAGTTGGCTGATATGAGTGGTAAGAAACTTGGTGTTTATCATATAAAAGACATTCTTAGGTCTGAGGACTCCAGCTGATCCTTTGGGTTATTTCAATCGGGGTTGATTTTTCTTATCTCCATTGAGAGATTTTCTTTGTCATTTTATTTTTAATGTTAAGTGTGTTTAAGCTATTTGCATGCATATCCAGCACTTGCATGTAAATCTTTCAGCGTGGTGACGTGACTAATCCTTACTTCCTCACGTTGATTGCATTGTCCTGTGTGTGTGTTTGTGGTTTCTTATTTAATGTATGTGTAGTACTTTTGCAACTGTATAATGTTTATACTTAAGTATTTATATAATTCAACGTGTGAAAGTGACTGGCCATTATTTTCATACATTGAATTCACCTCTTATTTCGGTTTGTTTTCCCTGTAACAACCGTTTCTTCAAACTTTTCGAAACCCTTTATTAATTATGTTATACTTTTTTTACGGTGGATTACCGCGGATATATGAATGTATTATGCGTAGTAGTATTTATGCTTTAGTGTGTAGCAACCTATAATACTTTGTTGTTTCACTTACTTTATGTTGGTTCACTATTGGGATAATTTCCATGAAAGAATTAAATAATATAAAATAATTACTATTTATTCTAAGGCGATAGCTTCAGACGCTTATAATTATCTATTTTTGATATCGTTTTAGGAAACGTATTACATGGGCATTGTTCCAAATAGTTTACCCTTGTATATGGTGGTGGTGAGGTTGTTGGTTTCACACGTATTAGTGAACATTTATATAAGGGTCTATTCTGGCTTACTTAAGTTTATTTTGTTATGTGCACAATATCGGTATATATATTTTATGATTAAGCAAATTATTAATCTATTAACATAATTAAATTCCTATGATAATTTTCTAATGTTTATTATTAAGGGTTTTGAATTTGTTTTGTTTTTACAATGATTGTTGAGCAATTTATATTTTTTTTAATTCCATGGTCAATTTTCTAAGTGCAATTATCCTACAATTAATACAAAAGATTTTTTTTAATTAGCTTGTTAGTACAATTTTTATAATTTTTATTTCTATATTCGACCATGTGTTGGAACTTGCTTAAGGGCTCGAGTAAGTTTTAACACCTTGTCCAATGTGGGAAATTAATTCTGATAAAAGAGATTAATATTTATTACAATTTATGTACAAGCATTTAATTGCTGTGTTTGTTTTTAATGTGCGTTATTGCAATTATTACAATGGGGGTTGTTTCATGTGATTATTCAATTTCTTATGGGAACTTCTAATTGGGCAATTTTTGAACAGATGTCGTCATTCTGTATTTTGGGGTCATTGTTTTCCCACAATAGATGGTTTGATTCTCGGGTATTACTTTATCCCTTGATCCACAGGTGTCAGGGGAAGTTCTTCATCTTGGGTTTCTTTAAGTAACGGTTGATTTTGCATTCATTTTGTAACTGTGCTGCTAATATTTTATGTCACAATTTTTGTTATGTAATATCTACTTCATTTAATTAAACTTTATAATGTTATTTAGGGATTCTGGCTTGCAGGTTAAATATGTGAGTTATTTTTTACGGTTTTTTTTCTCAAAATAATTTTCCTTTAGTAGTTAAAGCAGATATTATTCTTCATTCAAGTTAGCTTTCACTTGCAATTTTACTCAGTAACATTATGTAAGCTTTAGAGTAGCGGTTATTTTGAAATCTCACTTCTGGATATTCTTCACCTTCACAAGATGCAGTCTGGATCAACATATATCTTCATTCATATTGGGCGGCAGTGATTGCAGCACGTATAATTTCTTCAATGTATGCAGAACATCACTCAAGGATCTTCTTCAATTCTCACAAGATGCAGTCTTAATCAACATGCATCTTCATTCAAATTGTGTGGCAGAGCTCGCAGTGCGGAAAATTATTCATCACGCAACACAGAACCTCACTCAAACCTTTTTTTTCTTCTACTCCAATTTTGGATTATTCATCAGAAGCGCAAATCAAGATCCATTAAGTGCGGTGAAACACGCAGATAGTTGAATGATCTGATTATCGGCATTTTATGATCCTCTAAGTGGGCCATCTTGGGTCATTAGGTGATTTGAAGGGATCTTTATCAAATAAATCCTATCAAGATTATGGACGCTGGTCTCATGACATCGTACCAGAGTTTCCATCTCTACCTTGGGCCACTTTGGGTCATCAAGTATTTGATACATCATTATTGGAGAGATGCTGTTTGTATAATGGAACTTCTCTTGTTCATCGCCTTATTTTGACGTCATGTCAACTGGATTACAGTACGGTGGTCACCGTTTCTTCCTTTATGTACAATTTATGTTTTGGGAAGTACTGCTATCAACCAGGATCCTACAGTCTGACAATCCTTCAAGTTTGGCACTCATCGACGACAAAACTCTTCGAGCAAGTCTCACAAGGCAAGCAGTTTCTTTCGGGAGGTGCCAGGTGGACCTCATTATTTCCAGGAGGAAATATTTTCTTTTGGGTGAGGGGGTAATGTAACGGTGTGGCCTGCGGATTCGCAATTTTGCATGGGACAGTTGGCTGCATTGCGCACCGAAATAATCCACGCATAACTCAGGGAAGCTTCGAGATTGTTCGAGGAGTTGACGGAATTACCTCGGGTCGGGAGGTTGTGTTGTTGAGCGGGCTGTCATTGGCTGGAAACCAGTTCATCATGTTCGGACTTCGAGACGTGAGAATTAAATTTTATTTGTAACAGATCGAGATATTATTTAGTCTTAGTTTTAGAGATTACTGAGTGATAAATATGTTTTCGTTTACACGATCACAGGCGCCCATCAGTTATTTCTTTTAATTGTACCTGCAAGATTCCGATAGACACGGGCAGAAAAATTAAGATCAAATTCACAGCTGGTTGCTTAATACGCATCCAGCCACCCCTGATGATTATTCATATTTTAACTTAATAGAGTCTCATTGCTAATTTTTAGAATGTTCCCAAGGGCCGGTTTTCATTATAATAAAATTTATCATTGTTCTGACTTGGCATTCTTTACTGATTACCTACCCTCAGTGTCTTGCTGATTATATTTGTGTTTTAACACTATTTTTATATTGATGGATGACCAGCCATGGTGGGTATAGAATATTGGTAAATATCCTAAATGTTACACATTTTGACCTTTAAGCCGCTCCGGCTACTCGTCCTCAGGCCAGAACACTCTCGGCCGACTAATTCGCGAGTGAAAGACTGTTCACTTGAGTGTTCACACAAATCATTCGCGTCACGTGATGTTAAAATCCGGTTGCGAGTGAACAGTGCCGAAGGAAGCATTCCAACATTGTTGGAATGCTTCATTCGGCACTGTCTCTCTTCACTTTCGTGTTCACACGGTTCATTTCGAGGGAAAGAGGCGGAATGAAATCACGAAATGAAAGATAAATGAACCATGTGAATGGGCTATTAAGAGCAATTTGGAGAATTGCGAGTAGTAAATACTTTAAAAAAAATCTCGCTGGTGCCGGGCAGTTGGTATTCTTGCGTACTCTGGCAAATGATCGAAACTTTAACAATCGATTTAAGTTTGTGTATTAAATCACTAATTTGTAATCGATATTTTATTGTAACGCGCAACGCACGGATACCTACAAAGTTGTTATTGCCCACGAGGGTTTGTTTCTGATAAGTTACCGAAATTTGGTTCGCACTGTTTGGTACCTCCGAATTTACATTGTAAATCCACGGAACCACTATTTACAACGACGAGTTTGTAAATTGTAAATGTTAATTGTTTATATTAGGAGCTGACTTGTTACTGTAATATTGCTGGTTATATTAAAACAGGTTAGCCTATGAAACAGATTTTACTAGATTAGACTACTAATTTAAAAAAAAGAAACATAGGTATTTGAAGAAAGCATTTAATTTGTGGCTTGTCTTAATTACAATATAAACCTACAGATAGTAATAAATACCGACACCCTGGGAACCATTTATTGGATAACCAACACCTCTGCCATAGGTCACCCCAAGTGGTTCTCTACGTTTGGTGACTTAGCAGGGGTGCCCGGTTTCATGTGGTCAGGTTTGTCCGGATCTTGGCGGCGGAAGCGTCTGCCTACCAACTGCATGACAGGCCGGATCGGGAGAAAATGGTTAAAGGAGTCTCTTTGACTTCTCCAGCCGTACTCTCTCTGAACATCGCCTTGCTCCGCAGTGGGAGGGATCGATTCATGCGTCCATCACTCCTGGACCCACTGACCCCCGGATTTCCTTCCCAGAACTTCATTTCTTAAAAGGACCCTCCACACAGTATCCCCAAAGATGACATAGGCCCTGAGGTGAATTAATTTCCTCGGGGACTCTTGCGCGGAGATAATGTAAATGAAAACTTATCACTTTGCGATACACCACTCATTTAATCGAAATTATTGATTCGAAACCAATGATTTATGAAACCAAATATAAACAGTAATTCTCGTAGGTACATTGAAAAACCAAGTAAGTTTATCTTAAAGTTCTATTTCCAATAAATCGCTGTTTTTCTAAGTACCTCTTTCACCAACAGCTAAATATTTATTTATATCTGTCAGTATTTTGTATCTTACATTAGTTTAAATAGTCTTCTGATGAAATAGAAATTTCTGTGGCTTTGGGATGGCGGTGATAATGAAGACATCGGAAAAACAGCTTCCCTCTTTCATTCCATCTCCCTCATACAATGATTATTTTCTGAGAAATACCCCCCCCCCCCCCGCCCCCCTCCACATTTTTTTTTTACATGAGTTCCACACAGGAGGCGCTGAGGAAAATAATTTTCCTCAGGGCCTATGTCATCTTTGGGGATGCTGTGCGGAGGGTCCGTAATGCGCGTTTTCATCCCCCGCAAAATATCCATGGACAAAATATGCCCCAACAAAATATCCCACGGACAAAATATCCCCCAACAAAATATCCCACGGACAAAATATCCCACGGACAAAATATCCCCCAACAAAATATCCCCCGACAAAATATCCCACCGACAAAATATAACACGGACAAAATATCCCACGGACAAAATATCCCACGGACAAAATATCCCCCGACAAAATATCCCACGGACAAAATATACCACGGACAAAATTTTCCACGGACAAAATATCCCACGGACAAAATATCCCACGGACAAAATATCCCACGGACAAACTATCCCACGGACAAAATATCCCACAGACAAAATATCCCCCAACAAAATATCTACTAAAACTTAACCTAACCTAACCTAACAAAAAATGGACAAAAATAATACAGACAATAAATTATAGTTCAAGAATAGTAAAAAGGGACAAAAATAAAACAAGTGAGAAAACAAACCCCATGGGAAACTTTAGAACCCGTAGGATTTTTCGTTATTTATTTTTGAGGTGTTATGTTATGTTGAGCTACCTCCTTCTTTAGCCAACGATTCGGACAGCGTTACAGCATCCTTCATCAGGTCAGGACGTGTCAGGCCGTCATAGGAAGTTAATCCACCTTTAAAACGCTAAATCATTGTCATTATAGGTAGACCTACCTATCTACTTACGTTTGTAAATAAAATTTGACAAGTTAATTTATATGATCATTTTGTTAATGACCACTTCGACTATTTCGGTGCCGTAGATAATGATTTGATTTATTGTTTCTCGTGCCTCATCAAATTTTCCACTATCAAGTTAATTTCAGAAATAACCTTTAAAATATATACAAGCATCACTGTTTGACATCCTCTCAAAACTGCCCCTTTAATTATCTGATATTTGAAGAACACAATTTTTTTACTAAATGAAAAATTCACACTTTACCATTAGTACCAACCGATAATATAACATTTTGATAGAAAATTATTTTAATAGTCATTTCCTAATCTGGAACTGATGTGTCAAGAATTCAGACAAGCGATAAATTACCTACCTAGTAATATTTAAAAAAGTCAATTATTTTTATTCACTACTATCGAGAACCCAGCTTGCGTTGCAATGCTCAAATAAAGAAGGAAGAATTTGAGTTTTATTTCTATTTATTGAAGTGCTTTTGGATTAACAATATTTTTTTTGTTTTTGAGGACGTGTGAGTGAGGAGGCCACACACAGTTCTCCGTGTGAGTAGCATGAATTTTCTACCGCATTTCTTGCATTTCCCTACCGCTCCTTCTAATACCGCTTCTTCGTTCCCCTCCCCCCTTCCGGACACCTCTCCCCATCTCTAATTCCCACCCTGCCGCTTAATCATATGAAATACACACACTTCTCACAGCATGATTTTTTTAAATTTACTCCCTAATACCCTTTCGCTACGATGCACCTTTTGAAATCCCTATCTCTGCCTCTCCTTGGTCCCCCACCTCACCTGCTTGTCCTTTCCCTTGCGTACCCGTTTAAACCTCCGTTCCCTTTCCATGTTCCCCGTCCACCTTCCCTATCCCCTACCGCTACCATATTTCTTTTTAAATCCCTCTCTCTGTTCCACCCCCAACTTCCATCCCTCCTTCACCCTTCCCCTGCATGTCCTTTCCCATGTCACTCCGTTACCGTCCCCGTTCCCCTCCCGCGTCCCCTTACCCTCCCACGTTCTCCTTCCACCTTCGCCACCTTCCACCCAGCAAACTCCGATAAACT
This sequence comes from Limnephilus rhombicus, assembly GCA_929108145.2. Classification (NCBI taxonomy): domain Eukaryota; kingdom Metazoa; phylum Arthropoda; class Insecta; order Trichoptera; family Limnephilidae; genus Limnephilus; species Limnephilus rhombicus. The sequence goes on from OV815288.1 coordinate 24,170,934, forward strand.
ATTATCGTTCAAATACCTCATACGATTGGTATTTTTTAATTGGTCGCCTACCCAGATATTGTCGCAATGCTCTAAAAAATCATTGACTTACCGTGTTAAGCTGTTTTATATTAAAAACGGATTGCAATTCTTGGAGCACAGACGTCGGTTGGGAATGCTATAGGTACTTATTCTAGCAGTATTTCAACGGAAAGCTCCGTTGATCTCCTCGACCCCGGGGAATGGTCAAAACACCAAACACGCGCCCAATATATGTACTCGGTTGACATTTATCATATAAGAACGGGTCGTTTCTGCGACTCGTTTTTGAGTTCAATAGCTCCGCTGTGAAATAATTTGCCAGCCTCTGTGTTTGCCACCGTCTACAATACGGGTCTTGAAGAGACTAAAAGATCCCCCCCACGGGCCTTGTCGAAAAGATGACATAGACCCTGAGGGAAATTATTTTCCTCACAGCCACCTGTTTGAAGTTAATTATAAAAAGCTGTAAACTTGTAGATTGTTTACATTCAATTCGATATAGGAGGATGTGTGTTCCGCTGCTCCAGGAACCAAATACCAGAACCGATGGATATCCAACAACTCTTGACAGGTGTAGGTCACTATGTGGTTCGCTACGTTTGATGATTTAGCAGGAGTCCTCGGGAGCATGGGGTGAGGTTTGTTCTGGTTTTGCACCAACTGCGTGGAAGGCCGGATAGAAAGAGGCCGGTTGCGGCAGACCCTTTGACCCCTTCAGCCAGACTCTCTCTGAGACTATGTCTGTCACTCTTGGACACACTTAACCCCATATTCCTACCCATCCCTCCTACCCTTTTCCTTCCCAGAACTTCTTCTCTTTCCTTTCCATAAAAATACCTTTCACACATCATCCCCAAAGACGACATAGGCCATAAGCAAAGATATTTTCTTCAAGGCCTGCTGTGCGGAGCTAATGTAAAAAAAAATTGTTCTCTAAGGTAACATTGGTTGACAGCTGACAATCTTGCCTAATCATTTCCATTGGGTTCAGTTGATTAAATTATCGAGACTATGTCAGAGATTTGATTACAATATCTGTGTACAGCACTCGAAGTGTTGTAAGGCTTGCCTATTAATTTAATACACTGTATCTGAGCTGGGAAGGTAGTGCCGTAATAATTATACTGTCTTAGGGAGTCATACGGGTTCGCCGATAAAATAGTATTCCCGTCTACTCCACGGGTTATTGGTACTTGCTTTTGCGAAGTACTCTGGTTTACATACTCAGAAGTAATTAAGATATCAAATTATTATAGCTTCAAAAGTAAGTATACAAACAGTCATCATCATCATCATTGGGTATTTCCTATCTTTTTTCCTGGTTGAAGGCATGTGATATGTCGCTTTTATCTTCATCTCTTTAAAATATTCTTTCTACTTTTCTCTTGGCTCTGATCGATATTTAAATTCTTAAGGCTTTGCATATGTGTAGTAGGGACGGAAAATTTCTCCCCTACGTCACACAAGCCTTTATGAAATTGGACCCTTATTTCCTCTGATAACTACAGAAAGCTACTTAAAGCTCCCTTGTACTACATATCTTTAGAGATATATGTACTTAACTAATTAATACGTTATTTACGACTTTGAACGTAAATATTTTCGTATTTATGTTGTAATTAAACTCCGTCAAACGTTGTGTAATTTTTTGATTTATGTTATAGGACTTTAATTACGTTCATTTTTTGTGGTAACCTTTTTGATTCTAAACAGAGCGTTGAGTTTCAAACTGTATTGGTCTCTCTTTTGCAAATCTAACTTTAAATAATTTTCCTAAATGAGCTAACTTCCCTTTGTCGTTTATTATGATTCCCTACATCCTAATGAATTCGTAAATAAACAGTACTAATCAAATTTACACATGTCTAATTGAACAGATAATTAAATATAACTCAAATGGTTAAATGTTAGTAAATTTGATTATGATTGTATCTTGTATCTGCTTGGCGCCCCTCTATTATGATTCAGCTGCTATAAGGTACATATAAAGATGGATTTAGTAGGTTAATGTAATTAGTTAATTGTATATTTCACGAACTCAGAATAACCCTTTTCTGGCAAAATTTGGCTCTTGCCTCCGTCAAGTAAGCAAGGTGATCAGGTTCTAACTAGAAATTCGCACAATCTTTTGGCACGGGTCGACTGATTGATACCTCAGTTATTGTGTTTCAGTCGCCCGTTCCTTGCGCCATCATGCACTGCCTTCAGGTCTTCACCCGAGCCTAGATACCTCCAAATTCCTGCTCCTCCAAAGTTTACTATTTACTTAGGGCGAACCGGTTTTGTCCTATATGCAATCATATACTCACGGGGCTGTGTGGAGTTACGGGTCGTGAATCCTCCCTCCACGTTCAAGAAATGAGACGAGAGTGACCCGACAGGTCTAAAGCACTAATTGTAAGTGAGTTCGCTTCATTCAATGAACAGTACATAAAAAGATATATATACAAACATAAATTTTGGGAAGGTTTTATAACTTGCAATACGAAACTACTTGCATCGTATTTCAAGCTCGGATCTCGCCCGTAGAATTCTGCGAAACTCTAAGTTTGGTAACCGAATAAATACGTTAAAGTAGTGGGTAATATTAATAGATACCAATAGAATAAGATCTTATCTGGCGATGTGTTCTGGAGATTCGCCAAAACTCCAAGCTTTTGTTTGGTTTTTGACGATTTTATTTGAGAGACTCTTCATCTTTATTGGTTTGGTTAATGGTCTTTGTTATAGAAGCGACCACTGCCTTCTGTTGGTTGAACTGTATTTTTTTGATTTCTCTCCCCCCCAAGGTTCAACTTTTGATAAATTCTTACTATCCCGTGATTCTCAACTGCTTCATATAAATTTTCAATACATTTTATTTAGCTATCCCGTGATTTATCAACTGCTTCATGTAAATCTTCATTACACCTTATTAGACTATCCCGTGATGTTCCAATTGTTTCATGTAAATGATTGATACCTATGAGAGTAATTATTCCATAAATTTTAACTCGAATCTTCCATGTAATTCTTCAAAACCCTTTTATTTGATTAGCTATAATAATCTATATGTACACCTTCACTTATAGATAATCCAGAAGTTTCAATTGTTCCCATTATATACTTACCTTTTGCATAATGTTATTCTTTTTCTGTTATAATTAGTGTAACTCGCTCATCAAGCACAAGAACTAGTTTCTTCTTTGGTGAGATTGCAATTTTAAATAATTTGTGTACCGATATGTAATTTATATAAAACCACTGTACTATATATCTATATTAAATAAAAAAAAAAATAAATAAAAAATCTGTTTATTTTCAATTGTTTAGTTCTAAAGATATCTCTTCATGTTCAAATTAAAGATTGTGTTTAATTTTTTTTCTCATAATTGCGCAATATCATAATTTTGTCCCGTTTCTAGAAGTTAATACCTAAGTACGATATCCACTAATGATAATTGTCTTTTCAAGATCCAAGGTCATTTTTTTTTCTTTTAACGTATTCGAACTAGTATCCCAGTGACCGACTTATTTTATAAACAATTTTAATTATGTTAACATTCCCGACGGCCTCGTGACCTAGATTCAAAGCGTATGATGTTTGTTTACTTTAAACATTCCCGAAGGCGTGTGCGATGGTTCTAATTTTTTCTTTGTTTGATAATGATCCCCTTTGCGCAATTGCCTAATCTGATCCCCAATAAGTATAGTCATAATGTATATATGTATACATATATATTCAATTTTATATATTTTGTCTCAATAAATAATTAATAATATACTGATATATATATATATATAATTATATTATGATTAGCTGAAGTTATAATAATATATATATAAAAAATTTTAAATACAAAACATCGACTTGGAAATTTATCAAACACATAACTATTTTCAATAGCTATTGATGAATTCAGAGGTAGGTATTCGGAATCGATGCCTTTTTTATTTTTATATAAGTGTGTTTCTTTTGATTAAAATTTTCTTGTAAACAAAAAAATATATATATATATATAAAATATACCTATTATATTTATAATATTTTAATATAGTTACATATGTATACATATATATTCAATTTTATATATTTTGTCTCAATAAATAATTAATAATATACTGATATATATATATATATATATATATATATATATATATATATATATATATATATATATATATAATTATATTATGATAAGCTGAAGTTATAATAATATATATATAAAAAATTTTAAATACAAAACATCGACTTGGAAATTTATCAAACACATAACTATTTTCAATAGCTTTTGATGAATTCAGAGGTAGGTATTCGGAATCGATGCCTTTTTTATTTTTATATAAGTGTGTTTCTTTTGATTAAAATTTTCTTGTAAACAAAAAAAAAATATATAAATATATAAAATATACCTATTATATTTATAATATTTTAATATAGTTACATATCACATATTAAGCGAGTAATATTTTGTTATAATAATTAATTCAAATACCAACGGTTGCTGCATGCCGCTTTCCCCTTGGAATCTGGAAAATTTTATAATGGAAAAACTCACCCCTCCAAGGTTTTCCCATCCGGGTTCTAAACGGATAAACCTTGCTGCAATTTTCTTAATTAAATTCTATTGTTCTAAATTTAAATAAATTTTTTCGACTTCAATTTTTTTTTCGTTAAATCTAATTAATTTAAATGATGTATAAACTTTATCGTTCTATACTGTATTTTATTTCAAAACTCGTTGGTTAAATAACACTTTAAATGATAGTTACTTCACGATTGATTTCGAAATGGTAAATTTTTTATCCCTCCGAACTTTTATGTAGTAATAAAATATTTTTTTCTTTTATTATTATTATTTTATCTTTTCTTTAATCTTTTTGTAATTTAACGAGTAGATTTATTTCGACTACACTATTTTTAAATTAATAAAAGACTAGCACTTAATTTAAACCACTAATAAAATTGAGTGGTTTAAATTAAGTGCAGTGTAAGATTTTCGTCGAAACTTTCCCGGTTTTATTTATTAACCCTTTTCAATCTGCACTATTTTTAGATAATTAATTTAAATATTTATTATTTGTTAGAACTCTTTTCGTTAAGACTGGACACACGTATTTAATTATAACTTAACATTTAATTATCACATCACTTTTATTTATTTATTTCACTGATACTAGACGCAAAAGTCTAAAAATAGAATATTTAAATCCGAATTTTCCACTAAAACAAATTGTATTTACCACGAGCACTTTTAACTTTTCACAAGTAATTAAAGTAAACTTTATTTTTATTTTCACTGATTTTTTAATTTTCAAATTTTCTGAGTGTTTGATATTATTGCAAATTTTTCAAGTCTCAAGATTCCAACCACTTAGAAATTTTCACAACTTGAAATTACCAAGCGTTTCGTCGCGTCTCATGAACTTTCAACCTTTTCAAAACCGACCGCAGATTGCCTTCAACTGGCATTTGTCCTCCGTCTTATACCCCCTCTCAGGTCCAAAAGAGAGTATCTGAATTTCCTGTAATAAAACAATCTAATTTCTATCAACTCGTAATCCCTTGAAATTTTCTCATTATTATCGAATGCTGTCCCTTAAGCCCTACCGCAGTCGCATCTTCGATTTCTGTCTCGTACTTTCATACTTACAAGACCCGGATTCAGTAAGATCATGTTAAATTGCCCTAACTTCCTTTGTTCTGGTGTTCATACAAAATTAGCTTGAATTTCATAATTTTAAAGTTCTATTTTCATCTATTTCGCAACATGTCCATGCGTACGACATCTACCATATGTTCCAAATCTGTCTCCAAATTCGCGTATCAGAGATATATTCATGTCGAAGTCTTTCTCGCAAATTGTTCATTTTTATTTTATTATTTTCCCTCGAGTTTTTCTGTCTTCTTTATGAATCTTTCCATTTAAAACCGTATTTTCTCTATTTACGTCGTATATTTGAGTTTTCCATTTTTTTATCGAATTTTATTCACGACACTATTTTCATGAATTTCCTTATTAACCTTATTGTCATTTTTCATATCCCTATAAATTTTTATATTTCAAGCCGTATTTATTTTATTCATTGTTAATCTAAGATTTCCTTTGTTTTTCTCTGTCGTATCTACTCTCCCATAGTTTTACTGTACCCTCCTCAAATAACCATATCGTTTTTTTTTATGTTTGTTGCCTCTTGGAAAATTTCATTTTCTATTTGTAATTAATTTATATATCATTTTTCACATTTTTATAGGAGATCTCCCACCTCGGCCCTTAAATTTCTGTCATTTTTATTACTTCATAGGGATTGTCCCCCAGACTCCGTCTCTATCTTACCCAGAACCACATAAACCATAAGCTTTGACATGTGTTTACGTTATTAACTCTACCTACTAAGCAATAAATTTTCCTTTATTTGAGTGTAGTTAATTTTTATGTGAATTCTATAATCCAAATATTACGTAAGAGCAATGTTAATTTTTATGGCCCTCTTTAATGGCTTATAGCGTTAATCTAAACAACTTTCATGTTCGAATATTTAGTTTATATCAACAAATTACATGTGAGATCGACAACCATTATAATGTCTCATTTTTCCCTGCAGTCGCGTGATATGCTACGCTACAATCTCCATTTTAATTACGTAAAATGACTACTTTTCCTGAGTTAAATCTATCGCAATGTTTTCAGTATTTTCCCCTCCCGTAGGTACTCTACTCTTATTTCCTCTCAAACACTTGTTACTGCACTAAACCTCTGAAACGTCCCCTCGTCCAACCGTTGCACTTTTTATAAATGCTCATTTTTTTATGAAGTTTTCTTCCTAAATCATTTCTCCTAATATCTCTGCTCCGTCTAGAAATGATAACAATAATTTTCCATTTTTTTTCAACATTTCCATCTCCCTTAGCACGTTTTCCCTCGAATCGATCATCTCCGGTCGTCACAAACAATCGTATTATAGATGGAAATTCCCTTAACAGCTTACATCAAGTTTTCCTCACTTGCTATTCAATTTTCCATTCAATCTTTTCTATCGTTGTTTACGTGTATCTTTTTTCAATCTTTGAAGTTTCCAGATTATTTCGAAAATTACGGTTTACTACCTTTCAATTGTTCTTCATGTTTACCTTCAAACGCGGGTTCAATGTACCAATGTCCCTGAAACGGCTCTTGTTTATCATGGAGTTTATTCACCTCTCGGTTCGGTGGGAACGAAAAGGTAATTAATTATATCCTTAATTGCCGAGTCTAAAGGTCGATCTTTTGTTCCACGTTGGTGTACGCCTTCCCGTTTATTGATTGGTTTGTTTAATTCTTTATTGTTTTTGCTTAAACCTAATTGGCTGTCAAGATATCAATATTTGGAATTGAGCCTAAAAAATGGATTTCATCAATACTCATCTCAATTTGTTTAATTATAGATCCCTACTGTAAATATGAATTCAATTTACTTTGATCCGATAGATGTCGTAGGTGTGTCCGTTTTATAAGTAATTGATATTTTTCTGTTTAAATTAAAGTGGGAAGCTACGATATTTTCTAATTTTCACTGTTGATTAATGCAATACATCACAGTTATGATCCATCGCTTAATCCATATTTCACGACCAATGTCGTGACACGAGGGAGGTGTGGACTGTAAATCTAAATTTTGCGCAAAAGCAAGACAATTGACTGCGTAACCCAATCACAGGAAATTGGCAATTGGAAGGATAAGTCCCTACCTTTTGATGGGTTCATCCGCTGTTTCTGGACCGATCTTGGTGATGGCTGTTTTCCACAATAACGGCACAACGCAAGGTCACAATTACCGATACTTTGGGGTTATATTGATAAGTAATTAATAGTAAGATGTAAATGGCGATATGTGTACGATATCACTACGATTTTTCAACTCATTCAAGTAGGTAATTTTAAATTGGTGCCAATATTGTAGATGTGTTCCACGTAGGTATGAAACATCTTCTTCTTTTTTTCGATAGAGGGAACTTTCGATGATTTTATATCGAGGTTTCTAGCACGCTTTCACTATTGACAGCAGATCCGATATTGGCAGAGAATAAATAAGAAATCGATATACGCTGGCAACGCTGAATTTTTTTTTTTTTTACATTAACCCCACACATGAAGCCCTGAGGAAAATAATTTCCCTCAGAGCCTATCTCATCTGGGATGCTGTGTGGAGGGTTTTTTTGAGGAGAGGAAGGAATGAACATTGGTCTTGAAGAGACACATGTTATAGGAAGGAGGAAACACAGAAACAAATCATTCCACAGCCGAGCTGTTGAACACAAGAACGAGTCGAAGAAACGACCGGTTCTCATGTGACAAATGTCAACCGTGTACAAATGTTGGGCACGCATTTGGCATGTTTCCCGACTATCCACCGGTGCCGAAGGGATCAATGATGCTAGTTTCTCGGAGCATCTTCCATTGTAATACCGGTAGAACAAGGATAGCATTCCCACACGACGCCTGTGCTCTAAAGATTGCAATCCGTCTGTTAAGATGGGAGAATCTATTAAACGGACCGCCCGTTTCTGCACAGAGTCGAGGGTATTTTTCAGGTATTTTGGAGCTCCAGACCAGAGGTGGCTGCCAAATTCAACTGTGGGGCGCACTTGTGATTTGTACAGGGTTAGCAGTTGTGTACTATTAAAGTATCTGCGGGCCCTCTACAGTACGCCCAGTTTTTGGGAGGCTAACCTTACTCTGGCTTCGATGGAGCCCCCATACCCGAGTTGGTCACTTAGGGTTACACCAAGCATATCAATGGAGGGCCTGTTCGGAAGATTGCTTCCGTTGAAGGATACTAGATATTCATTTCGATCCCTTTTAGACGTAATTAGACAAGATTGCGTCTTTAAAACATTAAATGTGTTTCTTATGTTTTTTTTTTACATTAACTCTACACAGGAGGCCCTCTGTCATATTTGGGGATTTGTGGATGTTCGGAGAGTCTTTTTAAGGAAAAGAAGGACAGGAAGTTATGAGAAGGAAAAAAGGTATGTGGGGTGGGTAGGAATGTGGGGTTCAGTGTGTCCTGGTTATCCACCGCCAAGACCTAGGCAAACCTCACTTCATGAACCCGGGCACCCCTGCTAAGTCACCGAACGTAGTGAACCATTTGAGGTGACCTATGGAAGAGGTGTTGGTTATCCAATAAATGGTTCCCGGGTCGGCGGTACCCATTCCCGCCTCCCAAATTGAAATGTATGTTAATGTATAGGAAATGTCAGACGTTAATACATTATGTTTAACTATTGATAAATTGTCAATGTTGAATTGAAATATTAGCCTAAATACGCATTGGCAGCCCGTATTTAATTTTGACACTAAACGGGGGTTATAATATTCCAAACAATTTCGATAAATCATTCCGAATAAATTGATTGCGTCTAGATGTATTACTTAAGTCTATGGATCCTGTATACGACTTTTTTCATTTCTAAGAGCTTCGTTAGTTCAAAACGTTCATTAACCACTCAGACACATAAGCTTGTATGTATGACAATAACAGCAATAGTAAAGTCTAGTAGTGTAGTCACTAATTTTGCATAACAAACTACAAAATTTAAAAAATATGTGTCATATGTTGACAGTTAACTGAAAGATATTTGATACTATAGAGGCAATGCTAAAATTTATCAATCGTCGCGCGTCGGTTGGATTATGTGTTAACAATCGTAGACCGTGCTCGGAAATATTGAACTGACCACAAATGACGGATTTGGTTAGTATCGTATTGGTATAGGGTTTTAGCGATCGATCATGCTAAACCTCCTGGGTATAAAGTCAGTTCTTAAACTCGACATTGTCAATTTATTAATAATATTTTTAATTTTTATATAACCATTTGATATTTAGGAATGTATATCCATAAATAGATTCGCCAGTGACGCCATCGTATTACGATTTCTTATTTATTTTGTGTCAATATCGTTTCGGGTATCGACAGCCTAACCATGCTAAGGAAATCGGTATAAAATTATCAGAAGTAAGTCCCGGTGACTAGGTATTACTGGATGACAGTAGATCCGAGGAACGGGCTATTTTTGAAACCAGTTCCTATTCGATTTATAAAATAGTCACCATTTTTCTAATCACGTGGCCATATATTTCATATGATGTCATGGCCTGTCCCGGTGACTGTCCCGGTGATTTTGTCCCGGTGACTAGCTATCACTGAATGACAGTGGATCCGAGGAACTGGCTACCATTTCCTATTGGATTTATAAAATGCTCACCATTGTCACCACCACTAACTGGGCGAAGCCAAACCAAAATCCACCCGCAGGGCCAAAACAGGGGTAAAAACCTGCGGAGCGGGTTTTTTAATTTTATTTTTTATAAGTGACTATTTAATTACAGGTTTTATTTTATTTATTTATTTATTTGTTTATTAAGACATACACAGTACATTATAATACAGATTATAAGGTATGTTAAATTAAATTATTACATGGTTATGTACCTATTACGTAAGTCCATAGAATGTCATTTGGTAATTACGCCTGAGATATGAACCGGTCTTTAAACTTAATTATTGAATGAATGAAGTAATAATAATAAAAAAGGAAGAAAGGAAGGGGGGGGGAGATAAGGAGATATTTTAAAATCAAGAATTATATGCTCACTAATTGTAATTGACTGATTAAAGTTTAATGAAAAGTTAAGTGTAAGTAATTTTAAAACATTTATATCACGCCAAGAAATTTTATAAATTAGTTTTGTATGTTTGCAAGGAATCATGAAAAATGTCTAAGTGTAGTAATTTTTCATAGTGGTTATAAGTTATGATTGCTCGAGTAATTGGTGAGTTACTCGCTGCATTAGTATTATTGGATTCTATATGAAAAAGAGAAGTGTGCCTGGTACGCCTCATTGGGACATTTAAACCAATAGTGGATAGCAATTCAGGACTATCTATTTCATTATTTAGCAGGTTATACAGAAACAGCAGATCTGATAATGTGCGTCTTTTTTGTAAACTTAACATGTTATTTGTAGTTTTGTTGTATTTCTTGAATAAATATTTAGAGAATTTATTCTGTATACTTTCTACTATATCTATGTACACCTCATATTGAGGATTCCATACCGGGGACGCATACTCCAGTGGACTTCTGACCAATGAACAAAACAACATTTCAAGAGTCTTAGCACTTTTGAAAACTTTACATATTCTTAATAGGAAACCTAGCATCTTGTAGGATTTTGATATTATGTGTTCGATATGCAATATATAGGTTTGATGAGAATTACAAGATATGATAATGTATATAAATATTTCATCTGTTTGTTCTTAGTCATCTTCACTAGGTGGTCCTGTGCTGAAGCGGACTGGTAGACTTCTTTGATTTTCCGTTATTTAGTTTCTGTAACTGCTAGTAAATAATATTATTGGTAATCATAGACATCCAAATGGATATATTCATATGTCCGTGTTGGTAATAAATATTATATGATATTTCATACATGGAATTGCGTCGAGATTTAGGGGAGTGTGAGAAGATTATTAAAACATTTCTTCAGTAGAAAGACTTTAATATCATCATTTGCGTCTTTAAAGTAAATTGTTAATCATGTTATTCTCACCTTCTTGTTGCAAATCATCCAGATCAACATTCCTTGCTGTTCATTCATTCCTTCCATTGTTGTTCCATTCCTTGTTGTTCATTCATTCCTTGCTGTTCATTCATTCCTTCCATTCCACTCACAAATAATGAATTGCTTTTCCTCGATCAACTGTCCAGAATATCGAGACTTTTCAATTCAAATTGAAATTTTTGGTGTCAGTCAAAATGATTTTTGTCGGTCTTTACGGAAATAAACAACGAAGAATATGATTTCATCAATACGTCAAAATGATGGACTCTACAAAAACATTGCTCGGGCTTTTGTTATGTGTAGATTTTAGTGCCATAAAATAAGCTTTTTTCTCAAATGTTGTATTCGTAGTTAGTTGTTGGAAATGGTCTTGACCCTGAGATCCAAGGTTTCTAAAATAAGTGGTAACTGTTATTTCTTGCTTTTTGTATTTATGAATGTGAAGGGATAGTATACAATACAGTTATTTAATTGACACGATGTTAAGGTATTTGAAGATTTCATCAGTGCTAGCTCTTACAAGGACATTTAGTATAATTTTTATTGTTGGGTTTTAATTAGTGGATTTATCATAATGTCATTTGCACTGCCCTTTTTGATAATATCACATTCCAACATTGATTGGCAAACAGCGATGTAGATCTTGATTAAGTCTGTAATAAGGACGTTCCTGATGGTTTTGAAAAAAAAAACTTATTTTCAAAATTTTATTATTACAATTATTAATGCGTTCTGTCAATTTTGAATTTTGATTAAGAAAGACTTTGAAATCATTTGCATATTTCGTACATTTCGTACACTTCGTACACTTCCTACACATCCTTCTTTGACGCAACTCATCCAGGTCAACGTTCTTTGTCGTAGACTTCTAATCTAATAGCTTCAAATGTAATAATTATTTTTCCACTGTCCAGAATGTCGAAATTGTTGATTAGTGACAGTCTAAATGTATTTTGTCGATCTTTAATGAAATTTTGTCACATAACGTGTCTAAATATTTTTTTCATTAGTTGCACACAGGCTCTGAGAAAACTGGTGGCCCTGAGAAAAATAATTTCCCTCAAGGCCTATGTCATCTTTGGGGATGCTGCTTTTAGGAAAGAAAAAAAAGAAAGTTTTGGGAAGGAAAAAAGTATGAGGAGTAGAATAGTAGTGGGGTCAATGCGTCCCAGAGTGATGGAAGTATGAATCCACCCCTTACAATGAAGTACAAGGCGATGGGTTGAGAGAGCCCGGCCGGAAAGGTCTAGGTTAGGACTTATTCGTCATGCAGAAGTGTGGGAAAACGCATTCGCCGTTTAGGTCTAGACAAATTTCACGCCGTGTGAACTCCTGCTAAATCACTCTGAGAACTCCTACTAAATCACCAAACTTAGCAAAACAGTGGGGGTAACCTATGACAAAGAATAAATGAATAAATGGTTCCGTACCCACCCTTCAATTTGTTTTTTTTCAATCATTTTTTGGTAAAAATAATTTGTTTTAAAATTTAAAAATCTAATTTATAATTAAGTACTAACATTATTATTTAAATTGAAACATGTTAAGTTACAAAGCAGTTTCCAGGAATGAGGTTTTAGTCTGCAGGAGGGATTAGCCGACGGGGGTAAAAGGTATGAACATCGAACACTATGACGGAGTTTGGTTCCTTTAATGACATTTTTAATTGAAAACGAATCCCTGATATCCTTTTTTGATTACAACCTAAAAGCTTGGGTTTTAAAAATAGAACATAAAAAATGAGAGATTACGTTGTGCTTACCAAAATGAGGATTAGCTGGAAAATTGTTCGTGATGTAGGATTACAAATCTAATTTTTTTGTTATGTTGAGAAAACCGTATAAGATTTCTAGCTGCGGGACCGTGCCCGGAGCCAGTAGGACTATGGCATTTGGGGTATGTTGTGAGGCTGAAGGGAGCGGGCAAGGGTAGAGAATGCGGTAGATGAAGGTTTGGTAATATCCATCCAATCTGATCATCAAACACGACAAAAGTCATTTTGTAAAGCATAAAGAACGGGAATGATATTTTCAATTTGGGAGGTTAAATTTAGAACCCTTATTGGATAACCAACTCCTCTACCATAGGTCACCCAAATTGGTTCGGAACGTTTGGTAACTTAGCAGGGATGCTCGGGTTAATGGGTTGAAGTTTGTCCGGATCTGAGCGGCGGATGCGTATGCCCTCCAGCTGCGTGGTAGGCCAGGTCGGAGGAGACTGGTTGAGGGAGACTTTTTGCTCTCTCAGGCAGGACTCTCTCGCAATATCGCCATACCGCAATGGGAAGGATGCATTCATATGTCTGTATCTCCTGGACGTACGTACTCCCAGATTCCTACCCACCCATCATGCCTTTTTCATTCGGAGAATTTCCTCTCCTTCCTTTACTAAAAAGACCCTCCACACAGCTCCCCAAAGATGACATAGGCTCTGAGAGGAATTTTTAATGCAAAAAATTGAATTTTTAAATAAAATGAAAAAAAGGTGCTCAAATGAGTCATTGACAGGTTTAGTGTTAGATTTATGGGCTTGAATATTTCGCAAATAATAAATTATCTATTCCGTGACTTATTTATGAAAAATCTTCATGAAAAGAATTTCAAACTTTTCACAGGCTCTTATAGATTTACTTATTTTCAATGGTAGCATCGTAGCCATTGTAGCAGATATCCTAGCCCAGCGGTCGGCAATTAGTTTTGTCGACGGGTCGTTTGGACATTTTTTTGAGGTGCCACACGACTTGACATCACTCGTGCGCCTAGCTAGCCTGCGGTGCGCATGTGACTGACTGCCCGTCTGATCGCCCGTCGTCATCGTGATTCGTGTCGTGCCTAGCAGCTAGCAGGATCGTTTAGCGCAAAGGTTACCAACCTTATCTGACATATATATTTTTTCAACGCTTCCCCCCCCCCCAATAAAGTAAGACAGCAAACACGACAAAGTTTGGTAGATAATGGTTTCCACTCGGGCGTTGCTAGTTCGAATAGTTTAGTCCTCCATCATTGCAGAAGCCATATTTTCCACTTATAATGATAAAGGTGGGTGCATTTTCAACATTCTGAGATTTTTTATACATGTGTATAATAGAACAAACGAAAGGAACTTTTTTTTAAAAATGGTCATTGCGTGTTTTGATATATTACTACCATCCAATTAGTAGCGTTGTACATAGGGTGTTACTTGACATTCTTTAAACAGTGATTCCTGACATTATTTGAAATAAAAAAAAAGAATTTTTCGTCTCCGATGACAATTTATATGTTTTTCTGCAAAAACACAAAAAAATAGTAGGTGTGAAAAAGTACCGGAGACCAAAATTTCATTAAAATTTATACTCCAAATAATGTCAGGTATCACTGCTTAAAGTAAAGCGGCCTACACACGACACTGCATGTAGTGAATGCGCCAGTGACTGCAGAGAGTATGGGTTTGAGCGAACTAGCGCTGTCTCGTTTTAGCAGTCCTTTAACAAACGAGACAGCGTTAGTTTGCTCAATTTTTATTTAGACAAAAAGTAAATGTTTACAATAATAATATGTTACATATCATTCATCAGTTTTTGTGGTTACCCAATTAGTAGAGAAATATTCTCGGGTCTAATTGGGAAACTAGTCTATGTACTTATGTTATATATTTAGAACTGCTTACAGATAATATGTTACAAAAATGAAAATAAAATACTGTAAGATAATACAAAAATATTGTACAATTAGAAAAATATATATAATTAAAGACATATAATATTAACAAAATATTGGCAACAGATTATATCTGAAAATCATCGATATAAATAAGATAATCTGTTGCTTATCTGTAAAAATTAAATGCGAGTTTTTTTTTAAATTTAAGACAGTTTTTCTCACTTTTCATTGCATTGGGTAATTCGTTACTTAGCTTAGGGCCTACATATTCATAATGGTGTTGTGCAGCTGTCTTGTTGCATCTAGGTACATATACGTTCCCAGATGTTCTAGGTCTTATACTTCGTGTTGAGGACACTTCAGACAAAAACTGTTAAAATAGCACTTTTTTTAAATAGTTTTGAAACCGGTAGGATCTTAAATTTTTAAAAAAGTTCGCTGGTTGGGAAAATTCTTGGTTTTTAATAATAACTTTGATGATCATTTTTTGTGTTGTTACTTTCGGATAAAGATTATTCTTATAGATGCTTCCTCATGCGATTATGTCGTAGTACAATACTGACTGCTTTATAGCAAAGAAAGCCATTTTTATATTTGGATGATTTAGGATATTTCTTAATCGTATAAAAATGTAAGTAAGTTTTCTAATTATTTTGACACAGTTTTCGACATGTTTCTTAAATTTCATGTTACTTTCTATAGTGATCCCTAGATATTTGACATCTGTGGTTTTCTTAAGGATTTTACAATTATTATCGTTAAATTCTCCTCCTTTACACGAACGACTGTGCACTATCACTCTAATATTGGAGTCAGTTACAGGATCAGTAAGGTAAAAAGGTATATATGATATTTTTTCTACATTACGACTAAGTAAGTTATCATCAAACCATTGCTTCAATATGTTGATGTCAGCATTCGCAGCTATATTCACTCCTGTCCATGTTATTCCTTCGATTATGATGACTGTGTCATCCGCATATGAGATGACACTTCCATTAAGAGGGAGACTGAAGATGTCATTGTATGAAACAAAACATATGATTTGATGGGTCTATATATATATATATATATATATATATATCCATTTCGCGGGTCACATCTGGCCCGCGGGCCGCCAATTGCCGATCGCTGTCTTAGCCTGTAAAATGTAGTAAATAATATCTTTTTACACATTTACCCCTTTGCTTGAATTACTGACGCGGGAATATTATTATTCGCGATGTAACATGAATCGCAGAAAAACTTTTTATGAAAATTGTTGACTGATGTGAAAAACTTTGAAGGGATGTTATAAATAATTATTGTAAATTTCGCAGAATCGGGATACAAATTAGGGTTGTTTTGTGAATTTGGAAAACGTGATTAATAACTACACATTAATTATTCACGATTTTTTTACGCTTGACCAAATGATAATTGCGACTTATTTGGGAAAGCAGGTTTTTCAGGGAAAAGTTATAAAAAAAATTAGAATTAAAAAAAAGGAAAAGCAGGATGATGGATGAAGAATCTGTCTCACCGCTGTAATAACATTATGTTGTAATTAATAATACATTTTACATTAATTTAAGCGTAATTGAAAACATAATGATTTCCTGAAATCTAAATATTCGAGAAGAGGGGCGTAGCACAAATGTTATGCAATATCTTCCGAAAAAATATTGCTTGTGAAGTGATCGAGGACTTGGACCGAGGAAGAGCTATAAAAAGATTGAACCCGAGACTTACTCGGTTACTAAACGGTCTATATAGCGTGGTAAGGGACGTACCCGGATTAACCGGTGATTCCCGACACTATTTGCAGTAAAATAAATAACGGTATTTGATGGTGAAATTTTGGTTGTTTTTTGCTTAAGACATAAAAAAAATCAATAGACAAGAGACAGTTAGGGTTGGGATGGGGTTCGTGCGGTTTCTTGACTGACGAGTGACCAGTGACAACATGTGAAAAAAAAATCGTTTGTTTTTTAAAAAAAAGGCAATAAAAAATATCACTAAAAACAAAATATTCATTAACATTTTTACCCAACATAATGTAATGAATCACTGTTTGATAAAACACGTAGGGACGCAGGTATTTGCTTACATATCGATCGTCTAGTTGATTACTGAGACGTCTTCAAATACTTAGTTTTGAAATTCATTATCTTATGGTAAGTATTGAAACATTTTTTTTTTTTTTTTTTTTATTTAAAAGAAAGACAAACATTCCCGGGTTACGAATAACCCAACAATGTTTGAAAATCTCCTACTACCACCACAGAAAGCCGAAAATGTTGCTTGTGTTGTGATGGAGGATTTAGCCAGCCGAGGAATCGAACACGCGACGCTCGGGTGGGACCCAAGCGCTATGCCCACTCAACCACTGACCAGTAGAGCAATATTCGAATGCTCACCGTAAATTTAATATTATTATTATGTTATTAATACACGTCATACATAACTACTCCACACGTCTAATTACAAGACGCAGCAAGTGATTTGCCAATCAATCGTGCTCTTCATATGTTCAATAATATTGGTCTAAATTCTTACATTTTCTCCGATTCACTGCCTAAATTTAAAAAGAGCATCATCAATAATATAATTTGTTTAATGCACATACATACATACTCTCACACAGACACCCTGACACACACACACACACCCTTACACACACGCTCATCACCCGGTAATTTACTTAATATACATACGGTAAATAAGACACTACAAAGAAACACATCATGTACCATGAAATATGCTTAATAATTGTAAATTGTTTTCACCACTGTAACTATTGTACTGTTTGTTTCACATAATAAATTACCACGTATCTCTGTTTCATATACTAAATATTCTAAGTAAGTATGTTTTCTTTATCTGTTTGTAAAGGATAAAATGATATAGGGCCGGATAACTCTTAACCTATTGGACTCAAACGCCGCAAAGGTGATTTTTCAGAAAAACAGCGCTGTACAAATTATCCAATTACTATTATTACTATAAAAAATACTGGGAGGCATAACGGTCCAGTACGTAGTATGACTTTTTGAAATATCGAACCAGTGACCCCAAAAAACATCAAATTTTGTTTGAATTCACAACAATTTTTCTGCATTATAATTTGATTTGGTGGTGTTTATGAGTATTTATTGTACCAGATAGAGGGTAAGAGTACATTTTTACAATACACTCAAATTAAGATTTTTCGGAGATGTCTGACTATTAGTAATATGCATTTATCACTTGATATGTATTAAAATATATTATATTGAAAAATTAATTCAAATAATTTCACCATCCCAAAATCACCTGATACCACTTAACAATTTATAATAATTGCAGCAATGAAACCATTAACCATCGTGATAAACCTGCATTAATTCCATATTTGTGCATATTTCACGTTCCCCGTAGATACAAGCAGAGTATGAGTAATGATTCATATGCAAACATCACAACAATAATAATAATGACGTCCCATTGTTAATGAAAGCGTAAAATATTGCATACGGCCATGTCTAGTAATTTGTAACACTAACGGTACGGCGCAAGCCAAGCGGACAGCTTATTAAAAATGATACATGAATATGGCGACTGTAGGATAATAATGGGGGTATTTATAGCATGCAAAATGTTTCATTAAAACACTAAGCACTAAAAGGATGTATGGGAGCCACTCTAAGGGATGTGTAACATTGGTTATTTGGCTTAATGTAATTAATAGTTGGTACCTAGCATTCATCCTTGTACCTTTTTTCAAAATTGTAATTACTTCCCACAAATACCTTTATTTCCCTACCTACCTTATGCCGACTAAATACAACCATATGTCATCGTGGACAATTAAAAATACAACCATGTGTCATCGTGGACAATTAAAAATACAACCATGTTTCATGGTGGACAATTAAAAATACAACGATGTGTCATGGTGGACAATTAAAAATACAACCATGTGTCATGGTGGACAATTAAAAATACAACCATGTGTCATGGTGGACAATTAAAAATACAACCATGTGTCATCGGGGACAATTAAAAATACAACCATGTGTCATCGCGGACAATTAAAAATACAACCATGTGTCATGGTGGACAATTAAAAATACAACCATGTGTCATCGCGGACACTTAAAAATACAACCATGTGTCATGGTGGACAATTAAAAATCCAACCATGTGTCATCGCGGACAATTAAAAATACAATCATGTGTCATCATGGACAAATTAAATAATCGTCCTCTCAGCACAAATTGTGAGTGTTGATTACGGAGTCCTTGTTCGTTTGGTTGTTAATGAAATGAACCAGCTCTATTTAGACAAGCGAAGGAAGAAAACAGGGTATGACGGCATATCTAAATTTCCCCCATTCTTTCTGCTTTGCTTTTGAGTCCCCAACAGTAATGTTTATAGAATCGTCGAAATTCATCTATTATCGGTCACCTTCAAGACACGGTGCGTTCCTCGATGTTTTGTTTAATTATTCATACAACTAGCTGACCCGGCCACGTGTTGCTGTCAACGTCATCTACTGGATGGTTATCCAACCTTTATAACCACCGCCGTCTTTGAGTTTATCGCGAAGAGACAGACAGCTGATGCCACGGAAGACTTTTATTTATAATACGTAGAGACGGTGTGAAAGATTATAATAATGTGCATGAAATGCTTGAGGTAACTAACGTATTTAAATTAATAAAGATTAATACTGTATCCGTCTAAATAACTTTTCAATTACCGCAATCCACGTGACCATTTTTTAGAAGATAGAATAGGTATAGTAAGCTATCCGTAAAAGATAGATATATGACATAACCTAACGAAACCCATTTAACCATTTTTTTTTAATTTCATCACTCTAAATTACTTTTCTGAGATAGTTCTGAGTTAGTTTGATTCCGAGTTGTTCGGTCACCAACTTAAATATGGGGCATAGAGCATAGATAACCACGATCACTTTACTTTTCAGAGATAAAATGAAAAATTGAAAATTTTTACTTACGATGCTTTTCTATGGGATGTACGATATAAGCCCGTGTATGTGTGTCTAAATGGTGAAATACGTGTAACCATCGCGACTGAATTTCCCAGAAACGAGCTACCAATCCACACCACTTTTTTACATTAGACAATTAATGTGGAGAGTCTTTTTATGAAAGGAAGGAGATGAAGTTCGGGGGGTCGGTGTCTTCAGGAGTGAGAAACGTATGAATCCATTCCTCCCTCTACGATAGAGCCCTGCTGGAGTGAACAAAATGTCTCCCTCTCCCTCGACCTTAGTCGTAACGTAGCTGGTGGACGAATGTATTCACCGCTAAGACCCGGAACCTATGAATACAGTTCGGATGCTTCAAATGTTCAGATGTTTGAAAAACGCATGACATTTAAAGACGTGTCTTTGTGGCCCATCTTATTTTACAGTCATCGATGTTTAGCACTTTGACTTTAGTTCCATTAGTTGCGCGTTAAAATTTTATCACACAGTAAAAAACGAAATTGTGTGAGATTTAAAGTGTATTTGAACCTGGTTCCCGGGTGTAATGTCCTGGTAATAGACAAACGTTCAGATTATGCACATTGCTTTAAATGGGTGGTCTTAGCTAGTGCCAGGCTCTTTCAAAACTACCTCTTCCCCGTTTCTTATTTTAATTTTTTTTTTTATTTATTTGAATCCTTTCCGTTAGAAACAGTCTTAAGAATTAATTATTATTTTTTAATTTATAAACTAACGTTTAGACAAGATTTTTATGCATAGCACAAAGGGTAACAATTATTATAAGCAATAATTGTCAGCCTGAAACACTCATTTACATTGAAAAATCTTCCGAGAAAAGATACTTGCCGCCAACGGGACTTGAACCCGTGTCCTTCTGATTGCCGGTCGGATGCTCTGACCACTGAGCTATGGGGGCTTATCAAATACCCGCCAAATAATTCAATATATACTAGTGTTTCATTCAACAATTACTGCTTGTCCCGTTGGCGGCAAGTATCTTTTCTCGGAAGATTTTTCAATGTAAATGAGTGTTTCAGGCTGAAAATTATTGCTTATAATAATTAAGTCTTAAGAATCTTTAATCATTCATTTTTCGTGTTTGTAATTTTTCTACCATTGACCAGTAAAATAACGACATTCTTATCTCACTCCGATTCCATTGCTTCACAACGTAACTTAAAATCAAGATACTATAGTCCCATTAGAGAGCTAATTCAATTTTGAAGCTACAGTTAAAGTTTCAAGTGAATTGATTAACATTTGGAGACACCGTGGCGCAGTGGTTAGCGCGTTTGCCCGGAAAGCAAGAGGTCCTGGGTTCGAGTCCCAGAGGTGTCAATATGTTTTTCTGATTTTTCTGTTTCCAGATTTTCGATTGAGTTTCGCTTATATTGTCTTCATTTATTTAAAATATTACAATTTGAAGTTCTACTCATAAAGTTAAAAATTAAAAATAAAACATTTGGAGAATTTATATTTTCGGCCAGTTTGAAAAATTGTTGATAATTGAAATATGTATGCACAAACATTTTTAGATTAAAAAACCTCTAGCCTGTAATATCTGCACCATACTGTACCGATTGATGGCCATCTTCACATCATTTTATTAATTTTGGCCGATCTAAAGGACTTCTTATCCACTTTCGCACTCATATTAGCCTACACACATGTACATATTTTAATCCCGTTAATGACAGAGTAAGTACTTGAAGCCCTTTCTCCTATGTTCAACTGATTATACTTTATATTCAAATATTTAAGGCTCAATTTAAGCCAAATCATTTTTTTTTACATTAAATTCAACAAAGGAGGTTCTGGCGGATATAAACCTCATCTTTGAGGATGCTATTAGAACCTTTTAGAGGATAGAAAGAGGTGAACTCGTGTCTTATAGAAACCAGATGAGAAAACACAGATGGTGGGTGCACGTTTGGCGTGTATTCAAAGATTGCAATTGAATCAACCAACCTTCTGCACGGTGATAAGGTTTTTCGGGTATTTAGGGATCCGGTGCAGAGGTGAGTATCAAAATCGACAGCGGTACGCACCAGCGATTTGTACATGGTCAGCATTTGTTTATACTCAAAGGAACATTTGGAATATTCTTTAGATATATAATTTCATCGTTTCGGTGCATCCAAAGTTGCATAATCCCAGCTTCTGCAACAGTGCAGACATTTGGTGGATTAACAGTAATCCTTCGTGCGCCGTTCATTATATAATGTAATACCATTTTCATCAACGCGCTCGTTTTATTATTATTTTTACGTAATTTCGGCAAAATAATATGCTAAAATGAGTTTGGATGGATGCAGGTTGTAAGCTTTATTGTTTTACTGCAAAAGCTATTACACTGCAACGATTAGAGCGAAACACTAAAAGCTCTTTGTTGTGTGTCGGAAACTGCATTGAACGTTTCGACCACGGAAATAAGTAGTAGGTAGTTCGACCACCATAATACAGCCATGTGCCTGGTGTGGTAGTCGAACAACTTGTAAAAACTAGATACCCAAGATATTTTTATAAATAAAGACTTCGCGTCCAAAATAGTGTGTTTCTAATTATTTCTTTAGCCAAGATTCTCTTTCCGAAATCATAAGATCTATATGTAGGAAAATAATTTCCCTCAGGCCCTTGTCATCTTTGGGGATGCTGTGTGGAGGGTTTTTTAAGGAAAGGAAGGAGAGAAGAGTTCTGGGAAGGAAAGGGGTTTAAGGGGTGGGTAGGAATCTGGGATTCAGTGCGTCCTGGTCATCCGCCTCCAAGACCTAGACAAACCTCACCCCATGAACCCGGGCACCCTTACTAAATCACCAAACGTAGCGAAACACTTGGGGTGACCTATGGCAGAGGTGTTGGTTATCCAATAAAGGTTCCCGGGGCGGCGGTACCCATTCCCGCCTTCCAAATGGAAAAATCTATCTATTGAAATATCTACTTAATAAATAATTATAAACCACTAGCGACTTCCCGGCATGCTTTGCTATGCCACCACATAAAGAAATAAATTCTACCTGCGTGTCCTTTCCCATTCGTCCCGTTCCTCTTCCGCCTCCCATCCCATTCCCTCACACGTCCCGATTCCGTCTTCTCCGCCTTCCCTCTCCCGTTTCCCCCGTTCCGTGATCCCTCCTCCCGAGTTCCTCTCCCCCACGCACTCCATACTTTCAGTCCCGGTACATTCAATTTTAAAACATCTAGCGTGCCACCTATTGCAATTTTTACTCAAATTTCATGACACCAGAGCTCACTATTGTATATAGAAACCATCGTGGGCATGCGCAAATCAAATCCCGAAAGTTTCACGGCAATCGGATGAATGGTTAACCAACGCATAGACATCTCATATACTCTCGTACACTCAAGCAAACGCAAAACGATTTTTATCTACATAGATATACTCATAAGGGATTGCACATTTTGTGTAAAGAAATGTCACTGTCTTAATGCCTTTTTTAGTGATTTCTTTTTCAAAAAAACAATAAACATAAAAATTGATTTTCTGCTGTTATAAAAATATTGGTTCTCCATTAAGATTTTGTCACGTTAAGACTTTGCTCCCTGTTCATATTGCTTGTCTCCAAATATTTGATTAATTGGCACTAATAAATATTCCCAAAATAATAGTGGACGAGTTTCTTTTTAGTTACAAAATTAAATTAATTAATGTGCACTCAAAACTCATTGAAATAATTGGCACTTTGACCTAACTTACTAACTAACCATCACGCCGTTTTCCAGCTGGGGTAGACTTGTCTTGTCACACACTCCTTGCCTCGTCATCATTCATACATTATCTCATACATGTTCTTCTATTATTCTGACTCTTGACGTGGCCCAACTTAAGTATCTGATTCACTTGATCGTGTCATGTCTTCCGCGGGCGTCCTCGACTTCTACCATTCACACCTGCGTCATATATTCTCCTAACACTACTTTCCTTGTTCATTCGCTCTGCATGCCCAAACCATCTGAGCGTCCCTTTCGTAATCTTACTCATTACGCTTACATCAGCCTTGTATTCTTTGCGGATCTCCTGTTTCTCACACGATCGTACATGGTTTTTGATATCATTTTTTTTTTTTTACAGTGAATGCCGCACAAGAATCTCAACTGCTCCCGTCTGGAGCCAGTGAGACTATGGCATCCCCAATTGGGGTATGTTGTGAGGCTGAAGGTAGTGGGGAGGGGAAGGAGGTAGGTAAGAGGAAGGTTGGGAAGTACCTGGCTATTCAGATCTGGTCGCCAAACATGGCTAAAGCCATTTTCAAGCAACGTTTCAATTCTGAATGGTGGTCTTACACCAGGGCGATACTGATAGTATCTTCCACTCTGGAACATGCCGCAAATATACTATATATTATATTTTTAAATGAATTAATTGTGAAATAACACAAATTAATCAAATAAAATTTATTTGCGCATGCCGGATTCGAACCCACGACCTCCGGATTGTGAGTCAAGAGTCTTACCCACTGGACTACGGAGGCCGTTTTTAGGTCGTTTTTAGGAGGTCGATTTCTACAACATTCAGTCTACTTTCATCATTCCTCTGCCAGATCCATGCCTCACTGTTATACATTGGGGTAGGTGCCAGCACTCCATTATGGACGGCTAGCTTCGCTTCTGTGGAAAGTTTTTTGTTGGCGTCAACGGCGTTCAGTTCAATTAATGGAGTTACCTGCATTTAACCTTCTTTCAATATCTCTATCAGCCTTTCCATCTCTCGTCAAAATACTTCCCAAATACACAAACTCATCCACCTGCTCCAAGTATTCATCATTCACAACTATATTGCACATTGTTTTCGTACGCTCTCTTTTAAATACCATGACCTTAAACTTTCATTCGTCAAAATTAAAACATTTTATGTACCACCTGGCGTATTCCGATAGGCGAGCTCGATCACTTCCTCACTACATTGATAGACTAAAATTCTACAATATACGCACCCTTGAACAGAGAAGACAAAATACAGATCTAAATTTTCTATTCAAAATTGTAAATGGTTTAATAAATTGTCCTTTTCTACTTCATCAAATCAGGTTCAATGTTCCTAGAATTGGTTCACGACTGGTAAATTATGTTCCGTTAAATATTAAAAAATATCGAACTAAGCTGGGGTATGACTCAGCCTTATCGAGAATGTGCCGTAATTTCAATGAGGCTTATAAAAAACATTCGATTAATTTGACAATGTCAACATTGGCCAACTTCAAATCAAATCTTAACAAGCTTTAAAGCTCCCTATTACGTTGTTCTATAAACTTATGAACCTATAAACTCATTGTTCTAAAAACTTGTTCCTTGTTAAACTTGTTAATTATTATTTTGTAATGTATAGTATGTGTTTGTGTGAATGAATGTAATGTATATGTAAGTATTATATTATCAATGCTGTGTTTGTCTTTAATTAGTGATAGCATCAACCATGATCAGTGTAATTTTATCTGTGAAAGCTTTGATGTAAATCACTGTTGACAAACCTAATAAAAAAAAAAAAAATAAAAAAAAAAAAAATCATTCTTCATACATAATTCGTTCATCCTAGACACGAGAGATTGTAGATCTTCCATACTAGTGCGTTAACCTAATAAATTCACAACGAGAAACTGTTCGAATTTCATGACGTCATAGTTCATTTTTTGGTAGGTATAGTGCAACGAAGAAAAGGCGTTTTGCTATGCTTTATAATAAAAACTGCTCAAAGTGAGATGAACTTTAAAAAAAAATTGTCCCTTCTTACCTTCAAAAGACAGATCTTACACGTACGATAAAATAATATGTTTATTTAACCTTTTAAAAGAGCACGTGGGATTTGTGTTCCGGGAATTTTTCTTATTTAAGGTATTCCTCTTATATTTGTAATGAAATCTTTTAAATAATTATAGTTTATTCCAGAATGTGTGTAGGGGTAATGTAATGCAATACATTACATATTACCAAATATCAATAAATTAAACGAAAGTAAAAGTAAATTACTAAAAAAAACTAAAAAAATATTAAACACAATTTTGTTCAGATAATCAGTATCTCCAACACGTCTTCTCTTCGAAGGAGATTTCTCTTCGGGAAGAAATATAGTTCTTTGGTTAATCTGAGGTTTATTGATACTTCGCATATTACAAGTATTGACTACGATTAGACGAATTTACTAGGAGCTGGCTATGAATGATCTGGTGGATCTGGTTCCCGCTGTCTACATTGGGAACCGCTAACCTCGGCCCTAGGCCCTCTGGTGAACTAACCGGGAACCAATCCTGCCGCCATCTTGCGGACTTTTAGAAAAACTCTTATCCCTGCCATCTACATGAGGAGCTTGGAAGCTTTTAGATATCTCAAAAACGCTAAAATGAATGCAAGCAGCCGTTTATGTAGGATATTTGATTGTCTCCTATGTCAGAGGGTCATCAGGGGGGACTCCATCCGGGCAACCATGGCAGTGATGTTCGTATTCTTTGATTGGCGAAGTCTGCGCCATAAGCTTCCCATGCGGTGGCGGAGAAAGAATGCAATATTTCCTCCAGGAACATTTCTGTAGCGCTGCAGTATCTCGGTAGGCGGAAAATTTAGCGATTAGCGTTATTGGGATCCATTGCAATCAATCTACAGTTCTGACATACGTGATGTGCAGAATGCGTTGCGTAGTATTCTTTTTACGTTTGGACTGCAAATATAAAAACGCCTTGACAGCATCCCGGTTCTATCAGATATGGGTCTGCTTTGCCTTTTGTTTGATGATGAAAAAACACATTTTAAAAATTAAATAATTGAATTTGGATTTTTCGTATCCGCGAGTTCATTGACCGGTTTAAATAATTTTCTGTACACTAGTGTACTCGTAGGTACAGGTATTGGGAGGTTATCCACCATTTTCCTGCCCTGGTATAAGTAACAGATGGTTACTTCTTCAAGGCTCTCGCAAGGACACTAACTTTTTGAAAGAACGAATCTGCATTTAAGTTTGAACAAAACTAGACCTCCAGTGTCCCTGCATACGGTGTTAGGAAGCAGTATACAAGTGCTTACATAATATACAAAATGCGAATAATATACGATCAATAATATTAAGTATTTCTAGCATAAAGTAATTAAAAGCATAAACATAAAAGGCTGCTGCTCACAAGGTATTGGCAACTTGCGTATGTTGCGAGCATCTGCAAGAAATGATAATAAAAACAAGTATGGTGAAGAACGCTAATATCGGGTGGGATACCTCTTTCGTCATGTGGCAGCACCAGCGAGAATATGGCCGTGAACGTATCTCAACGTCCGCGTCCTATAGCCGGTTTTTCGGTTATGTCTTGACAAT
This sequence comes from Limnephilus rhombicus, assembly GCA_929108145.2. NCBI lineage: Eukaryota > Metazoa > Arthropoda > Insecta > Trichoptera > Limnephilidae > Limnephilus > Limnephilus rhombicus. The sequence goes on from OV815288.1 coordinate 24,198,484, forward strand.
AGTGAGTGGGGGGACGAAACCGTAAGTACAGGCAAGCTGTTTTAAAGATAATACGTTTGCATGTATTTGTGCACAAGAGCATCGAAAGTAAATAAAATTACAACTTGTTTGGAACAACCGCCAGAAGACATCTCTTACCCCAAATGCCCAGAGATAGTGGGTGGGTAGCGACGGCGACGGCACGTAATCCAGAAAGCCTTAAGCAGACGGCGCGCTTGTGTAGTTAGCGATCATTAATTTATAATTTTGTAATGTTTTTAAAACGAATATATTAAATAGAATTGAAAAATTGAATTGAATCATTAATTTGCATGATGTGACAGCTGTGTGAAACGGTTTAAAAGATATTGTTTAAGGATTTAATGACATTTAAAAAAAATGGTTGGTTCATTTGGTGGTTGCAGTTTCAGAGAGTTATTAAAAGATTAATAAATTGGGAAATAGAATTGTTAAAATTGTTAATGTTGCTTAGCAACGCTAGCCTCGACGTTTGCTTGTATTTTGGCTCTCTGATTTTTTTATTGTATCAGAAAGAAAAGAATTAGCTTTGATCCCAAAACATATAAATATTTGAAAATAAGTATATTAGATAACCTAATAAATAAACTGCCAGTCAACCGTAGGATATTTAGATAAATAAATACGATATAAAATTTTTCCTTTTGTGAGGGCTTCAGTAACCAAGGTAAACAACAGTATTTTGAGATTACTTTGAAATATATTTTGCAGGTAAATTTAATTATATATTTTATTTTGATAACATTATTCTAAAATATAATATTTATTATAGATTTGTACTATTGAAGGGTAGTTTACATTAAAATATTTAATTTGGCCAAATTGAAAATTATTTGTTGACAAATGACAGTACTAGGCTAGGTAACGACGACAGTTGCTTGGTTACTGGAATGTAGGAATAATAATAATAATCATTTCCAAGTTGTTTTGAACGGTGACAAAATGTCATTTTCAACCAACGGAAATGAAAATGGGTTGATTATGTCATCTTTACAGATGAACATTGATAATCTAAGACCCCAAAAAACAAAAGCAGGTATTCCTAGGCAGAGAATGAAATGGACGAACGATGTCAATATGTTCATCGTTCGTTCATATTTTTATGTGACGAAACTAGAAACAGATATGTTATTGTATAGGAAAAAATTACATTTAATTTTCTCACAAAATTATCCGGTTGCCCAAGTAAACGAACAAAGATTGGCTTAAGTTCGGTTTATGGGCGAAATTCCTAAAAAATAAAACTAGTTATTTTTATACTAATTTGGGGTCGGGGAATCCGAATCTGAAAGAATTAGGCGGCGGCAAGCAATATTAACTGAATTACAGGACTTTAAAAAATTTTATACACATACAGGAAAATAGCCATTTTGGAAGCATTTTGATTCCTAGAAAATCAAACTAGTTATTTTTATACTAATTATGGGCCGGGGAATCCGAATCTGAAAGAATTAGGCGGCGGCAAGCAATATTAACTGAATTAAACGACGTTAAAATTTTCTATACACACACACATGAAAATAATCATTTCGGAAGTATTTTGACACGCAGTACAAAGATCATAGAAAAACAAGAAATATACAAAAACATGTGCCGGCAGTGTTACCAGCTCTCAAAAATATTTATCTCTATATCAATAATTTCCGACACGATAATTCTTCACATAACACATTAACCTGATGAATTACGACTATCTCAACGGCGTATTCTTAAACCAAAAGTATGAAAATTCGTAGTCTTAAAAATGCGTAACCTAACCTAACCTAACGTTAGGTTTGTGTAACGTGGTTTGTGCCCCTTTATACCGCCTGCTCGCGTCCCTAACCTAACCTAACCTAACCTAACCTAACCTAACCTAACCTAACGCTAGGTTTGTGTAACATGGTTTGTGCCCCTTTATACCGCCTGCTCGCGTCACGGCAAAAAAACATCCCTGTTTTCAAGTAGTTTAGCGGCTACGCTAGGTTTGTGTATCATGGTTTGTGCCCCTTTATACCGCCTGCTTGCGTCACGGCAAAAAAACATCCCTGTTTTCGAGTAGTTTAGCGGCTACGCTAGGTTTGTGTAACATGGTTTGTGCCCCTTTATACCGCCTGCTCGCGTCACGGCAAAAAAACATCCCTGTTTTCGAGTAGTTTAGCGGCTACGCTAGGTTTGTGTAACATGGTTTGTGCCCCTTTATACCGCCTGCTCGCGTCACGGCAAAAAAACATCCCTGTTTTCAAGTAGTTTAGCAGCTACGCCGGGTTTATGTAACATGGTTTGTGATACAAAAGAACGTGCCCCTTTATAACGCCTACTCGCGTCAAGGCATAAAAACTCCACAATACTAGTTGGTGTACCTCCCTAAAATATTTGAGAATCAATTATAAAAAATAAGTACTTAAAATATAAACATGTTATTTTACGTTATAAATATTACTGCTTAATGGCAACACTTAATTTTGTGTGGTAAAAACATCTATGTTATCGTGTTTTTCTATGATCTTTGTACTACATGTGTCAAAATACTTCCGGAATGATTATTTTCATGTGTGTGTGTATAGAAAATTTTTAAGTCGTGTAATTAAGTTAATATTGCTTGCCGCCGCCTAATTCTTTCAGATTCGGATTCCCCGGCCCATAGTTAGTATAAAAATAACTAGTTTGATTTTCTAGGAATCAAAATGCTTCCAAAATGGCTATTTTCCTGTATGTGTATAAAAATTTTTAAAGTCCTGTAATTCAGTTAATATTGCTTGCCGCCGCCTAATTCTTTCAGATTCGGATTCCCCGACCCCAAATTAGTATAAAAATAACTAGTTTTATTTTTTAGGAATTTGGCCCATAAACCGAACTTTACCCCAAAGATTAGCTGACCAAAAAAGGGCAATTTTCAAAAATAATTTAATCCCTGTAGTAACATTAAATCAGATAAAAAAGGAAATAGGAGATAGATTGCAATTAGAGAATAATTTAGAACAAATTAATACGAGTAGTAATGTTATATTAGATACATTGAATGAAGACAGTTTAGATAATATTCTAGTAGAAGAATCTAATGATATTACAGTAGATTCAAATAACTTAGACGCTATTCATAATCTTAGGGAAATCAACATTGCAAATTTAAACTTACTAGATGATAATGTAATAGAATTAGCTAACTTGCTTCATAATAATATAAATAGATATATAGATATAGAGCCCACAGTTAGACCAAAATTACCAAAATTGCATACGTCAAAAAAATTATCTAAATTAATTTCTGAATTAAATAATTTAATTTTACCAAAAATAATATTTGACGATATTAGTTTTTTAGATCTTCATACGTTAGTGTACGCTAGTGCTATCACTATATGTACTAGGTTAGGAGTTAAATTAACAACCTCTGATGATAGATCATATAGTTATAGTAAACCAGAATGGCAGATTAGATTAGAAAATGATGTAGTATTTTTAAGAAGTAGTATAGCTAGAGTAATTGAATATAAAAATGGGAATAGAAGTAGAAATATTTTGAGACATGTAGATGAAATTGGGAGAAAATTTGGTTATAACATTGGTAGTAATAATAATGAAAATATAATCAATGATTTATTAGATTTATTAAAACAAAAATTAGGTGTAAAAGCTAGTAGATTAAAAAGATATAATTATACATATAATAAAAGAAATAATAATAGATTATTTCAAAAAAATGAGAAAATATTTTATTCCAAACTTGATGATAAACAAAATATTATTTCGAATAATAATATTCCGTTGCCATCTGAATCAGATATGCGCGATTTTTGGACAAACATTTGGAGTAAAGATATAAAACATAATGAGGCAGGTTCATGGATAGAAAATGAAGAACTCAATTGTTCAGACATTGAACAAATGAGTTTTTCTGATATATCGGTTGAATTGTTAGCCAAAATTATAAAAAATACTCATAATTGGAAAGCCACGGGTTGCGATTGGATACATAATTTTTGGTACAAACGTCTAACTACTTTACATCCTCTTTTTGCAAAAAATCTTTCAAAACTTGTCAAACAACCTCAAAATTTTCCTAATTTTCTAACTAAGGGCATTACTTATATGTTACCTAAAAGCGAAAATATTAATAATCCCTCTCAATATAGACCCATTACATGTCTACCGACAATATACAAAATTTTAACCTCTTGCTTGACAGATTTAATATATACTCATTTGGATGAAAAAAATATTTTATCTGAACAACAAAAAGGTTGTCGCAGAAAACATATGGGATGTAAAGAACAATTAGTTATTGATTCTGTAATTTTAAAACAAATTCAAAATCAAAAGCGTAATTTACATACTTGCTATATAGATTATCAAAAAGCTTTTGATAGTGTCCCGCACTCGTGGCTAATAAAAATATTAAAAATATATAAAGTTAACCCAATTATAATAAGCTTTTTGAAAAATATTATGTCCTTTTGGAATACAGATTTACTAGTAAATTTAAAAGGTAAGAAAATAGTAGTACCGGGCATTTCAATAAAAAGAGGGATTTTTCAAGGAGACTCATTGAGTCCTCTTTGGTTTTGCTTAGCATTGAATCCAATGTCTAAAATGTTAATTAAAAGCAAGTTTGGAATAAAAATTAAGGGTAATACAAGGAAGAGTAGTATAGTTTCACATCTATTATATATGGATGATATAAAATTATTTTCAAATTCTGCATCAAATTTAGAAAAAATGATTAAGGTAGTTAAAATTTTTTCAGATGATATTAAAATGACTTTTGGTTTAGATAAATGTAAAACGATCCATATAGAGAAAGGCAAAATTGTAGATGGAGACGAGGGTATATTTAGAAATTTCAAAATTAAAAGTATGAAAGGGGATGAGGTTTATAAATATTTAGGATACCCGCAATCGAATAGATTAGATCACACTAGTATTAAAAATGATATTAGGATTAAATTTCAAACTAGGATCAGAAAAATTTTAAAATGCAATCTATCTGCTAAAAATTTAGTAAAAGCAATAAATACTTGGGCAATACCTTTATTAACGTACTCATTTGGCATAATTAAATGGTCCAATACAGATTTAGATAGTTTAGAACGATTAATTAGAACTACGTTAACAAAGTTTAATTGCCATCATCCAAATTCAGCTATAGAACGAATTAATTTACCTAGAAATTTAGGAGGTAGAGGTATAGTCAAAATAACATCTTTGAAACACAATCAGGTAGAAATGCTTAGAAATTTTTTCCATAGGAAAGCTAATAGCTCAGAAATGCACAAAATAATTTGTAAGGCAGATAGAAACATTACACCTTTAAATTTATATGACGAGAATGCCAACATTCTTATAAATACTAACCAGGAATTATTAGATTCCTGGTCAAATAAAATTATTCATGCAAAACACTTCAATTATCTCAACCAAACGTATGTTGACAAACTTTCGTCAAACAAATGGTTGAGTATTGGAGAGTTGAGCGCAGAAATAGAAGGATTTATGCTTGCCATTCAAGATAGAGTCATTAATACTAAAAATTATAGGAAGCATATAATCAAAGATATAAATCAAATTGATGATTTATGTAGAAAATGTTTGGCTTTTCCGGAAACTATAGAACATATTATATCGGGATGTTCTATATTAGCGCCGTCCGAGTATACATTTAGGCACAATCAGGTTTTAAAAATAATCCACCAAAGTTTGGTAATTAAACATAACTTGATTGACTGCCGTAATATAGTACCATATTATGAATATGAACCAAATTCATTTTTAGAAAATGAATTTTATAAAATATATTATGATAAAACTATACTAACAGACAGAACAATTAGTCATAATAGACCTGATATAGTTTTACATGACAAAATTAAAAAAATAACTTATATCATTGATGTCGCTATTCCAAATTCCTGTAATATTCAAAAAACTGTTTCTGAAAAAATTAGAAAATACACAGATTTAGGAAATGAGATTAAAAGAATTTGGCATTCTCGGAATATAAAAATATTACCATTTGTTATTTCGGCTACTGGCATTATACCTAGGTCTCTGATTCAAAATTTAGGCGTATTAGATTTGTCAAAGAATTTATATATAAAAATGCAGAAATCGGTAATTTTAAATACATGTAGGATTACAAAAGATTTTTTAAATATTTATATTGAGGGATCAGTAGGATTTATAGGTTCAATTAGGAATTCCACAGAGCCGAACCCTCTGATATGAAAATATCTGGAGTCGGTGAATTATTTTCCCATCTGGTCTCTGGTAGGTTGACATGTTATTCTTGTATTGTTTTGTAATTATAATACATATAGTGCAATTGCATAACGTGGATTGACCAGATGATCATTTGGGAAGTGTGTGAAAGGGTTTAGTTTTTCCTGTGGGGAAAATTAAACCCGGACATTTAAATCTGGTGCGTAAATATTGCTCCAAGGGAAGATTTGGTTTGTTCGTAACCACAATCTATTTCAAATTGTTTTCCAAATTAACGTATATATATTAACTCACACTTTCAGAATAAGATGAGGTACACATTTTGCTCTTAATTTCAGATAGGTGGCGGACGTCAGAAATAATAATTTTCACACAATTTTCTCAGAGTCAAAATGTTGAAAAATAAGGTTAACTCAAGTTTTAAAAGAGTTTGCCATTGCTTAATTATATTAATTCGTGGGGTAATTACTACATGTGGGTAACTCCAAAATCAGCGTTTTTGAGTTACATACTAAAAGCAAAACTCTATTTCCTCGCCTGTGAATCCTACAAACAGTCGTAATGCATTGGAATAATCAAGTTATTTAAATATGTTTTTTGTGAGTATCTCCTAAAAACTGTAAAGTTTAATTATATAATTTATTACTTTATTAGGTATCTCTAGTTATGATGAGGGTTTTTCTATATTTCATTTAGGCAATTGGTTCAAGCACTAAAATTTGAATAAAATTTGCTTTCATTGCGATTTTATATTTAACAACAAGATAAATAAATACATAAAAAATGATTAGCCATTTCCTTATTCCATAAATACAAATATTACGGTTCCCAAAACGTCAATCGACGATTAGACTAAACTTATCACCATATATAATATTAAGGTAAAATAAACGATTCATCAGATTGATTCCCAACTTACAATTCAATTCCCCATCAAAGCTGATTTCAGAGTTACCTTGTTATAGTAATTACCCCACGAATTTACTATAAGAATTTGCCTTAAGTATATTTTTGCTCAAAATCAACTGTACCTACGATTATAACAAATTCCATAGGCATCACATAGAATAAAATGCTTATTGAAAAAACGGGACTTTTTAACAGTTTAAATTTAGGTATTTTTAAGACACAAGCAACTTTTTTTTGCTGTTCCTACGTGCAGACGATCTCGAGGGACATTAAGGCACAATACAACATCGAAGCACTATTTTTTTATGTTCGTGAAAAAACTTTCGCCATTGCATATGAATAAACAAGGGTTGACTGCTGGCATGGTTGTTGACTACACAAGCGCCAACTGCTGGCATGATTGCAGACTACACAAGCGCTGATAATTCTAGCGTTTCAGATTACCTGCCGTTCTGTTTACGTTTACATTCGCGATTTGATTCAACAATCTCGGAATAAAATTGTAGATTTGGATAAAAAACCAAAATCAATCACAGGTACTCTAATAGATAATGTTTTATATTTTTATGTTTTCACTTTAACAAATTCCGGCATTCCTCATATGGGGAACGTTGTCGGACTAAAAAAAGCGTAGAGGGAAGGATATGTTGTAGAGGAAGGATGGGATAACCACACTATACTTATCTAATTTACATTCTATATAATCGTTTTTTTATACGCACTGCGTCCCGCAAAGCCGCTATCTCGGCACTTTGGTTGGACAGGGTTCTATCTTCACTTTACATTGTTCAGAGATATCAGGCGTCAAAGTTTGCAAAGACGATTTCTTATAATCTATTTACCGATTTCTGATTTTGTGGTTGAATCTTGTGTAAAGTATTTTAGTTTAACATATTTCTAAGGAAAACTTTTAAATAGGTCATATACTTACAAATTAAGATAATATCTTAACGTGCAGATATAACCACACACAACGAATAATGTAGGTTTTACAGCATCTTTTTTTCAGCCCGATTCCCGTATAGAGACCAAAGACAAAATTTTTCGCTTTACGCGATCGCTATTTTCATATTTTTTTCATATCTAAGATTTCAGTTGGCATCACAGCAAAAACATGGTTTGCTGTGATGCCAATTTAAATCGTAGATATGAAAATAGAGATGAAAATAGCGATCGCGTAAAGCGAAACATTTTGTCTTTGATCTTTGTACGGAAATCGGGCTGAAAAAAAGAGATGGAGTAAAACCTACATTAGGGAATAATAATTCATTGCATGGTACAGGTCTCGCAAGTTAAGTTGACTTCATCACAGTACTCACACAGATGCAAAACTTACATACAGCGTGTTTCGTTTTAGGCTTTAAAAAAAAAACAATTAATAATTATTTTATTTTTAATTTTTAACTTTATGAGTAAAACCTCAAATTGTAATATTTAAATAAATGAAGACAATATAAGCGAAACTCAATCGAAAATCTCGGAACAGAAAAATCAGAAAAACATATTGACACCTCTGGGACTCGAACCCAGGACCTCTTGCTTTCCGGGCAAACGCGCTAACCACTGCGCCACGGTGTCGATATGAAATTCGGTCATGTTTAACTGTACCATACTTCGACTAAGAACCACTTACATTATCTTCATTTTCTTTAACGCATATATTATTGGCAACTATCTTTATGTATGATTGCAAGATTCAAACCCGAACTAAATGCTCTCTAGATAGTGTCTGGATAAATCTGGATAAATAGACTTGCAGAAAAGTCGATAGATGTCGCATATTAAAATAAAATGGATAAGGATTTATCCAGACACTATCTAGAGAGCATTTAGTTCGGGTTTGAATCTTGCAATCATACATAAAGATAGTTGCCAATAATATATGCGTTAAAGAAAATGAAGATAATGTAAGTGGTTCTTAGTCGAAGTATGGTACAGTTAAACATGACCGAATTTCATATCGACACCGTGGCGCAGTGGTTAGCGCGTTTGCCCGGAAAGCAAGAGGTCCTGGGTTCGAGTCCCAGAGGTGTCAATATGTTTTTCTGATTTTTCTGTTCCCAGATTTTCGATTGAGTTTCGCTTATATTGTCTTCATTTATTTAAATTAATAATTATTTCACATTTGAGAATGCGAAGCCAAAGCATGTTGAAGTCGGTTACATAAAACTTATTTTGTTTTACAACATTTTTATTGAAATACTGAAGGTTATAAAAATAAAATTTATTAACTAAATGTGATAATCTTCAGGATTGAATTCAAATGGTTATTCGTAAATAATGGACAAGGATAAAAAAAAAACATTGTGTTAATTAAAAAGAATAATTTATTATAATATACATAATATTTTATAAAATAAATAATCGACAAGGCGCCACCCGCCGCTACACGTTTAATACGCATAGATTTTGAAAAAAACTACTTTTAAACTTAATTACCAAAAGAAACATCGGTTTCGGTCGGGATAGACGGAAACATATGCATTAAATTTCGATTTTCATTCAAAGTTTAAAATTTACCATACAAAATACCTCCATTGTCGCCTTTTTTGTATGGATTTTACATTTGTAAAGTTTCGTTTTAAACTCAATATGCATGAATTACATTGTTTACCTAAACTAAGAACCTAATAACCTATTTGTCTACGTAAATAGTTGTTTCTTGTAGTAATTGTTTAAATGAAGTGTGTTTTCCATAATATGTGTTTAAAAATTTGTCTGCTTATGGATTGTTTAATTTTTATAATTATGTGTTAGCAATCAACAGCAACAGTAATTATTTAGTTATGTATCAGTCATCATCAGCCACTATCTACACGTATATTATCTAAAATATAACAGATTACTAACACAAAGGTACAAAAGATTTGAAGTAGAATAAGTTGATTACTAGTCTGTGATACTCCAGTTGCCTTAGACATCAAATCACACAAGTCATTTATGCTTAAAAGTTGACCACCGTTTTTTATATTATGCATAAAATAATTAAACACGCGGAATAAAATTTCACGAGTTTGCCCATTCAGTGATTTGCCATGTCCCGTTTTGTAACAGGACTCCATGATGTCGTAATAAATATTAGACTTGCACACTTTACAAACACTATTAATTATTTCAAATTTAAAAACTAGTCATTATTTCACTTGCGATATGAAGGTATGTGTAGGTATGTTTACATCACATTACGAACTGAATGAATAGGACACCCCGTAAGTGCACCAAAACAATATGCTATCAGCGCCATAAAAACTTTTTGTCTCTTCTACACTAGTTACAATAAGTGGGCAATAATAATAAAATAAGCAAGACAGAGGATAAGTAGGCGTAGTTTGAAGACACACGGATACACCGTTCACGGATACACGGATACACGGATACGTTCCAATCTGTTAGACCTTTTTTTAACTACTGTGCCACACGGTTACAGTATTGAAGTCACAGCGCCTTTAGGATCGTCCGACCACTGCCTGGTGACGACATCAATCCCTGTAAACTTCAGACCACCAAACGAGAGGCTGAAGAGAAAAGTGTGGCACTATAGGTCAGCAGATTGGTTCGGTCTGCGGGCACATTTTAATGCTTTCCCATGGTCAGCTGTCTGTTTTCGGACTTCGGATCCCTCAAGATGTGCCCAGGAAATTGGTGAGGTCATCACATCCGCGATGGATGGCTTCATCCAATCTACTGTTAAGGAAACTGGTGTAGGCTCAAAGCCGTGGTTCAGTCGACAATGCGCTGAAGCAGTGCGACGAAAAAACGCGGCTTACCGAGCCTACAACACATCTAGAACATCCGAAGACAGAACAGCTTACAACAAAATGGCAAAGGAAACCAAGAGAATCATAAATAGGTCAAAATTCGAGCACGACCAGCAGATCAGCAGAAAGCTGACTGCATGCCCGCATGGCAGCAGGCAATTCTGGTCGCTTGCGGGCTCAATAGGTCGCAATTTCTGCAAATCCAGTCTGCCACCTCTTACCAGACCTGACGGCTCACTAGCAAACACCGCCACCGAAAAGGCTAACTTACTAGGTAAAATGTTTGCGGATAACTCAACCCTCGATGACCAAGGTGCTGTCCCGACGTCGGTTCCTCACTGCGGTTTTCGTATGAAAAAGCTGAGGATCCGGCATCGGGAAGTACTCCATGTTTTACGAGGGCTTGATGTTAATAAAGCTAGTGGGCCTGACGGAATACCTGCCCTGGTACTGCAAAGGTGCGCTGCAGAAATAGCTCCAATTTTGACGAAGCTTTTTAAACTGTCCCTGAAGACTGGCTCTGTGCCCTCTGGTTGGAAAAAAGCGGTTATCCATCCTATTCCAAAGAAGGGTGACCGCTCCAACCCGGCCAACTACCGCCCCATAGCGATCACATCAGTTCTGTCTAAGGTGATGGAACGTGTGATCAACGACAAACTGCTCACATACCTCGAGAAGAACAAAATTATTAACGACCGTCAATACGGATTCCGGCGGAACCGCTCGTGCGGTGATCTTCTCTCGTATGTGACGCATGTTTGGGGGCGATGCCTGGAACGTTTCGGTGAGACCCAAATGGTTGCACTGGACATATCCAAGGCCTTTGACCGGGTTTGGCACCGAGGACTTGTCAACAAACTGCATTCTTACGGACTTCCCGCATCCTTGTGTACGTGGATTGCCGACTTCTTGAGGGAGAGGTCGATTCAGACGGTAGTCGATGGTTTCACCTCTTCCTCTCACTCGATAAATGCTGGCGTCCCGCAGGGATCGGTTCTGTCTCCAACTCTGTTTTTGTTGCACATCAACGACCTTTTGTCATGTGCACCAATTCACTGCTACGCGGATGACAGTACAGTTCATGATAGCTTTTTGTTTGACAAGCCCCCAAAGGGCTCACAAACTCCAACAGCTCGTAAGGCTTTGAAGCAAAGAATGGACGGTTACCTCGAGAGTGTTTTCTCTTGGGGTAAAAATAATCTCGTTGAATTTAATGTTTCAAAGACCCAATCTTGTCTGATTACGTCTAAAAGGGATCGCAATGAAAATCTAGTCTCTTTCAACGGAAGCAATCTTCCGAACAGGCCCTCCATTGATTTGCTTGGTGTAACCCTAAGTGACCAGCTCAGGTATGGGGGCTCCATCGAAGCCAGAGTAAAGTTAGCCTCCCAAAAACTGGGCGTACTGTACAGGGCCCGCAGATACTTTAAAAGTACACAACTGCTAACCCTGTACAAATCGCAAGTGCGCCCCACGGTTGAATTTGGCAGCCACCTCTGGTCTGGAGCTCCAAAATACCTGAAAAATACCCTCGACTCTGTGCAGAAACGGGCGGTCCGTTTGATAGATTCTCCCATCTTAACAGACGGATTGCAATCTTTAGAGCACAGGCGTCGGGTGGGAATGCTATCCTTGTTCTACCGGTATTACAATGGAAGATGCTCCGAGGAACTAGCATCATTGATCCCTTCGGCACCGGTGCATAGTCGGGAAACACGCCAAACGCGTGCCCAACATTTGTACACAGTTGACATTAGTCACATGAGAACGGGTCGTTTCTTCGACTCGTTCTTATGTTCAACAGCTCGGCTGTGGAATGATTTGCCGGCCTCTGTGTTTCCTCCTTCCTACAACATGGGTCTCTTCAAGACCAATGTTCATTCCTTCCTCTCCTCAAAAAGACCCTCCACACAGCATCCCAGATGACATAGGCCCTGAGGGAAATTATTTTCCTCAGGGCCTCCTGTGTGGAGTTAATGTAAAAAAAAAAAAAAAAAAAATACACCAATACATCAATTCTAAGCATTTTTATTGCTTTCATCTCTCGTTGCGTTAATAATAATAATAATATTTGGATGATTTATATAGCGCCGTTTTTGTGAAAAATCACCTCAAGGGCGCTGTACAAACTTATAATACATTTCTAAAATCTAAAAAACTACAAGCTAGGCAAACAATTATACTAATTACATTAGTTACATATTAATTACATAGTTACCTATACTAATAACATTTCTCTACTGCCATTTCAAGATAGGGCAATGTTCTTATTAAATATTTTCATTAAAAAAATATTCTTCTTCTTTTTGTGCCCTGTTCGTTTAACGGACCTTAGCTATCACGTTGGCTGTGCGAACTTTGTTTACTGCGGCTCGGAACAGCTCTACGGTAGACTGTCCAAACCACTGTCTCAGGTTTTTCAGCCATGAGGTTCTCCTTCTTCCAGGGCCCCGTCTTCCGGCAATCTTTCCCTGCATTATGAGATGCAAGATCTCGTACTTCTCTGGATGTCTCATCACGTGTCCAAGATATTGAAGTTTTCTGATTTTTATAGTTTTAATAACTTATTTTTCTTTATTCACCTGAACGATGACATCTTCATTAAGCTAAACCCTGTTCATCCAGCTTATTTTAAGTATTCTTCTCTAGATCAGAGGCCGCCCGTGACAAAATTCGCGAGCAGTGCATTTCACAAAAAAGGTAATATTAACATGGGAAAATAAAGTGATTAGGGGGTGACATACGTAATGCAAACGTTCACTTGTAGAGTAAATCCATTCGTCGCTCTTTCATTTGTGAAAATACTTCAATGACACGATTATTAAATTCTGGTACAGAAGATATCAAACCTTTTTCGATGCTCATCATTTACAAAGCATTAAATCGATCTTGAGACAGCATTCCTCAGAAATGTTTTTAAACGTTTTAATGTAGAAAAACACCGTTCGCACTCAACAATTGTCGTTGGAATAGTACAAATTATTTATTTTTAAAAGTTTAACCGTTTCACTAAAACACTCCACTAATTACATTTGATAAAATCTACGTTAATCGCAATGTTTTCAGTAACACTCATTTTTAAATAAGTTTTTTAACTGTTAAAATGCTGTCAATACCGAAACAATACAGCGCCGCGCTGGCGGCCGATGGCGTTAAAACATAACATTGTTATTTCGTCTTAAATTCGTCGAACATAACTATTTCATTCCAAAGGTGCGGTATCACATCACGCAAGTTTAATTTTTTGTCATTTGCTCCGCTAATGCACGCAGGCACCATATGTCTTCTCTGCTTTCACACGTCAATCGTCGTTATGGGTCTATACCTGTCTTGCTCCTTTCACGGGCACGAGCACTCCAGAATCTGGAGATGATCCCAATAGAAATATAACTTCGTGTGACGTCACGCCTGGGCATAACAAAATGTGTACGAATTCCTTTCTCTCATGGGCTGGAGTTTAGACAATTAGTAAAGATTTTGTAACGAATTGGCGGGATTCTTCGTGAGAGGATATAGATACTAATTTACACTTCTGACGTATGCTCGGCAGTGCAGTGTACATATGCACCAAGGAAGCGGCCGCCTCTGCTCTAGATCCACATCCTAAATGCCTCAAGTCGCCTAATTAGTTCTTCAGTAAGCGTCCATGCTTCCATTCCATAAAATAATATCGAAAACACTTAGCATCTGACCATTTGAATAAAAATAATATGCTCAAATAAAATACTTTAATACTCGGCACCGGTGCGAAGTCGGGAAACACGCCAAACGTGTGCCCAACACATGTATACGATTGACATTTGTCACAAGAGAACGGGTCGTTTCTTTGACTCGTTCTTGTGTTCAACAGCTCGGTTGTGGAACCATTTGGCGGCCTTTGTGTTTCCTCCTTCCTACGACATGGGTCTCTTCAAGACCATTATTCATTCCTTCCTCTCCTCAAAAAGACCCTCCACACAGCATCTCAGATGGCCCTGAGAGCAATTATTTTCCTCAGGTCCTCCTGTGTGGAGTTAATGTAAAACAAAACTTTAGACAAGATTGAACCACAAAATCAGAAATTGTTAAATAGATTATGAGAATTCGTCTGCGAAAACTTTGACAGCCCAGAACACGAAAAGGCGGAATTAAAACCCTATCCAAACAAAGTGACGAAAAACTGAAAGACTGCGTCTCGCAAAAACGATCAAATGATGTCAGATATAAATAAAATGGCAATTGCAAATCGTTCAAAGTGATTTCAGAACCTTCTAAAATAAATGGAAATAAAACTTCATGTTAGAACTTAGTCGCACAAGTAACTGCGGAAATTTATTTTGGTTATAGAACTGAGCAAAAGATATGGTTTTACGTACAAAAACCTTTTGGAAAAAAATATCAGTTAGAACTTTATCCAAATATGGTGACGAACATCTGGAGCCTTAACCTTCGGCATGCCAAGATGCAAAACAAAACGTTGGGTACCATGAGGGGTGACGCTACAACCCCAGGGATTTTATTATTTAAATTCCACTTTTCCCATTTATTCATTAGTTTGATGGAAAATTACTATTATGGCCTACATGTTTAATGTATTTCCGTTAAAAAAATATCATTATTCATTTAATTTCATATAAAATCATTCATCAACAAACGCTCCGGCCACGACGGCTTTGACTAGCTTCCTAGTCGGTACTTTGGTACCTGCCGGCAGGTCAGTGTGACCGGCGGCCGACGAAGCGAATTGTAACCGGGTGGTTCCAAAATAACAAAAATAAAACTAAAAACAAAACACCGATTTTTTTTTAACAAAAAGGCTCTCGGATGGTAGTTTTATTTTTCCCCTCATTTTGAACGCCAGGATTCGTATTTACAATATTGTGCGCTCTATTTCTTGCCAGTGGTGATGGCACTGAACTCCACTTCATGCCCGATTTTGAGGTCATGAAAACTTCACTAGCCGCAAATGTTGTTGTGTTTTCATCTTTTCCCATGTCTTCATCAGATTCTGACTTCTCCTGGACCTCAACGTGGTCCTCCACGTCAGAAAGATCCTCTTGATAAATTGCTTCAAAATCCGTATCATTATCATTATCCCTTTCACTAATGTCACTGTCATCTTCGAGAAATTTTAATAATTCTTCATCAGTTAGAACCCTTCTTGTCATTATGGACACAGTTATTGAAAGGCAATATCACAAGAATGGAACGATATACTAAGAAAACCGCACTTCAAACTTTTTAATATTCAAATTATTTTTTTACCGTCCGCTGTAGTGTTTCGACACGCACTGTAGCTAAACCCCAATAAACACAGCTGGTTGGGTCAGCCAGACCGGCGACGCCCTAGGTGGCCTAGGTAAAGGACCCTATGTCGTTACACCCTTATGCAGCTTTTGATGTAGTGCGTGGGAAGGAGATGCCGTAAATTGCCGAGGTGCGAGTAGAACAGGGAACCATATCCATAAGCGAACTAATGCGGAAGAGAGATGGAGCATTTCTCATAGTTTATTTTGTCGTAGATGTGGTTCCAGCGAGCAACAAATATCAAACAAGGCAAGGAATGATACCTACACAGTAACAAAATATTTTTTTACGCTTTAATCTAGGACAATTTTATATTTTTTTTAATGGCCGAATATGCGTTTATCGGTTTTGCAGGAATACAAAAAATATCGAAATCGTTAAGTCTCTATTAAAAATTCTACATGGATAATAGTAAATTTAGAAATAATGGCAACCCCTGTCAGCAACGGGAGGGTTAATGGTAGAAATATATAATAATCTTATATATAAAAATGAATCGCTAAATGCATTGCTGAGCGCAATTCTCGAGAGCAGCTGAACCGATTTCGCTAATTCTTTTTTTAGAATATTCCTTGAAGTACGAGGATGGTTCTTATGGAGAGAAAAATAAAGAAAATCGCGCAGAAAATTGAATAATTTCAGAAAACCTAACGACTATCGCACGTTTGACAGTTCGCGTGTTTGAGAATGACATTTTCAATCAGGATTCTATTTTTGAAAATCTTTAAGTTGATAGATTTATTTAATGTAGGTACTCCCCTAATAGTTTGAATCGAATCAAGAATTTTAGATATTTTAAATAGGTACCTATGTTAGGTACCAAATTTAATTTACATGAAAAATGGAAATTTTAATAAAAATTGAAAAAGGTGGCGCTTAAAAACTGAATGTACTGGGATTGAATATATGGAACGCGGGAAGAGGGTTAGCGGGACGAGGGAGCGGGAAATGGAAGAGGGAAGGCGGGGAAGGTGGAAGGGAACGCGGGAGGGGAAGGGGACGTGTGAGGGGGGAGGGAACTCGGGAGGGGGGTTGGTGGGACGGGGGAAGGGGGAAGGGGGAAGGGGGGGAGTGGAGTGAGGAGAAGGAAGGTTGATGTGGCGGAGTGTGAACGCGAGGATTGAAGAGGACGCAGGAGAAGAAGGGGAGGCGGAAGGGAAACGGGACGAATGGGAAAGGACACTTTCTTTATTAAATGGCATAGCAACGCATGCCGGTACCAGCTAGTTTTAAATAAATATAACATTTTTAAATCAAAAATGAACTGCATGGATATTTTAAAATAAAAGTTCGATACTTTATTATTATCTAAAAAATTTCCCGTCCTTTTCTCGGATCCCCGCTAGATATTAAATAATTTCACCGGTACAACAACGAATTTTCCAAGAATTATCGTCATGAATAAATAAACCTTTTAATCGTTAAATAAACACTGTAAGCACTGAATAAATGTTTGAAATATAAGCCGAAACTCAAACACTGCAAATGCTGTTATTTCACGGGTATTATATTCATGTTTTGGATGCAGAACTAAGATAATATTTTGAAATTTACACAAATGATAAAAAATCATCGTCGCACGTCATTTTTACTGTTAAAAATAATTTGTATATTTACTGGGTATATTTATCAGCACGGGTCGGCAGAAACGTTCACCGCGGAAGATTAACCGCAGGGAAAGTTCACCGTATAAAATTCACAGCGTGGAAAATTATTTGCCATTGTTTGGGAGTGTTTTTTTTAAACTGAAATAATTGAGTCAAAATAATAGACAATTGACAAAATAGATTTTACACGGTGTTAAGGGACATACTTGACTTACTACAAACCAGTGATTCCTGGCATAATTTGGAGTAAAAAAGGTACATAATAATAACAAAACTGTTTTTATTACAGGATATGGGGAGGATATACCTAACATCCCATATTACAATACACTATAGATTAAAAGAAAAAAAATCAAGTACATACAATAGAAAAAAAAAACTTAAATGGTAATAAAAATAATTAATTATCCATTATTATGTAGGGCGTGGTCTGGGGTGAGCTCGGGCCCAGCGCTCACTCAGGAGTGGAGTGGTTGGTCCTGGAAGGCTTCGGTCACCACTGTTGGCATTTGAAATTTGGTTCTCCAGTTACGTTTTTGTTGATGTTTTTTTTTTCAACCAAAAATAAATAAAATCAGTATTGGTATTGGACAGTTAAGGATGGAGTGAGTGATTGGTCGGTGACTCGGGTAAGTAAAGTAACCAGTAACGACATGTGGAAGAATTTTTTGTTGTTTGATTTTGAAGAAATAATCATCAACATTTTTACCACAAATAATGTCATGAATCACTGGTAAGTAGGTGTCATGAAATACTTTCTTGAATTATAACTTCCTACCCCTATATGATTATTTCCGTCGTCAGGTACTAAATTTTTAATATAAGTTGTCAAAAGTTTGCAACATTAGATCTTTTGATTGGCCAAGAATTCGGTGTGGGAGGGGGGAAGCGGTCAGCCCCCCTGGCTTTTTCCCGGCTTCTTTTGGTTTTAAGTTCGCTATAGGTCGGTCCTCGCATCTTGGCGGGTCGAATAGTTTTGGCTATTCCAACGGTTTTTCGGAGCACGTATTTTAAAATATAGTTAAATTTCATATATCTAAATAAACTCAGTGGTGTTTCCTGATGAGGTCGTCTGCCCAGATGTAACTTATATAATTATGTGTTATCAATTCATCCCTTTTATTATATTTTAGAATCATTAACTTTACGTTCACAAAGAGATTTAAGCTTTTCCTAGAGCGTCGAGTCATAAATTAATTCACCAATTATTTAAAAGCGACCAAGAGATCTTTTAATTTTTTAAAAACCCTACCTATATTTATTCAATCAATGAAACGACGATCGTTTTGAATCAAATCTGAACGAACTGAGAACACGATTTTCCCTGAAGAGCTGGCCGGAGGTTTGTGTTAAAATTTGGTATTGGTAAGTATTTACTTTGTCTACAAGTTCGTAATCAGGCGGTTCGAGCCCGTTATTACGTAACATAGGGTGGGTCAAGACTGTATGGGAAATAAAAAAATCTTGTTTTTATTTGTCGAATAGTGACAAAAGGGTGTTAAATGGAGATATAAAATCACGTTATTTTTTAAATAATATTTGGATATCATTTTATTCCTTTGACATTGAAATTTCACATAAAAGAGAAAAATCCACACTTGTTAAATCCTTAAACAAAATGTTAGATATACCATTAAAAATGAACTATTTTAAATAAAGCACGATAAAGAGGGAATGTTTTGATTTATTTATTAAAAAAATATATGAATATAATTTAAATTATCTCGAGGCAGTGTATTCAAATACCAGCAAAATCCTTCTTACTCTCAAATTCCGGCTTTTTTGTGAATTACAAATAATTATAATCCTATTACAATACACAAGATATACATAACTTTAAGCGAGAAAGAAGCAAAAATTACAATATTACATATTTTAGAGTTTTTGCCTAAAATTACTCTTGAAACCTTCAAGACTAATGTTGAAAATGTCAAGGGACCTGTAGATATCAGCAGCACCACACCTCTTGCCATGCTGTGCTGGGCCAGAACGTCTGTTCTGCCCTGTGGGATACAGAGCAAGTCGTGGTAGCGACCCTGGCAGTAGTTGTTCGGTACGAACAATTTATAGCATTCTAAGAGGTATGGGCTGTCAATGTAATAGTTTATAATTTTGAAAGCTGTTACTGTTAGTGTCCCATTCCTTCCAGATTAGAGACTTTCGAAGAGCGTTTTAGATAGCAAATCCAGATGAGATATAAATCGCGGGTATTCACCATGCATTCTCATATACTTAGATATATCTTAGAATTTTTTTTTTTGGATTTGTTCCAATATATGTCTATGTATATTTTCTAGTATGGGGCCCAATTATTTTGAGAGACTCAATCTTGTGACTTTTTGTAAATGATTTCTTAAAAATATACTACATTTGCTATGCAAGATTACAAAAAATATGATTTAAAGGTAAGTTTAAAAATATGCTTTAACTTTTACACATCAGAATGAAAATTTTCAAAACTTTGAAGTGAATCCGGAGGAAGAAGATCGGATCAGAAATTTGAAAAATTTTAAACACGTCGTTTTAAACCCATTTGGCACCCTTTTATCGCTCTTAGAATTTAAAAATAACATTTTTAACGTACTGGTTAATCAACAAATACGGACAGTACTTTATAAATTGGAAAATTTTATTATTTTTTATTATTTATCTATTTTATTGGAACTGTTGTCTTGAGAATTAATACTACCGCTTGTTTTTTCACAGGTCTGCGGCTGCGCTACTATTAACTATTTTCGGTTGTAATATATTTTTACAGTTACACGTCCTCCGTAGATATTTCCTCAAAAAAATATAAAAAGCGTCATGAGAATTTCAACGCGCTTCGTGTTTACTTTTTAAACAATTTAACTAAAATATTATTACATATTAATGGAAATGGGCTGAAAAAAAATCTACGAACTCATTGAAAATTAATCATGACCGTTTGCCTTTTGCGTGAACATTATACTTGTATGGATTAAATGTATAATTAATGTAAGTGGTGATTTGAAAGATTTTAACATCATTGACACCACATTTTTAAATTTTTTGGAAATTCGTTAACAGGGTTAGCATCCTCTGTGAATTAAAACTTTCGTGGTTAAATGGTTACGATCTTTGGATATGAATCGGAAGTTCGCGGGTTAAAATAAAATTTCACGAAGTAAATTGTAGTTGATTAATTTGTGATATTAAACAATTAATTCCTCTAAAATAAAAATATAGTATACTGGCGAGTTCCCACTAGATAGAACAGATTTGCGGCACATTCCAGAGCGGTAGACGTTTTCAGTATCGCCCCGGTGAATTTTTTGGAAAATCAACAGATTTTTTTACATCCTTATAAAATAGTTTTATAACATAAAATTATAACAAAAAAACTAACGGTACAGTACCAGTGAGCTAAAATATTTATAAAGATTGTGAAATGAACAACGTAATCATTTTAAAAACATATTACATTGAAAATTTTATTCTCACTACAGTAACAATAGCAATAATCACTAATACATTAACCTGCAACTATACTGAACACAATTTTATAAAATTGATGGCATTCAACTGAACAGGATTCATAGCAACAACGTGATAACCCATCGACTACACATTTGAGCTAATGATGGACACTGTAACGCTGGCCGAAACGTTGGCTAAAGAAGGAGGTAGCGTAACGTGGCATAATACCCTAATACTAAATCACGACAGTCTTTTTGGTTGTGAAAATGAAAAATTACACCGTGTGGGTACTGTTTGGTTTATATAATACAAAAAAAAAATAATTATAAAAATCTATATAAATTAAGATAAATTACAATATTTGTCAAAATTTTAAAATGGACCCATGAAAAAAAATGAGTCAGTTCACACGCGGTAGAAGCGAAACATTCAGAAAACTAAAGTAGACAAGAGTGGGAGGCTACGAAGCACAGCACAATGATGAGATGATTATTCTATCTCATTCTCTCGCGGGCCTGTAGATGTATGTGCTTATTGTTTATCTCTTTTTAGTGTCGTTTTTTCGTTGCTAAAGAAGTGAAAACGGTGCTAAAAAATTTTTAATTTCAAAATACTTCATAAGAGTCCCAACCGCTATAAAGAAACGTTAAAATCAGAGTGCGCAGTTCACACGCTTCTGTAGAAGGAAACGAAACCTTCAGTAAACTAAAGTAGACAAAAGTGGGAAGGCTACAATGAACCCCATAAAAAGCAGACTGATTATACTATCTCTTTCTCTCGCAGGCTAAATCCTGTAGATGTATGTGTTTGTCTCTTTTTTGGTGTATCTTTTTCGTTTCATCGAGTTTCAAAACACAACGGTGCTAAGGAAGTTTTCACATAAGAGTCCCAACTGCTATAAAACATAAAAATCAGAGTGCAATTCACACGCGGTAGAAGTGAAACCTTCAGTAAACTATAGTCGACAAGAGTGAGAAGGCTACGAAGAACCGCACAAAGAGGAGACCGATTATACTATCTCACTCTCTCGCCAGGCTAAATCTCATAGAGATGTATGTGTTTGTTTATTTTTAGTGTCGCTATTTTTAGTTTCATCGAGTTTCAAATCACAACGGTGCTAAAGAAGTTTTCATTTCAAAATACTGAATACGAGTCCCAACTGCTATAAATAAACATAAAAATCAGAGTGTGAAGTTCACGCGCGGTATAAGTGAAAGAAAACTAAAGTAGACAAGAGTGGGGAGTGAGGATTATCTCATTCTCTAGGCAAAATCCAAACGATGTTTGTGTTTGTCTCTTTTTGGTGTCGCTATTTTTCGTTTCATCGAGTTTAAAATCACAGCAGTGCTAAAAAAGTTTTCACTTCAAAAAGTTTGCCGTTTAATCATAAAATTTGTAGAGTTTGTACCAATTTTCCATGTTTTATCATTCTAACTTAAAGCGGCAAAGTGACTGTTTGGCGACGATACAAATGGTCGCTCGTTAAATAATATGTTTGGTACTTAAGGGGCGTTTTGTTTTTAAAATAATTTACAGGCCCTTTTCGCACATGGGGTCCTATTAATCACCGAAACAAAGGCCTCGCTGGGGTCTTTCTCGCCCTGAAATAATTATTATTGCATGACGGGGTGACTCCCTAAATTTTTCGAAAAGATTCAGCATTTTTCAATGGAAGCATTTTCAAGATTTTTAATAATATTCTGAGAAAATTTTATAAATATCTTTTTCGTTTATTTTTTTATTATTTACCTAATTATTTTTCAACGTGCCGTGATTTTTTGCATCGCTCATTTAAATTTTTTTTTAAATTTGTTTATTTGAGACTTAAACAGGATATTTACAGAACATTCTTGTGGGTAATATAAAACAAGTTAAATTATAAATATAAATATCCCTAGAATAATGTGTCCGCAGTAATCACATTTGCAATTCACAGAAGCAAAAACATTAAAACAATGAAAGTATTTTTATACATAATAAACTTAAAAACTAATTACAAAATTTGAAATACATAAACAGTAGAAAATATTCATGAAGTATTTAATAAAAAATAATAAAACAACAAACAATTTTTTTTTCTTTCAGTTACACAAATCGTGGAGATATTTCTTAAAAAAAGTTATATTAATTACAAGTATGTAATTGATAGTGTGGGTTTTAACAAGATCGTTGCATGATCGAGACATTCGAGACATAGGATTAAAATATCCAGTATTATTGGTAAAAATTTCGGTCCAAATATGTTAAGATTTCTGGTAGATTTGGGCCTAGCGTATAACTTGATTTGATTGACTTAGTTACTATATTTAGATACCTCGGCAGTATTCTCACGGAGACTCTTGACCCAGATGTGGAGGTTAGATGCAGAATTGAAGCAGCAAGAACTGCGTTCATTAAAATGAAATCCCTCTTCTGCAATGACAATATCAGCTTAAAACTAAGGCAGAGAATGCTAAAATGTTATGTGTGGTTGGTCTTGCTCTATGGATGTGAAACATGGACCTCGAAAGTAAATACCATGAACAGGTTAGAGGCTTTTGAAATGTGGCTTCACCGGAGAATGCTCAAAGTCCCATGGACCGACATGATCACCAACACAGAAATTCTCAGGCAGGCTAGAGCAGATAGAGAACTGCTTACATTAATAAAAATCAGGAAAATTTCATATCTGGGTCATATACTTCGAGGGGAGAAGTATCACTTGCTCCATTTGATATTGAAAGGCAAGATAGAGGGCCGCCGAGGGCCTGGTAGGAGACAAATGTCTTGGCTGCGTAATATACGAGAGTGGACCGGCATTAGAAGTGTGGAGGAGCTATTCCGGGCCGCGCAAGACAGAGAGACATTCTCAAGAGTGATCGCCAACGTCGGGGGGACCTGATGCGGCACGGAAAGAAGAAGTTACTATCTACTCGATTATTCACAATTTTATAAAGAATTAAGACAGAGGTTCCCAAAGTGGGTGCCGCGGCACCCTGGGGTGCCACGAACAAAGATCAGGGGTGCCGCGAGGCGGCCACGATGTCTCTACTAAAAATCAAAATTGACATGAATGCAAACATTTTGTCCGGTCCGCGCTCTGGGTAACTGACTGGTCTGCAGAGTACTTCGCAGAAGACCAAGTGTAGAAGTCTGTGTGAATCCAAGATCCATTCCGTACTCCACAAGATTTTACTACGAAAGAAGAAAAAATGTAATTGAACTCTCGAGCGACAACAGTCTAAAAACATATTACGCTTGTTCGGATTTGATGGAGTTTTGGGTATCAGTCGAAGTGCAAAAGCTGTAAGGGTCCTTATTTCTTTTGCGACTTTATATCTGTGCGAAGTTGAATTTTCAGCGGTTACTGTTATGAAAAGCAAAAATCGCTCGAAAGTAAACGTGGAAAAGAAAAATGAGAGTAGCTGTATCAAGCCTTATTCCCGATTCGAAAAACTGTGTAGGGAGCAGCAGGCTCACCCGTCGCACTAAACACACACGTCAAGAGTATATGGACGTATGTGGTTTTTGTACTTATATTTGCATTTTATTTGTATTTGCACCCAGGTTCTCCTACCAATAAATGTTAATTTTAAATTCGAGTTGTATTAGTTTTTTTACCTGGATTCTTTTTCATAGTCATACAAAATGAAATAAAGCAACCACAGATAAATATTATATGACTAGGGTGCTGTGAGAAAATTCAAATTTTCTAAGTGTGCCACGACTTGGAATAGTTTGGGAACCCCTGCATTAAGATATCATTTATATTTCGTTTTTTAACTAGACTCTCTTAATTGAAATTAAGAATTTAAGTCTTTGTTCATATCCGTCTAGAAGATGGTAGACACCTCATAATAGAAACATCTTTAAATTCACTAAACGAACATCGAAATAAATCGAGATTTCAAGTTATCGTTTGGCAGAAATGAGTATAAGGCACGGTGCGACCGAAACCGGTTGGCATTTGGTGCATACGAAATTACATTGTGTACTTCAAATGTTATCATTTTTCTGCTATTTAAAATCGAGTAAAATTGGTAAAATCTTCATCCTCTAAAGAGCTTCGGACAACGTCAAGCCGCTTGTCACACGCACGTTGTTTTTGTCTATGGCTAGCATTTTGACCGTTTTCAGAGGATGCTTGTGGTTTGTGTTAAGCATTGCGCAATAATCTACGTGCTGACAGCAAGCTTGATTCGAATTCATATTTTTGGGCATAGGCAAACAAGTATAGACAAATAAGTACCTATAAAAAAACATTTCAATTTATTTTTCCTTTTTTTTAATTAATTACATAGTATAAAGCAAAGTCGCCCCCGCTGTCTGCACGCTTAGATCTTTTAAACTACGCAATGAATTTTCATGCGGTTTACACCAATAGATAGAATGATTAATAAGGAAGGTTAAGGTATATAATTTGTCAAGGCTTTGTGTAAAGTGATTGAAATATATAATAATATATAAAGGTGCGGGCTGGCAAGCAGTTGGTATGGATTTGATATATCTGCAAATTAATAGATGGCGTTGGTTATAATGGTTGGGTAATGGCGTTGTAAGTAAATGGCATTGTGTTTCATTAGCTCAGCAACGTGTGGCCGGGTCTGCTAGTATTAATATATAAAATTTATGGTAACACAATAAATAATGCTTTAAAATAAATAAAATACTTATTATAAAAAAATGAAACAATGCAACTTTGTATAAACCACTTATAAAATGTGCAAATTCGACCGGTTTCGGAACAAACGTTCCTTCGTCAGGGAAAGCTTATAAGCTTGCATTGTTTCATTTTATTATAATGGATAACCACAAAGTAATAGCTACATTCAAAAATATAAAATACTTATTTTTTACCACGTTTATTGTTTACAAAACCAACATGTTTCGTGAGCAACGCTCACTTCTTCCAGGTTTTTTACTGAGTACGGCCTGGAAGATAGGTCATCGCCACCGCCAAGGTGTTGAGCAACTCGCTGACCTTCACCACACCATCTCCATCTCCTCCGAGCGCCTGCAGCATCTCAACTACGGCACCCTGCATACATCTTGTTACCGCTTCACCGACCTCCGCTACGTAGCCACAATAAAGACTGACTCACTACACCGACTGACGACTTTTATTTCTTGTCCCATCTCTGCCGATACGGCCCGCTCCCTCAGAAGAAATAATGCTTTATTTTTGCTAGATTCCACTTTGCACAAAATTCTCTTTTTACCACCTGCGAAATCACTCAAAGGCTTAGAAAACGGCATGGCACAATGGTTTAATGCGCGCGTCAAAGCATTTTTTTTTACAAGAATACCGCACGAGAATCCCAGCCAGTGAGACTATGGCATTCCCAATTGGGGTATGTTGTGAGGCTGAAGGTAGTGGGGAGGGAAGAGGAAGGTGGGGAAGTACCTGGCTATTCAGATCTGGTCACAAAACACGGCAAAAGCCAATAATAAGCCACAAATTTACATGCTTGCCGTCAAGCCGCTTGATAGTCTCCGAAGCTCTTTAAACAAATTCAAGAATTATCACCGAGAGATAAAGGTAACCATAATATTGTACAAACCAATAATATTTTTTTGCTACTTTGTTGAAAAAAAACCTTGTCCTTTTTTGTTGAAAAAAAACCTTGTCCTTTTTTTAATTATTACTTAATAATAACTATTTTCCTGACTTAATAAACCTTCACCTGGCCGCTTACTTTAATTGTTGAATCGCCGTATTTTGGATTTTTTCGATTGGCAACGGTATTGCTAAACTTCCGGCGTCACTTTTTTGGATTCTCGCCGTTCGGGAGCCCGACGTGAATTCGAATCGTCGCCTAATTTTATAAGTTTGTGTTCATTATGTGTTAATGTCACAGTTACGGGTCAATACCTTTTACCAGAATTATGACACTAATTCTAACCGTGATTCGTATATAGCTGAGAGTGTGGATCGCATTCTTTTTGAATTGTCCCGAAGCGACGAGAGATCGCCATGTTTTAAGGCTAACACACCGCCGTGTTCAAAATTGAGTGTGGAATATCTCAGGAATCGGGGCGAGCGCAGTCGATGGCTTGGCGTACATAAGGCCCGGTAAATAGCTACGGTCGTGGCAGTACCTTATTTGTCGCGATATCCGCCGATGGATGAATTCCTGGCGCTCATCTTCGGATGAAGCATGCTGATCGAAATGGGCTTCTACCCAGTGCTCCTTGGTGTGCTCAAACCGGAGCACTGGTCCTGATCGGGAGCTTTGATCTTGCTCCCTGGCGAATCTTCTGGTTGGCTTTCCTTGGGGCCTTTTCTCGGTGCCCGAACTGGAGATGGAGCGAGACTACAGACCGTGCTTCCTCAGCACGCTGTGTGAAGCCGAATAAAGTGTTCGCGTGAATTTAGAAGTAATTTGTTTAGAACCATGGTCCGCAGGTATGCTATTTCTTTATTTTAGTTAATTGCCTCGTAAATTTCAGAACAGGTTATGTTTTCTTTGGGAAATGAATCCCTGTCCCTTGAAGGGCACCGTTGTATTGAAGGTTTAAATATAGTTGTAATTGTTACTGGATAAACTCTTTTATTCCCCTAGCCTAACTATCCTTACCGGAGGCAAAACTGCATTCTCCCTTCCCACCATCCTGAGGGAGTTTCTCATGCTCTGAATAAAAAAATGGTGCAAGGAACCATTATGTTGCAGCTTTTCTTTATGCTTTTATTCTGTTAAAAATTAAAAATAATATGTTGTTCTTTTACTTACAGGTAGATTAACCCTTGTATACTTTAAAATAGTTTGAAATAAAGGAAACAAAAATATAATTTTTTTAAACTTCAAACCTTGTTTTTTCTATACGAGTTTTTGTGGACATAGTACAAACCAATCCTCAGCAAGTGATATTACATCGTAAACTATTTTCTGCGATTAAGCTGTAGTGTAAAGAAATATGCATGTAGCTTCAACGTCCTTCAACAGATCTCGTTAATAGAGATAGTTATACGTAGTTTTTGTCTCAACACATCATTTAAGTAATACTAAAGGAGAGTGTCAATTGTCGCCGTTCGTGTCTAATAACCGAACGGTTACGGAAGTGGCCGATGATATCCGATCGACAACTGGGCACCTCCAGCGCCGAGTTCCCTTGCTTCGAATAACACAGAGCATCAATTAGAACAGACGTTTGATACAGATAAATATTCATCGTAAACCACACGATTATGGAAATAAACAAGACGTGTAATATCGATGAACGACGAGCTTTATTGAAGATTCCAGATCATAGAAAAGCAATCCCAATTAGTGGAGCTGAAAAACATTACATTAGATAAAATATAAATCCCAAGACGTATTACTATGCAATTATTTAATGTTTATTTTGTATAGAACAAAGAGAATCGGCTGCACGGAGGTAAAAACGGCACCGGGAGCTGTAAACGTCAGTTCTGCTTCTTAAGATGTCAGTTTCAAGACAATTTACGGGTTGCTGTGATAGTGTTGCATGTTACGTTGGAGTAATACCATTTCAGAAGAAAAAAAAATGGTGGAGATTAGGTGCCGCGTAGTCTAATTGTTTTGTTTTTGAAGTCACCAATCTTCATTTAAGTTCCAAGATGGTGTAATCGAACCGGAGGTCACGGGTTCAAATCCTATTTGAAAAATATTATTTGTTGATTTGTGTTTTCACAATTTAATCATTAAAAATAATATAAGGTATATTTGCGGCACGTTAGAAAGTGGAAGATACTCTCAGTATCGCCGTGAT
This sequence comes from Limnephilus rhombicus, assembly GCA_929108145.2. Lineage (NCBI taxonomy): Eukaryota > Metazoa > Arthropoda > Insecta > Trichoptera > Limnephilidae > Limnephilus > Limnephilus rhombicus. The sequence goes on from OV815288.1 coordinate 24,227,408, forward strand.
GTATTAACACCATTCAAAATTGAAATTTTGCTTTAAATGGTTTTGGCCATATTTGGCGACTTGATATCAATAAACACCTCCTTCCCCTCCCTACTCACCTACAGCCTCATAACATACCCACTTGGGGATTGTCATAGTCTCACTCAATACGAGAGCTGTTGGAACACTTGTGAGGTACATATTCACATAAAACAAAAAAAAATGTAATACCGTAAAGTTGTTTTTAAATTGAAAAATATTTTTGATTTCCAAGGCAAAAATGTTTTCGATTTTTTTTAAGCCTGAATTTTAGTATTGCAAGTTTATGATGCCCGAAATAACTGTAACAATCTACAACATCAAATTAATCTATTTTGGGTAGATGCCACATCTACAGTTTAAAAAAAGTTAAATTTTAATGCTGCACAAGAGTTCCAAATGTTCCCAACCGCCTGAAGACTGTACGATTGTGGTATCTACAATCGGGATAAGTTGAGCGGCTGAAGGTAGTGGGGAGGGGAAAGAGATAAAGAAGATAAAGGTGAGGAAGAAGTCCCTGGCTGCTCAAACCTGGTGACCAAATATAGCTAAAGCCATTTCGAGCAACTAAATAGTGGTCTTTCACCAGGGTGAAAGCCTATGGAAACCGCTGAAAATATACTAAATATTATTAATATTAAAAATCCAAATTAAATTTATTTGCGTGCTCGAGATTTGAAGCCGCGACTTCCAAATTCGTAGCCATGGATCATAACTACTCAAACCACGGAGACTGTCATCATCGGATAATATAGTCGGATGGCGACCATAGTTGGAAAAGAGGAGCAGAAGTCACCCACAAATGAGATGGCTCATGATCTGAAGCCGACTAAAGATTCGCTTTGTGGGAGAATGCCATGAGATTGCCAACACTCTACAGACGGTTTATCTATATTTTCCTCTCATTATTCAACGGTTTCAGAAAGCTCTCGTACAATTACTATGCGGATCTTTAATAGACACTTGCTTGGAATTACTTAGCAGCATTTTTCATACAAAACTTAAAATTGAGACTCTACCTAGGATACAAATAAATTTGTTAAAGCACTTTTATATTATTCAGAAACATAGCGGCCAAAAACACGGAGAAAATTAGTTCCGAATAATATTATTAATTATTATTTTTAATTGTTAAACTAACGTTTAAGACAAGATTTTTATGCATAGCACAAAGGGTAACAATTATTATAAGCAATAATTATCAGCCTGAAACACTCATCCACATTGAAAAATCTTCCGAGAAAAGATACATGACGCCAACGGGACTTGAACCCGTGCCCTTCTGATTGCCGGTCAGCTGCTCTCCCAATTGAGCTATGGCGGCTTATCTTATATACCCGCCAAATGATTCAATGTATACTAGTGTTTCATTCAACAATTACTGCTTATTATATTTTTTTCCACCTGAAAACAACCAACCTTATTTTTGCGAGAGAGACACTGTTAGTGTTAAATCCGTAGCTAGGTGGCGTCGAGACAAATTATGTCTTCATTTATTGGGGAAATACCTAAACTTGTCGAATAATAATAATTACTGCTTATTATATTTTTTTCCACCTGAAAACAACCAACTTTATTTTTGCGAGAGAGACACTGTTAGTGTTAAATCCTATCATAAATGTATCTTTTCTCGGAAGATTTTTCAATGTGAATGAGTGTTTCAGGCTGATAATTATTGCTTATAATAATTGTTACCCTTTGTGCTATGCACAAAAATCTTGTCTTAAACGTTAGTTTAACAATTAAAAATAATAATTATTATTCGACAAGTTTAAGTATTTCCCCAATAAATGAAGACATAATTTGTCTCGACGCCACCTAGCGACGGATTTAACGTTTTAATGTTTGCTAAATCAATAAACAGATTTGGCTCTCAAAATTTTTTTTCAATGGTTGTAATGTACATATTTGGCTCTTTGGATAATAAGTTTGCCGAGCACTGATCTAGTTGGTTAATGCGCTGTGTCCCGGTAAGATAAGATATCCTGGGTTGCGATCGTTACCTTTAAATAAATGAATTGTTTTTTCATGATTTTAGAACCAATTTTGACAATTGTTTGATAATTAAGATCAGTTTCTTACTTGAACTACTGTTTTCTGGACACCATATATATTTGTGTATATCTGAATAACAAACATACTCTTGCTATTTCACACGACGATGCGTGGCGTCTACGTATAACATTTTCGCCTACGTCAAATACATCAGATTCCAACATAACCCTCCTCAACTCAAAATATTAGATACATAACCTGTACGCCAGAGAAAACCTTCTTAAATGACATAACGTGAATCATATCAAAGACCTCACACTAGATCAGGGGTATAAACATTGTTTTTGACCAGGGACCACTATTACATTTATTTGTTCTCACAGGGACCACAAGGCACAATAATGATAAACTGTTAATCGCGTAATTAAACACGTCCTTGCAATTACTATCATTTTGCACTACAATGTGCTCTTTTTGGACTTCTTCAGCTACCTCTCCATCATTAATACCAAAAGGGTTACGTATCAGCTTTTGAATACTTTTTTATTCCGTTTATGTAGTAAATGAATAAATATTTCGTGGACCACATTTTACATCTCGCGGACCGTCCTTTCGACATCTAGACCTTAGAAAATTAAAATTAATTCCTTGTTCAAAAAATTCAGTTACAAACACTCACAGCTTTATTAAAAAACGTCGTGAATTTTTTATACAATTGATAAACAACTGAGTATGTAAAAACCTTACTGGTTTAAAAAATAGTTAATTGAAAGATAATATATACATTATACGTTGCTTATCTAGTCAAAGAAATGATCGATGATATTTTTGGTAGAATGGCGTATTCACTTATGCAATATTGCTAGGTCTACCGTAGCACGTTAAATAGATTTTTTGTTAGTAATAATTCGAAAATGTACAGTCTTAATTCAATGTGTAAAAAAAAACATCGTTTAAAATTGAGAAATGTTTATTCGTAAATAATGCTCAGTCAGTTTTTGTACAAAAAGGTAGCAACATAAAATTTCAAAAACTAATTTAGTCAATGGGTACATAATAAATACATGAAATAATTATAAACATTTAAAATCATGCGGAAGGGGGCACTGCTCACCTCTCTCTTCACTGCCATGAACGGGCTTGGACGCATTCCGAAAGAACATACCGAAATCATAATAATACCGATCCCTAAAAGCCACCAGTTGAACCTGACATCATCCGTTATCTTTAACGGAAGACATGCTTAATACAGAGAACTCCTAGATGGGTTTCAAAGGTGGATGCTGTACTGAAACAGCCATATAAAGCATGAAACTAAAAAAATCCAAAAAAACAATGGTAATCGCAAGCCTCCTAGATGTAAGCAAAGCTTTTGACAGGGTTAGATATGATGAGTTCTAGAAAAAACTGACCAATTACCTTAATTTGTCAAAATATTGAGTACTTGATACAAACCACAGGAAAACTTTGTCATATAGAATAAAAAATGCCTACAAGAAGTGCGGCGTTTCACAAGGATGCTCAATGTGCCAGTGCTGTTCAACGTTTATATAGATGAGCTTAGTAAATCACTAAACAAAACCAAAATAGGATTCCATATTGCCGGGGTATGTATGAACATAGATATGCAGACGACGGCGACGTACAAGAGCAATGAGAAAGATTCTGGCCAATGCGATGCACACGTTGATAGTCCCGGACTGATGTACGATGCTAAAAAAATCATCACTGCTGTATTTCACGTAAATACTGGTACTGTTTTTATTCCGCATATGCATCTCGGGCAGCGGAGCCAATCTCAAAATCTTCACAGAAATAAATATTTGGGGAATGTCGTCACATAGATTGCCAAAGAAGAGGACTAAGCGTGCGAGCCATCATGTTCGCCAGGAGATTCAAGGCGGGGAAGGGGAAAACGAGGGAAATGGGACGCAGAAGGGTAACAGGGGCGGGAACGGGGACGCATGGGAAAGGATATGGAGGAGGGGGGTGGAGGACAAGGGAGGGGCAGAGGGAGGGATTGCAAAGGAGACCTAGTGGCGGTAGGGAATAGCAAGGGATTAATTTGGAAAATCTATGCGTCTCACACGGACAGCTGTGAGATGTGTGTGTTTTATATATAGTTTAGCCGTAGGGAGTGAAGGAGAGAGGGAGAAAGGGAGATGGGAATCTGGGAAGAAAAAGGGTTCTTGTGTCAGAAGGCTAAAAGAAGCTACATCGAAACGTTTTATTGATTTATTTACCAATCATAACAAATTACATATTAAACCAAGTTAATACTTGAAAAAATAATGCAATATAGGATAAAAAAAAATTAAACAGCTATGACTAAAATGAAGCACACAAAACAATACAAATAATGTCAAGTGAAGACAGAGATTAGGTTTTTTTGGAGTTCACAACTTCTGCCAAATCAATCCATAATACTTAGATTACTCGCGTAATTACTGAAAAAAAATCATGAAGATTTACAGCAAACAATTACCTTGCACAACTGAAATTGGGAACGTTATTTCAATACTGCTAAGACATACATAAGACATACATAATGTAGTATCGAGATGACTGTGAAATATTTTTTGTAAACATATAAGATCAATCAATTGCGTTTAAACATAATATTAGATCAAAGCTATTCGCTGCGAAGCTTGTGCAATGCAATTTTAGCCGTTTTCTAGAATTGTCGTTGATTGAGTCGTCCACGAATACCAAAACCTTGAAAAAAATGCTCAATTCATCATCTCTGGGAGGTTTTTTTTCATTTGTTTCCCTTAATATTATCATACATATTAACAAAACCAATAAATTTGAAAAATTCCCAAATAACCAAAACGTTGCGACAGCCGAGTAAAAAAAATACGAAATCTTTAATGTGTTTTTTAGCTGGTCGCAAAATGAACGTGTCCATCATTGGTATTTATTTCAAATCGATTTCTACGAATTTAAAAATTGGAACGCTTCCAAAATTGTCAACATTTTAACAATATTGTGATAAATTCGAATTCAATCCCTGTACAAATAATATCGAAATGCCCGTAAAATCCAATCTTGCAATACATGATTTTACACTCTATTCATCACGTAAAAACAGATGCTTTTTCTTTGAAGTTTTGAATGTAGTTATGGGTTTATTATAACCGATTTAGTGATGTAATTAATCCGCTTGGCAATTAACGCATAACTGAAAGGTAAACTCGGCCGGGTGGCTTCTACTACATACGCTTTGTTATTCTAAAGGTTCAATGATGAACAATGTACCTGCATTTTTTTTTCTTATACAATATTTGCAAATTCAATTTGTGGCACCGTTTTTAATGATATGAAAACAAATCACATTGTAAAAAACCATTTATTTAATCAAAATTGTCAACGTGTTGCAATACCAACGCTTTCTTCGTCAGGATAAAATTAAAAACAACATAAAATTTTTTTTTAACAAAACAAAAAACCACTTAAAAAAATTCACTAAAAAGTAAAAAACTAATTTCGTGTTCTTGTACAACTTAATAATCAACTTACTTTTTCTACTCATCAGTATGTAGGTACGATTGTTATTTTTGGAGTCGGTGTCAGCCAAGGTAGGTTTGTAACTACATACATAGTTACATATAGGTGAGATGTGCTTGTGTCGCATGCGCGACTTGATGAGGCGAGAGGCGTGAGCGGGGCCGCGGCGGGAGGGGAGCTGTCAAGTCAACACGCCGGACTGGGTACCTTGGCTGACACCGACTCCAAAAATAACAATCGTACCTATATATTGATTAGCTTAACAGGTTTGATGGGTAGGTGAGAATCTGGGGGTCAGTGTGTCCAAGAGTGACGGACGTATGATTCCATCCCTTTAACTGCGGTGCAAGGCGATGGAATAGGATTATTTTTTCTGCTTTTAATGGTTGGGTTAGTAGGACAATTTTAGGTAACGTCAGGGGTGGGCTGTCGTTAATTTAGGTCAAATGTCCTCTTTTTTCTGTTTACACATAACTGTTTTTGTAATAAAATATTAGATACGACATTGATATATTTCATTTAGATGGCATCCGTACAAACGTCTTTAGATGAAAGACATAGAAAAATGACATAAAACGGTCATAAAAATATCATAAAATATCTGAGAGTTCTTATATAAAATCTGTTGACTGACAGGAATTACAAAGTGCTATTATGACAAAAGAACTTTTTATAGGAAAGAGTTGGTTAGAAAAAAGTAGTGGAGAGGGGAAGGATGAAGGAAAGGGAGAGATAGCCCACATAAAAGCCCCCTCTTAATCCGGCTCCGAGAGAAAAGACTGTGCGCCGATTCGTACAAACACGTCAGATCATTTGACTGTTTTAAATTTCACGGTTAGGTACCTATTAGGCACTCAGAACAAATACAATATTATATTTACACTAGCTGACCCGACTAACGTTGTTCTGCCATTTAAATTATTTCTAGTAAATATTTTGGTTGTTAAATAAAAAATAATGAATGTATTGTAAGTGTGTGGGGACGGGATCTACGAAAGAAAGAGGAACGGAGCGCTGTAGACGATGACCGCCGATAAAAAAAAAACACACACACACCAACTAAAGCAGGAAAATGAAATAAATAAAATCAATATGAATTTTGAAGAGCAATTGAGTGTACGATATTTTTTGTCAGTCCGTCTTTAGCCAGCACAAATAAGCTCGATGGTTTGCCCACGCGAGAACATGATGCCGGATGAAATATCAAAATGACGCGGCGCTTCTCGTGAATATCTTTAGCATGTTTGGATAAAAGTTCAATGAGACGGACGTAGCGTCATCTGTCATTAAACAACATAAATAATTTCGTTCTGTTTGAAATATGAAAGACGGTTAAATTTGTTCATACAAAAAAACTAAAATCGCGATTAAAAAATGGGAGGGTGGGGGTAGGAGAGTTAAAATTTGAGTTAATAGGTATTTTTGATGTGAAATAAAAAAAAATACAAAAACAAAAAATTTGTCAAAAAAATAGTTTTTTTTTCTGGATAGGGACACTATGATCACCTAGCGATATGAGATATACTAAAACCTATTCTCATACCTACCAAATATATATAAAACATTTCATAAAAATCGGTCAAGCCGTTTCGGAGGAGTGCGACCACAAACACCGTGACACGAGATTTTTATTACGAGTATAAGATACAATATAATATTATATGATAGCTCTGAAACGGTCAGCAATTATAGTTCATGCAAGTTCATAGTAGTTTGACTATTAAGACATATTTGACTAAGAAACGAATCTTCGACTATAAGAAACGCCTAGGGCAGGGGTGGCGAACCAATGGCACGCGTGCCATTAATGGCACGCGACACAATATTTTGGGCACGTCACTGATCAGTGATCACAAAATTTATAACGCGCTACGAAAAAAAATGTGAAGTGTATAGTAGGTGAACGAGCGAACCCGAGTAATCCCTACGCTACAGAATGTTCGAGTGCGGAGCGCCTCACTCATTCGTACCTACAATCTACAACTCGAGTTTCTATTGCTAATGAATGACGCATAGTTTCTTTATGCATAACACAACAGTGAATTTCGTTGATATAATTGTTTTTTAAAGTTTAATTGAGTTTTATCTATGATTTAAGTGTTACTTAAAATGGCTAGTTCAGCAAAAAAAAAACAAAAAGTGCAAGACTGTAAGAGTATGTGCCTCCGTTCACGGAGATACTTACAAGATACTCGATCCTCGTGCGCGTATCATACGCGCCGATCGTAAGTACTCCTCGTACGATTTTGCTGGTGCCCGTTCACGACGCGGTGGCTGTCGGATTCCAATCAGTATCACGATACCGACAGTGCTGATCCCATGCGACGCTCGCATCATTTGTGTCCGATACTTATTCGTTTGACGTTTAACAGAAATGGCGTCGAAACATGAAAGTAATATTAGATTTGTTCTGGAAGTGGAAAAAATGCATGTTTACATAACTATACTTTACCAGAATACGTAAGAAACGATTTAGTGGAGAAGGAATGGATTGATGTTAGAAAAAAAGTCATATGACATCGCATGACAGCGTGTTCACTCCACGGCTGCACGTGAAAAATGACCAAGTTCAGTACATTTCGGATAGCGCCGTGTACGGAGACTAGCATTAAAAAGTGGTATATCAGCAGGGTACTTATGGTTAAGTCACAATTACGTAGATTGCAAGTATCTCCATGAACGGAGGGCCTATCAGAGAATTTCAAACTTGGTGGACAGAGAAATATGCCATGATTAGTAAAGGTGACAAAGCGGTGTGTGTTTTATGTTCTGGAATGTAATGCCATCTAACCTGCAACAATAGAAGTCACACTTATTTTATTAAATTATATTACGAATGCAAAATGCAAAATGTTCCTATTTTTTTGTAGTACTTAAATAAAGAGTTTTTAATTGATAGTAAGTATTTATTATTATTATTTTCCCAATAATCAAAGTGTCAAAATTATTTGAAGGCACGTCTATGACCTCATTAAAATTTTCTTTAGAAAAATGACACGTTGATACGTAAAGGTTCGCCATCCCTGGCCTAGGGCCTAGCCTAGAGTAGGTATTTCAAATAAGATCTGAACGTAAAACGCAAAAATACTTTAAAATATAATGGATTTTTTCTGCAAGTGAAAAATGGCGTTTATTTTATTTTTATGTCAGCTCCACGCAGGAGGCCCCCAGGAAAACAATTTGGTTAAGTTAATACTCGATAGGTGTAACTTCCGACCATTTTATATCGATGTCCCACTGCTTCCAGTGTTTGCATATATGCTGGCAAACACTGGAAGTGTTTTGTATGAATTTACATTCCGGAACTTCAAACGCCAAACAATTACCTAAAACTTAAATGAATTGGCAATGTTGAGTTAAAATATCAACGTAATACGCATCGGCAGTCCGCATTTACTTTTTCGTACTAAATGGGAGTTAATTAGTAAATGAGACATTTTGTCGTGTTTCAACCACTTTCATTTCTCAAAGATCGAACGGAATAAATTGATCGCGTTTTAGATTAATTATTTAAGTCTATGGATGGCGTATACGACTTCTTTGAATTGGAAGAGCTCCATTAATTGATCTCCTTTCATTAATGAGCCAGTAATTTTGCATAACGAACGACACTATCCAAATATATTCGTGTATTGAGAGTTAACCGAAACGTATCTAATAGTATGAAGACCGTGCTAAAATTTATCGTCGGTTCGTTGGTCGGAATATCTCCCATGAATTGTGGACCGTGCTCGCAAATATTGATAACTGACCATAGATGACGTACTTAGTCAATATCGTGTTAATAAAGGATATATCATCGATCATCCATGCTAGATCTCCTGAACCTTACAAAATTCCTAGAATCTCTTGTTTTCAATTGACTTCACTTGATCCAAACTATATTATCTCTTATTTTTGTTGTTATTTTACACAACTACTTATAGTTTTATTCTTGCATAATATTATCATATACCATTATTGGACGGTTGGTATTTATTATTTGTTTTGACCGTACGAAAATCGCGTGTGCCCCACTGCTGAATTAAGCAGCCACATCTGGTCTGGAGCCCAAAAATACTTTAAAAAAACCCTTTGGCTCTGAACAGAAACGGGCAGTCCTTTCAAAAGATTCCCATATCGTAAAAAACGGATTGCAATCTTTAGTGCACAGGCGTCAATCAATCGATCAAGTGAATTTTGTCCTTATTCTACCGGCATTTCAATGGAAGATGCTTTGAGGAACTAGCGTCATTGATCCAATTGAGAGAGTGAGATAGTATAGTCAGTCACCTCATTGTGCGGTGCTTCGTAACCTAGCCTCCCCACTCTTTAGTTTTCTGAAGGTTTAATTTCTACCGCGTGTGAATTGCTTACTCTAGTTTTTTTCTCTTCTCCTCTTTTTACCATTACCTTCTCATATATAAAAAAAAAACTAGATTTGTCAGTTAGATTTGTTGTGATGCACTTTCGAAGTTTAAAAATTAAATAAATGTAAACTTCGGCGCAGTGTCATTAGTTGCTAAACAAGTGAAGGACTTAGCCGCTAATCGGTTCAGAAAGAAGGATAATAAAATATCCTCGGACTATGCGCCGCTCTGCTTGTTTGCCGGGATAAATCCTTTCTGGACGCGCACAGCTTTCTGCATCAACTATATACACGGTGTCCAAATACTCGTGCTGCTTTTCACATTTTTCTTATTTTTCCTTAGGTGATCCGCATTTCTTATTCAGTTGAAGTCTTGTAAATACTGTTTGCTTCCTTACACTTTCGTGTCTACCACGGTAATTCTGGTTATCACCAGTATTCGATAGTAATTTTTTTGCCCGTCTTAAATTTTTATGGACAACATCAACTGTCAATATTGAATATATAATCTCTATCGATTTTCAGTTTGCAAAAAAGTCAATTATTTGATTACATGAACTATCACCACTAACACCGATGAAAGTTGTGTGTAAATTATTAAAAAAAAGAAATTTTAATAAGGCAAATAAAATCAGTAAAATTAGTGGTTTAAATTGTTTGTTTTTGTTATAACATAAGAAAATATTAGAAGTTTTGCATTACCTAAAACTGTGGCTGTTGTCTGCTTACGCTCTGCCTATAATGAAAGGAATGATATGTACAAGCCAGATTCGGATACGTTTTAAAATTTTCACGGCCAAAAGTATTTTCGTTATTTGTTTTTGGGGTGTTATGCCGTGTTGCGCTACCTCCTTATTTAGCCAACGTTTTGGAAAACGTTGCAGTGTCCATCATCACGGCAGATCCGGCGATCTCACATCTACCGGATCTGCCCTGATGATGGACACTGCAACGATGTCCGAAACGTTGGCTAAAGAAGGAGGTAGCGCAACACGGCATAACACCCCAAAAACAAATAACGAAAAAAAGCCAGATTCGGTTTGTAAACTGTATATGTGAAATGAAAACATCACATAAGAACAAAAATTTTATGTAAACATGAAATGTAACGAAGAATTGAAAACATGAAATGTTAACATGAAATTTATTCCTGAAATGCAAACTTGAAATGTAAATCTTATATATAAAAATGAATCGCTAAATGTGTTGCTAAGCGCAAATCTCGAGAGCAGCTAAAACGATTTCGCTTGTTCTTTTTTTAATAATATTCCTTGAAGTACGAAGATGGTTCTTACGGAGAGAAAAATTTAGAAAATTGCGCAGTAAATTGTATAATTTCAGAAAACCTAAAGACTATCGCACGTTTGACAGTTCGCGTGTTTGAGAATGACATTTTGCAAAACAACTCTATTTTTGAAAATCTTTAAGTTGATAAATTTATTTAAAGAAGGTACTCCCCAAATAGTTTGAATCGAATCAAGAATTTTAGATATTTTAAATAGGTACCTATGTTAGGTACCAAATTTAATATGCCTACATGAAATATGGAAATTTGAATAAAAATTGTAAAAGGTATGGAAAGCAGGAGGGAGGGAGAGATGGGAATATGGGTGGGAGGGGGGAGGGAGGGCGGTGAGAGGGGGGAGGGGGGGAGGTAGAGGAGGCGGAGTGGGAACCCCCCTTACACCATGCGAGCGAAGCCGCGGGAAAAAGCAAGTATTATATGAATTCAGGAAAAGAAAACATAAATATGATACGTATTCATGAAATGTAAACACATATGTAAACACGAATTGTGAACATGAAATGTAACCATGAAAATTTAAGCAATGTACCTAAACACGAAAAAATAAGTGTGTTTAAAAAAATTAGATTGGGCAATTCACAGGCGGTAAAAGAGAAACCATCAGAAAACTAAAGTAGGCAAGAGAGGGGAAGCTACGAAGCACCGCAGAAAGAGGAGACCGATTATTGCGTTTCAATATCTCGCAGGCCAAATCCTACAGATGAATGTGTTTGTTTCTTTTTATCGTCCCTTTTTCGTTTCATCGAGTTTAAAATCGCAACCGTGCTAAAGAAGTTTTCAATTTAAAAAAACTTGTGTACAGTTCACACGCGGTTGCGCTGAAACCTTCAGAAAACTAAGCGTCGAGAGAATGAGACGAATTCGGAGTATCGTTACCAATAGTATTGTTGCCAAATTAAAAAAAAAAATTCTACCAACCATCGCACGTAGAGAAGGCCGAGAGCCTACGAAGCACCGAATAAAGAGGACTCCTATTAGTCAATCTCATTCTCTCTCAGGCTAAATCTCATAGATGTTTGTGATGACTCTTTTTGTGTCGCTCGTTTCCGTTTCGTCGAGTTTCAAATCACGCTAAAGAAGTTTTCACTTAAAAAACATATTATTTAAGCGCACGTGAAGATGGATACCATGAATTTCCAAACCCCGTTTTCACTCACATCCACGTACTGCCGTAAACCCAGTGTATATTGAGCCCATTTACACTGGCCATCTGCTAACAATGTCGTTTTTCTGCCATTATTTCTGTATCCATTGAGTGGCCAATCATAATGAGCTATTTCCTCTCGGAAAATGTGCATTGTGTGCTGGCTTTTGCTTTGCAATGGACTTTGTCTATCACTGACAATAATTATCATGAAATACAGGAGTTAAATGTATTTGTTTTTCTTTTTGAAAACATCTTTTGTTTAATGTAATAATGTTATTTTGTAATGATTTTATATAACATAAAAATCAATTCCCAAACAGAACAAATAATGCATAAATAATGAACATAAATCGCAATGAAAATCTAGTCTCTTTCAACGGAAGCAATCTTCCGAACAGGCCCTCCATTGATTTGCTTGGTGTAACCCTAAGTGACCAGCTCAGGTATGGGGGCTCCATCGAAGCCAGAGTAAAGTTAGCCTCCCAAAAACTGGGCATACTGTACAGGGCCCGCAGATACTTTAAAAGTACACAACTGCTAACCCTGTACAAATCGCAAGTGCGCCCCACGGTTGAATTTGGCAGCCACCTCTGGTCTGGAGCTCCAAAATACCTGAAAAATACCCTCGACTCTGTGCAGAAACGGGCGGTCCGTTTGATAGATTCTCCCATCTTAACAGACGGATTGCAATCTTTAGAGCACAGGCGTCGGGTGGGAATGCTATCCTTGTTCTACCGGTATTACAATGGAAGATGCTCCGAGGAACTAGCATCATTGATCCCTTCGGCACCGGTGCATAGTCGGGAAACACGCCAAACGCGTGCCCAACATTTGTACACAGTTGACATTAGTCACATGAGAACGGGTCGTTTCTTCGACTCGTTCTTATGTTCAACAGCTCGGCTGTGGAATGATTTGCCGGCCTCTGTGTTTCCTCCTTCCTACAACATGGGTCTCTTCAAGACCAATGTTCATTCCTTCCTCTCCTCAAAAAGACCCTCCACACAGCATCCCAGATGACATAGGCCCTGAGGGAAATTATTTTCCTCAGGGCCTCCTGTGTGGAGTTAATGTAAAAAAAAAAAAAAAAATAAATAAATAAAACAAGAAATATGCTCAGAAGATTTAAAAAAAAGTTTTTGAAACTTACTGTATTTTACTTCACGTCTTTTACATAAAATTATATTTTAAGGATTTAATTATTATTTTTAATTTATTAACTAACGTTTAGACAAGATTTTTTATGCATTGCACAAAGGGTAACAATTATTATAAGCAATAATTATCAGCCTGAAACACTCATCAACATTGAAAAATCTTCCGAGAAAAGATACTTGCCGCCAACGGGACTTGAACCCGTGTCCTTCTGATTGCCGGCCAGCTGCTCTTGACCACTGAGCTATGGGGGCTTATCAAATACTTGCCAAATAATTCAATATATACTAGTGTTTCATTCAACAATTACTGCTTATTATATTTTTTCCACCTGAAAACAACCAACTTTATTTTTGCGAGAGAGATATTGTAAGTGTTAAATCCCTCGCTAGGTGGCGTCGAGACTCGAGGTCGAGTATCTTTTCTCGGAAGATTTTTCAATGTTGATGAGTGTTTCAGGCTGATAATTATTGCTTATAATAATTGTTACCTTTTAAGGATTTATTGACATTCTCATATATTATTAACCCCCGACGCAAGGATTGATGTTATAAGTTTGACTTTCTGTATGTCTGTCTGTCTGTCTGTGTGTCTGTCGGTGGCATCGTAGCTTCTAATCTAATGGACCAATTATGGTGCGGTTTTCTTGTTTGTTTGAAAGCTGACATGAGCGAGATGGTTCTTAGCTACAATACATGAAAATCTGTTTCAAGTTTATCAACTCTTTTTTGTTTCGGGAGTCGCTCAAAATTTTATATTTTGTTTTACATTATTTTAGTTTCCTTTTTCATTGTGTTCAACTGAAAAATGGGTAAAAAATTGTTTTGTCTCATTCAACAATATTTTATTTTTTCTCACTGAAAATACAGAGATTATTTGAGTTTTATCTTTATGCGCTCACCATTTAAGATGCTTTGTTCTTTATTTTAATAATTTTTTTTGTTAAAAAGCTGATATCTCATTAATATTATTATTTTTTGTGGTGCATACTTACGCTGTGAGACTCTACCTTGTTATAGACAGAGACGCAGGGTAGGGATTATTGAAGGCTTCATACGGAAGCGATGGGTTCCTGGATGTTCAGCACGGATGCTAAAAAAAACCCATACCAATGCGACATTGACTACATTTTTCATCTATCGTCAGTTATCAATATTTGCGCGTACGGTCATCAATTGATAAGAGACATTCCGACCGAGTGTCAGAAAAGCTGTCGATATGCCATTTTGAATAGTATAGTTCGTCATATAAAATAATTGGCATATTAATGAATGGAGATAAACTAACGAAGCCCTTAAATTTGAAAGAAATTGTACACGTGATCCATTAAATAATTCATCTAAGGCGCGATCAATTTATCCCGTTATAACGAAAGTAGTCGAAATATAGCTAAAGACCTCATTAATTAATTAGTAACCAAAACTACATGCGAAGTGCCAATGTAGATTAAAGTTAGTATTTCAATTACGGATCCGCTAGTGTGCCATCGAAGGTACATCGATTTCATATTTATTCCCTGTCAATATAGGTTCGGTGGTGAAACCCTGCTCGAAATATCGATATAAAATCATCGGTAGTTACGCCTTCTTCTTCTTCTTCTTGATGTGCCCTATCCGGTCCTCCCGACGTTGGCGAACACTCTGGAAATTGATTATGGAAAAAAAGAAAACACACAAGTTATTCAAATGGATCTATCTAATATATTGTGCATCTAATATGAAAAAAAGCTTCACAAATCTTACCTTTATAATATCCCTTGAATTTTAATAGGTCTGCACTATATTTGGGAGGCGGGTATGGCTACCGCCACCACGGGAACCATTTATTGGATAACCAAGACCTCCAACTGGTTTACTACGTTTGGTGACATAGCAGGGGTGCCCGGGTTCATGGGATGAAGTTTGTTCGGGTCTTATCGGGGTGATGCGTCTGCCCACCAGCTGCATGGCAGGTCGAATCGGGAGAGAGTGGTTAAGAGAGTCCCTTTGACTTGTTCAGCCGTACTCTCTCGGAACATCCCCTTGCACCGCTGCGGGAGGGATAGGTTCAAACGTCCGTCACTCCTGGACACACAGACCTCCAGATTCCTACCCATCTCTAATACCCTTTACCTTCCCAGACCTTCCTTTCCTAAAAAACCCTTCACAAAGCATCCCCAAAGATGACATAGGCCCTGAGAGAAAATATTTTCCTCGGGGCCTCCTATGTAGAGATAATGTAAAAAAGAGGTTTAGTAAAAATTTCAGTCCGATTTTGAGTTACAAATAATAGTAAATAATATATTTATACATTTTTCTGTTTAAAGAATCAATGATTTTATTTTATCTGAATGGATGGATTATAATTTTTTGTGTTCTCAGTGCTTTTTTGCTACTTATATTCTAATTAGTTTCTTTATTGCTTTTAGAAGTCATTTTAAAAAAAAAGAAATTTCCTCACTTATTCGAGTATCGGACATTGTTCCGTTCCTTCTCATCTTTTTAAAATTCACATCCTTGACTCCACCGATTGTACATTCTGTGGTCTAGATGTGGGAACTTTAGATCACATATTTTTTTATTGTCCCTCTCTAAATAAATATCCTCTCTTCTATTAAACGTTATCTAAAATTGCCTCCCCTCCATTCAACATTTCATCTCTTCTAAGTCTGAACTCGACTCCAATCTTCCATTTATTTCTGAAATTTGCTCATTTAAATAAAATGAATATATAATTTCACCTTTCCTTTCTCTGTAATTTTAAATGATGGCCTAGAACACTGTGTTTCTGACAATTATGTGAATGGCACTCGTGCCATAATTCATTTAATATTAAGTTTTATAAATAACAGCTCGTACCTACCTAATGTGAACTAAACCAGTCAATTTGAGTGTCCTAAAACGAGAAATCTTCTTAGTTATACAATCAAAGCTTCCTTATGGTGTGTATGTATTTTTGTATCAAATGAATAAATAAATAAATTACGTGATAAATTCAAATTGTCTAACTCAGTTAAACATAACGTTTGCAGGAAGGTAAAGTTCGTGAGTTCAAATCCTGTTCGCACACAGCACTTAACTCCTTTTCGCATTAGAGAGATTTTACAATTTAACTGTTAATGTGTTAACTTTGACCCCAAGTGTACTTGATGTTAACGACACAGAAGGCGGCCGCTGCTTGGCGTAGCTTTACTCCTATAACAATGGTTTCATTGCAAACCCACTTTGATGTTAACCTCCCAGCGATGAGTTTAATCAAGATGTCCATTTCTAAAGAATAGATTATTTTGACAAGTTTTCAGATCACATTAAGAGCTTTTATTACTACCGTAACGATTCACGATTACGGTACCATGACAGCATAAAAAAACCTTTATATCCTAATAATGCTGTAGATCTTTCAAAATATGAGATATACAATGTATGTAGGTCTGTTTCCTCCAAAGGAAAAAGTTATCATTTTTTTGCATCTCTCGCACATACCGCACCGTGACGTCTCCACAGACACTTAAAATACTGCTAGCCGTGACGATATTTTTGAAAGTATGGAATATGGTTACAAGGACATTATTGAAGTGTGAGTGAATTCCAAAAATTCAAAATGTCAATACGCTAATGGTTTTGCTTTTGTTCTCAAACATATAATGCTGCCGCTCTTTCTTAAGCGTCGATGACACAGGGCGAGTTTAGAAGCCACTATCTGAGAAATTCACTATCTGTTAGTAAACTCATTCAGTGTCATCGTGTTACTTGCTAACTAGCAGATTGTTGACATTCTACGAAAAAAGTTGAAAGGTCGTCAACTTTACTCGCGACACGCTTGCTCCGCTTGCTCGTGATTGGTTTATTTATGTTTTCCAAGATGGCTGCCAATTAACAGCTGATTTCGACTGTCAAACATCACAGAATTAGTTCACGCAGGCGTCGTTATTCTTGTTACTGGCGCTAGCAGCTATCTCAGTTTCCTACGCTACTGAGCGAGTGGACAGTTTTGTGTGTCATCATGACAATCTCACTCGCCGATTTATCCGCTTTTAAACATAGTAGATAGTAGCTTGTAAACTCGCCCTGTGTCATCGAGGCTTTACACACTAAAATGATGTCTGTACCCTCCCATAGGAAACATACAATCATTATCATACATCTCCCTCAAAGGTATAAAGAAAATTCCCGTCGCCGTGGCTGAGCCGTAATGAGATATAACTGTTTCCTCCTAAGGAAAAAAGTAGTACTTTAGAGCAACAGTCACACGTACTTTGTGTATCTCATCTTTCGTTTCACTATTTTTACTGTGAAAGAAAGAGCTGTAGCATTATAGTGATAATGAAAATATGTTTACTGATTTTTCATGACGTCACGGTGCCGTAATCATGGATCGTCGCGGTAATAATAAAAGCGCTCATTCAATAAAAAAAGACATTCCAAGACAAGAATTTTGAATTTATTTAAAAAAAAATTACGATAACACGTTTTAGTGATGATTTTGCACTTTTTGTTTCTTCCCTATTTTGGCTAGTTGGCGACTGGCTCGGTCCCTGTGTTTAGGTTTAGTGCCTCCGTTCACGGAGATAATTATAAGATACTCGAT
Organism: Limnephilus rhombicus; assembly: GCA_929108145.2. Classification (NCBI taxonomy): domain Eukaryota; kingdom Metazoa; phylum Arthropoda; class Insecta; order Trichoptera; family Limnephilidae; genus Limnephilus; species Limnephilus rhombicus. The sequence goes on from OV815288.1 coordinate 24,245,450, forward strand.
GCTAGTGCGCGTATCATACGCGCCGATCGTAAGTACCCCCCGTACGTTTTTCTACGGTGCTACGGTGTCGGTTTCCAATCAGTAATCAGTATCACGATACCGACGGTGCTGATCGCACGCGATGCGTCGCATCATTTATGTCAGCTACTTATTCGTTTGACATTTGACAGAATGGCGTCGGAACATTTTTTTTTTTTTTTTTTTTTTTAATGCCGGCAACCCGGTCGTTTATTGTAATAATAATCATATACACACAAGTTAGTAGCCCGCCTCACTAGACTAAGTCTGTTCCGAGGCGGGTACATATATATATATATACATAAACTTAGACACATATACATTTACATATATATACATGCATATACACAATTATGTTCATACACACATACACGCATATGCGCACATACTTACACACAGGTATTCGCATACGTGTACATAATCAAACTCATAGATACATATTAAAACCTAAATACATATAATCAAATAAGAATTATTGGGAGTTGAAATACAGTTATCAAGGAATTGACAAATTTCCATAAAACCAAAAATTCATCAAGTACACATAGTAATGCTAGCGTCTAAATCTAGAACTATAAGATTTCAACAAAATAATATACATATGAGGTAATAATAATATAAACTTTCGCAAAACAAAAGCAGTATTAATAATAAAAGCATTCGTAATACAAAAGCAGTATTAATAATTAAGATAAAATTTCTATAAGTAACCAACACATATAAGTAAATAAAGAGTGAGGATTAAAGACTAAGATGAGATTACTAATAACTTGGTGATGCTTGCCCTTTTTTTGTGTAGTAACCATGTATTGAAATGTTTGTATAACCAGTTTAGGTTGTTTTTTGTGGTACAGTAGGTGGTTTCTTTTAGGAAGGTGTTGAAAATGTGAGGTGCGAGGTAAGATTCGTGTTTTTGGGCAAAAGTTGATTTAGTTTTAGGCACTAGAAGTAGGTTACACGATTTAGCTCTTGTGTTTTTCGGGTGAGTTATGTGGCATGGAGAGGAATTTACGCAGTTTATTTGTATGATCTTTTTAATGAACAGCTTCCTGATATCTAGTATGTTATTAGTAATAAGTATGTTTTCCGTCGGGTGAAGATAAGGTTTTTTGAACATGATCCTAATTAATGTTTTATGAATTGTGTTAAGCGGTTTAATGTACTTGTCGGCAGCTCCCCCCCAAGCAGAAATTCCATAAGTTAGGAGGCTTTGACAAAGAGCGTAGTAAACATTTTTTAATTGTTTTAGTGGCATAATGTTTCTAATAGTTTTGAAAATAAATGTTAGTTTACGGATTTTTTTAGTTAGTAAGTTAATATGAAGTTCCCAGTTTAATTTACAATCCACTGTTAAGCCTAGATACTTGATATTATCAGTATGTTCTATTTTTTCGCAGTTGTGGTTTGAGGGATTTGAGGTAATATCAGGGTGTAGGTATAAAGGCGGAGTGATTTTTGGTTGCCCGGTAGTGGTTTTGCTGAATGTTAAGTATTTTGTTTTGGAGATGTTTAAGGTAAGAAGATTTTCGTCCAGCCAATTTTTTATTTCTAACATACCAGTTTCCGCACTTTTGAAGGCCTTTTCCCAACTCGGTGCTTTGAATAGAATTACCGTGTCATCTGCGTAACTGATTACCTTGTAGTCGATAGATGCCATTTTAATATCGGTAAGTTAATTTATGTAAATGAGAAATAGAAGGGGACCAAGTACACTACCTTAAGGGACGCCATACTTGATTTCTTCCGGATCACTGTAGCATTTATTAAGTTCAACTATTTGTTTCCTATTTTTAGTATAGCTAATAAACCATTCGAGCGGCGGACCGTTGATACCATTATTTTTAAGTTTTTCGTACAGAATGTCATGAGAGATAGTATCAAAAGCCTTAGCCAGATCTAGAAAAACTCCGATGACTTTGGATCCTACATCTGTATTTTTGACAATGTAATCAGTTAATTTGGATATAGCCTGTTCTGTGCTCATTTTAGCTCGACAACCGAATTGACAATCTGAGAGTAAGTTGTGTTTATCGAGGTAGGATATTAGCCTTTTTTTCATTGCTTTTTCCAAAACTTTCGATAAAGAATTTAATAGTGAGATAGGTCTGTAGTTAGATATGAGAGATTTGTCCCCTGACTTGTGAATTGGAGTTATAATGGCAATTTTTAGTTTATCCGGGAAAATCCCTTGGCTAAAGCTTTGATTGAATATGTGTAGAAGAGGTATAACAATAAATTCTCGCAGATTAATCAGAATTTGGTTTGAGATTTTATCCGGGCCCGGAGCGCAATGTGGTTTGAGAGATAAAATAAAGTCGGAAATTTCTGTTTTATTGAGTTTATATATATTAAAAGAGTGTAATGGTTGCTTGGTAGGGCTGTGTTTAGATGAAAGTTTTTTTGCAGTGTGGTGATTGTTGAGGATTTTGCTTGCTAGATTTAGGCCTACGTTGGAAAAATGAGAATTAATATAATTAGCTAGTTTAAATGGTTCGTTCTTAGTTTCAAGGATTTCTCCATTAATTGACAGTTTCTTGATATTATTATTCTTCTTGGGTTTTAAATATGCTGCTTCATTAATGACTTTCCAAGTTTTTTTTGGATCCGTTCTGGCATTTTCAATTGCGTTCCTATAAAATTTGTATTTGGCCTGCTTAATTAATTTGTTACATAGATTTCTATATAATAAGTAGTCATGATTAAGTTTACCGTCATGTAGGTTTTTATGTACTCTCATGTGCATTGCGTTTCGTTTGTGAATACTCTTTACTAGCCCTGCAGTGATCCATGGTTTAATTTGCAATGTTTTGTGAGCTTTGTTTTTATGTGTTTTTATTGTAGTGTGCTTGTTAGTGTACTTTTCCATAGTTATTAGGAAAGCATTTAGAGCTTTGTTCGGGTCTTTTTCTTTTAGTGTTGAAGTCCAGGATTCATGACTAATTTCTGCCCTAAGTGATTTGAAGTCTATGACGTGTTGTGTGGTGTTTGTAGGCATTTTCGTTTTATTTTTGAAGTTCGATCTAATGCCGAGTGAAGTAGTGTAGTGATCGGTGACCGTTGTGTGAATAATGGATGAGATGGTTATTTTCTTGGTTTTAGCAAAAATGTGATCAATGCAAGACTTGGACTCAAGGCTTATTCTTGTGGTAGAATTAATAGTTGATTTAAGGCCATAATGACTTAAAAGACTGAGATATTCGTTAGTTTGAGGATTGCAATTCAAAATGTTTATGTTCAGATCACCCGCTAAGATGAGTTGTTGGGTATTTGTGTTATCATTCAGAAGTTTTTGTAGAGAATTTAGGAAAGGTGTAAGATTTTTAAAGCAAGGAGGTCTATAAATCGCAAATACAGATAAATCAGATCCAAGTGATATTTTTATGCAATTTGCTTCCGTTAAATTTATTTCAGAGATAAAGGGATTCAGCGATTCTGTTACGAAGATAACTATCCCATCATTTTGGTTGAGTTTAGTAGTAGTATGGAATGTCGAATATCCAGGTAAGTAGATATCGGTGTAAGAGTCATCTGTCCAGCATTCACTTAAAATTATTATATCAAAGCGGGAGTCGAGGTCTTGTAAAAGAATTGTAAAACTGTCTAAGTTCTTGCGAATGCTTCTAATATTTTGGGATATTATATTTAAAGAGTTATTTGTGTGGAATACTTTGAAATCTTGAGAATTTTTGAATATATGTTCTTCATGATAGGGTGGTTCAAAATCAATGTTTAGTAGTGAGTCCATTTGTAATAGATGGAGTTACCTATACAGTAGACAGTTAAAAATAATGTAACCAATTAGATTATGAGCTGTAAGTCGTTGACATGTTTTACGTTTATTATTTTTGAAGTATGATCAGAGTTCTTTTTTGTGAGGATTTTATTATTATTATTATTAACATGAAATTATTATTATTATAACATGAAAGTAATAATTATCATAAGCAATAATTCAATTTGGGAGGCGGGAATGGGTCCCGCCGCCCCGGGAACCTTTATTGGATAACCAACACCTCTGCCATAGGTCACCCCAAGTGGTTCGCTACGTTTGGTGATTTAGCAGGGGTGCCCGGGTTCATCGGGTGAGATTTGTCTAGGTCTTGGAGGCGGATGACCAGGACATACTGAACCCCAGATTCTTACCCACCCCTTAAACCCTTTTCCTTCCCAGAACTCTCCTCTCCTTCCTTTCCTTAAAAAAAACCCTCCACACAGCATTCTCAAAGATGACATAGGCCCCGAGGGAAATTATTTTCCTCAGGGCCTCCTGTGTGGAGCTCATGTAAAAAAAAAAAAAAAAAATTATCAGCCTGAAACACTCATCCACATTGAAAAATCTTGTCGCCAACGGGACATGAACCCGTGCCCTTCTGATTGCCGGTCAGCTGCTCTCCCAATTGAGCTATGGCGGCTTATCTTATACCCGCCAAATGATTCAATATATACTAGTGTTTCATTCAACAATTACTGCTTAAGTTCAGTTTATTTCGGATGGCGCCGTGTACGGAGACTGGCATTAAAAAGTAGTATATCAGCAGGGTACTTGTGGTTTCGTCACAATTACGTAGATTGTAAGTATCTCCATGAACGGAGGGTCTATAAGTTACTGAAGTACCGCTTGCGAATTAAAAAGAAGGATTCAAGGAATCCTTTTGTATTCATAAAACAACGGGTTTTAAAAACTGCAATCACCGCAAGAAACCAACTGTTAACGTATTTTCAATTAGCTCTCAATAATACCGACTGAGAGAGAACTTCTTGATCATATAGCAAGTAATTAAAATAAATCACAGCAGGGTTTAGTCAAGCTCCGAACCTTATGCCTTTGAGTTTTTAACCTACACACGGCAATGTTTATTATTTTTCAGGTAGGTATTACTTTTTAAAACAGAATCATTTAGAAAAGTGGGTGATTAATCCGATAGAATTCATTTTCCGTTTAGGTTATATTGACTGAGCGTAGCATAGTCCCTTTTTAAACTCCAACCACATTTAGAGGACTAACGCTTGCAACATGGTATCACTTTTACGTACATAAACACACTTTACCACAATCCACCCACCAGCCCAGATGATTACAAAACGCCCTTTAGGTGATTTTCTTGCCAAAACGGCGCTATAGAAATGATCCAAAGATTATGATGAACAATATGACGCTGTGTGAAACGTTGGCTAAAGAAGGAGGAAACGCAAAACGGCATAAAAACTCAAAAATTAATCACCGCGTTTCTTTTTACCGTGAAAATCTCCAATCATATTTATTTATTTATTTACGGACTAACGTCCAATTTAAAACAAAGTATCACGAAGTGTAGAAATGAACAATGTAAGGATTCGGATGATACATGAAAACAAAGACAAACAGTGAAAATAGAAGAAAAAATAAGTGTCAAGTCACGTCAAGACCTTGCAAAAATTAGGGTGAATATTACATATTGTTGGCGTCAGTGTTGGCGTACGGCGCCAGTGTTGGCATACCGCTTACTACGGCCATTTGCCAAACCAAACCTGGAAAGGACATGCAATTAATAGGCCAACAATTACTAGCTCAGGAAAGCCGGCGCAAGCAAGGTTCTCTTAAAACCAGGGCGAGTGTTTGTGGTTCGCTTGTGAATTTTTTTTTTTTTTTTTTTTTTTTTTTAATGCCGGCAACCCGGTCGTTTATTGTAATAATAATCATATACACACAAGTTAGTAGCCCGCCTCACTAGACTAAGTCTGTTCCGAGGCGGGTACATATATATATATATACATAAACTTAGACACATATACATTTACATATTTATACATGCATATACACAATTATGTTCATACACACATACACGCATATGCGCACATACTTACACACAGGTATTCGCATACGTGTACATAATCAAACTCATAGATACATATTAAAACCTAAATACATATAATCAAATAAGAATTATTGGGAGTTGAAATACAGTTATCAAGGAATTGACAAATTTCCATAAAACCAAAAATTCATCAAGTACACATAGTAATGCTAGCGTCTAAATCTAGAACTATAAGATTTCAACAAAATAATATACATATGAGGTAATAATAATATAAACTTTCGCAAAACAAAAGCAGTATTAATAATAAAAGCAATCGTAATACAAAAGCAGTATTAATAATTAAGATAAAATTTCTATAAGTAACCAACACATATAAGTAAATAAAGAGTGAGGATTAAAGACTAAGATGAGATTACTAATAACTTGGTGATGCTTGCCCTTTTTTTGTGTAGTAACCATGTATTGAAATGTTTGTATAACCAGTTTAGGTTGTTTTTTGTGGTACAGTAGGTGGTTTCTTTTAGGAAGGTGTTGAAAATGTGAGGTGCGAGGTAAGATTCGTGTTTTTGGGCAAAAGTTGATTTAGTTTTAGGCACTAGAAGTAGGTTACACGATTTAGCTCTTGTGTTTTTCGGGTGAGTTATGTGGCATGGAGAGGAATTTACGCAGTTTATTTGTATGATCTTTTTAATGAACAGCTTCCTGATATCTAGTATGTTATTAGTAATAAGTATGTTTTCCGTCGGGTGAAGATAAGGTTTTTTGAACATGATCCTAATTAATGTTTTATGAATTGTGTTAAGCGGTTTAATGTACTTGTCGGCAGCTCCCCCCCAAGCAGAAATTCCATAAGTTAGGAGGCTTTGACAAAGAGCGTAGTAAACATTTTTTAATTGTTTTAGTGGCATAATGTTTCTAATAGTTTTGAAAATAAATGTTAGTTTACGGATTTTTTTAGTTAGTAAGTTGATATGAAGTTCCCAGTTTAATTTACAATCCACTGTTAAGCCTAGATACTTGATATTATCAGTATGTTCTATTTTTTCGCAGTTGTGGTTTGAGGGATTTGAGGTAATATCAGGGTGTAGGTATAAAGGCGGAGTGATTTTTGGTTGCCCGGTAGTGGTTTTGCTGAATGTTAAGTATTTTGTTTTGGAGATGTTTAAGGTAAGAAGATTTTCGTCCAGCCAATTTTTTATTTCTAACATACCAGTTTCCGCACTTTTGAAGGCCTTTTCCCAACTCGGTGCTTTGAATAGAATTACCGTGTCATCTGCGTAACTGATTACCTTGTAGTCGATAGATGCCATTTTAATATCGGTAAGTTCATTTATGTAAATGAGAAATAGAAGGGGACCAAGTACACTACCTTGAGGGACGCCATACTTGATTTCTTCCGGATCACTGTAGCATTTATTAAGTTCAACTATTTGTTTCCTATTTTTAGTATAGCTAATAAACCATTCGAGCGGCGGACCGTTGATACCATTATTTTTAAGTTTTTCGTACAGAATGTCATGAGAGATAGTATCAAAAGCCTTAGCCAGATCTAGAAAAACTCCGATGACTTTGGATCCTACATCTGTATTTTTGACAATGTAATCAGTTAATTCGGATATAGCCTGTTCTGTGCTCATTTTAGCTCGAAAACCGAATTGACAATCTGAGAGTAAGTTGTGTTTATCGAGGTAGGATATTAGCCTTTTTTTCATTGCTTTTTCCAAAACTTTCGATAAAGAATTTAATAGTGAGATAGGTCTGTAGTTAGATATGAGAGATTTGTCCCCTGACTTGTGAATTGGAGTTATAATGGCAATTTTTAGTTTATCCGGGAAAATCCCTTGGCTAAAGCTTTGATTGAATATGTGTAGAAGAGGTATAACAATAAATTCTCGCAGATTAATCAGAATTTGGTTTGAGATTTTGTCCGGGCCCGGAGCGCAATGTGGTTTGAGAGATAAAATAAAGTCGGAAATTTCTGTTTTATTGAGTTTATATATATTAAAAGAGTGTAATGGTTGCTTGGTAGGGCTGTGTTTAGATGAAAGTTTTTTTGCAGTGTGGTGATTGTTGAGGATTTTGCTTGCTAGATTTAGGCCTACGTTGGAAAAATGAGAATTAATATAATTAGCTAGTTTAAATGGTTCGTTCTTCCTCCTCCTCCTTTCCTCACAATCTCCGGGGTCTCCTTCCTCAATCAGAACACAGTATTGCACGTAAAGGGTTTATTCATTTAGAAGGAGACAGGGTTATTACAATTGCCAGCATGGGCACACTTCACATGGGCATGGTTAGCACTTTAATATCCTAACATAACAGGGACTGTTCTCTCAAACTCTCCACACGCGTTACTGGCTTTAAGAGCGGGACGTAGCACACAAAAGAGGGCAAGGGTACATTCTACTCACAGCAGCAGGAAATGCGGTAGTCAGCAGACCTTCTTGTGGCACAATTCACAATATAAAATACATCGCGACTTTTAGGTTCTCGAGAGCGCGTTTAGCGCGGTCTACTCGGACACTGTTCTCGTGCCTGAGGGCAGCGGATGAGTGAATGCTCGCGCGCCGGCTGGAGGACAGGCGAGCTGCGGGCGTTGGCGCGCGCGGGCGGGGGTTTTTAGGTACTGCCGAGCTATTCTCGCGTAAAATGGGGGGACAGTGAATCTAGGGGGAACATTGCTACTTCGTAACGTAACAATATCTTCATTTGTTTAAAGAGCGACAGAAATAATTTAAGCTAATACCAAAAAATCAAGGTCTTGACGTGAGTTGACCAGTCTACACATTCTGGACAGTAGTGAGTTATAACCATAGTTAGTCGAGTGCTGATTGAGGAAAAGCAGGTCTTTATTTCTGAGTCTACGAGAAGGTATATTAAATGTGATGAGTTGTAGTAATGTAGGCGAGTCGATTAAACAGTTAATAATTTTGAAGAAACAAATGAGATCAGATTTTATCCGACGGTCTTTTTAAGGAGAAAGGTTTAGAGTTTGTTCAATTTCAGCATACGAGTAATTGCCTCGCGTTAATATCTGTGTTAATACCTGCCACATTGCTTTTCTAAAGATCACATTTAAAAAAATCAGAGATTGAAATTCACACGCGGTAGAAGTGAAACCTTCAGAAAACTAATTTAGAAAGAGCGGTGAGACTACGAAACACTTTTTTTATCAACGGGAAGGACGATTTTTTTCCATATTTTTGTCGTCGATTTCCATTGTACTTTTCCTGTACATTTGATCATCTTAATAGTATTTGTGTGTTCTTCGCAGTCGCTCGATGTTGCTTTATTTTGTGTTTTCATCGTCTGTCAATTTTGGAGTGGTTTGAAGACTGGATAATGATTTTCCAAAAATATATATTTTTTTTGGATTTCGTAGGATTTGACCCTTGGTCTGCTGGAAGTCTGGCCGCTAAAGTTCGTCAGGCGCTTTGAACTACTAGACTAAAAGAAACTTGAATGGGGCCGTGGATTTATCATATTATATTGGAAACGAATACCCGTGAAATAAATAATTATTTCATTGCTATCTCATTCTCTCGCAGGCTAAATTCTATAGATGTATGAGCTTGTATCTTTTTAGTGTCGCTCGCTTCCGTGTCAAAATCAAATCACAACGGTGCTAAAAAAGTTTTTTTTTTCAAAAATCTGAAACGTCGTTGTAAACATGTCAAGTCTCGCATTTATGCGATACTGAAATTCTTTTTTTTACTAGAATTATCAATTTACTCTGATCTCTGATGTAATTTCAATAGATAGTGATGCTTTCATAGCAGCTTCATCAATACGACCGCCGTTCCATACCTCTCCAGCCATAATCTCCGGGTACAAGATGAACACTGAACAGGGAACAGGCCCCGGGCCGTATATTTCAGGGGATGATATGCCGTGTATTAAATGCGTCACTGGGCTAAATAATATTGTGTCGGCGGCTTGCCGGCGTTTCATTTAACATAATCCTAGCTGAATCTCATATTTGGGTAAACATTTTGGACTATTGATACACACAGCAATTTGCATCGATAGCATCACAACACTATATCAATTTATAGATGGATTAAATTCTTGTAGGTAGAACTCACAGTCTTGTTATATTTGTATAATAAATTTAGGGAGTATTTCATCATCCTCCTGATAACTTATCCGTAAGATAACGAATAATAAATAATAAATAAATAATAAATAATATAATAAATATATAATATAATAAATAATAATAATAATATAATAAATAATAAATAAAATAATATAATATAATAATGAATAATAAATAAACATATACCCGCATCAAGTAAAAAACTCGAATAATGTACGTTATCGTAAGGATAATCTATAAGGTGGATGGTGAAATACCCCCTTAAGGCACGAAACACTTAAAGTGTATTTAAACACAGGTCTTTTTACCAAATAAATTATTTAAAATTTCTGACTGTTAATCGGCGTACGGGTACCGCCGCCCTGGGAACCATTTATTGGATTACCAACATCTCTGCCAATGTTTACCCCAAGTAGTTCGCTACGTTTGGTGATTTAGCAGGGGTGCAAGGATTCATGGGTTGAGGCTTGTCCGGGTTTCGGCGGTGGATGGAATTGACCACCAGCTGCGTGGCGGGCCGGATCGAAAGAGACTGGTTGAGAGAGACATTTTGAGTTCTCCAGCAGGACTCTTTTAAAACACCGTTTAGGTAGTAGATGAAGTTCTGGAAAGGAAAAAGTTATGGGATGCGTGTAGGTCTCTAGGAGTGACGTATGTATAAATCCATCACTCCCAATCCGTTCCGCGACGCAGGTGGGCAGATGTATCCGCCGCCAAGACCCCCATGAAACCGGGACACAGAGTTGTTGGTTATACAATAAATGGTTTCCAGGCGGCGGCACCCATACCCGTCTCCCAAATTGAAGCTGAAGCAAAAGATATGATTGTTCAGACAAACTGATGATTGAATCTGAGAATACGATTGTTTTTTGATCTTTTCAGAAAGATTTTTGATCTTTTCAGAAAAATGAGTTTTAAGTTTAGTTCTAAACGGTGTGTTATACAATAAAAAAAATATCTGACGGAAACAAAAACAAAAACAAAAAATATCAATTAAAAATAACTAGCATTTATTTTATTTATTTTATAACTATAACTTTTAAGTCACTATAATAAGATCTTTAATGTAAAGAACCCGTTAGACAAACTGCTAAAAAGTAGTTTATCGGGACTTTTTGTCTTATATTTGTAAAATGTATAAAATAAATTAAAATTTAAAAAAATAAAAAATTCGTTATTATGCGTCAGAGCATTATGCAAATATTTCTGGTTATAACTGAGAATTTTTAAATTATTTCGATTTCTGCGAGCTTGTATTTTTACACGATATAGTTTTGATTAATATTGCAATATAATAAACACTGAGAATTATAAACATGTCTTTTATAGTTTCCATTTGTAGCAGTACTCGTTTTTCCATTTATTCTTAGTAGATTTTTACTAGTAATACTTTAATTAGTTGCTTTATTGTTTTTATAACCTTGTATTTATTTGACTGTGGATCTAACAATTACAAATATGAATGGCACTTGTGATCTCATTGTTCTCTATTTCTCGAATACGAGATAAAACTTAGTTTTTTTGTGAAAAAAAATAATTTAGTTTTTTTTAAAGATGTGTCAACAAAGTTGTTTTAGCAACAGCTGTTTCGCCTTTCGGTGGCAATATCAAAAATGAAAATTTGAGCATCGACCGGCAGTGACGTTTTTGACGTAGTTTTTCGATAACGAGTAAATTTACGGACTGAACATTCTTTTATGAAAATTGAAAAAAAAAGATAAATTACTGAACTCCATTAGTAGGCACTTTATTAATGAAATAGAGTATATACACTTACCTAAAGCATAGTGTATATATAATAAAGAAATATCAAAAAAGAAAAAATAAAGTAGAAACACGATGGATGAATTGATACTCCTGAAATCCTAAAATAAACTAAACTAATGTGTTTACGAATCGGCCACAGTGTTGTTCAAGTTTCCCAAAATGGAACCGAGATTTTCTACCGAATGAAACAACCAAAAAACACTTGTAAATGTATTTTATTTCCACAAATAAATAAAATTCCGCTTTTCTCGTGACAATGAATTATGTTTATTTTCGAACGACATTCAATTGCGACATTACTGTGAAATTTCTTTCAAAATAGCGTTCGCTTTCATTTATCACAAACTCCGACAAAAGTGAAACACGCATGATTCTATTCTTTCAAATAACTGTTTTAAGAAGTAAGCCGTCACGTTGTCGAACTAATGTAAAAACATCGCAAGGGACATTTTATTAATTTTTTTTTTGATATTTCGTTGGAAATCATCGTGTTCAATGGTTTTTTCCAGTACCACATTTTCATGCGTAAAATTCTGTAAATAGAAAACATATTTCAAGGATAATGTAATAAAATAGGATTTCTAAGATTATTATGACAGTGAAAACGTGATGTTAATTTAATAAATGTATGGTTTAATACATTTTATTCCTACTCTTATTGTAAATTTAACCAACGATTATTTACATTAACAGCCTTACTAAAAAACCCCGTGAAAATTTTATTCAATTGACAAACGGCCGCGGATGTGAAAACATTACTAATTAAAAAATTGTTCATAGAAAGAAATACACATTGTTTACACGGCCTGAGGGGGTAGTTTATCTCTGTTTTAGTAATGATGTGTGAACGAAATTTGGAATATTTTCAAAGTATTTTGAATGTTCTATATATTTCTTATTTTTGATAGTGTCGTAAAAACAAATACCATTTATAAAAACCAGATAAAAATACCTTTTAGATTTTTGTATTTGAAATACACTTTAATTTTTAAGAACTGCCATATTTTAAGATTCAAACGCGGAAAAAATTGGAAAAAAAATTCATACCAAAATATTTTTTATGAAAGTGAAGAGAAATTTATAAAAAAACTAAATTTAAAAAATACAGTCCTTTTATATAATGAATTTGGAAGAAAACTGTCACTTCACTTTTTATATCGTTCATACAATTAAACATTATTAAAAAATATAACAATTGTTCCGAGAGAGTAATAGAAAAATTCTGACACTTTGAATTCACTTCCAAACCATATAAACGTTGATAACCCGAATTTGGTATTAATTAATACAATTATTAATACATACAAGCCTTTTATTTCATAAATATTATTACTTTTATGGAAGTTTTATTAAACGTAAGTGGATAAAAAATAATTTATTCAAAATAAACTATATGTTTATTTTAACCAAATTAAAGTAACAACAGAGACATTATAAAAGCACAGAAATGGACAAAAATGTCGCAAATAATATAAATTATATTCATTTATGATAATAATATATCATAAACAGAAATCATGTTTAAAAACGTTAAATAACTGCGCATGATATTTTACACGTCACGAATGTAAAAAAGCCGCGAATTTATAGAAAAAAAATGGCCGCTAATGATGCCGCGCATGCGCAGATCAAGCAAAAACAATGCAACTAACCTAATAATGTGATCATCTTATAAGTAACCATGTAAAAACGCAGTGCACCGCGCAAGTAACAAATATGCAGGTTAACCATCGTTAAGGCGTTTTCTTATTAGTAAGGCTGTAAGTATTTAAAGTAAAAACTATTTTTAAAAAAAATTAGATTCTGGTGACATTTTTTGTTTTTATTTATTTTTCAATTAATTTTTTTTGACATGTCGTCACTTGCAGAGTAGCCGCATAACCTCCCATCCCGACCTTAACTATCCAATACCTGCCGATTTTTAATTTTATTAGATTGATGTCAAATAAAAACAAAAAATGTCTTACAGCAAATTTATTTTGCATTAAAAAATTTTAAAGTAAGTCCGGTAAAGTACCGTCAAACTTTAATACCGACCAGACTTTGATACAGAAATCGTCATAATGGGCGAGTATAAGGTCAGGAAAGCGGCATTCCTATGTTTTACGCATCTTTCTCTTTCGCTTTTGGTCATTGTAAAGTCAATAAAGAGACTGTACCTGCGCGAGATTGGATTTATCAAGTTCTGGTAGGCATTTAAGTTTAGCGCAAACCATATGTCTCTAACGTCCTGCAAAACTATAGAATAATAATAAATAAAAAAATAAAAAAATCTAAGTGTAATAATAAATAATAAAAAAAACTTTATTTTAGCTTGTGTTGGCCTAAAGCTTAAAAATGTTTCTATAAACGTTAGTTCCAAACGGAAATAATTTCACTCAGAGCCTGTATATTATATATACCTAATCTTTGGGTATTTTTAAGGAAAGGAAGACAAAGAAATTCCAGAATGTACAAAAGTATTAGGGGTTGGTAAGAATCTGGGGGTCAGTGTATCCAGGAGTGACGGACATTTGAATCTATCCCTCCTGCAGCAGTGCAAGGCGATGAGTCGAGAAAGTCCGTATGGAAAGGTCAAAGTGTCTCTCTTAACCACTCTCTTCCAATCTTGCCCACGCACTCTATGCAGACGCATCCGCCGCCAAGTCCTGAACAAATCTCACCACACGATCCTGGGCATTTATTCAAACTACTTGAGGTGACCCAATAAATGGGGCGGTACCAATATCCGCCTCCCAAATATAATCCTTATTTTACAGAAATTTAACTTAAAAGTACCCAAAACATTAAAAAGTGAAAATGAAAAGTTAAAATCAGAGCACACTAAATTATCTGTACGTCAAAGTCTATTTATTCCATTTAAACATCAGTAGAAAAGTAAATTAAAATGCTGTTTACCGCGTTATTCCATCCGGCACAAAGTGAGGTTTATCCTCTCGGGGTTCCATAGATCGCGATGTTAAATTTATGGGCGACTTAGGAGCGGTGCAATCGAATAAAAGTCCAATACATTTGTGGGAAAACATCCATAAAGCAGCGCGGGCGAGATCAGAGCCAAATATTTCAAATCACGGCTAAACGACCGCACGTAATATAGTATCTATAGAACACTCTAGTCTTATGTACAAACAATACAAGGGAGGACTAATGACTAAAATGGATACTTGACGCGGCTTTTGTGACATCTGCAACATATGTGTTGTATTTAAGACGTGGTATACCGGCTCAAAAAGAAGAAGTTGGAGAGATATGTAAATACGAATGTTAAAGAGAGCGCGCTTTTATTAAAACCGATAAAATTTCAGCGAAAATTATGAAAATGTTTAATAAAACATGACTCGTTTAAAATAGAGCAAAAGTCTTGTGGCGAACATCTAAAATAGCATTTAAAGAAACATTGTGATTTTTTTCATACATATAACTTATAAAATAAGCGAAAAAACGTGTTTATAATAGTTTTCGGAGCATACTTTGCGAGTTTTTTCTATGGAGGGAATTTCATATAATTTGTGTTTCAGTGTGGGAACGTCCAGATATTATCTTCTAAAATAACGCACATATATTTTTATGAGCTTTAAAACTTAAAGTGTTTAAGGAAAATGTGTAATAAATCGGTAGAAATGCGGGATGCCGCGGCTCAAGTCGAGGGGTTGAGATTCGAATCTTGCACAATCTAAAATACATTTAGACAGATTAGACGATAACAGACTTACTGAAAACGACGTTAATATTTTATTCAATTGATGAACGGCCAATATGTGAATACCTTACTAATTAGAAACTGAATAAAAATAGTTTTTGGAAAGCGTACATTGCTTATCCAGCCAAGTGGGTTGTTAATCTATTGTATACCCAAGTGAATCCATAATTGCACGGTCTTTACACAATGTGTAACTAAATCACCGCTTAACGGTCGGGAAGTGATTTTTTTTAATAAGGCTGTGTAACATCTATAAGAAAGGTAAAGATACTATTTTAAAAGTACATTTAATGTAGTTACTAAATTAACGTGTTATTTATTCATTTATTTAGAATTAACGGCACAGGTGCCATTTACATACATGATGTTATCGTCGGGGTCACCAATTTGGCGAATGTCATTTGGCGGTCCTGCAGGATACTTACGTGGACTTCAAACACGTTTGCCAAAAGGATGGTCGGTATATTTAAATACATAATATGATGAACGTTTGACTTAAATTTATTTACACAAAACCGAAACAGGTTATTATTACATTTATCAGAAGGATTTAACATATACGCAGAAGGCAGCGTGCAAATGCGACTCGACGACCGGGCCGTGGAAACAGAATGACAGGCAAGTTCGTCGTGTTTCTAGTGCGGGGTTTCTAATGTTGCCCGTTCAACAAAACATTTAAATGGCTATTCAATTCGTTCGCTGCCTTCCGCTACAACAGTTATAGTTCAATTAATATAGAATATATAAAGAAGAAAGGAAATCAAAATAATAAGGTTGACAAAATAAAAAAAAAATAATAATGTGAATATATTGAAAAAATATTAAAAATAACATATTAAAAATAACAGCTACCGATGGGGTATACAGCATTTAACATTTTTTTAAACCTAGATACTACAATAATAAATTGTTATCTATGTACACAACCTTTGAAAAAAACAGTTTAAAACCATTATCATAAACATTATTTTGAGTTGCCTCAATAAATTTATTTTCGGAAGCCATTTCAAAATCGTCGAAACCTTTCGTAGGGTAGCCATGAACAGCTCTTCTAATGCAAACAGTTTTTAATATGTAATCGGGTAACATTTTAATCTTTAACTTTAAAGTATTACAAACACACCCTTGGCACACTTATATTACATAATATGGATACGCGCCATAAATATATTTGGGCATTAATTTCTTTAAATTGATAATTTATGCTATAAGACCATAAGGGCGCCATCTATGGGTTTTGTATTGTATTGAATTGAACCTATGTGACTTGAGATGCAGTGTATTCATGCGTTTCCTTACCTTTGTGAATCAAGCAATTACGTCTGACGGGAGTGTCAGTAAAAGGCCAAGAGATGTCTCTCCTGGTCAGTCATAAGAATAATTCATCCAGTGAGTGAATTATTGTTGTACCTAAGATTGGATTTTTGGCTCGCATTATTAATATGCAAATTTTTATAGTTGAAACTTCCTTGCTGTGCGAAACATCTGTCAAGATTATGCGATATCGCCTTGACAATTTTATTGAAAAGAAGTGTCTTTTTGTGTGGACATCGTGGCTGAGCTGCATTCTCTGAGTGAGTGTTTGTTTGTTTTCACTTTGGTTTTTGAGATTTCTAGGTCAACTGTTTTTTTGTGTCACATAGGGAAGAATTCAATTTTCGTTAATTTTACATATGGTAGTCATCCCTTAGTGTCAGGGGCTATTTACACGCCCCTACATATTTATTGGTCCTTCGTAGCCTGGATTATTAATTCATTCATACATTCAATTCGAGATTATAGCTTAATTACATGGATGTTTGAATTTACGTATTTTTTTTGGTAAATTTGAAGTACCTCTCATTTTTTTGAGAACTATAGCTGGTCTTGTTTTTTTGCTTTTGGATGACATATTTGGATGTTCGCAGAATTATCGTAATTTTGGATAATTATTCGCAACATTATTATTATTAATTAATTGTTAACATTGTTCGCAGAATTGTCGTAATTTTGGATAATTATTCGCAACATTATTATTAATTAATTATTAACATTGTAACATTATTGTAAAATTTTGTGGTAATCTTTTCGCATATATAAAAAATGCCAAGAATTACGGAGGAGGGTTTTGATGAGGCTCAAGACAGATCGCTTATTCTTTTAACCGCAAAAAAGGAAAATCTTTTTGTTCGTATGAACGATCTGTATAATGCAACAAATAATATATCTAATTTTGAGTCAAGAAATAACGAAGTGTTTATGGCTCAGTCAGAGATGATTGATCAAATGCGAAGTCAATTTGAAAATATTATAGATAGCATCAATGATCGTCAGTTAACTTTAAATCCAGAATTTAAACCAGATTTTCAAGCTTTAAATGCTTTTGATGATCTTTTTTTGAAGGTCAAACGAACTAGATCGAATATGAAAACTTCTGTAAGAGAGTCACTGACGTCACAAAATAAGTCGCGGGAGCCGTGTATGATTAATCTTCCTGCAATAGATCTTCCAACCTTCGATGGTAAGAATGAAAGTTGGTCGAAATTTTTTGAGTCATTTAAAGCCAATATCCATAATAATAGACAGCTAACTGACTCGCAGCGTGTGCAGTACTTAGTCGGAAAACTCACACATGGGGCTTTGAACATAACCGCAGGCATTGTGCCTTCGGGTGATACATATCAGATCATTTGGGAGAGTTTAGTTAAAAAATATCAAGATAAACGTACACTAGGAACACATTATTTAAATAATATTCTCGATGCGAAAAACTGCACGAATACATCTGCCAGTCTCAATTCTTTCATTGAAAGATATTCTTCGTCAGTGTCGGCATTAAAGCAGTTAGGTATTGAAGATTTAACTGATTTTATTTTGTTTCACTGCGCGGTAAGAAAAATTGATTCACAGACGGCTCAGAACTTTGAGCTGACAGTTCGTAATAAAGAAATTCCTTCTTATAATGAGTTAGTTTCGTTTGTACAAGATCAAGTAAAGATTTTAGAACGAACGAGTAACTCGCATGGTGTCGTAAATAAAACGCATCCCATTTCGTCCTCCCGATCAAATAATACTAAATCGTTCGTCGCGAGTAATGCGAATATTCCGCGCTTCCCAGCTCCGCCGAAAGGATGTATTCTGTGTAACAAAACTGATCATTTAATCAACGTTTGCTCAAAGTTTAAATGTATGAGTTCCCCACAGGCTCGATTTGAATTTATAAAATCGAAAAATGCCTGTGTAAATTGCCTTAGTGGTTCACATACAATCAAGTCATGCAAATCGGGGTTAGTTTGTGATTTGTGCAATAAACGTCATCATACATTCTTACATTTCGGCAGTGTGAATAATATGAAAACCAATACTCATGTACATACGTCGCAAGTACCTACCAGTGAAGAACCGTCAGTCCCCCCTCCAGTGTCATCCAGCATCAATGGAACTGGCATTGGTGATAAGCAAGTGGAGGGGACCGCGAATGTCAATCCTTCGTGTTCGCTTTGTGCCAAAGTAACACCGAACTCTTCTATTTTACTTTCGACCGCACAAGTATACGCGAAGCTTAAAAACGGAAATAAAGTTATTGTTCGGTGCCTAATTGATAATGGCTCTCAAAATAATTTGATTACGGTCGATTGTTGTAAGACGCTGAATTTACCAATAATTCCTTTGAGTAATTCGTTTGTCAAAGGAATTGGATCAACGTCTCGACCAATTTTCGGTTACGTGTATTTGGATATTGAGTCTCGCGTATACCCAGAGAATAAATATAATATACATGCGCTTGTCGTTGACAGTATCACCGATCAATTACCTAATCACTATATAGCCAAGGGTGATATGAGGTACTTAGAGGGCATACCTCTCGCAGACTTAACATGGAATATTCCTGGATGCGTGGATGTCGTCATCGGTGCACAACTGTTCCCATATATTTATTTAGGGAACAGGGTTGAATCGGGTACTAGTGCACCCCCCGCGTTATCGACCGCTTTCGGTTTCGTGTTGATGGGTGATTACCCCAATAATGTGCTCAACACAAACACATCATTCTCGGCACTCGCACTTAATGATTTAGTGCAAAAATTTTGGCTGTTAGAAGAGATACCTAATATAAAATTTCTAAGTCCGGAGGAGACAGAATGTGAGACTCTCTTTACTTCATCAATTTCTCGCACTGATGATGGTAGATATTCTGTTGCTTTACCTTTCTGTAAAGATCCAAGACAATTGGGTAATTCTCGTACTGCTGCCCAACGCCGATTTTTGGCATTGGAGCGAAAATTTAAACATTCCCCTGCTTTGCAGGAGAATTATAACAAGGTTATCAGTGAATATATTGAAAATAATTACCTATCAGAAGTCTCAGAGTCTGATATAACAGAAGATGGATATTACATCCCACATCATGCTGTCACTCGTCCAGACAAACCAATGCCTCGTATTGTGCTCGATGCTAGTGCTAAAACACACACAGGGCTGTCACTGAATGACATTATTCATACTGGTCCCAATTTGCAAGCCGATTTGTTTCTGCTTTTGCTTGACTTTCGTCTTTTTCCCATCGCTATGACTGCGGATATAAAGCAAATGTACTTACAGATTGAAGTTCCTAGCAAGCATCGCAGATACCTGAGGATCTTATTTCGATTCTCAAATAATGGTCTCATACGAACTTTTCAGTTCAATCGAGTTCCTTTCGGCTTGACGGCAAGTCCATACTTAGCAATGCGGACGGTTCGCCAGTTGGCCCAAGATATGAGACCACATTACCCGGATGCTGCCAAAGTGGCAGAGTCCAAGCTGTATATGGACGACCTGGTCTATTCTATTGCAGATGAGCCCAGCGCCATACGTCTTTCTCGAGAATTAATCTCGTTGTTTAAGTCCGGTGCCTTTGATTTAGTAAAATGGACTAGTAATTCTCAAGTTGTACTTGAGAACCTCCCGGATTCTCACCGCAGCCCAGTGGACTTCACTGTTGGTTCTAACAATACCTCTAAGGTGTTGGGCCTTTCGTGGGAACCAGCTGATGACAGCTTCTTCTTTACGACATCTTATGTTCAGGAGAAGTGCACAAAGCGGAGCATACTCTCCATAGTCGCCCGTTTATTTGATGTCCTCGGCTTGGTCGCCCCTGTCATTCTGTACGCTAAATTACTTATCAAAGAGCTATGGCTGTAAAACATTGGTTGGGATGATACACCCCCTGATAGCGTTATTCGTCGGTTTTCGGCGCTTACACAGGAATTTCCGCTAATTTCAATGATAAAAATCCCTCGCCATGTTGGTGTCCTGAAAGACAGTACGGTGCTCGTTGTTGCTTTCTGCGATGCAAGCATGAATGGTTATGGCTGTGTGATTTATTTGCACACCACTGATCTGTTTGGAAAAATTACAGTGAGATTGTTGTGCGCAAAATCAAAGGTTTCTCCCACCAAAGTGACGACCCTCGCTCGTTTGGAGCTCTGTGCCGCAGTATTGATGTCCAAATTAATACGGACGGTTCGAGATAATTATTCTGAGCGTCTTCCTATTGCAGGAACATATGCGTTTTCCGATTCTACCGTTGCGCTCTCTTGGATACATTCTTCACCGCATCGCTGGTCGGTGTTTGTTAGTAATCGCGTAGCTCAGTGCCAAGAAAATTTGTCTCCAGAGAACTTTTACCATGTTGCTGGTAGTGAAAACCCGAGCGACTGCCTTTCTCGTGGCATGCTTCCTTCCCAACTCGTTTCACATGATTTATGGTGGAACGGCCCATCATGGATTCGCAGCCCACCTTTGGAATGGCCATTAAAACCGTTTCACCCTACCAATACTGGTGAAATGCCTGAACACAAGGCTAATGTGCTCATTGCAACATTTCAGGGTGAAAAATCGGTCCTGAGTGAACTGGCTCAGCGTATATCCACTTGGGATAAACTACTAAGGATTGTTGTTTATGTCCTCCGATTCATAAAAAAGATATCACTTTCCTCTGGAACGGTCAATAATCTTATGACTGCTGAAAAGGCTGTGATTCGTGCTGTGCAGAGTATTCATTTTGCAGGAGATATTGCTGCACTCCAGGAAGGCAAATTTCATTCCAAAAGACTTCAGAGTTTATCTCTATTTCTTGATGGAGATAATCTGTTACGTATTGGGGGGCGGCTTTCTAAATCGGATTTACCTTTTGAGGTTAAACATCCGGTTTTGCTGCCCAAACATGACTATGTTGTCGATCTGATCATCGCTCATTTTCATGTCGTGAACTGTCATACAGGCCCAGGACTTCTTATGTCTATCTTACGTCAACGCTATTGGATATTAGATGCTAGGACTGTTATTAGGGCGATGGTGCGGAAATGCAATTGTTGCTTCCGCTTAAATCCATCGCATCCTACACCGAAGATGGCAGATTTACCGTCATATCGTGTTGCAGAAGCAAAGGCCTTCGTACATACCGGTGTAGATTACGCAGGTCCACTCCGTATTACGCTGACTCGTCGGAGAGGACAACATTCTCAAAAGGCATATATTTGTCTATTCGTATGCCTTGTGACCAAGGCTATTCATATTGAGTTGGTCTCTGACTTAACTTCAAATGCTTTCCTGGCTGCTTTCAGCCGTTTTATTTCTCGGCGTGGCCCGGTAACATGCTTGTATTCAGATAATGGTACTAATTTTGTGGGTGCGAAGGCACAATTAGATGACCTCTACAAGTTTTTGGTTGAATCTGAATATGAGCCCTCATTAAAGCGCGAACTCGCTAAGCGTCGTATAGAGTGGAAAATGATTCCACCACGCGCGCCTCATTTTGGGGGTATGTGGGAGTCGAACATAAAGAGCATGAAGACACACTTGTACCGTGTGATTGGAACTCAGCTTCTCACCTATGAGGAGTTACAGACTGTGCTAGTTCAAATTGAGTGCATAATGAATTCGCGTCCACTTACAGTTATGTCTTCTGACCCTTATCCAGAAGTCCTTACGCCTGCGCATTTTTTAATGTCGACACCATTGCAGTACTTGCCTGCTTCTGTCCTGGCAGACGGTAAAATCAATTTGACTCAGCGTAAGCAATTATTAGACAGCATGGTTCAGTCCTTCTGGAAGAAGTGGCGTTCAGAGTATCTGCACACCTTGCAAGTCAGGCAGAAGTGGACTACTTCTGGTCATCCGATTGATATCGGAACTGTCGTACTAGTGGGACAAGAAGATTCCCCTCCGTTAAATTGGCCTTTAGGCGTGATAACTGAAATCCATCCCGGAATGGATAAAATTGTTCGCGTTGCGACGGTAAAGACAAGATTTGGTTCTTTTAAACGTCCGGTTGTCAAATTATATCCCATTCCAACGCAATAATTTTATATTTTATCTATTTTTGTTTATTTTTATTTATTTATTTTTTTTTTTTTTGATTTTAGTCATTGTTCAATGATCTCTGACCCAGACATGGCATTACTTAATATCCGTTATCTTGGTCAATTGAACTTTATTACATTGTATTTTTAGTTATTTTTCTTTATTTTGTGAGATTCTGCGAATTTCCAATGCGTGTCATTCCTGAATATTACCGGTGAATAGTCACTTTATTTCTATTTCATTTCTTGTTTCATTTGTATTTTTATATTCTTTCTTTTGTAAGCTCTACGAACTTCCAAGGCGGGGAATATGGATACGCGCCATAAATATATTTGGGCATTAATTTCTTTAAATTGATAATTTATGCTATAAGACCATAAGGGCGCCATCTATGGGTTTTGTATTGTATTGAATTGAACCTATGTGACTTGAGATGCAGTGTATTCATGCGTTTCCTTACCTTTGTGAATCAAGCAATTACGTCTGACGGGAGTGTCAGTAAAAGGCCAAGAGATGTCTCTCCTGGTCAGTCATAAGAATAATTCATCCAGTGAGTGAATTATTGTTGTACCTAAGATTGGGTTTTCGGCACGCATTATTAATATGCAAATTTTTATAGTTGAAACTTCCTTGCTGTGCGAAACATCTGTCAAGATTATGCGATATCGCCTTGACAATTTTATTGAAAAGAAGTGTCTTTTTGTGTGGACTCTGAGTGAGTGTTTGTTTGTTTTCACTTTGGTTTTTGAGATTGCTGGGTCAACTGTTTTTTTGTGTCACATAGGGAAGAATTCAATTTTCGTTAATTTTACATAGGGTAGTCATCCCTTAGTGTCAGGGGCTATTTACACGCCCCTACATAATATGTATGTAGGTATCTGCTACAGCCCAATATAGACCGCATGCCTCGGTTTTGAAGTATTTCAAGTTTTCTTGTATTTTGTTGATAAAAAAAAATACATTTGTGTAGTAATTCAGGTGGGATTCTGCAGTTCTCGTAGACCGTACGCTCACATCACTTAATCCTATCTAATCCATTACCTAAATGATACCACTTAGCGAGAATAGATGTGACCAGAATGTTTTTAAAAATTGTCTGCCGGTGTGTGACCTGGGGGTTCTGTCCAAATTACGTCATGAGATAAACAGAATTTTGTTTATTTTTAATTTTTTAAACTTTATGAGTAAAATCTCAAATTATAATATTTAATTAAATGAACACAATATTAGCGAAACTCAATCGAAATCTGGAGACAGAAAAATCAGAAAAGATATTGGCTCCGCTGGGACTCGAACCCAGGACCTTTTGCTTACATGGCAACAGCTCTACCGATTGAGCTACGGAACCCATAATATATTAATTCGGTCACTTTTAACTGTATCATACTTCGACTAAGAACTACCAACATTATCTTCATCTTCTTAACGCACATATTATTGGCTGCTATCTTTATATATGATTGCAAGATTCAACTCGAACTAAATGCAATCTAGATAGTGTCTGGATAAATTTTTATCCATTTTATTTCCAATACTAAGTTCGATGAATTAATAACGTTAATAAGCCTAATAACGTTAATAACGTTAATAGCGTTAATATCTAACTAACCATCACGCCGTTTCTCCACAGGGGTAGGAAGAGAACAAAATCCTGGTCCACATTTTTTGCCTCATTCACATTTATACAGTATTATTCTGACTCTTGACATGGCCCAACTCATTCACTTGCAATGTCTTCCTCAGACGTCCCCGAATTCATTTATCATTGACATTTTTCGTCATATTTTCTCCTTACATACCTTTCTTCGTTCATTCGCTTTAAATGCCCAAACCATCTGAGGGTCCCTTCCTTAATCTTACTCATTACGCTACTTCAACCTTGCATTTTTTGCGGATCTCCGATTAACGGAGATCCGCAAAAAAGTTCTTATCCGATAAAAAGTTATTAACATTAATAAGTTAATAACGTTAATAAGGCAATAACGTTAAAAATGTTAAAAAGTTAATATCGTTAATTATTACATGATTTGACATTTAAAATTATTTGTGACTGTCAATTTAATGTACAGGTTATTATTAATGTTCTTCATTTTTCAATCTGTTTCAAAATCAATGAAAGTTTTGATTACAGAAAACAGGGTGTTAGTAGAAGCGAGTATTGTTCGCTTAAACCATTTCTGCCGATTGCGGAGAAAACCATCCAACTGCTAACTAACTAACTAACTAACCATCACGCCGTTTCCCCGCAGGGGTAGGCAGAGAGGACGGACCGCCAAACAACTCGGTCTTGGCACACACTCTTTGCCTCACTCACATTCATTCATCGTCTCATACATTCTCTTCTATTATTCTGACTTTTGACATGACCCGACTCAAGTATCTGATTAACTTGATCGTGCCATGTCTTCCTCGGGCGTCCCCGACTTCTTCTACCATTCACATTCGCGTCGTATATTCTTCTTACACTACTTCCTTCGTTCATTCGCTCTACATGCCCAAACCATCTGAGGGTTCCTTTCTTAATCTTACTCATTATCCAACTGCTAACATTAGAAAACTGCTATTTAAGAATATCTGATCTCTTTCTAACAATCTCCTTCAACAACGAACTCTCTTTATATTTTCTGAATCATTCTCAAAATTGTTGATTTGCTCGTAACATATAATATTTATTACGCACCAGATTTAAATGTCCGGGTTTAATTTTCCCCACAGGAAAAACTAAACCCTTTCACACACTTCCCAAATGATCATCTGGTCAATCCACGTTATGCAATTGCACTATATGTATTATAATTACAAAACAATACAAGAACAGCATGTCAACCTACCAGAGACCAGATGGGAAAATAATTCACCGACTCCAGATATTTTCATATCAGAGGGTTCGGCTCTGTGGAATTCATAATTGAACCTATAAATCCTACTGATCCCTCAATATAAATATTTAAAAAATCTTTTGTAATCCTACAAAATTAAACCCAAAAATATTAATTTAATAATTAATTACATAATTTAATTTAACTTAACTTCATTTAATAATTAATTAATTTAACTTAACTTTTTTTATTATGAGCATGTAATTTCAAAAAATTAAAAACCTTGGAATTGCACTTACTGCTACTAATGATTTCGTATTTCAATATATAATTTAAATACATACAGAGCGACAGTACATTTAGAGCGACATCCATTAAGTTCAGAACTCCGTGAATCCAATCTTTGGTTTCGATAGATGACTATTGTAGATTGTGTGCCAAAAGCCTCTGAAGGTTTCGGAATTTGAATAAAATATTGTTGTGGGTATTTAATTTAATCGGAAGTTCGGATGACCAAGCCGAAAGAACTGATATCGACAAAATAACCAAAAGATATCAAAGTTAGACTTTTGCATTTAACATTGGTGTCTTTCCATTAAATTCATTGGAAAAATTTCATGATAAATAATATTCCATGTTTAACGTATAGTGAAAATTACGGGATACAAAATAATATTATATATTTTTTTAACCTTCGTGTATTCGCGCCCAACGACATAATACGTATACACGCGTGCTGTGTATCTAGACCGAGATTTCATCTCGTCTGTATTATTTTAATTATATAATTTTTAAGCATTATTGGTATTTATTATATTATAGAAAAGGGGGTTCGAATGATTGGTAGGGTCGCAGTGGTACACTCTTTGCTGGAAGGAAGGTGCTTATAAAATGCTGTGAAACGAAACGCCACGTTGCATACCAACAGCAACACTACCAATAAGTCCGACTCTCTAGCGTCCACGAGTGGTCATCAGAAAACCCCGTGAACCCCGGGCAATGTGTTGACCACCATTATAACATCACAGCAGATACAGAGAGGGCGAATGGCGAAATTCCGTCGCCATAAAACGGAAACTAGCCATCTAAGGGAAGGAAAACCCCAACAGAAAACCCTGGTCCTCCAGGATGGGGGTTGGGCGTAGGGCTAACAACTCCACCCCATAAAAAAAACAAAATGTTACGATACCTCAAGACAAGTCTCGGACATCGGAACGGAATGAGGATAATAACCCGGCAAACGTAAAAAGTCACACGATTTAAAAATTTGCACTTGGAATGTTCTAACGCTTTATCAACCTGGCGCCCTTCAGACACTAATAGATCAACTTAATACGTATAAAGCAGACATCACGGCTCTGCAGAAAATTAGATGGCTGGGAAATGGGATATTTGTAAAAGGAGACCACTGCATGTATTACAGCTGTCACGAAAAGCACCACATAAAGGGAACCGGCTTCCTGGTAAGCAAACGAGCTAAGCATCTCATCATGGACTTTAAGACACTCAGCCCTCAAATGGCATATCTCAGAGTTAAGGGAAGATTCTTCAACCTGAGCATACTAAATGTCCATGCACTGTTAGATTATAACAAAATAATGTTAAACCTAACGCCATCTAGGATCTGTTATGTGTAGCTCAGTGTACCTACATGTTTTACTTTGCGATAATAAATTATTCTGTTCAATTCTAATTACTGTGTTTCATTATGTACCCACAGAGGACAAACCCACCGATGAAAAGGAAGATTTCTATGACAAGCTGGAGAAAGCTTTTGATGAATGCCCACCGCGCGACATTAAAATCATAATAGGCGACACGAACGCGCAAGTTGGTAGGGAGCCCTACTTTACACCAGCAATCGGAAAACATAGTCTCCACCTAAACTCAAACGAGAATGGGGAATACCTGATAAACTTTGCAGCATCTCACGACATGGTCATAGGTGGTACGTTATTTCCACACAAAAATATACACAAAGCCACGTGGAAACACCCAAATGGCAGAACCAATAACCAAATAGACCATATACTTATTAGTGCCAGACATAAATCAACTAGACGTCCGCACTTATAAGGGAGCTAATATTGACTCTGACCATTTTCTCGTTGCAAATCGACTGCGGTTTAAAATATCAGATGCTGGTAAAACAACAAGGTCTGAAATCACAAAATTTAACACAAACAAATTACAAATCCCCGAAACCAAAATGAAATTTCGAACTACGCTCAGCAGGATAGCGCAGTGAGACACACAGGATATCAACTCACAATGGACGGCCTGCAAAAACCTTAACAACAGCTGCTCTCGAAACCCTGGGAAAAGAAATTCCTGTAAGAAGAAACCATTGGTTTGACTCAGACTGCGGAGAGGTAACGAAAAAGAAAAATGAACTCTATCAAAAAACGTTACAACAAGGCTGCACAAGACAACTTATGGACACCCATAGGGAAACAAGGAAGAGAGAAAAGAAGATGCACAGGAAAAAGAAACGCGAATATTTACAAAAAGAAATTAGAGAAGCTGAGAATGGCTCAGGCTTAAGAATGAGAGTATGCTTTTCTACAAAAAAGTAAATAACATGAGAGCTGAGTTTAAGCCAAAAATAAATATATGCAAGGACGATAACGGGGTGATACTGAGTGAAAAGCCTGACATCCTAAGGAGATTGGTGAGGCACATTGATACGGTTCTCAATAACAACTCGGCAGAGGTGGATCAAAACACGGTGGAGAGCACGGGAGATGACTTGGACATTGACAATGCTGAACCCCCCTCACTGGAGGAAGTGAAGCAGCCAATAAGACAGCTGAAAAACAACAAATCAGACGGGTCAGACGAGCTGGAGGCTGAATTATTTAAAGCAGCAGGTGGAGAGTTTACTCAATGCCTGCATACCCTTATTCAAAAAGTATGGACAGAAGAAGAGATGCCCGAAGAATGGAGACTAGGAATTGTGTGTCCACTTCATAAGAAGGGTGACCAACTCGAGTGTTGTAATTACAGGGGAATAACGCTATTAAACACCGGCTACAAAATTATGTCCAACATCTTGTAACGGTGTGAAAAATAATGATTTCTAGCTGTTAAAGGAAAAGGGAATGTTTTACCTGTGCGGTATGACTAGAATAACATGTGTAATAATATAATTTGGCTAGCTACAGTCTGGAAGTAGAACATGTAATAAAAGGTCAAATGAAATAAATGGAAGGAAAATAAATTATATAAAATGTGATTTATTGAATATAGATTGTGATGACAATGAAGTAATAATTAAAGACTCTTATAAATTTATATGATCCCAGGGGTGTTTGTAATTCTCGAAGAGAATTACAACAATCAAACTAATGCAATAAGAATTTAGGTTATGTGGAAGTTTAAAGAATGGTTGGACGCCAGAGCATTTTAACTACAATGCACAAGTAACAAAGATTGAAACAAAAGGTAACCTTGACAATCTAAATAATAAGTTAGGATGAAAATTAACTTTACAATTATTAATCGAGACGCCATGGTGTGTCCAATTCCTCCGCCGTAGGTACGTGTTCCCTCCTGTAGGCTCGCTCAATCCAAACTGACTTGCGGTTCTCTTCGCATTAGCGAACCCCAGATGCTTACCGCGTACCAACATCAGGAACAAAAGGCGTTGTTGCCATTATTTAGGGACCAGCTGGTAGCTACCCGTTACATTATCCCCCCACCAATCCGAAATTTCCCAGGGGAAATTTCCATGAAGCCTCCTGGCGCTCGAGGAAGAAAAACGGACTCGCAGACCAAAGCGATGAGCTGTCCAATGACTGCAGGCGGCAAGGAAGAAAACCAGGACCAGGATGTATACAGGTAAAAACTGTTCCTCCAAGGTGACATTGCTGGAGAACAGATTCAGGAAAGTCTTCAGCGAACGGCCTCACAATATGACTTCTGCACACTTCGTTGCACATGATTGTGGATATAGCCCGAAAGCGTTGCAAAAGACGGAGCTGTAGACTATTCTTGAGGCTTGCAAGTAAATGTGATCCTGGTAGACAGACGTAATTCCCGTCCATATATAGTAAATAGTAGGAGAAGCGGTGACCACCGTCCTGCAATAATGTTGACATGACGTCATAATAAAACGATGACCCAGAAGAAGTTCCATAATTCAATGCAGCATCTCTCCGATAATGATGACTTCAAATAACTGATGACCCAAAGTGGCCCAAGGTAGAGATGGAGCTCTGGTATAATATCTTGAAATACAGCGTTGATAATTTGAAATAATCTTCCCATGATGATGTCTTCAAGCGGGATAATGATACAACGGCTTGATGATGATGATACGGCTTGAAGTAAGATGAATGCCTTTGTCCTACATTGAACCAGCGTCGATGAACATGAAGGATACTTTCTTCTTAGTCTTGATATTGTTGAAATTTCTTGAGATTATCTTGAAGTTCCCTATGCTATACTGCCTAAATAAGGTTACCAGCAACAAGTAAGATATAAAAGAAAGAAAATTCAAGATGAAATACCAAAATAATTATGTAAATGTATGCTCAAAGCTGAAATTTAAATTTTCCACATAACATATTAAAGAAACCTAAATACAAAGTTTAGTAATTGTAAAACTTCATGTCTATTCAGAAGAAACAATGAAATAATATGCATTTGCAAAATAATAATGAAAGGGATTTACCGAAGTTTGAATTTTCTCAGCGAAGTCAATATATGATAATTTAGTGAATTTAAAATGAGATTTAGAATGGTGAATATATTATCCAATAATCTTATACCCGGTAGATATCAACATACAAGACCCAAAACATAAGAAAAAAAATTTTTTTTTTACTGAGATATATTTATTTCTTTTATTAAATTCCCAAAATAAAACAACAGCCTGTATTATGCTGAACTGAGTATAAAAACTGCAAAATGAAATTCTTATTTGTATGAAAGTATTTTTCCTTTTAAAACCCCATGTAGCAAATAATAATTCCGAGATCGTCAATAAACAAAGACCAGATTGATGGTAAAATAATATTCAAAAAGATAAATGTATTCAAATGTAGATGGCACTAGTATAGGCCCAATTATATTAGTAATAAAATGTTAAAATTTAATAATAATGTTACTAATCAGCAACAGATGTCATTGCTCTATTCCCCTTATAAATTAAAAAATAAATTCAGTACAACCTGTACAGTTGTTATAATAACTGATTGAAATAACTCCAATCATTATACTGGAATATATGTATTCATCATGATAATTTCAACAACAGAAATTATCAGGAGGAATTATGAAACAACACAATATTTAACATAAAACATACAAAACACATACCCCTTTTTAACTATAACGTAGCCAAAATTTTGATCTATTGTTAAAAAATGATGCAACTTATTAATATGCAATGTAAATTTTGTAACAACGCATCACGACAGTTAAAATTACTATCTATTTGTAAATATTCGTGGAACAAAATTGATAAAATTGAAATACAGACTCACAAGGTTTCACTGAAAACCTCTCTACAGAGATGATACCATGAGCTTCTACAATTCAACAAAATCAAAAATTTATAAAGATTAATTAAATCCAATATCTGACATCAAAAAGATACAGACCTAACCTCGTCATAAAGCTCCAACTTATACGATTCTCCTCAGCATAACCATTATAACCTCATATTGAGATGGAAAGAGAGGAAAATACCCAAACATAACATAATGTTATATACTTCAAAATAACCATCTTATTTGCGGAGGACAAGAGACCTACCCTCATCATAGGAAATACATCTACGCCAAGGGTTCCTCTCTCTTCCTGCGGTTGAGAAAGACTAGGATAAGCTACCTAAATCTAACTCTACGATCAATCCCATGAAGGAATTGTGCTGCGAACTCAGAGGCCCTAAAAACTAAAGCATGGAACACAAAACAACTAACTGACGTACTCAGAGGATTAGAAAACTAACATGTCACGCGCTAGTATCGTCCCGCTGCACGATAAGAATAATAAATAGTGAAATAATTTCCACCAAGATTAAAAACGAGGCTTAAAGAGTTTAAATCCAAAAAAGAAAATAATCCGCAAATTCCCCAAGGACAATTACAACTGACAAGACAAACATTACAAAACAAACAACCACCATTCAACGATCAAACTCATTTTCAGTCTGAAAGCTGAATGTTAGTGAAATATCCATCTGCCTTTGTTGGCGCACCAAACACAGATAGCTATTTCCCCAAAAAATTACACCGCAATTAGTATTATGCTATATTATGTAGCAACCCTAGGACCTTAAATTATGTCCTATAACAAGATTGATTTAACAGAACGTTTAAAGTGTCCCGCTCTGAAAAGTGAAGACGCAAACCCAAATAATAATCGTTGTATGTGTTATGTTAACATCAATGTAGATGGCGTTATTAAGTGGTGAATAATTAATAAGTGAGTGAAACTTGTTAATTTATAATTATGAGATCTATTACATTACCCAAAATATTGTGTGCTGTATAATATTAATTAAAGTTATATGAAAAAACTCTATTAATTGTAGATTAAGGATGCTAATTTTAATAAAACATTTCTTCAACAAACCACTAATCGCTCCGAAAAAAAAATTACCTTGCAAACCTCTGATAACCCTATGAAAGGAAGATAAGCAAGTATTTCAAGGAACAGTCAATAGATCGCAAAAAAAAATTATTATAAAGCGTTGCTTTATTATCCAAAGCTATAAGCAATAATCAAAGTATGGAACCCTGTAATTCACCGAACGATAATAATTTTGAATTAATTATGTAGATGGCGCTAGCGAACGAAAATTGATTATTAAATAATATCAATTAAAAGAACACAATCTGAACTGAAACAAATTTAATAATTCAGACCAGAACTATAAAGAATCCTAATACCTGTGAATTTTTTACGTAAGTAAACATGTGATAATACTCTACATTTTTATAAATTTAAACTAGTTGAAAGTTCATAACAATCTTATTAGTCGCTCCGAAAGTTACTTCGCATAATCTCTGAAAGCCCTATAAAAGGAAGATATGCAAAACAATTTAAGGATCAGCCAATCGATCGCAAGTAACAATAATATTATACAATCTTCTGTACTAATTTAATGAAATATCCATTTAGTGGAATAGAAAAAAAAAAAAAAAAAACCCCCAAAAGATTACTTAGACCATTGCCGATGAACAAATCATATAGTGAACAGCGACACTTTGCAATATCCACCTACAAAGTGACGATTTCAAAACATCAGTTGATCATCAAGCCCGAAGAAACTATTACGAATATATTTATTATGAAAGAAGAACTAATCCCGCCGACTAAGGAGAAATTTAAAATTCGATAAAAATTCATTAAAATAATGATTTGAATACAACTCCCTGTTCTGTACCCAAATCGGAATTTAATAAAATTTATCAAAACCCCAAAATAAAAATTTGTATAAAATATTAATCCGTATGAATATAATGATGTATAGCAAGGAAATTTAATTTCTTTTGAAAGCCCTACATGAGGAAAGAATAAAAATCATCGATCAAATCAATATAACCCGGATAATAAATTATAAAAATTAATTTACGTGAAACTAGCTTTAGTCGCTTGCAAAACAGGACAGCCCGAATTCTGTAGACGAAGGCTTGTGATGACGTCTCATCTCCACCCCGGATGTCCAGCAAAATTTGGTCCGCGTCTGAAATGCACGTTTGGTTACATTTATTATTAAGAAAAATAAAATTTTTATAAAGAGAACAAAATGAAATCAAAATACCAAGGTAAGATTGTAAAAGTTCACAATGTAACAGAACATATGAAATGCAGGTAGGATAAATATTTGTATGCAGTTAAAACCATGTGAAGAAATTCATGTGTGAAAGGATGTCAATAATAATTATTGCATCAGGTAGGTAATTTCTGAAATTTACACATTATTGCACAAATTTAAGCACGAAAAATGTCACCAGATAAATGCAATTAGGTTAAACCGCCACTCACAACACAGTGTAAAGCAAATTAGCATGTAATAAAATATACTTACTAAGTTTCAATTATTAACGGATGGCCAGTACGAGTTTGTATAATGTGATAATAACAATCTGCCGAAATATTATTAATTTCATCTGCAGAAATTAAATCCATCCGCTATAAATAAATGTGTACCTACATGTATAATTAGTGGGAGAAACGATTATTAATAGTACAACACATACAAATAACACAAAATGAGTTGTGGATGAACAAGCCCACAGAAATAACAAAATATGCAAATTAATAAATAAAATTGAACACATACCCACGACGGTAAAAAGAACACACCCTCGAATTGTAAATTCACCTAACCTAGATTGACATTTAAACGCCATCGCGGAGAATTTAAAATTATATCCACATAAAACAAGCAAAATAGTTTGACAGGATCTATCACGTTGGGTCGCCACTGTAACGGTGGAATTCTAGCTGTTATAGGAAAAGGGAATGTTTTACCTGTGCGGTATGACTAGAATAACATGTGTAATAATATAATTTGGCTAGCTACAGTCTGGAAGTAGAACATGTAATAAAAGGTCAAATGAAATAAATGGAAGGAAAATAAATTATATAAAATGTGATTTATTGAATATAGATTGTGATGACAATGAAGTAATAATTAAAGACTCTTATAAATTTATATGATCCCAGGGGTGTTTGTAATTCTCGAAGAGAATTACAACAATCAAACTAATGCAATAAGAATTTAGGTTATGTGGAAGTTAAAAGAATGGTTGGACGCCAGAGCATTTTAACTACAATGCACAAGTAACAAAGATTGAAACAAAAGGTAACCTTGACAATCTAAATAATAAGTTAGGATGAAAATTAACTTTACAATTATTAATCGAGACGCCATGGTGTGTCCAATTCCTCCGCCGTAGGTACGTGTTCCCTCCTGTAGGCTCGCTCAATCCAAACTGACTTGCGGTTCTCTTCGCATTAGCGAACCCCAGATGCTTACCGCGTACCAACATCAGGAACAAAAGGCGTTGTTGCCATTATTTAGGGACCAGCTGGTAGCTACCCGTTACAATCTTGTACAAAAGATTGCTTCCAATGTCAAAAGAAATCATTGGCAACTACCAATGTGGCTTCAGGCCAGGCAAATCATGTATTGATAAAATTTTCTCCTTAAGACAGATCTTGGAAAAGACGCTAGAACTCTTTGTAGACTTCAAGGCCGCGTACGATATCATAAATAGGAATGCATTGTACAATGCAATGAGTGAGTTTGGAATACCGCGTAAGCTGATCAATCCCTTGCTGATTGAGCCCTTTGAAGCGCTCCACAGGGTGAGACAAGGAGATGGATTGGCCTGCCTCTTATTCAACATAGACTTAGAAAAAGTTATTCATGACTCAGGCATCAAAATAAGAGCAACGATATTTGACAACTCTGTGCAACTATTGGCTTACGCTGATGATATCGACATAATCGCGAGAACTCCAGATGCTTTACGTAACGCCTTCATAAATCTTGAAAGTTCTGCCAAAAATATGGGTCTCGTAGTAAACCAGCAAAAGACCAAATACATGGCCGTAGGATGCACCCAACAAATCTCAACTCTCTGATGTGGAAACTAAAATTTCGAGACGGTACCAAGATTCACACATACCTAGGCTCCCTGATAACAAACGACAATAATACCACAGAGGAGATCCAGAAGCGCATAGTGAACGCAAATCGCTGTTATTTCCGCCTACAGAATCAATTAAAGTCCAGACTGCTGTCCAGAAATACGAAGATATTAGTGTACACAACACTTATCAGACCAGTTCTTACGTACGCAGCTGAGACTTGGGTACTAACTAAGAGGAATGAGCGAGCACTGGACGTTTTTGAAAGAAAAATTTTGAGACGCATCTTTGGACCGGTTCTAGAAAATGGATTTTGGCGCAGACGTTATAACAATGAACTCTATACTTTGTTTAAGGAGCTAAACGTCGCGAAATTTATAAAACTGGGAAGACTTCGGTGGCTGGGTTATGTGGAGAGAATGACCAAGCATCAAACACCAAAGTCCCTGCTGAACTCAAGACCAATAGAGCGAAGGAGTCTGAGAAGACCAAGACTAAGATGGAGCGACAACGTCCTCAAAGACATATCTATCTTGGAGCTTCTAAACTGGAGAGAGCTGGTACAAAACCGAGATGAGTGGAGGAAGATTCTCGAGGAGGCCAAGACCCACCAGAGGTTGTAGAGCCAATAGTGATGATGAAGAAAAGGGTGTAATTGAATTAAAATAAAGGAAAAATATAAAAACTTTTACTTTATTTGATAGAAACAGACTTTCTACTCGGACAAAATATCTACAAAAACCGAACCTAACCTAAAAATAATACAGACATCCTGGAAAGACAATGAATTATTGTTACCTGGTAAGTTTTAAGATTTTCACGGCCAAAAGAATTTTCGTTATTTGTTTTTGGGGTGTTATGCCGTGTTGCGCTACCTCCTTTTTTAGCCAACGTTTCATCATCAGGGCAGATCCGGCAGATCCAGTAGATGTTGGTGATGTCCGTGTTGCGCTACCTCCTTCTTTAGCCAACGTTTCATCATCAGGGCTGATCCGGTAGATGTGACATCTACCACATCTACCGGATCTGCCGGATCTGCCCTGATGATGGACACTGCAACGATGTCCGAAACGTTGGCTAAAGAAGGAGGTAGCGCAACACGGCATAACACCCCATAAACAAATAACGAAAATATTGTTACCTGTATTATTTTTGTCCCATTTTACTATTTTTAAACAATAATTTATTATCTTTACAGGATGTCTGTATTATTTTTGTCCCAGTTTTTTGTTAAGAGCGTTTAACTAGCCAGCGGCCGAAAATCCACATTTCGTCGAAAGTTGTTCTTACGATCGTACAGGGCGGTTCCAATGAGAAAGATTAAGTATTCTCCATACCAGCTTTTTAAAATTATAACTCAATATCGATTTTAATTCATTCCAAAGTTGCTTTAATTTATACCTACATCCAAAAATGCTGAAAGGCGTGATGATAAAACTATTAA
Organism: Limnephilus rhombicus; assembly: GCA_929108145.2. Taxonomy (NCBI): domain Eukaryota; kingdom Metazoa; phylum Arthropoda; class Insecta; order Trichoptera; family Limnephilidae; genus Limnephilus; species Limnephilus rhombicus. The sequence goes on from OV815288.1 coordinate 24,282,030, forward strand.
AATTATGTACTTTTTGTAATTATTTTTTTATTATAAGTATTTATCATTTTTCAATAATGACTAAGTAAATAAGAATGTAAAAAAAATCGTAAATACATTAGTTTGTAAGTGCGCAAATAAATGCACAAACGGAACAATTTTCGACAAGAAACACATGTACGTATTTATTTTTTAATGATTTTATTTAAACTAAAATTAAAATTCTAAAACATGCGATACCTAGATAACGTACTGATTTATTTTACTGCATGATTATATGATTTGAAATGGGTGTGGTATAATAAAAAATCTTTTTTGAAAATTTAACAAATCTGCTAAAGACCTATTGAACCTTATTATACTAAAAATAAACATTTTTTCTCAAAATTTAAAACATGCGAATGCTAGATAAAATAACAATCTTTCGAAATCCATTTATAATTTTTTGTGGAAAAGAGTCAATACGTCTAAAATCTGATTTAAAAATTACATATTTCTGGTTTGCTCTGGTAATACCCTCTTAAGTTTGGTAAGGTTAGGTTAGGTTAGGTCAAGTTAAAGTAGATATTTTGTCTGGGTTATTTTGTCGCGGGATGAAAACGCGCATTTATGTTTCTTACTGTCTGACTGTAGCATCCCCGATGGAATGGGGCAGGGAGAGAGATAGGGAGTAGGAAGTTTGAGAAGCACCTGGCATTTCAGACCCGGACCCCTAGCATGGTCGATCGATAAGGATTGTATCGATAACTTTCGGTAACTTCTCATCGTTCCCTAGGACAATACTATCGCTAACGTACAAAAACAGTTGAAATCGAATACAGCCATTGTGAGTTGTTATTTATATATTGGCGATCTGCAGTCACGCTAGAAAACGATGAGAAGTTACCAACATTTAACGATTTGTTGTGCTACGGGTCCTAGTCACCAAAAACGGTAAAAGAAATTTTAAGCAAGCTTTCGATTCTGTATGGTGTTCTTTTACCGGGGAGTATTAACGACTTGATTCTGGGAGTATATACGACTCGAGTATCGCACCATATTTGAATACTTTTGGGTTGTGGGTATGGGTACCGCTGCTCCAGGAATCATTTAATGGATAACCAACACCTCTACCACTGGTCAAACCAAGAGGTTTTTAAGCACTTGCATACTGCTTTCTAATAACGTATGCAGGGACACTGGAGGTCTAGATTTGTTCTAAATAAATAAATGTACCTTTGTTTAACAAAAAAAAAATGAGCCTTGAAGGCGTAACCATCTGTTACTTATACTAGGGCGGGTAAATGATGGATAACCTCAGATACCCACCCTTTATACATTTTCCTTCAAAAAATTTACCAGAACTTTTCTTTAACTAGAAGCCTTCCTTTACCAGTGCTTCCTCTCCATCATTTCATTAAAAAGACATCCTCACAGTATTCCAAAAGATGAAATACACCCTGTGGGAAATTATTTTCCTCAAGGTCTCCTGTGTTGGGTTAATATAAAAAAAAATCCCCTATTGCGGCATGTTGTGAGGCTGTAAGTGGTGGGGAGGGGATGGAGATGGGAAATAAGAAGGTGGGGAAATTCCTGGATAATCAGATCTTTCACAAAACTAGGAAACTATTTCAAGCAACGTTTCAATTCTCAATGGTGGTCTTACACCAGGGCGACAGTGAGAGTATCTTCCACTCTGGAATGTGCCGCCATACATATATATGTGATCTCATACTATTTTAAATGATATATATATATATATTTAATTTTTTTTTTTGTACATACAATAATGATATTACATTTTTCAGATACATTTTTTTATATAACGTGATTCACCTTTTTTTAGAGCATGCTCGTGTAAAAAAGGTGGAGCAGCGTGTGTGAAAAACTATTTAACATATTTTTTTAGAATTATAATATATATTTTTATATATTTTTATAAATTTTTATATATTTTTATGTATATGTATTATATATATACATATATATAATACATATACATATTCAAAACAAGATATATGAAGTAGAATAGAAAAAAAAGAAAAACAGTACAAAAAAGATGAAGAAGAGAAAGAGGAAGAGAGAAAAGAGAAAAGAATATAAAAGTAAATGGATTTCCAAAATCAATTGTTGAGAGACATTCTATTGTATTATTAAATTGAATTATTGTAATATGCTAATGATTTAGTGTTTTTATAGAACTTTTGATTTTTTTATAATTAATTTCCAATCTTAAGTTAAGGGGTAACTGGTTAAACCACTTGACTCCAATATATTTATAAAAATGTTGGGCTGTAGTGGTATTACAACGCGGTATAGTTATAGAGCCAAGAATACTTGGTCTTTTGCTGTTTGAAATAGATAATGAGTCATCATTGTTGAAACAATCTTTGTGGATTTGTAAAAGTGTAATTTTTTTATAAATATTGTGTAGTGAAAGGACTTTAAATTCTTGAAATAATCTTATGGTGGGGAAGTCATATGGTTTTTTTTTAATTATTTTTATTAATAATTTTTGGATGATTTCTAAAGGCATGAGAGAAGTTTTGAATGCACCACCCCAACCAAGAATTCCATATTGTAATACAGATTGGATCAGTGAGAAATAGATAGTTCTTAATAGTTTAAAATTTAAAATGTTTCGTATTCTAAGAAAAATGTACATTAATTTTCTTAATCTTTCTACTGTTGCATTGATTTGTATTTTCCACTTTAAATTGCTATCTATAATTACACCGAGGTATTTTATATTAGTTTTAACAGTGAGTACAGAGCAGTCAGGTTTACATAAATTTGTGTTTCTATTGCAATTGTATGAATGTATACTTATCTTTAAATTTTCAGGGAATGCATGTTTATTAATGGTGAACGGTATTACAAAGGTTTTTTCCGTATTAAGTGACAGCAAGTTTGAGTCGAACCATTTTTTTAGGATGTTTAAGTCTAATTCTGCTGTTTTCTGGGTTTCATTCCAAGTTAAACCCTCAGTTAGAATTGCTGTGTCGTCTGCATATGAAATGAGTTTAGATTTGATGTTAATTTTAAACATATCGTTGACATAAATGATAAAAAGAATTGGCCCCAGTACAGTTCCCTGCGGGATGCCAAAATTCGTGGTCTGAGAATCGCTCATAAGGCCCTTTAATTTAACAAATTGCTCTCTATTAAATAGATAATTTTCGATCCAAGTTAAAGCATTGTCAGTTATACCAATTTTCGTTAGTTTAGAGATAAGGTTAGAGTGCGATATACTGTCAAATGCTTTTCTTAAGTCAACAAATGTTCCAATACATTTTTTTTTTACTATCTAAAGATTTATAAATTTTAGATGTTAAATCAACGATAGCATCTTGAGTGCTCAAATTTTCTCTAAAACCATATTGATGTGCATTTAATATATTATTTTCTTTCACAAATTTAAATATTTGTTTTTTTACAACTTTTTCAAATATTTTTGCAATGTTTGAAGTAAGAGAAATTGGCCTATAGTTACTGCTTAGACAGGGGTCCCCAGATTTAAAAATTGGGGTAATAATAGTTTTTTTGTAATTTAAGGGAAAGTTGCCATTAACAAAACTTGTATTTATGATGTGTGCCAAAGGTTTGCAAAGTGAGTCAGAATTACTTTTAAGTATTTCTACAGAAATATTGTCATAACCAGGGGAAGAATTTCCTTTTAATTCATTAATAATTGTGAAATAACACAATTCCGATTACTAGCCGAGATCCTTAGCTCTTGACCACGGAGGCCGCTCTGGATTAAGGTCGGTGAATTGTGGACGATGAACTTTCGCCGCGGTGAGTTGCGGTCGGTGAATGGCGAGCAATTAATTTATCGGACATCAACAAATACTGGCAAATAATCGGCCTATCCTATCTCACTGTTGCAATTTGCCCACTGATGCATATTATCAAACATTTATTAAAATATTTTATGTTAACACAAAATAATTGTCAAGGGAAATTCTTGGGGTTGATTAAAGAATATTTTGCTGTTGATTTCGAGGAATACGTTTTGGAATTTATTAATATGGTATCATCCATTGATACTTCAACGATTCAACAAAGAAATGAAAAAAAAAATTGGTGTGTTAAAAAAAACAAGTGTGTCACGACTAGACACGATGAAAACCACACGAAACGACTGAAGTAAAACTTCACAAACTTTATATATCTCCCTTTCAACTTCCGTTCGCCTCGTCCGATCACACTTTTAGTAACGCTCTCGTCACGCATTCACCAGCTTACTCCCCAAGTCAAGCGTGTGTAAGGAAGTTTTACTTCAAAAATTACGGCTGGGGTTATAAAAACCCTCGACTCTGTGCAGAAACGGGCGGTTCATTTAGTAAATTCCTCTATCTTAACAAGCATGTTGCAATTTTTATAGCACAGGCGTCAGGTAGGTATGCTATCCTTGTTCTACCTGTATTACAAAGGAAGATGCTCCAAAGAACTTGCGTCGTTGATGTCTTCGACTACGATCCGTAGTCAGGAAACACGCCAAACGCGCGCCCCACCTTTGACATTATTTGTCATACAGGAATGGGTCGCTTCTACGACTCGTTCTTGAGTTCAACAGCTCGCTCTGACGCTGGCCTATGTGTTTCCTTCCTCCTACCACATGGGTCTTTCCAATACCCATGTTCACGCCTTTCTCTCCTCAAAAAGACCCTCCACACAGCATCTCCAAAGATGGCATAGGCCCCAAAGGACATTATTTTCCTCTTGTGTGGAATTAATGTAAAAAAAAAGCAATCTAACGCAACCAAAACAAAGTTTAAGGTAAGGTTAAGATGGTATGATTTTCACGGCCAAATGTATTTTCATTATTTTCAGTATCCATCATCAGGGCAGATGTGTAAGTAAATAATGAAAAACATAGTTAATATGGTCTTATATTATTCAAAGTAATTTAAACATTATGAACAATTTTTAAATTCAACTCGACATTTCTATGCTGCAAAAGGCTATAAAAAAATTTATTTATTTATCTCAACGCCATAAAATGGCTATTACATCCTGTGATACATGATACACAGTGGTATAAATAGTGGTTATACATAGGTTATGATTATAACAAACAAAAAAGAATATGAGCTCATACAAAATACACATTTTTATGCAGAATAAACATAAGTAAATAAAGGTGAATTCTTAGAAAAATTCTCAACATCAAGTATAATATACCTACTTTACTTTTATTTGTACGTATTGTTGGATTCTGGTAATTGGCTAAATGGACTAACTTAGTAATGATATTATTGTTACCTTCAGTTGAAATGACTGAAGTTTAAAATTATTACAGGTACTGCTAATTAGTTCAGCTTTTCAGGGCTGCCAGTTAGAGAATCAATAATAAATCTTTGGTTTAAAAATAATAATTTTGAAAAAAAAATTATACATTATTAAAAATTAAAAATTATGCTTAACTAGTCTGTCTGATAGTTAATATAAATGAAGCAAGCAGTTTGGAATCTATATTAGAGTATGATATAGACGCCGTGCAGACGAACACTATTATACCTAGCATTAATTATTGTCATTGAGGTATGATATTATAGCCTTCTTATAACTATATTCGGTGCAGTTGAACACATCTACTACTTCTGAGAAAGCATTGCCAAAAGCATGCAATCTAGGTATAAGCGAGTATCTAAAGAATGAGATGAAAAGAAAAAGATGAATGAAAATCACATCGGAAATCCTTTTTCCTTCTCTTTGCACAAATATATTTTAAAACCACAAAGGATATCGATCATCGATTGGATTAGTCAGGCATCTCCAAAAATTTAGTTTTCAGATAATGAGGAACGCAATATTCGAATGCCCAGCATAAATCAAATATTAAAAACATTACATAACAAAATAACATACATATAGCATAGGTACATTACGGTTTGAAATATCCTACTAGTGACTCAGGAAATATCAACATTCTGTTTTATTCACTACAAGGTTTTCTGGATTTTAATTGATTTGATGGTGTTTCTGAGTAATCTAAGTATTTTATCAGAGAGAGGGTTCACTTTTACACATGCATACTCGATGTTGTCTGACTAATCTTGGGTTTAGTTCAATTATTATTTATTTAATTTATAAACTAACGTTTAGACAAGATTTTTATGCATAGCACAAAGGGTAACAATTATTACAAGCAATAATTGTCAGCCTGAAACACTCATTTACATTGAAAAATCTTCCGAGAAAAGATACTTGCCGCCAACGGGACTTGAACCCGTGTCCTTCCGATTGCCGGTCGAATGCTCTGACCACTGAGCTATGGCGGCGTTGTTTTCAGGTGGAAAAAATATAACAAGCGGTAATTGTTGAATGAAATACTAGTATATATTGAATTATTTGGCGGGTATTTGATAAGCCGCCATAGCTCAGTGGTCAGAGCATTCGACCGGCAATCGGAAGGACACGGGTTCAAGTCCCGTTGGCGGCAAGTATCTTTTCTCGGAAGATTTTTCAATGTAAATGAGTGTTTCAGGCTGACAATTATTGCTTGTAATAATTAGTTCAATTGTTGTTTTATGGAAATACAAGCTTTTATTGCGGAAATAAATTTCTGGTGGTCTGTATTAGGCTTTAGGCGTAAATGTTTTCAGCGATTCATAAAAATTAGTTTTACTTCAACTAAAAATATTATTGTTAAATCAAAATGTAGATGCTTTGCTACTAAAATAGCTGATTTACCTAATTACAGACTGCGCTGCACGGTAGTCGATGTATTTTAAATTGATTCGAGAGAATTCAGGTTCAATTTATGATGTTGAAAGGTATGAGTTGTTTTATTTTCGTTGTATTTAAAAGGCTGTAACAAATATCCTGCAAAATATGACGCTCTTAATAAACTAGCAGAGCTCAATAAAAAAATATATTACTAGCGAGCTCCTGGCATGCGTTGCAATGCTACTTAATACAGTAATTTTTTCTCCTTGCGTGTCCTTTCCCATTCATCCCAGTTCCCCTTCCGTCTGCCGTTCCCATTCCGCGTACCCTTCTCTTCCCGCGTTCCCTTCCCCTCCACATTCCTGCCTTCCCCCTCCACTTTCCCGCTTCCTGTCGTTCCGCGAACCCCCGTCTTCCCGCGTTCTCCTTCCAATTTCCCCCTCCCCCTACCCAAGTCCCCTCCCTCTCCCGCCTTCCTCCTTGCCGCAAAACCCCATAAAATACACACAATCTTCAAACTCCATCTAAGTATTTAATTTGGGAGGCGGGAATGGGTACCGCCGCCCCGGGAACCTTTATTGGATAACCAACACCTCTGCCATAGGTCACCCCAAGTGGTTCGCTACGTTTGGTGATTTAGCAGGGGTGCCCGGGTTCATGGGGTGAGGTTTGTCTAGGTGTTGGTGGCGGATGACCAGGACATACTGAACCCCAGATTCCTACCCACCCCTTAAACCCTTTTCCTTCCCAGAACTCTCATCTCCTTCTTTTCCTTAAAAAAACCCTCCACATAGCATCCCCAAAGATGACATAGGCCCTGAGGGAAATTATTTTCCTCAGGGCCTCCTGTGTGGAGCTGATGTAAAAAAAAAGAAAAAGTATTCTAAATTTATCGTACAAATTTCATAACACCAAAGTTAACAATTATATATATAGAAATACGCCCTTCACAACAATTCACTAAAGCTTCATCGCAATCGTATGAATAGTATACGAAATAATTTAATAACCTCAGAGCTCACCATTATATATATAGAAACCGTCGCGGGCACGCGCACATCAAATCACCAAAGTTTTATTGCAATTGGATGAATGGTTTAGGAACGCGTAAGGGACAAATAATGAACATTCATTTTTATATATTGAGATAACATACGAGTATACCTAGTAGACCAACTCGACTGTAATCCTTTGATTATTGCAACAATACTGGCATTAATGCAGTTCAAAATCGAATATTTCAGGGCCTGCACAGATTACGTAATAAATATTCTATTCATTTTTTTTTCTAATTGCAGTCGGAAACTTTGGTTTCACAAAGGCACATTTTAAATATTTTGTGGTTTACTTTTGGATTTGAATATACAGCGTTGTGTTTTCTCTTCCGAATTCCATTTAGATCATGTTTGTCCTGTGATAGTAAAGGAGGCACAATGATTTCTACTCTATGAGTTGTTTCGAAAAGCGAACCAATTAGCCTGAGAGATTAAATATGTGCTCTTAATGTCTATATCTATGTTTGACCTACACGTTTCACACAAATGTATATTAATGCCATATGTTTAACCAAAAACATAATATTACATTATTATTTTTTTTAACACCTTTCAGTTCATCATATTTCCTATTCAACTTTTAGCAGTTCAAATTTGAGTGGAATCACTTCCTCAAGACATCCATTAACCTGTCGAATGTGGGATGGTATTTCGAAAAGCCACCAGCAAATATCAAGGAAAATTATTAATTATTATAGCAGCTACAATAATCAAATAGTACATAGGTCCTAGATTGATATTGGCGCAAGCGATTCTGATCGTGTCCTTTATGCATTTTCTATGTACAAAAAAAGCAAAGCTTTGAAAAGAAAGGCCAGCAACAGATGAGAGGTTAAATTGAAATGTAAACCTTGGAAATCTTTTATGGAGCACTTAGTGTAGATTTGAATAAGAGGATGCACTTATTGGAATTGTTTATATTATCTATATTGTTGTGCATTTTTCTTTTGTGGTTCTTATTCTCAATGTCGTTATTTTATTGGTCAATCACATAAGTATTCTTAAAACTGTAATATATGAATTTGTAAAGACTGTTAATAACGCTAATAAATAAAATAAAAAGTAATATAAAAATAAATAAAATAAAAATATCAATTACGCCGGCGCGGCAGTCTATTTGTCTGCAAGTACCCTGTAATCATAATATTACCTACCAGTACTTACACACTTTTAAATAATAAAAATATAAAGAAAAAAATTTCATTGTAAAAAAAATATTTTTATTATTTTCGATTATCCCGGTAGTTAACCTAATCTTTTTTGGCTTTACTTATTACTTTTTTATATTATGTCTTTAAAACGAGTACTTTTTAAAGATATTTTATAGTTTTTTTCATTTTACTTTTTACTATTTTATTTCTTGTCTTTTTACATACATTTTTTTTTGCTGGAGGGTCTTTTTATAAAAGGAAGGAAATGAGGTTTTGGGAAGGAAAAGGGTATGAGGGGTGGGTAGAAATCTAAGGGGCAGTGTATCCAGGAGTGATGGATGTATGAATGTATGAGAAGTCAAAGAGATTCCCTTAACCATTCTCTCCCGATCCAGCCTACCATGCAGTTGGTGGGCAGATGCATCCGCCGCCAAGACCCGGACAAACATTACTCTAGGAACCCGGGCAACCCTGCTACGTAGCGAACCACTTGGAGTGACCTATGGCAAAAGGTTGGTTATCCAATAAATGGTTCCCGGGGCGGCGGTAGTATCCATACCCGCCTCCCAAACTAGTCATTTTACTCTTAACTTTGCCTTTATAGTGTTACACTATTTATGTTGTTGTAAAATTCACATCTTAATTTAATTATGTTATTGGCACATATTTTGCCGTGTATGTGAAAATAAATAAATAAATATATCGTAACATTATTAAATGTTTCAATATCGAAATCCACAGTAATTCCCGCCTTTAAATAACTCAAACAAAAAAAAATCAAAACCACAACACCCTTTTATACTCCGCTACCGAAACCACTTGGCCCATTTTTCGTATGTTTATTATGCGCTAAATTTAACGTCTAAATCTTCCAACCTCTATCCACTCCCCTTAGATCCAAAACTCCCTTGTGTTCTACTGCCACATCCCACCCCGGGACATTCTACTTTCTTTCTCCCAGTCCCCCCAAATGGGGTTAGCGAGTCAATTTAGTTAAAAGCCTCCAAACGTCCAGCGAGCAGTAGTTGTCACGAGAGTTTTCCCATCTTACTCTGTGTTTTTCCTTCTTTTCTTCTGGTCCTTTTTTCCTCGCACTCCCCAACATAGGGGTTGGGGCGTGAGGGGCGGATGTACCCCCGGGACTCCCGGCGAGGGGATGAAAGATGCGGCGGTTTCGCGCGCTTGTTTATTAAATGTCGGGCCTGTTAGAATATCATAATCTGAGGGTGGTTTTTGGATTCTGGTTAAATATTGAACTCTTCTTTTTATATAAAAATGTACTTACACACGCACAATATGTTTACCCAGATTATTTATTATGATTTTTATTTAATTTTCTTAATTTAAAAACTTTTTTTTCCAAAAGTTTTTAAATGATTTTTGACTGCAGGGCTACTAATCTAAATTTGTGCCAACACACATATTTCAAACACGCATACGAGTAATTATTTGAAGTTCTGTTTTGTCGTTCGCTTTGTACGTTCCAATTTCAAGATGGTGATCATTTTATTGATCCAGTAAAGATTCTATAAATTTTTATCCTATCGAATCAATCATAAACAAATTTTATCGAGATTTTTCAAATCTGAAATATGAAAATATTTTTAAATATTAATGGTACCTATCTGAAAAAGTGATTTCTCCTTTTACAAATTGTATAATTCCTTATTTGAAATAAAAAGGTTGCATAAAATAGGAATTAGTGTTTATTTGGATATAGACATCACCTTATGGTACAAGTGACAAAATATATTAAATTATACATCGTTAAAGTGCATAATACGTTTTTCCTTACAGCGGCGGTTCTCAAACTCAACTAATAAATAATATGCGCATTACGGTTTATGTTTTAGTACCTATTTACAAATCTTAATATATCAATTTTTTTATTTATTTATAACATAAGAGAGAATTAGAAACACTTTTTTGGATACGAGGTCTATTGTCTATTGTAGTTATGTTGTCCTAATATATCCATTGTGTTTTTCAAAAGTAGTTTTTTTAATAAAGTCAAACCGCGTGAATTTTTTTAAATATTTCTCACGTGGTCAGGCAATTAAAAAAATCTTCGTGAATACAGTTTTCTAAGTGTTTTTTGACTCTAAGAAAGTTAAACAGTTTATTTCATTCATCGTTATATTTTAACAAATTTAATAAATTCTCGTTCAAGTGAACAATTGAAAAATAATGTATAAACACGGTAACCAGCTTCTTATTCGAGTTGAAAAATAGATATTTTCAAAGCACCATAGCTTATGTTTGAAAAAATGATATCAGCTGAGAAACCCTCGTTAATGTGTTAGAAAATACAACAGAAAAAGCTGACAAATTTCGTGTAGCCAATTTTCGTGAATTTCTATTACTCCGCGAATAGATTTCCTGTTTTAAGTTAACCTGTAGACATTTTGAAAACTTGTAACTTTGCCGTAATAGCTGTGCATAAGCAACCACTGTAAAATTTAATAAATTTTTTCTAATTACCTTAACTTTGAAGTGTTAACATGTAATAAAAAAAAACTGACTTATACAACGATTTTGCGTTTCATTCAAGATTTATATATGCACTTTTTTATTATGTTTTGTTGAAGGCTGTTAATATAATATAACCAATAAAAAGAATTTTTACGTTAAGTTAGCAGTGAATCGTAATGGGTCTTTTAATGTTTCCAAAGTGATTCTGCTGTAAATTAATTCACTTTGTGCTTCTGCCAAAATGGACGGAATATTTACGGCCAATAAAAATTATAGTTATAATATTGGCCCCAGCAATTCTAGCACAGATTCATAAATAAATATGTGTCAAGGAATGTCTTTAATACGTTATTTGATCGTTTATTGTGGCGAAAGTATGGGACGTGAAAAGCAAATTGTTTTTCAAAGGAAAGCTGGAAAATTCGAATAAACAGCGGAGGTTCTCTGACTCTGTGATTTATGAAAAAAACAGCAACGTTTAATGAAGATATAGAAGCACATTCGTTGAAATTATCTGGATAACTCGTTATTTTATAAGAATGTGATTAAAAGCAGCATTTATAGAAAAATACTACTGATTTGTACCATGTCTGTATCTAAGAGATCAGACCTGTTAAAGAGTTTTTCGATTTTGATGATATTCACAATATTTTATTAAAAATCAGTTGACTACTTCTATTACCAAGCGGTTAAGTTCCTCAACTACGAATCCAGTGGTGTTCTTTTCTCAGTCTTTTTTAATCTGAGTTTAACTCTGCCCCTCTATTCCATTGTTCTATTTTTTTTTATTTTGTCTCCCCCTTGCAAGCCATAAATTTTTGTTTATTTTAAATTGTTACCCTGTTGAGTTGATCCTTAAGTCTAGCAAAACCGGTTACATAAATTTTAATATTTAATTTTTTATTGAGAAAAATTATCTTTTATAACTTTTGAAGGTTATTGCCATCAATGTAATTATAACATTGAAGAAGAAAAAACAATTATAATCTAAATGAAAATATGAAATAGAACAAGACACAGTAAAACAGAAAAATGACAATGGTCGCAACTGGGACTCGAACTCAGACCTCTCGTCTACCCGGGACGTGCGCGTTCACCAATTTCGCAATTGCCACCTTCTGTCAAACCGTCATAATTGTCAATCTCATATTTCAAATTTTAGAACTATCTTTGAATGTAGCTATAACTTTGTGGTTATCCATAAAAGATAAATGAAACAATGTTGCTTTGTTTGAACCACTTGTATATTTGTTTAAAGCCGACCGGTTTCGGAACGACCGTTCCTTCCTCAGGGCAAACGTATACTGATTTGACAGTTACAAAATAAAGTTAGAAACCGGTCGGCTATAAACAAATATGCAAGTGGTTAAAACAAAGTAACATTGTTTCATTTATCAATATTATCTTCAACTAATTATTTTTCCATATTATGGGCAACCACCCTTTTTATTGGAAACAATCATTCTAAGAATTGGTTTGTAACCTGGATAGCGTTCGGATAAATCTATCCGAATTTATTCATACGGAACTATTCATTATAAAAGTCTAAATGAATATTCGATTTATTATTGAGAAAAACTCTCTTTTATAACATTTTAAGGTTATTCCCATCAATGTAATATATCATTGAAGAAGGTTAGACCAGATACGATTTTAGATTTTCACGGCCAAAAATATTTTTGTTATTAGTTTTTGGGGTATTATGCCGTGTTACGCTACCTCCTTCTTTAGCCAACGTTTCGGACAGCTTTGCAGTGTCCATCATCAGAGCAGATGTGTAATAGTTAGGGGTGATGTTTTTACTTATCTACTTAGGAGCGTTACCCTGTCGCCAGCTCCACTGTTCTACGAGCTGGAGGTACAATATACTTCAACATGTTTTTTTTTGCGTTTAGCCTTGATGTAACCGTCAATTACCGGATACCAAGAACTATTGAGTTTAGCTCAGTCGTATCTATTAATATTTATAGGATTTTTATAAATTTCAATAGCCTCCGTAATCAGGCATGCTCTATGAGTTTTGGGTCTTCCCAGGACTTCAGGAACAAATCCAAAGTAATGGCCGGTTTCAATTAAATGCTCGGCGATTGCCGATTTGTCAGGGTGGCCAAGTTTACACGCTCGAAAGTGTTCCGATATCCTTTTGGAGATCGTCCGCTCTGTTTGGCCCACATAGACCTTATCACATCCGGAACAACTGAGTTTATATACTCCATCTGTTTCCAGAGGAAACTTAGTCTTTGCAGGCCTCAAAAAGTCTCGTATTTTTGTCGTGGCTCCGAAGACAGTCTTGATGCTTTCTTTTTTCAATAGTCTGGTAATTCTGTCTGTCACATTGTGAACGTAAGGCAGGAAAGCGCAGCCCTTTGACTATTGTTCAATTCTGTCTTCGTTTGGTGCAGATTTGGCCCTTATGATTTGCCTTGTCTGCCTTACTGGGTAACCGTTACGCTCCAGTGCATCGGTCAGTTTTGTAAGTTTTGCTCTGATTTTTGTTTCTTCACATATTCTGGTCGCTCGGGTCACCAATGTATGGATAAGTCCTTTCTGCGCTGGGTGGTGATGGGAATCAGCATGTAGATACCGATTTGTATGAGTTGGTTTTCTATACACTGTGTGTCCTAGACTACCATCTTCTTTTCGCATCACCTCCTAATCTAGAAAAGGTAGGATCTTAGAGTCATTTTCTAGCTCCATTGTGAACTTAATTTTAACGTGGAGTGAGTTGAGATGGTCCAGAAATTCTTTCAGTTTCTCTGTTCCATGAGGCCAAATGGCGAAGAAATCGTCGACATATCGCCACCATACTTTGGGAACAGCCGAAGCTGTGTTGAGTGCCACTTCCTCAAACTTCTCCATAAACACTTTCAGCATGTTGAACTATATTGTAGCGCCAGCTCGTAGAGTAGTGGAGCTGGCGACACGATATCGCTCCTAAGTAGATAAGCACAAACATCACCCCTAACTATTAGACATCTGCCCTGATGATGGACACTGCAACGCTGTCCGAAACGTTGGCTAAAGAAGGAGGTAGCGTAACACGGCATAATACCCCAAAAACTAATAACTAAAAAAAAGGTTAGACCAGTTGCAATCATTGTCTTTTTTCTGTGTCTTGTTCTCTTTCATATTTTCGTTCAAATTTTAATAAATCAAGTGTTTAAAAAAACTTATTTATTGCAACCTGATAATTTCATCATTTTTATAATCTTATAATTTTTTTAAAAATATTTTTAACCCGAGTTCCTGTTCTCCTGAATATTCAAGATAAAAAAGCTTGCACTCTTACCTTTTACAATCCCTTCTTTTATCTTTAGTCTGTTAACGTCTTCCGGCTAAAACCTTTAATAGGGGATGTTCGGGGAGGGTTTTTCTCATTGCCAATCAATGTGGGGAACCCGATGAAACCCCTAATTGGTTGACGGTGCAAGAACTGAGCTACATAAGGGATGACAAAATGGTTCGAACGATTGGTGAAATTTAATGACTTCCGTGATCGGTTTCAAACATTAATTACATTTATGTATATAATACGAGTTTTATTCCAATCACGTAGACAACAAGTCGATAATACTAAGAAATCTGCTTGAAAATGATACTCAGCAAATAACAAGAAAAAAAACTAAGGTCCACATTGCAAAATCGTAATTATAAAGCAGAAAATGTTTTCGTTTGTCTAAAACTAAAGCGTGTTCTCTTGTGTCATCAAATTTGCTTACTGCGGTAGTTTCTTACTTCCATGATTAATGTTAACTAAAATTTACTACCCTGTAATCTGAAAATAAGTTTGAAGTAAACTTGAAAAAAGTTAATTTTTAATTAGAGTAATAAAAAGTAAATATATATTCAGATTCGAATAACGCTTACGTTTTTTTTTCTCTTTTTCGCTACAAACAATAAGTAGGCATAGGCAAGACGTAATTATGTTTCTCAGTAATATTTTTCAAGGACATTACTGTTGTGTATAATATAATATTTCATGATGTTTCTATCTCACTTTTTGCTGAAGACCTCAAAATTTTTTGAATTACATATCTATATATCTCTCCCAACAACAGGAAAATTTATACACAACCACAAGATCCAAAAACAAAATGAATACACTACCTGAAGACATTAGCACAGAAGAAGATGGCTTTTCAAAATTTGCGTCTTACATAGATGTAAAATTAGAGAAAATAAAAACCCAAATTCTCGAAAACATTGACAAAAAATTGTTAGAATTTCAAAAAACAACTGAATTTATTTGTCAAAAATATGACGACATCATTACCCGCTTAGACTCCATGAATGAGGTTAAAGGAGAAGTTGAACGTTTGAAAAATGATTTGGCAATTAAAAATAAAACTATTAAGCATCTGGAAACCAGAGTGGCTTTCTTGGAACAGTCGAACCTTAATGACTGTATTGAAATTACAGGCATTGAGGAAAAGACTGAAGAACATCCCAAAATAACCGCTATAAAACTGATAGAAAGTGCTAATATCAAAATTAATTCAGAAGATATTGCCTCGGCAATGAGGCAATATGACAGAAGACCAGGACATCCAAAAAAAATTATCCTAAAAATGAAAAACCCAGAAACCAGATTAAAATTATTAGCAAATAAGAAGACAATTTCTAATCGTGAAAACATGATATTCCTAGGAGAGTCATTATCTCCTTACTATAAGGAACTACTTTGGAAAGCTAAAACAAAGGGAAAAGAATTAAAATATAAGTATATTTGGTACAAAAATGGAGCAATTCTAATGAAAGAAGAAGAAGGCAAAAAAATCAGGGAAATCAAACACAAAGATGACCTCAATAGGTTATAATAGAAGTTTAATAGTGAAAGGAACCGAAAAATATTTTCATCATTAAAATGGATGTCGATTTTGGAAAATACATTGACTTGATTGATAATACAGAATCTAATTTAACCATTACAGATTCATTAACTTGCAAAAACTTTTTAAAACATTCCAAATTTTCATTACTTTGTTTAAACGTCAGAAGTTTAAACAAAAACTTTAATGAAACTATAACCATGCTGGATAGTATTGAGCATCGTCCTGAGGTACTTGTTTTTACAGAAGCTTGGCTGAAAAATTTTACCAATATACCTAACATCCCCGGATACGCAGTTTACAACACAAATAATAACTATTTGCAAAATGATGGTGTAGTTGCCTATGTAAAGCAAAATGTTCACGTGACTGTTAAGGAAGTTGTTTTCCCTGGAGCAAACTGCTTAAAAATGCAGATATCGAGTACCTTGTGTGTAATAGCGGTTTATAGATCTCCGTCCCTGGCTCATATAGATAATTTCCTTGAATCACTGAGTGCACTGCTTGACTCTACATCTATAAAAAATAAGGAGATCATTTTATGTGGTGACATAAATATTAATACTTTGGATTTGAGCGATATGAAAACTCAAAAATACCTCTCTCTTTTGGCTTTTCATGGCTTGAAGCCAATCATAATTTCACCTACCAGAGTTTCTTCTACCATTTCAAGCTGCATCGATCACATTATGGTAAAATCTAAATTTGAACCAGAGGGAGCTGTCTTCACTACTGACATAACAGATCATGATGTGATATTGCTGAGATTTATGAGCTTTACACTAAATAAAATAGCAAAAGACAATGAAAACTTGAAAACCGTCATCGATAACAATCTTTTGAAAGTCAAATTAAAGAAAGAATCATGGCAGTCAGTTCTGTCATCAAAAGATGTTAATTTAGCGACTGAAAATTTCATAAAATGTTTAAAAATGCATGTGGAAAGTTGTTCGTCTGTACGAAGTGTAAAGCATAATATGAAATATTTAAAACCTTGGATAAATAATGGAATTATTAAATGTCTCAGAACCCGAGACAAATTACACAACAAATGTCGAGCAGATTCAAATAATATTCAACTGCTGGATTATTACAAAAGATATAGAAACTGGTGTACAAAAATTATAAAATATACAAAGCAAGCATATTACAAAAGGAAACTGGATAACGTCAATGGAAATACCAAGCAACAGTGGAAGATTATAAAGGAGGCTGTAAATATACAAAAGGAGCAAGTGTCTATAAAAAAATTAAAAATCAATAACAATATCATCTCAATGGAAGAGAATCCAAATATAATCACTAATCACGTAAATAGCTTCTTCAGTGATATTGGTCCTAGATTCGCAAAACAATTGTGCAGTGCAAATAAAACTACCGAAATGTGTCTTGTTAACAATTTTATACCTTGTACTCAATTTTCAGGAGAGAGCTTTGAATTTAAAACTACTAGCATTTATGAAGTTTCAAAAGTGATAAATGAATTAAAAATGTCTTTTTCCTGTGGTATTGATGGCTTAAGTATCATGGTATACAAACAGCATGTTTCTGTATTGGCTGGTCCCATATCTCACATTGTTAACCTTAGTTTTAAGAATGGCATATTTCCTACTCATTGTAAGAATGCTAAGGTTGTACCTCTTTTCAAAGGTGGGGATCACCTAGAGGTTAACAATTACAGACCCATATCTTTACTCAATACTCTCTCAAAATTGATAGAAAGATTGGCCAAGTCAAGATAAGTTTCATTCTTAGAAAAATACAAATTACTCTCTGACAATCAATTCGGTTTCAGAGCAAATAAAGGTACGAGTGATGCTGTTTTAAAGGTATTGACCAAAGTTACAAGAGCGCTGGACTATGGCAACAAAGCCATAGCGGTGTTCTTGGATTTATCAAAAGCATTTGACACTGTTTCCCACGAATTGCTACTTAAAAAATTATCATCTTTAGGCATTAATAATACAGCAATGGGCTGGTTCAGATCTTATCTTAGTGACAGAACACAACAAGTGGAAATAAATAAGATGTTAAGCGAGGGTAAATCAATCTCCTTTGGAGTCCCGCAAGGTAGTGTGCTTGGGCCAATATTGTTTCTTATTTATATAAATGATTTATGTAGTCTGAATATTCCTGGTAACATTGTTAGTTTTGCAGATGACACTACCTTAATATTTGAGGGTAAAACTTGGAATGAAACTTTCAACAAAAGTAATATAGGTTTAAAAGTGGTAAATAGTTGGTTAAACAATAATATATTAACTTTGATTGCACAAAAAACCAAATTTATCACTTTTAGCATTTCAAGTAAAAGTCAGCCTTCTGAAACTCACAACTTGATTATTCACAATTGTTTTCAAACATGTAACTGCAACCCTTTAGAAAATGTAGTCAGCATCAAATACCTTGGTGTAAAAATAGATAAATTTTTGAGATGGAATGATCATATTAATATGTTAGTAAATAATACTAGGAGACTTACCTATATCTTTAAAGAACTGAGACATATACTAGACAAAGAAAAATTAAAAACTGTTTATTTTGCAATAATCCAGTCTCTGCTTTCTTATAATATTGTGTGCTGGGGATCCTGCCCAAAGACTTATATAGAACCACTTAATATTGCCCAAAAAATGATTCTTAAAGTTATGTTCAAGAAAAAAATTAAATATCCAACTCATTTACTTTTTAAGGAATGTAATGTAATGAACGTAAAACAGTTATATATTACACAAACGCTTTGTAGATTTTTTAATAATATTAATTTTGCAGAAAGAACACAGCAAATTCGTACTACGAGAATTGGCTCTGGTCTGAACTTTATGGCAATTCAAACTAAATCTTCTTTTGGTCAAAGAAATTATTTTTATCAAGCTCCACTCATATTTAATAGCCTTCCAGAACATATAAAGTCATCTTATTCCTTGTACACTTTTAAGAAGGATCTTAAATTATTTGTGTTAGTCGAGGATTGCCAATTGATTTTCTCTACTTTGTCCTTTCTAAATTATTAGCTAAATGAGTATGTTTATAATAATAAGCTAAAATAATATTATTTTTGTTTGAACCGTTTTTGTTCATCTTCCTCTTGCCAAATCTACAGCATGTTAAATTATATACATATATTTATTATTCACAACTTAATCCTTAAAAAAAAAAAAAAACTTTATTTTATTTTATTTTAAATCAGATCTCAAAACTGTGGTCACCCTAAAAGTCTACATTAATGTAGTACCTAGCACCATCAGTTTAATAGGTACCAGTAGGTACCCATAATCTAATCTCAATCTGTATGAAATACAACAATATTGTTCTTTCAAAATCTGTATAATTTTGTGTTATTTTGTTAACTTGTATAATTATTGTTAACCTCAACACAGGCTTGTCCTAGTGAGGTAACAAAATGTATTGTAAACATTTTTACCTACAGTGTAAAGAAACAATAAATAAATAAATAAATAAATAAAATAAAAATATATATAAAAATGAATTCCTGTTTCCCTTGGTCCCGCAATAACTTAAGAATGATTTAAACTATTTTATTTTTATTTTTTATTTTTTTTATTTTTTTTTAAAAGAAAGACAAACGTTCCCGGGTTACGAATAACCCAACAATGTTTGAAATTCTCCTACTACCACCACAGAAAGCCGAAAATGTTGCTTGTGTTGTGATGGAGGACTTAGCCAGCCGAGGAATTGAACACGCGACGCCCGGATGGGATCCAAGCGCTATGCCCACTCAACCACTGACCAGTCAAGTTATTTTATTCATATATTTTTTAATACTTTGTAGAAGGTTATTAGGGAAAGAAAAAATAAGAAAATTGCGCACAAAATTGGATAATTTCAGAAAAATTAACAACTATTTAAACTTCGCACGTTTGACAGATCGCACGTTTGTTGAATGTGAATTTAGGAAGCAGCTGTGTTTTTTTGGTAAGAAAAGAATTGTCTATGAATTTAAATAGCTACCTATGTTAGGTACCAGATTATTGATTGTTCTTATAAAATACGAAAATGAATCCCTTGAGTCCCCCCAATTTGTAATATATGAAAAACTAAAATTTGAATAAAAAAATTGTAATAGAAGGCTCGCGAGCTGTTTTAAAACTGAATGTACTGGGACTGAATATAATATCCATATTATGGAATGCGGGAGGGAGTTGATGGGACAGTGGATCGGGAGGGGAGAGAGGGTAGGCGGAAAAGGGGGAAGGGAACGTGGGAGGGGAAGGGAAAGCAGGAGGGGAACGGGGACGCACGTAAAGGACGTGCAGGGAGAAACAATTTATTTCTTTGAATATGGCATTGCAACGCATGCCAGGATACAGCTAGTTCAAAATATTTACCATTGCAACATTCTTCAAGATATTTCTATTTTTGAGAGTGATAATTCATGGTGGAATTCCATTATAATGCATTATAATTAAATATACAACTTTATTCCACTTAACACGGTCAAATAAAATTAAGTGGAATCAAGTTTTATATTCATTTAATTATTATATATATTCTTTAAGATAATATCAATACATGATTAATTTGGTGTAATGAAAATAGACTTTAATTTAATATTTTATTTTAAAATTTTTTTATCTTTATGAGTAAAACCTCAAATTGTAATATTTAAATATATGAAGACAATATAAGCGAAACTCAATCGAAAACCTGGAAACAGAAAAATCAGAAAAACATATTGACACCTCTGGGACTCGAACCCAGGACCTCTTCCTGGGTTCGAGTCCCAGAGGTGTCAATATGTTTTTCTGATTTTTCTGTTTCCAGGTTTTCGATTGAGTTTCGCTTATATTGTCTTCATATATTTAAATATTAATTTAATATCTCCAAATGTCAAATAGTTAGATTTTTTCGAATAAAAATCCAGTGATCTTTAATTACAACATTGATAACAATGCTCTTGAGACATTAACACAAATTAAAAAAACTTGGGCATTACTTTTCAATCAAATCTTTCATTTGTTAACCACATAACAGAAATCTCAAATAAGGGCTCAAAAATGTTGGGATTTATAACTAGGCTAACTAGAAATTTTAACAATATAAAGTGTATTAAACTGTTATATTTTGCCTGTGTCGGAAGTAAACTTGAGTACAATTCTCCCGTCTGGAACCCACATTATAATACACATGTACAAGCTGTTGAAGGAATACAAAACAAATTCTTATGTTTTCTAAATTTTAAAATGGGTAGTCCAGCAATTATGTTGAACTACATCACTATTTTAAATGATATGATATGCTTAAATTGTCAGACAGAAGAATTTTCACAGACTTGGTAATTATTTCTATATAAAATTATAAATGATTTAGTTGTTAGTTCGGTATTGCTTGAATTGATAAGCTTCCGGATACCACTACGTAATACTAGAAGTCAGGATTTATTTCAGGGCAGTAATTTGGGACTAACCACTAAATGTGTTCCTCTTTGCCCAGAATATTAATGGAGGGAAACAATTATACCAAGTCAGTAGACATCTTCAATTTATCTTTAAATAAATATAAAAAAATGTTACTCAGGCAGTTCAGTTATGTACAAAAATACCGTATATTTTTTTATTATTTATATGTAAACCCCCGAAAAAGGGCGTTAATTAGTAAAGAAATATCTTTGCACCAATACATGAAATCATCAGTTCTTATTACGCGACTTCAAATATTTGCTTTCGTTAGATTCTTTCGGTTTACCGATTCACCTAAAACCTTGGATTCAACCTAAAAGTAATGGGTCAACTCGATTTAAAAATCTCATCAATTTTGGGGCTCGCTTTGCTAATCATATTATGTTGGAAAATGTTTGCATCACCTTTAAAGTAGGAATCGGAAACAGGTGTGTTGGCAAAGATTCATCTTAAGATTCATCAAATCAAAGAATTTCGGTAATTTTTAGTAATTCTATCAGTAAGCTTATCTTGACAGGCTTCATAATAGAGAGCAACTTGAATAACGTAAATATCTGTTACAGCGAGCTAAAAAAACCAATGAAATTCCAGGCATATGTCTAGCCTACGCAGTAATGAAATGCGTAACGAGTGACTTCATTTTTTAGAAGTGCTAGAATGCCACACGTTTCTATGGACGGAAAAATAATGTTTTACAAGTTTTTTAACGTCTGTCATATAAAATATCATAAAACTAAGTCCTCTCAGAGACAGACAAAAGATTAACCGAGAGTGAAGTTTGCAAACAGCGGCAAAAATAAACGCGGGGTACTTAGATTAGACAGTTACTTTGTGAGCATTCCTTTGTTAGTCTCAGAGAACAGTTTATGATTGAGTGACTCTGTCCAATAATATTGATCGAATGGGGTTGATTTCATACAACGGGCGCCAGACAGCGTGGGGGATGTTTTTAGGAAATGTCGTGTAAAGCGGTAGGGATGGATTGAAATCATTTTTGTCGTTTTGTTGTGCATGTATTTGACGACTGTTGCAGAATCACGTTTCGTAAGTTGCAAATGGTAATTATTTAAAAAAAATTATAATCGTTAAATCACTCTTCTCTTAGCTATTCTGAGGCGTCATTTAAAATAATTATAACCACATCGTCACTTTGTGGTTAAGCAACGTAATATATTTTTTAATTTGATCTGGAAATAATTTTTAAATAAATAATAATTATTTATATAATCAAAAATGGTTGTATTGTATTGTATAATCAAAATTGTATTTATATAATCAAAATTGGTTGGTTGTCTATGTGAAATGACAATGACATTAAAATGTATGTTGCCTTTTGAACTGCAGTAAAACCTGTTCAAATTTCATGATGCCAGAGCTCAAAATTGCAATATACCCTGCTTTGAAGAATGATTTTCCATTTCATAATAAAAAAATTTGGGAGGTGGGTATGGGTACCGCTCGTCGCCCTGAAAACCATTTATTGGTTAACCAACCTGCCGTAGGTGACCTCAAGTTGTTCGCTACGGTTGGTGACATAGCAGAGTTCATGCGGTTAGGTTCGCATAGGTCTTGGCGGCACATGCGTTTGCCCAACTCCTGAGTGCTAGGCCAAATCAGGAGAGACTTGTTGCAGGAGACCTTTAAAGATCTCCAGCCGGACTATCTTGACCCATCGCCATGCACCGCAGTGAGGGGGATGGATTCATACGTCCGTCACTCCTGGACACATTGTTCCCTAGATTCCTACCCACCCTTAGTTTCATTTCAATTCTCCTTCCTTCCAAGAAAAATACCTTCTACAGCATCCTTAAATATGACATATGCCCCGAGGGAAAAATCCTTCTACGTGGAACTAACGTAGAAAAATTGTTTGAAAAATTTCCCAGAAAAAAATATCATCACAATATTAAAAAAAAATATCATCAGTTTAATATTTGAAATTTGGAAGACATTTTTCAAATGGCTTTATGTTTTTTTTCTGTCATACTTTCTGGGAAATATTGCAGGCAATTTCATGACGAGATTTTAAATAAACCCTACATTTATTCACCCGAGAACGAGTTTTTACGTTATAATGTTTGTTTTTGATTCCTTCCAAATAATATATCATAAACGCAATAACTGAAATGTTATAATTATTTGATTCCCAAAAAAAAATGTTCGCAGGATTTTCACAACATTGGCAATGTCAATAGGTGTCTTTCATTGAAAATTTTATACCTGCTTAAGTTCTAACTCTTCACAGAAGTTCAAATATGTAGCAGAGCCATTTATTTTTTATAATTATTTGAAGGACCCCGTAACGCCGCTTCTAGGTCCCTTTCAGCAATGGAATAAAGAAGAACACAATAAATTTATTGCAATGAAGGCGTTTTTCGTGATTTAAAAGTTGGACCATTCTTTGCTTAAATTTCATATTTAATTTTACAATTTCCATCCGGTATTTATGGAGTCATCGCGTTCCACCGCAGTGAGAGGGATGGATTCAAATGTCCGTCATTCCTGAACACATTGGCCCCTACTTTTTCTTTCTAAAAAGACCCTCCATACAGCATTCCCAAAGATGGCATAGGCCCTGAGGTATTTCTTTTCCTCAGAGCTTCCTAGAACCGTGCCTCATCATCAATACGAAATTTTCATTTCGATAGAAAGGGATGGCCATATACTACGTCGGGAAAGTTTAAGTGAGACAATTAGTGCATGGTAAATATTCTGGAACAAAAAATACTAAGTTAGTAGCGACATTGGTTTCGATTCAAATCAACATTTTTAGTCGCATTATCTAGTCAGTGTTTTCAGCGTGATTTTTAGCAGCTTTCAAGCATAACAAGATAACAGTTGTGCTTTTCTGTCCAAAAATAATTGTTGAATAGGTTTTTTTACTATTTTTTATGAGTGTACCTTACAAGAGTTCCATCTGCTTCAAACTGTGTGGATCCAGTGAGATTATGGTGTCCCCAATAAGTGTAGTATCTAATAAATGTTGTGAGGTTGAAGGGGAAAGAAAATGGAATAGCGAAGATCGGGAAATACATGGCGATTCAGATCGAGTCACCAAACACGGCCTAGGCCATATCAAGAAATGTGTCGGTTCAAAATGGTGGTCTTTAGCCAGGTGATTCAGAGAGAATATTTATTTTGAATCCTAAAGTTTCGCGGTTCCATCAAAAAAACGATACATATCCATGTTAGTGAAAGCGGTGAAATTGAAGAAAATTGGAGAATTAATTAATTGTTTTTGTTCATAATTAATAGATTACTTAGTTTTAACCACGTTTATTGTTTAAAATTTGAGTTATAAGAATGTATTTTTAATGGTGCTCATTAGGATAAAATGGAAATCTTGGAAATTAGAAAGAGCGTAAATATGAAATTAAATATTATAGATAAATGAAACGATTTAATTCAATTAATTTCAATTTAATTCAATTTCAATTTATTTATTTATTCTTTAAAAACATTACAAAATTTAAAATCTTAATGCGTTTTTAAAAAAAAAAAATTAACAGTATTACCTTAAGCATTAAATTAAATATATAAATGGTGGGCAAAAAAGAAAAAAAAAACTATATAAGCATTAATTGAGCTTGCCTTTTAAAGGCAGCTTCACTGACGCTAAATATGTCGATATCCGAATTAATTCTGTTCAACAGCGAGATTGCTCTCCCGACTGGCATAACCATTGGCAAGTTAGTTCTGCAAGACGGGAGATAAAACAGTCTATGCTGTCGATGACGGAGATAACCATCGGGAACATAGAAACTAATGCTCTCCATGATAGCCGAGTTTTCGAACCTTCCACGAATCAGTTTGAAGAAATGTGTTACAATGAGCACATCCCTTCTGACCCGTAGAAGGTTCACACCGAGCATGCCCAAGAGAAAGTGGGTAGGGTAGAGCCACGGATAGTAGCCATATTTCCTCAGGTAAAGAAATCTCAGAAATTTCTTCTGAACTCTCTCTAACATGAGGGAATAATTTACTTGGTGTGGACTCCAAATCACCGACCCACTCTCAAGCCTACTCCTAACCAAAGCATTGTATAATAATAATAATAATAATAATAATAATAATAATGTAGAAAATGTTTGGCTTTTCCGGAAACTATAGAACATATTATATCGGGATGTTCTATATTAGCGCCGTCCGAGTATACATTTAGGCACAATCAGGTTTTAAAAATAATCCACCAAAGTTTGGTAATTAAACATAACTTGATTGACTGCCGTAATATAGTACCATATTATGAATATGAACCAAATTCATTTTTAGAAAATGAATTTTATAAAATATATAATGATAAAACTATACTAACAGACAGAACAATTAGTCATAATAGACCTGATATAGTTTTACATGACAAAATTAAAAAAATAACTTATATCATTGATGTAGCTATTCCAAATTCCTGTAATATTCAAAAAACTGTTTCTGAAAAAATTAGAAAATACACAGATTTAGGAAATGAGATTAAAAGAATTTGGCATTCTCGGAATATAAAAATATTACCATTTGTTATTTCGGCTACTGGCATTATACCTAGGTCTCTGATTCAAAATTTAGGCGTATTAGATTTGTCAAAGAATTTATATATAAAAATGCAAAAATCGGTAATTTTAAATACATGTAGGATTACAAAAGATTTTTTAAATATTAATATTGAGGGATCAGTAGGGTTTATAGGTTCAATTAGGAATTCCACAGAACCGAACCCTCTGATATGAAAATATCTGGAGTCGGTGAATTATTTTCCCATCTGGTCTCTGGTAGTTGATAATACATATAGTGCAATTGCATAACGTGGATTGACCAGATGATCATTTGGGAAGTGTGTGAAAGGGTTTAGTTTTTCCTGTGGGGAAAATTAAACCCGGACATTTAAATCTGGTGCGTAAAATTCCAGGATGTGGGGAGGATAGTGCAATCCCACACGTCCCATAAATTTGTACATATTTACACAACAGATAAAGTAAAAAAAAAAAAAAAAGTAAATAGAACAAACAAATATAAAAGACATAAGCGATAATAGAAATAAAATAAATAATCAATTATAATGTAGGACTTGGTCTGGAGTGAGCTAGGGTCCAGCGCTCGCTCAGGAGTGGCGCTTGGTGCTGGAAGGCTGCGATCACCACTTTGTTATCGGAAGCCATTAGCCGCATCCTGGCTCCAGTGACCCGGTGTCTCATCAGACCGGCGAATCCGTGTAGTCCTAGCTCCGTAAACATTGAAGATGCGCTGGTGTATCTTCTGTATCCAAATATAATTCTGCAAGCATCATTATATTGGATCCGCAGTCGTTCTATTGAGCTGGTACGGTAGTGACACCATGTTTCACATGTATATAGGTTAGTGCAAAATGCATTGAACAATGTTTTTTTTACATTGTTACTGCATTTGAAGAATCTTCGGGCAATCATATTAGACAGTATACTGATACTTCTCCGCTGTCGTTCAATATCACTGTCATCCGAGAGGTCTTCAGTAATAATGTGTCCCAAGTATTTTACAATCTTAGATGCGTTTATATTTTCTTCATTAAGTTTTACAGGGAGCATTTTCTCGGGATTTTTTCCATGGTGGAATGCGATTAGTTCCGTCTTCTTGGGGTTGTACATCATGTTGTGGTCATTTGCATATTCTTCACAGATTTTTAATAATGTTCTCAACCCCTTGATCGACGGAGCTAGGAGAATCATGTCGTCCGCATAACTTATATGATTTAGGCATAAATTATTAATACGACAGCCCGCCCTGGTGTCCAGGCGATTTGATAATTCGTCCATGTATACATTGAACAGGATTGGGGACATACACCCTCCTTGCCTTACTCCTGATCGCAAATATATCGGTTGGGAGTACGTACTTGCCCACCGTACAACGTTTTCATGCTGAGAGTGCCATCGGGATAGTGTGTTGATATACATAGTAGGTATATTTCTAGCTTTCAATTTCTCCCATAAGGTTTTATGACAGACCCTGTCGAACGCTTTGCTCAGATCTAAGAAGCATCCGTATACAGTAGTTTTTCGTTTCTTGTAATATTCTATTATTTGCTTAGCGGAGTATATTGCCATATTAGTGGATAATCTGTACTTAAAGCCCATCTGATTGTGTTAAGAATTGAGTTTACCTTCTATTTCAATCAGAATTACCCTTTCAAATAGTCTTGCAATTATAGTTGCCAGGGATATTGGCCGGTAATTGCTGGAGTTGGTCATATCGGGCTTTCCTGATTTCAGGATCGGGGTTATAATGGTTTTCGTCATTGCACTCGGTAGATGGTTGTGTTTGAGGATTGCATTGAACAGAATGTTTAGTAGTTTAGGTATGTATCTACCTCCGTACCTTATGTGTTCAATACTACGTACTGTGAGAACCCGGGTGTCTCTGAAGTTAACTTTGTTTGAACCACTTATATAATGAATAAATCCGACCGGTTTCGGAATGACCGTTCCTTCTTCAGGGCAAGTGTATACAATTTGACAGTTTCGAAATATAGATGGGAACAATGTTTTATTATGGTAGGGGTTGAGCCGTTGTTAGGTATTAATGTAGAGTGGGTGGGTAGGGGAACAAATCCATGATTGGGCTATAAGACAATATTTTTTGTTCGTTGATAATAGATTCATTATTTTTAAGAGATTTTTTTTATTTCGTGAATTCGGATTTACTCATTATATAAATGGTTCAAACAAAGTTAAATCGTTTCATTTATCTATAATGGATAACCACAAAGTTATAGCTACATTCAAAAGTATTAAATATTATAAATTATTTTTAAATTACCTACTCATCATGAAATTTTTTTTTTTGTAAATTATACACTATTACTCCCCCCCCCCCCCTCATTTCCACCTTTCCATTGTCTGTCTATTATTAAAATTAGGATTAAGCAAACCCCGAGGAAGTAATGATTCTTTGTTTGAACCAGTTATATATTTGAGTAAAGCCGACCGGTTTCAGAACGACCGTTCCTTCTTCAGGGCAAACGTATACTGATTTGACAGTTACAAAATAGTGGATGGGAACAATGTATTATTACTAAGGATTGTGGTAGGGGTGGAGCCGTTGCTAGGTATAAATGAAGAGTGGGTGGGTAGGGGAACATCTCCATGATTGGGCTGTAAGACAATATTTTTTGTTCGTTGATAAATAATACATTCATTATTTTTAAGGGATTTTTTTTATTTCCAAAGTTTCTAAGTAATTTTAGCGTTTTCCTTTATGATTAATAAGATGAATATTAATAAGATGTGGGTAGCGAACTCAGAAAAATTATTATTATTAAGACACCTTAAATGTTCTTTGATTCTGATTTCAAAATTACGAGTTGTTTTTCCAATTTGAAATGAGGGACAATCATTGCATTTGAGTTTATATATTCCGGAATTAGTCAATTTATGGTCTATATCCTTAATATCACCCCTACCATAATAATACATAGTTCTTATCCACTATTTTGTAACTGTCAAATGAGTATACGTTTGCCATGAAGAAGAAACGGTCGCTCCGAAACCGGTCGGCTTTACTCAAATATATAAGTGGTTCAAACAAAGTAACATTGTTTCATTTATTTATAATGTATAATCAAAAAGTTACATTCAAAAGTATATATGTAATTGTTTTTGTTTAAAATTTTTCGAACTCCAATAAATTTAAAAAAAATATTTAGTTTAAATTTAATAATGATATTATTAAGTTATGCAAGTATTTATTTTTATTTATTTATTATTATGACAGCTGTTTCGGCTTACAAGGTAAGACTACTTTCAAAATTTTAATTTAGAATAATTTAAATAAGTCCTCTCAAAGTGGTCTAACACAGTTTTAAAATGGTCTTATAAAAGAAGTGGGAGGAGTTTGATCTATTTAAGAAAAACAAAAATGTTAAAATTTCTCATTTGTATCATTCGTAAAATCTTTGTTAACATTTTTTCAATTATAATTGCACAGTAATATAAATGAAATCAAGTTCTAATAAAGGTTCAAATTTCAGTTAAAAATTTGGCCAATTTTCTCATCAAAATTCCAAGCTTTGGTTAGAAGAAATATTTTGAATACTTTGGTCTTTCTTATTTATTTAACATCAAATGAAATTTTCAATAATGCGCATATTTCTATTTAAGTATTCACGAACCCAACCCTTAGACATCGAAGAATTTATAAGTTTAGGTTTGTTCTTCAATCTTTACTTCACGATACGAGTGTCTAAATATCTGTGCTTACCGCTCAATAGGCAATTCTTAGAAATTGATATATTTAGATTAGAAAGATAACTTGGGTTTTCAATTCACGCCGACAATTTGATTCTCTCCTAGAATTAGATTATGGGTTCATGAAAGAAATTCACGTGTTGAAAAAGATATAAAATAAAATAAAATGAAATTAGCCTTTATTGCTGTTAAGCTTATAAAACATTTTTCTAATCTAATTAATATTTTTAGTTTTTTCAATATTATTCTAAATTAAAGACAAGCTGTTTCTAAAAAAAAAAAAATAATGACCCAAACCCTGAAAAAGATATAAACAAGTGTCAAACAAAGTAAGGGAAATTTACCTCTTAGTATCCTGTACGTCCTGGTGAAAGTTCACCATTCAGAATTGAAACGTTGCAATGTACTTCCAATATATATAGGTACTTCCAAATCTTCCTCTTCCTCATCTTCTTCCCCCCCCACTCCCTTAAACCTCACAACATACCTCGTTTGGGATGCCATAGTCCCATTGAAACCGGATAATTCTAAGCCGTTAAGTTCTTTAATTGAAAACATCTGCTTAAGAGCAAAATTGTGTAACTGCGCCTGGCCCGTTTTATTGTTGTGTGGGTAGTAATAAGGTGTGACTGGCAATTTTAATATTTTGTATCATAAAAATAAGATGATGGTAGATGTGATAAATACCTTGTGGCTCCTTCGTACACAGCTTTGAGATTAGAACCTTCGCGCCATAACTGTAAAGTTATGCCGAGTACTCCGGGTGCTCACCCGTCTGTATTGTTAATTGTATACAAGGGACTCTATTCAAGTGGTGGGTGGTGGGCATATTTGAAACATTCGCAATTACATCAGATTGGCGGGCATGTTAGAAATGAAACACGATAGTCTTTACGTTTAAAACAAATTAAATAGTACTGTATTTCTTAAATAAACACAAATGGTGACATAAGAGATGCGAACCTACCCCCCATCATTCCAGACCGTATGATTACTATTCTACGCTATCTAAACTAACCGCTGGTGATCGACTGCAGCTCTCCCTGGTCTACGGCCGCATCAGGTCGAAGCGCTGGAATCGGGCGGACAGCCCGCCAAAATTGCCCCCACGTCCCGTCCTGTGATGTCCCGCTTATGAATCCCCCGAGCTAGGCGGATGGTCTCCAACAAAGCTCCTTCTAGAACGCCAACGCGCCTTCCAGGGTGAAATCGGCGAGAGCGAAGTAGCGGAATCGCCTCTCAAATACTGTCCACGTCCGGTTGTAATCTGTTACTTAAACGATCTCGGCATTTTAACATACCGAAGCGAGCGAGGATGACCTCTATAATCCCTCGATTTTGCGTGAGGTTGTTTTTATTCACTTCCGGATAATGCCGGTTTTTGGTTCGCGGCTCGGAACTTGCTTGCTACACAATTCCATTATATTGCACCGATTGAACGTGATTGTAGGAAAGGAATACATTTACAGATATTGTACTTCCCGTCTTTTTAAAAGAATTTTATACGCTCGACTTTAATACTTATTTCAAACATGGCCCAGTGACGTTTTACTCGAGTCGGTGTGCCCGATCCCGGCTCCAGTAAAAAGTGTCGTTACCCGTCAAAAACTTATTTTCTTCCTTCTCGCGCCGATATTGGTTGTACAAAAAAAACCATAGACAATTATAAGATTGGTAATCTCAGTACCTAATCGCAGTTGTTATGCAATTATTAAATATTTTCATAACAAGTGCTACTCTCTAATTAAAGAACTTCTAGGCTTTCTCATCTAAAGTATTAGATATTTAGATATAACATATGCGAAGCCCTTGAAACTATGAAAGCCTTCAATAATATCTAATCAAACTTAACCCCCAACCTCCCACTTAGTATGTTCCCAGGATTTTCTATACCGATTTCCAATAATAATTATTTATTTATTTATTTAATACATGAATTATCGAAAGTACATATAGTTTTTTTGTGATATTTCACCCTCCATGCTAGGGATGACCCTGTGTTATAATAAGAGAGTTTATGTAGTTATGTGAATTACAATAATAACAAGATGGATTACAAGAATAAGGTGAAGAAGTTAAACAATTATTGGAAAATATAAATTAACCTACATGACATAGATCACACGTGTCTGCCTCTTATGTAGGCATTTTTCCTCTCTTTTGCACCTTAAAGATTTCTAACCTAATATATTCCTTAAAAGAAATATAAACGCATTTTGGTGAAATTTTACTTTAGCAGGTTATTTTGCTCTTACTTTTACTCTAGCAAGCGTTGTTTGGCCGTCTAGTTCAACAGAAAGCTAAATCGTTAGGTAAATTTATATTTTAACCGTCAATTAAAATAACAAGGATGTTAAACAGGACCACGCTACGTTTCAAGTATAATGGTTATTTAAGGGGCCAATCTAAAATACAGAATATTTCTTGAAATTATGTGAAAAACGCATTCTTTTTTGGTACGCCCATACAGAAAATTTAATTTGAAAAGCACAACAACTGTCAAAATATCCCGTCGTGTCTTAATTCACGTTGTTGTAGGATCTGACAATTTTGTACATATGTAAATATTTATATTTAAAAAAATGATATTGATTAATAATAAATGACGACATTATACGGAAAAAAATATAATTCACCTTCCAATAGTAATATCCTTAAATATGATGTGTCACAAATTTCGACATTCAATACCGTGCCAAAAGTTCAGGATCGTCCTAATTAACCATATTATTAACACGGGATGGAAACGTTTTTGGTTTTCGCTGTAAGTCATCTATATAATATCATCATCATTAAAATGTCGGAGTAACTTTAGAGGAACTATCGGATTTCGGAGAGTAAAGATAAAAGTTAAAGTTCACGTAAAACAGACGATTCAATTGATTGATAGACGCATTTTGGTGAAATTTAACTTAAGCAATTCCATTTACTCTAGCAAGAGTTGAACCAGCCTTAAGGAAAATACCAATCTACACCTGCTTTCTAGATCTAAGCAAAGCATTTGATCGAGTATGTCATTATAAATTCAGGAAAAAAAAAAAACAAAAAATGAGCAGTTTCGAATTATATATAAGCGATTCTTTTAATATAACACACCCAGCAAGAAAATGTGGTGAAATGATCTGGATGGTTTTCAAACCCATTTTATTTCAAAAGTAACGAATGAAAAGGATGTCTCCAGTTCTCTTTAAAATATTCACTGATGAACTAATTCAATGAATTAAGGACAAAAGTAGGTTGCCATGTTTAAGGAGTATCTGTAAATAGTATTAATTTTGCAGGTGACATAGTTCTTCTAGCACCGTCACACAGCGCACTAAACTACAACAAATACATAAACATTTTGCTAAATTGTAACCTAGTACACAATACATCCAAATCAATCGGTTTTTAAATGTAAAAACGAACTCACGCAAACGCCTTAGTGGAAGGAAAATGAAATGGAAAATGAATTTTAGTTGTAGCGAAATACCTGAGACATTATTCACCGATCATCACGAAAGATACCGAGAATATGAAAAAAACAAAGAAGAGTGAAATTCTTTAGAGCAGGTATGATGTCGAGGTTTTTTCACTTTTGCAGAATAAACATCAAAATAATGCTGTTCAATGCATTCTGCACATCGCTGTGCACGGAACTGTGGTTGGATTACACTGCACCCCAATGGCATAAGCTAAAAATCGCTTACAATAATGCTTATCTCCATTTATATCGCCTACCAAGATACTGCAGCGCCACGGAAACTTTCCTATGCACTCTTACAGAGCTCTTCTCCGCCACCATAGGAAGCTTATGGCGCAGACACCATTATCGCTGCCATGATTGCCTGGATGGAACCCCCCCCCCCCTGATGGCCTTCTGGAGACGGGAGACAGTATTTTCTTTGGTATTTATTATTATATATTATTTTTTTAGGCAGAAATAATTTCTATATTTCATTTAGTCACGAATAAATTTAAGCGATGGTTACCCTTCCAAATAAAGAAAAAATCGAACCAGATAGCTTTGTAGAGTAGATTAACTGGATTTAAAAAACAATACAACGTTTGATATTCAGTGTAGTTGTGTGTCTTAGTGTCTTAACATTATATTTTGTAAATCAGGCACCACATTCGATCATCGAAATAAAGTAGTAGAAGAACGTTTTTATGACTATGCGCATACAAATAATTATACATCAAGTCAATGAACATTTCAAAACACGTCATTCGACCATCACGAAAAAAACATTATTCGTTTCTTTACAATGCTCCTACCTCCCACCCCGTACTATCTATATCTGCCCCCTAACACCTCGACCCTACTACACCCCCCGCCTCCGGCATCCCTATTAAGCGTCCCTCCCGCGATCTGTTGTGATAACCTCCCGTAGGCGAGATTCAATAAGGATCAGAATTGTGTTTGCAAAGCCATTTATCAACACCGCCTGAGCTAACTTTTGTCCCAGAACGATTGTACAGCGGACGAGTGGAAGGAAGAGGTGAAAGCAGGTTACAACAAGAATCTCATTGGACAGAAAAGGGGACACAGGAATGTGATGAAAATATTCCAAAAATCGTCATCATCGTCATCGTTATCATCATCATAACTGACGAAATCTTCAACAATCTTAACATTAAGTCAATTAGACAACTCTTTACAGTTATAAAGTTTTATTTATCTATGAACATGTTCAAATATTTTAATAATTCTCTTCCACGGAAGCATTAGCTTGTGGCTGAAGTGTGGTGTTATATATTGTTTTATTATAGATATTTAGTAGTTATTAATAGTGTCCGACCGAAGAGGACTTTCCACCGAAACCGAATCTTACAATGATATTTTTTCACATACTTCAATTATTGTTTTTATTTTTTATTTTTATTTATTTCATTGAACACGTGTTAACTGTTTGAATAAGTGTAAAAATCCAAATAACAGTAAACAATTGATTTTTAACATGTCTAAAAAGTTTCCGTTTCGGTTTCAGAACAGATTTTCTGCCGAAACCGAACCTTTAGTCGGTCACTACTCAAGATAAGCGACAGATCAACTAGAAACTTTTTCAATATTTTCCCCCCAAATTATAAAAATCATACCTCCGAATTTTAATACGGAGACACAAAAACCGATTGAAGTGCTATATAGCCAATTCTAGCTATAAACTCGCATAGGATGTTGAATTTTACGTCCACATTAAATATTTTCTATGAGGTTTCTTTTAAATGGTCTAATTCATGATGACATATACAAATATATGTAAGAAAACGGAATTTTGATACGTTGTCAAGTGTTAGCAGATTTTCGTTTTAAAAATTTTTGACACAAATTTTAGTTGAGAAATGCCAATATTTTATTACACTAAAATGGAATTTTCAACATACTCACCAAAAATAACTGCAACAGGTCAGATACATTAGTTATTTTTAATCCACAATACCAATTAACTCGATTATTGATTTATTTATTAACTGGTATAAAAACATATTCAACAAGTAACCACCGATACATTATTTGGATAAAAAAGCTTTATTATGGCAATAAACTCCACAACAACTATGTCCCATTCTCATAAAAAAAATCACAACAATTTTATAAGATTTAAACCTCAAATAAACAGCTGGATGCAAACGTAGGGAGATCAGAAATAGAAAATTTACTGACCCCAAATACAAACCGAATCCGGAACCACACAACTGCACCAAAATATTTATGAAAACACTATTCATTTTTGATTCTTTCAGAAAAATGGCTATTTGTACCATATATTTGTAATAACTTAAATTTTTGGAAAATTAAATCCTTAGAACGGGAGTCCCAGTGCGAATATCATTATCTCTATTTTTGTTACAGAAAATGAAAGACAATGCAACATTTATTACAATTTTTTATACGAGTATGTATAGTTATCAATAGCAGCACTAATAATTAACATTCCCATAGGTCGGATGGTTGGACTAGCAAAAATATTCGCGATTTTAAGTAAATCACATAATAATATCAAGTGTAATTAAGATCTTAGACTATTTTAGTTTTTATTATTGTGAAAAATGTACCGGCCCTCAAGGCCATTATCAAACTGTGGTTATACTATATTGAGATTACTTATTTATTTGATGTTATTTACCGCTACCCTATTTTATGTGTATAACACAAACGGACGTGCGGTACCAAAATTTATTATTTGACGGGTCCTCGGTTCTAAAATAATTCGGTAAATTCACAGCTCCACGCTAGCCTCCGATACGTAGCGGCGTAAAGCGCTTAAGCGGCCAGAGATACAGGCCAGCGAAGTTCGAATCCTACGAAATAAAAAAAAATGAACATTTTTATTTTTGTAAAATCAATATCCAATCTTCAAACCACTTTAAAATAAACAGGCAAAAGAAAAATAAAGCGACCTCTAGCGACTTCTAGTTTCACTTCTACCGCGTGTGAATTGAATTGCACACGCTTGTTTTTTTTTCTTGGCTAATTAATTGAAACATCGTTACTTATTCCTTGCTATTGACTGTGCTTAGATCTTGAATCAATTTTTACGAACGCTAAATAAATCTGGTGAAACATGCCCTCGATAGCTATTTGAACAGGTAAATGTACTATGGGATAACACCGTAAGGATAAAGAAGTGTTGTGAGCTATGTTTTTTATTCTGTTTCATAGTTTGTAGTCAAGTAGAAGTAGATGATGCTATTTCGTTAGAGAGGGGAGCATCTATTTAGAAGCTTACTACTGGAGATGTCTGAAGGAGAGTGGAATATTTCTAGCACACGGACAAATTGAAATTTATACGATTTTGATTTTGAAATGAGGACTGAAGAAAGACATAATACATTTCGAAAAAACGTATTTTATATCACAAAGTATGAAACAAGGGATGGACCCGTTTTTAAAAGACAAATTTCAACCGCGTACAAGTGCTTTTGACGAGTTTCCTTAATATGCAACGGGACCGAAATGATCAATGGAGTTTTAATCTAGTTTTCATTTATTTTATTTATTTATTTAAACGCCCATAGGGCTTTTACATAGAACGCAGAACATTTTTTTTTAATTACAGTAAAAAGAATGGGTTTACAAAATACAAGTAACATAATATATGTTAAAAACAAAATATAGGTTACATAAAATATAACCGTTAACAAAATACAGGTAACATAAAATATAAGAAACAAAATATACTACATAAAATATAGGAGTTGACATAAAGTAGGTAATGTTTAAAATTGTTATTCAAATTAGTTTAAGGGATAGGTAGACATACATAGTTGGCGCATATGGCGATTGAAGTTTGCTAAGTTCAAATTATTTTCAAATACATCCATATTGTTTAAGTATTTGTTACCAAGACTATGTAAACGTTGTATTGGAGAATGTAAATCATAGTTCAAATGAGATGTACGTATATAAAATGTCAATGTTTGTCTAGTTGTTCGTGTAGGTACATGTAGATGTATTAATTGCAGGAGTTCACAACTGTCGAATTTAGAGTTTAATAATTTTAAAAAAAAAGTTAGGTCGTTTATTTTTCGTCTGTTTTCTAATGTTGGAATATTTAAAGTATTCATTAACGACGGATAATTTATGTGCTCTAAAGGGACGTTAAGTTTAAAATTTACAAAAAAACGCAGAAATGTTTGACGCATGTGCTAGATTGAACGCACATGCGCAAAAATTTGACGCATGTAAACGCAAAAATTTGACGCATGTGCTAGATTGCAATTGGTTTGTTAAGATATAGAAATCTATCCAACGAACCGCCCGATTCTGCAGAATTAAGGGTTGCCATTTCAGAGGTTGCTGCTAAATTCAACAGTGCGAAACACTTACGATTAGCACAGGGTCAGCAGTTGTGTACCATAAAAGTATCTGTTTGGTAAAACCAAACTTGACCGTGATGCGAGTAAAGTGAAGATATCAAAAGAATCTGTAGTGACTTTAGTAGGGAATGCAAATAACGCAGCCCGGATAATTCGAGACTTTTGGTGTATACGGGCCGCGCTTGTTACAGCCCGGAAGCTTCAGGACTTGCGACCAGAACGCCATCAAATCTGTGGGAATGGCAGAGCGTAATAATAAAGTTACCATAAATATCAGATTAATTTGCTGTAAGAATTTCTCTCTGTCCACATTTTAGTGACTTAACCTGAAATGATTTAGGTGACAAGCATCCCATCGCCATACATACACCCTTTACCCTAATACATACCTTTTATCTACCGTTACTCACAGATATGGTGACCCCGACGTGATATGTGATTCATTCAAATCTGTGGGTAATGGCAGAGACTTAAAATAAAGTTGAAGTAATTTTCAGAGTATTTATTTACAGTAAGTATTACTCTCTGCAAGTACCCATATATTTGGTGACCCCGACGTGATGGTTACCCCGAAATATTAGTGACCCCGTTTTAAAAATGGATTATTTCTCTGTTAATTATTTATACTTATAATGCTTTTATTAAAACGCAGTCACCAAAATGCGAAAAGAATGAACACAGAAAAGCATGGCTCTAGCATATGTACATGACATGGCACGATGAAGTGAACCAAATATTCGAGGCGCGCAATGGTTAATTATCCAGTAAATACGTATTTTAAATAAACAAAATTGTCGCAATACGATATTTTTGTATATTTTTACTTTTCTTTCATTATTAGAGATCTCCCCGGTGCCGTGGCTATTTATATTTATTCCAAAGTAAAATGATTAAATGGGCACTTTGGCTTTACCTTTTGTTTTGTTCTTTAGGGAAAGAATTTAAGATGAGTTAAAATAAACTAAATAATGTAATAGTTTGTTGACTACAAATATTTACTCTAGTATTTAATTTTGTATTGATATTCATTAAATTTTTGTTCACCTTGAATCTTTAAACAATTTTTATACAATAAAGCTATATATAATTGAATTCAATATTTTAGTTATGCCTAGTTATGTATTTAGATTCATATTTTGATATCAGTCCTTGATTTCTAAATCACGAGTAAATAATGTTTTTTTTTCTTTGTCTTATAGCAAAGAAGTATCTATTATCTGCATCTAAATCAAGGTACGGTCACTATAAAATATTTATCCTATGGTAGGAGAGGGGGTCAGTTGAATTACAGAGCTGTCATTTCAAGAAATGTCAATTCTTTGTCCTGGATCTGTCAACTTGACTGTCTTGTCCTCAGCGAAGAGGGGGTCACACAACTTTTCGCATATCGCCTCAGTAGCGGTTACAGCGCATAACTTTGAGCTTCGAGCGCATCATCTCCTTAGGTGTGACGTGTGACAGGTCTGTATGGGATTGTAAGGCGAGCGATATTGTGCGTGCGATGATCTTTTATCTTTGCAAGTGACCTACATTATATGAATATAAATGGCTTCGTTCTCGAGTATGGCAGAGACTGTCAAACATTAAAAAACTTATATTCATCTCTAGTTCGAAGTGAAGTCGAATATAATTCTTCAATTTGGTCTCCTCGCTTTAAAATCCACTCCGATGCCACTGAAAAATAAAACAGTATAAATTCCAACCATATGTTTACCATAAACTCGGTCAACTTAAACAAATAATAAATTAAACTGAGATAGAAAATTTTTTCCGACTTTACTTTTATTTTTAAAATTGTTTATGATATTGCAGACAGTCCTGATTTACGAAGCTTAATTATTACCTTTCATTTAACAACAAGAACTATTCGAATTGAAATTATTTTTAATTGCAGTCATTGAGATACTTGCTTGTACCTAGATTGCAATTGGAAATACTTTATCAGAAGTAGTAGATATGTTCAACTGCATGGAGTATAGTTGTAAGAAGGTTATAATAAAAAAAGTCAGAGTAATGCTTTAAAAGAATATTTTTTAAGTATGTTTAAGAATGAACCTTTGTAATTTTCTTGCCATGTTCAATTGTCTTGATTCTTTTCTCTTCTTTTCTTTTCCATTTAGTTGTAATCATCCATATCTGTTTAACCTTGTTCCTTTTTTTAATTGTTTTCTATTGTTGTTTGTTATACGCAAGCTGTCTTTTATTTTTTCGTCTATATTGTACGTGAAACTTATATTTTTAATATCTAAATTCATATGTAAAATTTTAACTATTTCCTCCCACCCCTGATTTTTATGTTCCTCCTGTCCTAAAATGAGTTCTTTAACTCATCGGGATTGCTCTAGAAAGAAAAAAAAAAATAATAAAATACCTCAGTAATGATAATCAATATTATGCATAATACTTCTGCTTGGGTTCTACTTAATTTAAATATTTTACTTTGTGATTACAAAATTATTATTTACATCACATGTTTGAAAAAGCCCGCGTAGGCGTAGAATAATATAAATAAAGAGGAGTATTTATAGTGGGCAACATGGATTTGATATTGATGCGAATCTACATTTTTATTCTGAGGTAATTAAATTTTTCTAACATGACCTTTAAAATAAGATAAAGGTCACTTTTTAGATGAGGTTTCGAAAAGTCACCCCCCACCCTTTTTTCATACATCTTAAAGCAGAATATTGATATTTTTGCGCACTTAATGTTCAAAATTAAACAATAACATTACGGACTAAATCTGATTTAGAAAAAAACCTGTGTTAAGCCTGGGCATAGCCGGGGACTTTGGCTAGTTATTAATACAACATAAATTTCGGAAACTCGTTGTCACTTGAGTTTCCAACGTTTTTTCGAATTTATTTAATATATTTTTTTAATTCCAAATGTAGGCATATTGATGCCAAGAATCCCGACGTTTTTTTTACATGAATACCGCACAAGAGTCCCAACTGCTCCCGTCTGGAGCCAGTTGGACTATGGCATCCCCGATTGGGTTATGTTGTGAGGCTGAAGGTAGTGGGGAGGGGAAGGAGATAGGGAAGAGGAAGGTGGGGATAGTACCTGGCTATTCAGATCTGGTCACCAAACACGGCTAAAGCCATTTCAAGCAACGTTTCAATTCTGATTGGTGGTCCTACACCAGGGCGATACTTCCACTCTGGAATGTGCAGCAAATATACTTTATATTATTTTAAATTAATAAATTGTGAAATAACATAAATTAATCAAATAAAATTTATTTTCCACGCCGGGATTCGATTCCGCGACCTTCAGAGTGCTAGTCAAGAGCCTTACCGCTGGACTATGCCGGCCGTCCTGCTCTCATCCGTCCGGAGCTATTGAATCTTCGGCATCTTTCAGTGAGTTAAGTTGTGAAGTTGCGATTATGAATGGTCGTCTTCTTCCAGGGCTAAACTTTTTTTTTTTTTTACATTAACTCCACACAGGAGGCCCTGAGGAAAATAATTTCCCTCAGGGCCTATGTCATCTGGGATGCTGTGTGGAGGGTCTTTTTGAGGAGAGGAAGGAATGAACATTAGTCTTGAAGAGACCCATGTTGTAGGAAGGAGGAAACACAGAGGCCGGAAACTAAGAACATCTACAACCCTAGGTTACATTGTTGAAGGTAAT
This sequence comes from Limnephilus rhombicus, assembly GCA_929108145.2. Taxonomy (NCBI): domain Eukaryota; kingdom Metazoa; phylum Arthropoda; class Insecta; order Trichoptera; family Limnephilidae; genus Limnephilus; species Limnephilus rhombicus. The sequence continues at coordinate 24,323,242 of OV815288.1, forward strand.
CTGTATTTTTTTTCTTGCAGTCCGAAAGAACTCGAAGGAACTGCACCGGCACCAGTAAATGATGTCTTCCTTTACTACGTTTTGTCAGTTATTGTGAATTAATTAATTAACCATCACCCCGTTTCTTGGCACGGTAGGCAGAGATGATAGACCGCCACACTACTCTGTCTTGGCACACACTCCTTGCTTTAATCAATTTCAGGTTTGTTAAGATCTTGGCAGCCGGTGTGTCTGCCCATATGCTGTCTGGCGGGCCGGATCAAGAGACTGGTTGAGGAGGTTTTTTGACCCTTTCCAGAATCCCTCGACCCACTACCCTGTACCGCAGTTGAAGGGATGAATTCATACGTCTGTCACTCATGGACATATTGACTACATGATTTCTACCCAACTCTTATACCTATTTCATTTCCAGGACTTCCTCTTCTTCCTTTCCTTAAAAAAACCCTCCACAAAGCATACGCCCTGAGGGAAATTATTTTTCCTGTGTGGAGCTAATGTAAAAAGAACTCTTCTATTATCTGACTATTTCTCCTATGTGGAGCTAATGTAAAAAGAACTCTTCTATTATCTGACTATTTCTCCTATGTGGAGCTAATGTAAAAAGAACTCTTCTATTATCTGACTATTTCTCCTATGTGGAGCTAATGTAAAAAGAACTCTTCTATTATCTGACTATTTCTTCTATGTGGAGCTAATGTAAAAAGAACTCTTCTATTATCTGACTATTTCTTCTATGTGGAGCTAATGTAAAAATAACGCTTCTATTATCTGACTATTTCTCCTATGTGGAGCTAATGTAAAAAGAACTCTTCTATTTTCTGACTATTTCTCCTATGTGGAGCTAATGTAAAAATAACTCTTCTATTATCTGACTATTTCTCCTATGTGGAGCTAATGTAAAAAGAACTCTTCTATTATCTGACTATTTCTCCAATGTGGAGCTAATGTAAAAAGAACTCTTCTATTATCTGACTATTTCTCCAATGTGGAGCTAATATAAAAAAGAACTCTTCTATTATCTGACTATTTCTCCTATGTGGAGCTAATGTAAAAAGAACTCTTCTATTATCTGACTATTTCTCCTATGTGGAGCTAATGTAAAAATAACTCTTCTATTATCTGACTATTTCTCCTATGTGGAGCTAATGTAAAAATAACTCTTCTATTATCTGACTATTTCTCCTATGTGGAGCTAATGTAAAAAGAACTCTTCTATTTTCTGACTATTTCTCCTATGTGGAGCTAATGTAAAAAGAACTCTTCTATTATCTGACCATTTCTCCTATGTGGAGCTAATGTAAAAAGAACTCTTCTATTATCTGACTATTTCTCCTATGTGGAGCTAATGTAAAAAGAACTCTTCTATTATCTGACTATTTCTCCTATGTGGAGCTAATGTAAAAATAACTCTTCTATTATCTGACTATTTCTCCTATGTGGAGCTAATGTAAAAAGAACTCTTCTATTTTCTGACTATTTCTCCTATGTGGAGCTAATGTAAAAAGAACTCTTCTATTATCTGATTATTTCTCCTATGTGGAGCTAATGTAAAAAGAACTCTTCTATTATCTGACTATTTCTTCTATGTGGAGCTAATGTAAAAAGAACTCTTCTATTTTCTGACTATTTCTCCTATGTGGAGCTAATGTAAAAAGAACTCTTCTATTATCTGACTATTTCTCCTATGTGGAGCTAATGTAAAAGGAACTCTTCTGTTATCTGACTCTTGGCAAGACCCGACTCAAGAAATTATTTAACTTCTGATTGAATTTCTCGTATAAAATCACCTTGGAGTGGAAGATACTTTCAGCATCGCCCTGGTGTAAGACCACCATTCAAAATTGAAACGTTGCTTGAAATGGCTTTAGCTGTATTTGGTGACAGATCTGAATAGCCATCTACTTCCTCACCTTCCTCTTCTCCACCTCCTTCCCCTGCCTACTACCTTCAGCTTAACAACATACCCCAATTGGTGATGCCACTGTCTCACTGGCTCCAGACGGTAGCAGCTGAGACTTTTTTGAGGTATTCACATAAAAAATACTCCTTTTATCCATCATCGGTTCTAAATGCCCAAACTATCTAGCGTACATTTTATAATCTTAACCATTAAGCTTTCTTATTCTAAAATAGCAGCCAGAACATGCATCTTTATTTATTGATATTTATATGATATAATAATTTAATTACACGTTCAGTTATTTTAATACCACTCTTCCATGGAAGCATTAGCTTGTGTCTGGTAGAGTAGTGTATATTTTTTAATGTTATTTTATTAGTAAATTACAATATGAAGGTAAAAAACAATAAGTTGTAAGTTTGGTGTTATGTAATTATAAGTATTTATCTACTATCAAATAATTTCACTGTTTAAATAATTTTTATTTAAAATTTTTTTATTTATTTTTATTTCATAAAATTTTATTAGTTTTTTTTTGGCTACTATATTAGGCTAATCCCCGTGTTGTATTAGTCGTGCATTTAATATTTTAAAAAGGAATTAAAAAAATACTATTTTATTGAAACAGATAATTAAAAAAACTAAACAAAAATTAAGAAATACTTAAAAGTAAGTGAAAAATAAAGAGAAAAAAAACATATTTTAAAGAAAAAATAGAAATAAAATTCAAATTCAAATTTTTAATTATATAAACTAATAATAAAGATTAGTGTTAAGAACTCGAGTGTTACAAATATAAAATTAAAACATAAATAAAGTTTAGTGAAAAACTAAGAGAAAAAAAAATAACACTTTAAAGAAAAATTGAAATAAAAATGGAAATAAAAATTTTGAAATGCAAAAATTAATAATTAAAATGTAGTGTTAAGAACTCATGTATAAGTATATGTAGAAGTACGTATATGACTCATGTATATAACTCATGTACATGTATATATAACTCATGTATATGTAGAAGTACGCTCGTCCCCTTTCGAAAATCCAATATTGTTCACTTGCTATATAAAGAGACTTAGAATTACTTTACGTCAGTACTCAGACTTATATATTTTAGGAGCGATGAACCAGAATTGTCGTTGAGGTATTTTATATATTATGTATTATATAAATTATGTATCTAAAAATATTGTAATTAGTTGTTAAAAAGAAACCAAAATTTAACTTTTATGTAGAATGGAGTATCACTTGGAAACGTTATAAGTTATTCTCACGGTTAAATTAGTCAGAAACTTTTTTTTTTAGATTATATTTAAAATACTGTTTTACAGTGTTTATTAATCGAATTTTATCGTTAATGTTTCTAATTTCTTCCGGTAGTCGATCGAAAAAAAGTCTTTCATGGTAAGTATAATACTTTTGTGCAAAGGAAGTGTTTAATTTTGGGCAGGGAAAAATATACTTATGTCTAGTACGGTTTTCAATTATAAAATGATACTTGTGTTTTTCTTTTGTAATATCCGAACTGCCAATATGTTATATTTCGATATTTTGAAAAACTCTCCACTCTCCATGCTTTATCAAACCAAAAAATAATTAGTTGTGAAGATAACTGATATCTTTATACATATAAATATTTCGCATCACAATGTTTGTTCGAGATAAACTCCGAAACCACTTAACTGATTTTGATTAACTTTGACTTTCTGTGTGTAATTTGGTCCAACTTAAGAGATAGGATAGTTTTTATTTCGATTATTTACCTCAATATTTATTATTGCGAATTAAATGTTTGTTATAGGACAATGCTTTGTAAATATTTCTAAGTTCCATGAGTTTCTAGCAGATGGCGATGTGAGTTAATTTATCGACACAACACTTGATTGGGTAACCATCCAGTAGATGGCGCTGTGTTACGTTAGCCACAGTAACGCGTCGCTGGGTCAGCTAGCATATTTGTAAATGATAAGTATTTATTTTACCGATATGTATTTTATTTACGTACTGATATCGTTTTTAGTGTAATGTTTGTGAATGTTCGACACATATTATGAGTACTAAATTCGTTTTAATAAATAAATGAGCCTTGCATTCTTTTCGTATCTCTTCACTTTCATGTAATCATGAAATTACGTCCTTCACAGCATAAGCAAGGAATTGGAGTTTTCTTTTTGATGCCACATAATATCATATTTTTTACTGTTCGAAAAGTACTCTCTGAAGAACAATAAAATAAAATGTGCTTGTATATAATCGTGCAATTCTTCAACAAAAATCTGAAGCTTTTTGGTGTTGTTGTGGAAAACAACAGAAAATCTTATAATATTCGTTAGAAAAATAAAAGTATAGCGCTTTTTGCGGAGAGTTGCAAAATTTACGAGGGCGGTCATATGAAAAACTTTTTCCTTTTCCGCAATGATGAAACGACAATATATTACTTGTCTCTTTCCCCAAAAGATTAAAGGGTTATCAAGAATTCGTCCTTTGTCCCAAATCTGCAAATCTGCAGAGCAATAAACTGTTGAATTTTTAGCAGAAGGTAAAACGTCAATTTTATCACACAACTCTTTTGTGTTATGATTTGTTTCTCGATTATAATGACTTTTTTTGTAAAAAAATCCTTGATGGTGACATTATCAGATGACCTTTAAAAACATGTTATGTATTCCTGAACATCTCTTACTTATTTATTCAAGTACTTAGATGACAGTAAAAAAGAAATCAAAATTCACGAATGTCCTGATTTTTACCAAGATAGACACATTTGGAGCCTTTTATTGGGGACATCGAGAAATTGGGACTCTTGTTCAGTATTCGCATAAAAAATGCATAAAAGGAGCCGCAAAAATGCTTTAAATTTTATCATGTCAATTTCTGACAAAAAAGCCCTCAAAATATTTGCATGAACTCCACAATACTTTTTAATGCTCCCTTATACGCTTAATCTAAAAATGAAAAATTTCCGGTTGTGTCTGGTAATTCCTTCTTAAATGTTGCGCCTCGTTGAAACACTTTTTGAAACACACGACAATTTTTTAAATTTCATTTAGCATTAATATATATATATATATATATATATTTGTTACTTTTTTTATCTTGGTGCTGCATCCAGACACTTCTTAAATCCACCGTTTCCGTTTGTGCCACTTCTTGCTTCTCACTTCAGACTGGCGAGTGGCGGAATAATATATTCAATATCATAGGAAATAAAATATATGGTGGAAATATGAAGACATTCAATTATCATCGGCTGAACATAAATTGTCGGCGGCGTCGAATAAATACTAAACACGTAAATGCTTTGGAAACAACCCGACAAAACCGACAATCTGGAGAAAACGGTCGGAAATGTGATGAACGTTGAAAGATTTTGTATTAACGAAATAATACAAATACTTTTTATCTACAAAATGTATACAATTTATTACGACCGACCGGTTTCGCTTTTTATTGTTGACCCGAGAAAAAATATCGGAATATAAAAAAATTAAAAAATGCCACTCTTTGAAGTCAACTAAACTTTAGTTAACTAAAAGTTATGTCGTCTTTGCCGTACCTACAAATTTTTTAGAAGTAAAACTTCTATAGCCCCGTTGTGATATGGCATTCGGATGAAACGGAAATGACGCATTACACCTGCGCACCTGAAGCATCAAACTCATGTCAAGGCTCCTATTGGTTGAGATATAAATCGGAAATGACGCTAGGTCTACGCTCATTGGCCGCTTTGATTATGACCTCACTTTTCAAGGCTCCTTGGTTCTTCATTGGTTGAGATTGTTTTGGTAAAGTTTCGTTTTTATCGCGTGTTAACTGCACTCGATTTTTTTAACATTAGCTCCACGTACGAGTATGATGCCCTGGGGAAAATAATTTCCTTCAGGGCCTATGTCTTTTTTAGGGATGCTGTGTGAAGGGTTTTTTAGAAGACGACGGAATGGATGTTTTTGGGAGGAAAATCATATCCGGGGTGGCTAGGAATCTACGGGTTAGTGTAGGAATACTTCCCTCCCACCACGATGCAAGGGAAGTTCCGAATAGTCAGGCACTTTCAGACCTTCCACTTTCTCATGTCCGTCCCCTCCCCGTTAACCTTCAGCCTCACAACTTACCCCAATTGAGGATGCCATAGTATCACTGGCTCCCGCGATTGGGAGCAGTTGGGACTTGTGCGGTTTTCACATAAAACCTTTGTCCTTATTGATTTTTGAGGAAATTATTGATGATCAAATTTGACTAAAGGTCGTTAACCCTGGAAAGATAATCTATATCGTAGAGACGTAAGCGATAAACGAGAATAGAGAACTGCAGTCCATTTTTTTATGAATAATAATAACCTTCTAACTCAAATAACTGCATTTTTATTTTTATAGTAATAGTTAAAATAATTGTCAAAGTTTTAATTAGGACCCCCCGAAAACCACCGTATGTATGGTGAATCGTGTGACGTCATCACTCCTGAAAAATTAGTATAGGATCGGGCGATCAGCTGTTAAACTACCGCCATTTTGAATTCCGTTGTTCGAAGTATTCTCCCTAAAAGAAGCATTACTATTTTCTTTGTTCAGTAGTTTATGAATATTTTCAATAATATAGATAAACTAATAAGAGATACCTTTATTTTTGAAACATTATTTAGGCCTAAATAATGTTTCAATAAACACAACAACTAAATCTCTATAAACAGTATGTAAATAAACGAATAAATTAATACAATGGCTTGTGTCATATCATACATTCCCATATGGCTTAACGGTGACAACACGACACGTCGAACAGTGACGTCACCACTAAAATTTCAATAATGCCAACTTGACGGTGTATTTTTACGACCCGATTAAAAATGGACTTTTTAATATTTTTTTAAAAACTCTGCGTTTAATATTATTAAATAAAACTTATATATTCAGAATCAGCGTTTATTGGTTTATATGAACATATTTTTTTAAATCCATAATATTTTTCACTGGAGTTCGTTATTGCTGTATTTTTTTACTTCGCAACGTAGCTGCCTATCGCAGTTAGCTCGGTTGCTTGCGCGGGGCAGCTCTGCCACCACGGTAAGTACAATCATAACGGAGAAATACATAAATTATACGTCCGAAAGACGTATAATGTATGTATTTGTGTAACTTTCAGACTTGTTCGTATATATGTGATTTTGTTAATAATTTTTTTTTAGTATAACGAACTGATTAGCATTTAAACTTTCAGAGGATGTAAAAAAAATAGATTTAGACGTGAAATGAAATATTTTTCATTTAAAAAAAAACATTATTTTTGTGGTTGATTTGTAAGAGATCTGCCGGATCTGCCCTGATGATGGACATTGCAACGCTGTCCGAAATGTTGGCTAAAGAAGGAGGTAGCGCAACACGGCATAACACCCCAAAAACAAATAACGAAGATTTGTAATAGGTTTTAGAACCACATATTGTTATTTTTTCACAAAACCCTAAACTGATCATTCAACCACCTTTATACTGTGTAAGTATGATTATATGTCATATATATAATTTTAAACTTCAGTACGTCTTTTAGACGTACCATTACCTTTAATGTAGGTAAAAATAAGATTATCATTCTAGGGTTAAATTTACGTGTTTCCGAATTAATACCAACGTCTAACGAAAATGTCTTACAAAATTGACCAATGTCTGACGAAATTGCAAAAATTCTCAAATATTGTTGCATGGATATAGCCTTCCGCGCAAAGAATAAAAAAAGGAAAAACTCTCGAAAATGATTTTTAGGACTCACAACACACAACTCAACATTTTGAAAGTATGTAATTTTAACGATTATGTACCACTGTACTACCTACACACAATTGATATTGAACGAAGAATGTCACATTTGTCACATATTTTTACAAACCACAGTATGCAAATCACGATGGGTGAAAAATGTAATATTAGTCCAAGCAAAAGCACTCGCATGAAAACATTGCCAATTCGTGTGTACAAAAAAGTACTTATTTATAATACAGAAAACATTTTAAATTTCAGTTTCTCAGAATGTATATTTTTATCTTTTCCAAAATACTTATTAGGTCTGGGGACATGTAGGTTTCTTATTTTATTATAAAAAGGTGGTCCCTTTGGAAAAACACAAAGGTTTTATTTAATTCGGGAAAAGGCGAGTTAATTTGGGAACAAAAGCAGAGAGACGTTATTTTTAAAAACCACCATTTAGTTTTAGTATGAGGTTTTCTTACCGAAATTTCGCTTTACTTTCTTAAGAAAAACCACTGTCTATGTAAATAGATATACATTGTCAAATGTATGCCTTACTATTCTGCATTTATGTTCCCTTGAAAAAACATTGACTCTCTAATCGAGGTAAAGTACTAAGAACATATTACGTAGTTTGAGATTCATGAAAGATTATTAAGGATATTTTGGGGTCCTATTGGTTTAAAAGAAGTTTTGTCCGATTAAACAGCCATGGTTGAAAATTTAAGTAGTTTAAATTTTTTTTCTTAACATCAGCTTCACACAGGATGCTCTGAGGGGGAAAAACGCTTCACGACCTTTGTCATCTTTGGGGATGCTGTGTGAAGGATAATTTCACGGAAAAGAAGGAGAGGAAGTTCTAGTAAAGAAAAAGATACGAGGGATGAGTAGGAATTTGGGGGACAGTGTGTCCAAGAGTGACGGACATATGAATTCACCCTTCAACTGCGGTGCAGGGCGATGGGCGAGTCCGGCTGGATTGGTCAACCAGTCTCTTCCGATCCGCCACGCAGGAGGTGGGCAAACGCATCCGTCGCCAAGACCTAGACAAAACATGTGTGTGAACTCGGACTACATCGAGCTATTTTGCGATTCTAAATTCTCTATTTAACTATATCAAAATATATAAGATATTTGTGTACACCTTGTTCCACGCTCGTATCGCAAATTTTTATATGTAGAGATTGTTCATGAAAAGATTAGCAAAAAATGTGGAAATTTTTATTTCAGTAGTGCTGAGATTAAAAAGTTGAGATAAATTTCTTGTTTTAATGCTGTTTACAAAAGTTTGTAAAAATACACTTTTATGACCGGTCAGTGGCTGAGTTGGCATCGCGTTTGGGTTTCACCCGGGCGTCCCGTATTCGATTCATCGGCTGGCTAAGTCCCCTTCACGAAAATAACAGTTTTCGCTAGCTGCGGTCTGCTTGTCTTTCTAATAATGGCTATTTTTTCTCCGCGCTCGGTCAGCTGTTCTATAAATTAAATTGATTTTGAATTTACACACTACTTGATTATCTTTTAAACGATAATTGCAAAATGTATCCAAATGAATCATCGAAGTAACTGGACATGTACCTAACAGCTCTCAGATGTTATATAGATTACGACTAGCAAAAGTAAAGCTTTGATTACAGTAAACAATTTTTTTTGCTAATTAGAACATCTTTCTAAAAAAATTTATCAGTACCACGATTTTTTTCTTAAATCCTGATACTAATAAATGAACGTGAGAATGGAACGTAGTGAATGATAAATAGATATAAAATTAAAAAATATTTTGTACGTAAGCCAAGTAAAGATAAGTAATATAAAAATGTATTCTGCTGAACTAACCACCTACGTGAATTTAATATAGTCAACGTCAATTTTGAAAAGGAAAATTCTCAAGCTTTTCAAACCATGAAATTTATTTTAACAGAGTACATTATTTGATTATTATAATTATGGGTGAGCACACCAATCGTCACAACATTCTTTGGACGACGACAAGTGTTAATAATAAATTATATTATACTAGCAGAACCGGCCACACGTTGCTGTGGCTAACGAAACACAACGTCATTACCCAATCTTTATAAAATCCACACCACCCGCTTGCCAGCTGCCCGCTGCCCGCTGCCCGCTGCCTGAATTGAATATTTGAATTTATGCCGAATAATATACATAATATTTAAATTTATAAAGCCGGCTTTTCTCTACTATAATAAGCATGTATTATACATATAAACTAATTAACTCGCCACTAATTATACAATGCTTGCAATGCAACACTGGATATTTGAAAAGGGAAAATCAAATACCTTCTTACTCTAGGACATCTATTTTCCGATTTCTTCCGTAGAACGCATTTCAAAAGTGACTATAGTACGGCCCGCCAGCCGTTTTTAATCGCAAAAAAATATGATTTCTTTGAATTTCTCGGTTTTTCTCTAATATAATTTACATGTTTTATACATATAAACATTCCTCTTTAATCACTCTATCTATTGGTGAAAACTGTATGAAAATCCGTCCAGATACGAGCTCCGATAAACGCCTTTTCTTTGTCGTGACCGAAGCTTCTTCGAATGACTTGGTGGGTCTTCCGTGGATACGACCTGGTCCAGGCTGATTGGTTATGTCTGGTTTGAGCTGTCACACCCAATGAGAACTGTATTTCTTGGTTTAGCCACGTCTCATTGCGTAGTCAAAATTTATGGCGATTGCGATTAACTTCCCACAGCTTGTCGTTAAATTTTAAACAAAACAGCCTGCTAAAAGACATAACCTGGTTCCAAAATTCATCGTCGACGTTAAAAAATTCAAAAGTGAACATAATTTGTGAAAAAAACCAGATGTTGATTGTATTTTTCGCTGTCAAAGCAAACTTCTGCGAGCTCTACGTTTTCCATAGAATTACCTCCGCCTGAAAAAAAATCATAAAATCCTTATTTGCGGAGGGATGCAGCCAATTTTTTGGGAAATAAAAATTTATTAATAGACCTACTTATGTATAATAAAATGTAAAAACTATGAGGTAATATTCGGAGATATTTTTTAAATAGCCTTCAAAAACACTTATATTCTTCGCGTCCTATCTAAAAGCTAGAAGTCAATATGTAATAATAAATGGACATGAATCTAAACAATTCCCGGCGTTATCAGGTATTCCCATAGACATCAGAATTCAATAGACCAGAAGATACAGACGAGGGGGTAAAACCAAACTATGAAGGGGGAAGAGGGGAAAGATGACTGTGATTCGTTATACAATCAATCTGACAGTAAATAGGCATCTCGCATTACAATATCACCATTTAGTTCTTAAAAGCAAAATCTGCTTTGAATGAATAGACCTTTTTACATGGGAGCGCGAATTGCTTGCCACGATAATAACATATTTGCTAAGGCCAAATGCTCGCCGCAAAAAGACTCGCCCCAATACACATAGCAATATTTTGTTGCCGTGTTTAGTTAAAACACTATTACAAATGTTTCATAATTTACTTACCCCTGTAACCAGCGACGGGAGCACTGGAGAACCGCCCACATTCGCTATGTCTATATAATATGTACCTATAATGTATAGCGCAAGCTGCTGTTTTTGGCGTGATATTTCGTAAAACGTATAGACGTTACTTTCGCGCTGGTCACTACAAGAATGATGACGTCACATATTTTAGATTCTCTCCCCTCCCCATTGAGCGAGCTGGCGCCAAGGCGGAGCTTATAGCCGGTTCCATGGGGAGGGGGAAATATTACGTTTTTATCACTTAGGGCAGGTCCAGATATATTCATATGTCCGTGGGGATTCCCCAAGGTTCAAACCTTGGTCCTTTGCTGTTCCTTATACTTATAGATGACATCCAGGTTTGTGTAAAATATTGCAAATGTCTTCTATTTGCAGATGACCTCAAACTTTTGATGGAAATAATCTGTTACTATGACTGCTTAAAAATGCAATCTGACCTTGATGCTATTGCAGAATGGTCAGTAAAAAACAAATTCGAATTCAATATAAAAAAATGTGTAACCATGACATATACCCGCTCCCAGAAGCCCATAGTTTTTGAATACAACATTAAAGGGAAAACATTATGCCGAGTCAATAGCTTTAAAGATCTCGGTATCGTCTTTGATCCCAAACTGACATTCTCGAATCATATATCACGGCTCACTCCAGCATGCTACAAACTCCTGGGTTTCATCATCAGAATATGTAAGCAATTTGATGACCCAGATGCAATGATAGCCATGTTTGATGGAGTCATAAGAAGTAATCTGGAGTATGCCAGTGGTGTGTGGACTCCGCACCAAGCGAAATATATTAATATGCTAGAACAAGTTCAGAAAAAATTCCTTAGGTATGTCTGTATGCGGATGAATGGAACGTACCCGAGATTCATGCACCATATGGAATTACTTGAGGCAACAAATAGATTTAGCTTGGAAACTAGACGTTATGCAAATCTTGCAATTCTTAGTTTTAACATAATCCATAATCGTATTGACAGCCCATTCCTCTTGGAATGTTATGGCTTATACGTGCCTGAAAATTTCAGCCGTAGTCGTCGACACGACTTGTTCAAAATACCATACGGCAGAACAGATGTTCTAGCACAGCATAGCATGACAAGAGGAATGGTGCTGTTGAACAAAATATCGGAAACACTAGATATATATAACTCTTCTTTAGATAGCCTTAAGATTTTTTTGTATATTAATCATGTTCCTAGGTGTTAAGACTGTTAAAATGAGAAAATTGTACAGTAATTGGATAAAAATCTGTTGTACAATTAAAAAAAAAAATAAAAAAAAAAAAAAAAAAAAAAAAAAAAAAAAAAGTTGAGTAACGCGAAAATCAGGCGTGTAGTTTATTGGATAACTTTGAGGACATCATATAGACCCGTGGTCGTCAAACTGCGGCCCGCGGCGGATATTTGTGCGGCCCGCACAAATATCTGCCGTTTTCTTTTTTAATATATTTTGTCCATGTACATTATATTATCCTTTTTTTAAATATTTTGTGCATGATTTAAAAATATGATTTACATTTATTTTAGTATCCTTATGATTTTAAAACTTCAAATTTAATTGATTCACTTTTGATTTTAAAATGCCAAGTTTTTGAATACATCCGTATAAGTCAGATATGTTTTTAGATTTTCACGGCCAAAAGTATTTTCCTTATTTGTTTTTGGTGTGTTGTGCCGTGTTGCGCTACCTCCTTCTTTAGCCAACGTTTCGCACATGTCCATCATCAGGGCAGATCCGGCAGATGTGTGATCTGCCAGATTTGTCCTGATGATGGACACTGCACCGCTGTCCGAAATGTTGGCTAAAGAAGGAGGTAGCGCAATACGGCATAACACCCCAAAAACAAATAACGAACATTCTGTGTCGATTTTGAACGCGTGCATATTGTACGTCATAGGTTCTCAACGTCGGCGATAAAGCCCGCTTGTGGTCGTTTGAGACTTTCATGGGGGGCAGTAAAAGACCCAGAGAAAATTAGAGGGCGTAGAGATGGCACAGTGAGGGCGTGATTAGGTAAAAAAAATGGTCTAAAAATACCAAAAAACACGCTTATCACGTACTCATAAAGGAAATAATATTGGTTATTTTTTGTTATTGTAGGTACGCATTGTAATCATTTTTATCACGTGTGCGAAAATTCACACATTTCGATAGTTCGGGAAGTAGATGAAAACTGAACTGAAAGAATTCATTACAGATCTACATAATTTTTTTTTAATTGATTTTTAACTTGCCAAGAAAAAGGTACAACACCCCCCCCCCCCCCGAAATCATAAATGTGCGGCCCGCGGTGATACCTCACATTGTCCGATGTGGCCCTTGACCAGAAAAGTGTGACGACCGCTGATATAGACCAACCAAAAAAATTATTGACAAAATCTAAAATACTCACCTATGCCAGTTGATTCCATTGAAGTTTGATGGTAAATATTTAATAAACGCGATATTTTTGGGTAAACGATACGTTTTCATTAAGTGACAAAACGCAACTAATATTAATGTGATTTGCGAATCGCTGCCGGTAATCCCCAAGTTGAGGACGTATCATTAGCCAATGATCGTTTTCCAAGAAAAAATGAGTTTGGACCTGTCATGTTTAATATAGAAAAAACAGTTGAAGTATTATTTAATAACGATTCCCTGGGTGCCGCCACTACCATACTCATATTTATGAAGGCTTATAAAAGTTTTTCATGGCTATGAAAATCGGTTTCTTTTACGAAAAGCACAAATTTAACTAGAACTCAATTTAGTTTTTTCGCTCATAGTTAAAAAGATAATATTTTATCGAAAATTTCTGAAAATTTTTAATAAAAAAGTCGTGTTTAAATGTATATTTTAAACACGACTCGTTTAAGATACAGCATGGATAATATCTAAAATAGCATCTAGAAACACTGTGAATTTTTTCATACATATAACTTGTAAAATAACTGTAAATGAACTGGGCCTTAAAAAAGGCCTTAACAAAACTACCAATTATTATTTATCAAATCTTTTGAAAAAAGCGCACCAGAAAATGTTTGCTTTGAGTTGAAATATAAGTTGAACGCAAGTCGGTATTTTTAAAATAAAAATTACATGTTTAAATTATTAATAATTTTGAAGAGTTTTATTAAATGTACATTTGTTACTTAAATTAAATTTTTCCGCGACCGGTTTCGATACAACCGTATCATTCACGAGCAGAATTAATACTAACTTAAAAAATAAATGCAAGTACCGGCATGGTCGCGTAATGCAGGTCGCGGAAAAATTTAATTTAAGTAACAAATGTACATTTAATAAAACTCTTCAAAAAAACAAAATGTCTAGAAATTGTTACATAGTTAATGCCCAAGAAATACAAAAAATTATTAATAATTTATTTAGATTATTTTTGGTTACCCTTTAATTATTTTGTGTTAAAAGTTATTTAATATGTTTTTTTTTTAACATGAGCTCCACACAGGAGGCCCTGAGGAAAATAAATTCCCTCAGGACCTGTGTCATCTTTGGGGATGCTGTGTGGAGGGTTTTTTTAAGGAAAGGAAGGAGAGGAGAGTTCTGGGAAGGAAAATGTTTTAAGGGGTGGGTAGAAATCTGGGGTTCAGTGTATCTTGGTCATCCGCCTCCAAGACCTAGACAAACCTCACCCCATGAACCCGGGCACCCCTGCTAAATCACCAAACGTAGCGAACCACTTGGGGTGACCTATGGCAGAGGTGTTGGTTATCCAATTAAGGTTACCGGGGCGGCGGTACCCATTCCCGCCTCCCAAATTGGATGTAAATGCTAATTAGTAAAAAATATTAAAAATGATTTTTTTTTATGATAGCTATAATAAATTAACGACCACCATTATAATGATTTTTTTTCTGTTGGTCCTTATTTGTCTGTACTTGTTTATATTTTTTCATTTCTGAAAACTTTAATTTTATCCTGACAAAGGAACCATCGGTTTCAAAACATGGTGATAATTTTGATTAGATAAGTGGTGTGTTCAAAGTTTAATACAATAAAATTAATATTTTACTAATTTAATTTAATATTTTACAATAACAGTATTTACATTTTCTACATGTATTATAATTTGAATACGAGCGGTTTTTATCTAAAGTTAAAAGGCAGGCTTACATGAAAGACTTTTGTCTCGCCAGAGGTTTCGTCACCGTTTCGAAATCGTTTGCATTACAATAATATGGTAAATTGCCTCTAAAATTACGGTGACTTTTTATGGATTTTTAAACTGTTGCCGTGACAAAAGTCACCCATGTGCGGTTGGGACGCGTATGTACGTTAGTATTTAAAATAATAAAAAAAATTGCAGTCAGTATTAGAATATACAATTTGGAAGGCGGGCATGGATACCGCCGCCCCGGGAGCCACTTATTGGATAACCATCACCTCTGCCACAGGACTTCCCCAAGTCATTCGCTGCGTTTGGTGACATAGCAGGGGTACCCGGGTTCACGAGGTTAGGTTTGTCCAGGTCTTGGCGGTGGATGCGTCTGCCCACCTGCTGCGTGGTGGGACGGATCGAAAGAGACTGGATGTAGGAGGCCTTTTGACCTTTCCAGCCGGACTCACTCCTATACACACTAACCCCAGATTCCTACACATCCCTCATACCTTTTTCGTTCCAAGAACTTCCTATCCTTCCCTTCCTTAAAAAAAAACCGTCCACCCAGCATCTCCTAAGATGACATAGGCCCTGAGGGATATTATTTTCCTCAGGGCCTCTTGTGTGCAGCTAATGTAAAAAATATATATATATTCATTTTTTGGGTAGCATACCAGCAAAACTAAAATATATAACAAAGAAAACAAAAAAAGATAATATACCCAATAAAACACTATTAAAACTAGTTGTACCACTTCACAGGCATTTTTAAGGTTTTACAACACTTTAAACATAATAATTATCTGCCCTATCAGAACTTAAATATTCAAAAGTTTGAGAAGTTCTAGCTATAGATCATCCAAAATATGATATAACATTTCAAAGAAATGTGAAAGTGATTATTGCGTTGTTATAAATATGTTCCTTTTTTAAAAATAAGTGATTGACAAGTAAATTCTATACCAGTTATCTCCATCAAAAACTATTTTGTAGGAAAAAGTCACGCCATATTTTCAAAAAATATTTAGTTCATTTTACTAACAGAATGACTTTGAATGTCGTTTGAGAAGACTTTGAATGTCGTTTGAGAAACATTATTTGGCTTTTGAATAATCCATTTAATTTCACGTATTAAATTCACCTGTTAAATAACATCCCAAGAACTTACATCAAACCCAACGAAATTTGCTTACTCTTTGAAAAACAAAACTTTCGGCGCAAAATGAGCGAATTTCAACGAGTTATAATGCCGATAGAATTTTTTAGACGATTGATGGGTCTTTGTATAAATCCCATAAAATTTATCGGTATTTTCAAACGAATTGATTTTAAATGCCACGTGGGCATTTACAGTATTCCCTGGATGGTTTATGCTACCATGCGAGCGCTCTGGAATGGATTTGAATACGTTAAACTATTTCAAGTTTGGACAAGTGTCATCCACATGGACTTGGAAATGAAAATTCTGACTTTGGACTACATAATTAAGATGTTAGCAATCGGCATTATATCAATTTCTTCCTGGATAAATACAGGGCAGCAGTTGAAGATGATCGCATCTTTTGACAAATTCGATGAACATTTTTCTTTAACTGGGAAGAAAATCGACAGCAAAACGCAAAGCAAAATTATAATATGGTCTGTTTTAGCTATGAATTCATTTTGGATACTGCATTTTATAACATTCGTCGCGCTGTTCTGTCATGAACCAGTGATATCCTGTCTTTACAACTGGGATGTTAGATTCTTTTCCGGTCATTTGGTGTTTGTAAGTCTATTGGAAGAAATTTGTTTATTGTACGCATTAAAAGTGAGATTCAAAGTCCTCAATGAAGAGATCAATGAAATTAACGCAAAGAAAGACGACTTCCTGAAAGATCTGCAGCAATTCTCTGCGAATTTTGTCAATGCCAAATGTGCAGGGAAAACCGCAACGAAGATGGCGGTTTATATGGACCTGCATTTTGAGCTTTGCACTTTAACTGCTGATGTGAAAAAAAATATCGGCATTCAAACAGCGTTAAACGTGTTATTTTGCTTCATGCAGTTATTTATCTGTTTGTATTTTCCGCTATTCGGATTCACATCGAATGGTTATTTTGTGACGATAAGAACGAATCCAACAATATGCACCATGATCATAATGCGAGGTTTTGAAAGTTTTATTATGCTTTACTTTCTGGTGATGAACAGCGAGGAGCTTAAAAACGAGGTAAGATTGCAAAAAATGTTAAATTGTCGTAAAGCTCTCAAAAGGTGCCAATTTTATAAAATTATGTATATGCCATATGTCTTTATACTTTTAAACATAACCTAACCTAACTTAACCTTGCCTTACTTTACCTTTTAACAATTTCTAATAATATTTTTTTAAATTCTTAGTATGTGTATAATATGTAGATAAATGTGTATATATATTTATTTTAATGTGTATGTACACTTACTCATATGTATATTTTTTCAAATCAACCATTTTAGGAGATATTTTAAAAACTTAGGCTCTTATTACTCTTTTAATTTGTATTTTGTGTTAATTTTAATGTACACTCTTTTAACTTTTTATAATATTTTATTTTGTACTATTATTACTCGTCTCAAAACAGATATCGTCTAGTGAGGTGGGTAACTTACTTGCTTTTTTACGATTTTCTCAATAAACGACCGGGTTGCCGAGAATTAAAAAAAATCTATGCTAGTTGGGATAAACATAATTGAAATTATTATAATTATAATATTTATTTTTTTATGTAACACCAGATTTGGGGTCTCAGATTATCAATGTTTATCTGTATAGATGTTATTACGCACCAGATTTAAATGTCCGGGTTTAATTTTCCCCACAGGAAAAACTAAACCCTTTCACACACTTCCCAAATGATCATCTGGTCAATCCACGTTATGCAATTGCACTATATAAGTATTACAATTACAAAACAATACAAGAACAACATGTCAACCTACCAGAGACCAGATGGGAAAATAATTCACCGACTCGGTGAATTATTACTCGGTTCGGCTCTGTGGAATTCCTAATTGAACCTTTAAATCCTACTGATCCCTCTATATAAATATTTAAATAATCTTTTGTAATCCTACATGTATTTAAAATTACCAATTTTTGCATTTTTATATATAAATTCTTTGACAAATCTAAAATGCCTAAATTTTGAATCAGAGACCTAGGTATAATGCCAGTAGCCGAAATAACAAATGGTAATATTTTTATAGTCCGAGAATGCCAAATTCTTTTAATCTCATTTCCTAAATCTGTGTATTTTCTAATTTTTTCAGAAACAGTTTTTTGAATATTACAGGAATTTGGAATAGCTACATCAATGATATAAGTTATTTTTTTTAAATTTTGTCATGTAAAACTATATCAGGTCTATTATGACTAATTGTTCTGTCTGTTAGTATAGTTTTATCATAATATATTTTATAAAATTCATTTTCTAAAAATGAATTTGGTTCATATTCATAACATGGTACTATATTACGGCAGTCAATCAAGTTATGTTTAATTACCAAACTTTGGTGGATTATTTTTAAAACCTGATTGTGCCTAAATGTATACTCGGACGGCGCTAATATAGAACATCCCGATATAATATGTTCTATAGTTTCCGGAAAAGCCAAACATTTTCTACATAAATCATCAATTTGATTTATATCTTTGATTATATGCTTCCTATAATTTTTAGTATTAATGACTCTATCTTGAATGGCAAGCATAAATCCTTCTTTTTCTGCGCTTAACTCTCCAATACTCAACCATTTGTTGGACGAAAGTTTGTCAACATACGTTTGGTTGAGATAATTGAAGTGTTTTGCATGAATAATTTTATTTGACCAGGAATCTAATAATACCTGGTTAGTATTTATAAGAATGTTGGCATTCTCGTCATATAAATTTAAAGGTGTAATGTTTTTATCTGCCTTGCAAATTATTTTGTGCATTTCTGAGCTATTAGCTTTCCTATGAAGCATTTCTACCTGATTGTGTTTCAAAGATATTATTTTGACTACACCTCTACCTCCTAAATTTCTAGGTAAATTAATTCGTTCTATAGCTGAATTTGGATGATGGCAATCAAACTTTGTTAACGTAGTTCTAATTAATCATTCTAAACTATCTAAATCTGTATTGGACCATTTAATTATGCCAAATGAGTACGTTAATAAAAGTATTGCCCAAGTATTTATTGCTTTTACTAAATTTTTAGCAGATAGATCGCATTTTAAAATTTTTCTGATCCTAGTTTGAAATTTAATCCTAATATCATTTTTAATACTAGTGTGATCTAATCTATTCGATTGCGGGTATCCTAAATATTTATAAACCTCATCCCCTTTCATACTTTTAATTTTGAAATTTCTTAATATACCCTCGTCTCCATCTACAATTTTGCCTTTATCTACATGGATCGTTTTACATTTATCTAAACCAAAAGTCATTTTAATATCATCTGAAAATATTTTAACTGCCTTAACCATTTTCTCTAAATTTGATTCAGAATTTGAAAATAATTTTATATCTTCCATATATAATAGATGTGAAACTATACTACCCTCTCTTGTATTAACCTTAATTTTTATTCCAAACTTGCTTTTAATTAACATTTTAGACATAGGATTCAATGCTAAGCAAAACCAAAGAGGACTCAATGAGTCTTTTTGAAAAATCCCTCTTTTTTATTGAAATGCCCGGTACTACTATTTTCTTACCTTTTAAATTTACTAGTAAATCTTTATTCCAAAAGGACATAATATTTTTCAGAAAGCTAATTGTAATTGGGTTAACTTTATATATTTTTAATATTTTAATTTTTATATTATTAATATTTGTATAATAATAATAATTATTATATTATTATAATTATTATAACATATTATAAACTAAAGTCCCCCGCGTCGTCTGTCTGTCTGTCTGAATTTGTAAAGGATTTGTGTAAATTGGTTGAAACATCACGATAATTGTTAGAAGTGTCGGAAAAAGTCAAGCCGCCTGATAGCTTTCATCGAAAACGCTGCCTGATCCTTTTAGGATATAACAAAACAATGCATAATGGGATATTCCTCTTTTATAGATCTACAAAAAAGTCCTGGAAGGCATATATCTATCTTTTACGGATAGCTTACTATACCCATTCTATCTTCTAAAAAAATGGTCACGTACATTACGGTAATTGAAAAGTTATTTAGACGGATACAGTATTAATCCATATTAACTTTAATACGTTAGTTACCCCAAGCATTTCATGCACATTATTATACTCTTTCACACCATCTCTACGTATTATAAATTAAAGTTCTCCGTGGCATCTGTCTGTTTCTTTGCGATAAACTTAAAGACGGCGGTGGTTATAAAGGTTGGATAACCATCCAGTAGATGACGTTGTGTTTTATTAGCTACTAACTTACCCCAATTGGGGATGCCATAGTATCACTGGCTCCCGCGGTTGGGAGCAGTTGGGACTTGTGCGGTATTCACATAAAACAAATACCTTTTTCCTTATTGATTTTTGAGGAAATTACCGTAAATTATTGATGATCAAATTTGACTAAAGGTCGTTAACCCTGGAAAGATAATCTATATCGTAGAGACGTAAGCGATAAACGAGAATAGAGAACTCCAGTCCATTTTTTTAATGAATAATAATGACCTTCTTACTCAAATAACTGCATTTTTATTTTAATTTTAAGTTAGTTTTAATAGTTAAAATAATTGTCAAAGTTTTAATTTTTCAAGACCCCCCGAAAACCACCGTATGTATGGTGAATCATGTGACGTCATCACTCCTGAAAAATTAGTATAGGATCGGGCGATCAGCTGATAAACTACCGCTATTTTGAATTCCGTTCGAAGTATTCTCCCTAGAAGAAGCATTTTTATCCAGTAGTTTTTGAATATTTTAAATAATAGAGATAAACTTATAAGAGATACTTTTATTTTTGAAACATTTTGTTTATAACAATAATGTTTCAATAAACACAACAACTAAATCTCTATAAACAGTATGTGAATAAACGAATAAATTAATACGATGGCTTGTGTCATAGCATACATTCCCACACAATGACTTTACGGTGACGACACGACACGTCGAACAGTGACGTCACCACTAAAATTTCAATAATGCCAACATGACGGTGTATTTTTACGACCCGATTAAAAATGGACTTGTTAATAATTATTTAAAAACTCTGCGTTTAATATTATTAAATAAAACTTTTATATTCAGAATCAGCGTTTAATGGTTTATATGAACATATTTTTTTAAAGCCATAATATTTTTCACTGGAGTTCCTTATTCCTATATTTTTTACTTCGCAACGTAGCTGTCTATCGCAGTTAGCTCGGTTGCTTGTGCGGGGCAGCTTTGCCACCACGGTAAGTACAATAACAACGGAGAAATACATACAATAATAACCGCGAAAATACATTAATTATACGTCCGAAAGACGTATAGTGTATGTATTTGTATAACTTTCAGACTTGTTCGTATATATGTGATTTAGTGAATAATTTTTTTTAGTATAACGAACTGATTGGCATTTAAACTTTCAGAGGATGTCAAAAAATACGATTTAGACGTGAAATGAAATATTTTTCAACTTAATTTATTTTTATTTTTTGTGGTTGATTTGTAAGAGATCTGCCGGATCTGCCCTGATGATGGACACTGCAACGCTGTCCGAAATGTTGGCTAAAGACGGAGGTAGCGCAACACAGCATAACACCCCAAAACAAATAACGAAGATTTGTAATAGGTTTTAGAACAGCATATTTATTGTTATTTTTTTACAAAACTCTAAACCAATTATTCAACTACCTTTATACTGTGTAAGTATGATAATATGTCATATATATATATATATATACTTTTAAACTTCAGTACGTCTCTTAGATGTACCATTACCTTTAATGTAGGTAAAAATAATTATTATTTTTAATTTATAAACTAACGTTTAGACAAGATTTTTATGCATAGCACAAAGGGTAACAATTATTATAAGCAATAATTATCAGCCTTAAACACTCATCAACATTGAAAAATCTCCCGAGAAAAGATACTTGCCGCCAACGGGACTTGAACCCGTGTCCTTCTGATTGCCGGTCAGCTGCTCTTGACCACTGAGCTATGGGGGCTTATCAAATACCCGCCAAATAATTCAATATATACTAGTGTTTCATTCAACACTTACTGCTTATTATATTTTTTCCACCTGAAAACAACCAACTTTATTTTTGCGAGAGAGACATTGTAAGTGTTAAATCCCTCGCTAGGTGGCGTCGAGACAAATTATGACTACATTTATTGGGGAAATACTTAAACTTGTCAAATATTAATTATTATTTTTAATTTATAAACTAACGTTTAGACAAGATTTTTATGCATAGCACAAAGGGTAACAATTATTATAAGCAATAATTATCAGCCTGAAACACTCATCAACATTGAAAAATCTTCCGAGAAAAGATACTTGCCGCCAACTGTTTTCAGGTGGAAAAAAATATAATAAGCAGTAATTGTTGAATGAACTACTAGTATATATTGAATTATTTGGAGGGTATTTGATAAGCCCCCATAGCTCAGTGGTCAAGAGCAGCTGACCGGCAATCAGAAGGACACGGGTTCAAGTCCTGTTGGCGGCAAGTATCTTTTCTCTGAAGATTTTTAAATGTTGATGAGTGTTTCAGGCTGATAATCATTGCTTATAATAATTGTAAAAATAATATAATCTTTCTAGGGTTAAATTGAGGTGTTACCAACGTCTAACGAAAATATCTTTCGAAATTGACCAATGTCTTACGAAATTGCAAAAATTCTTAAAAATTGTTGCATGGATATAGCCTTCCGCGCAAATAATAAAAAAAGGAAAAACTCTTAATAATGATTTTTAGGACTCACAACACACAACTCAACATTTTGACAGTATGTAATTCTAACGATTATGTATCACTGCACTACCTACACACAATCGATATTGAACGAAGAATGTCATATTTGTCACATATTTTTACAAACCACAGTATGCAAATCACGATGGGTGAAAAATATAATATTAGTCCAAGCAAAAGCACTCGCATGAAAACATTGCCAATTCGTGTGTACAAAAAAGTACTTATTTTTAATACAGAATACATTTCAAATTTCAGTTTCTCAGAAATTATATTTTTATCTTTTCCAAAATACTTATTAGGTCTAGGGACATGTAGGTTTCTTATTTTATTATAAAATGGTGGTCCCTTTAGAAAAACACAAAGGTTTTATTTAATTTAGGAAAAAGCGAGTTAATTTGAGAACAAAAGCAGAAAGACGTTATTTTTAAAAACCTCCATTTAGTTTTATTATGAGGTTTTCTTACCGAACTTTCGCTTTATGTTCTTAAAAAAAACACTGTCTATGTAAATAGATAGACATTGTCAAATGTATGCCTTACTATTCTTCATTTATGTTCCTCTAAAAAAACATTGACTCTAATCGAGGTAAAGTACTAAGAACATAATTACGAATTTTGAGATTCATGAAAGATTATTACGGATATTTTGGGGTCCTATTGGTTTAAAAGAAGTTTTGTCCGATTAAACAACCATTGTTGAAAATTTAAGTACTTAAAATTTTTTTCTTAACATCAGCTTCACACAAGAGGCCCTGAGGGAAAAAACGCCTCACGACCTATTTCATCTTTGGGGATGCTGTGTGAAGGATCATTCAAAAAAAGGAGAGGAAGTTCAAGAAAGGAAAAAGATATGAGGGGTGAGTAGGAATTTGGGGGACAGTATGACAGGAGTGACGGACATGTGAATCCATCCTTTAACTGCGGTGCAGGGCGATGGGCGAGTCCGGCTGGATAGGTCAACCAGTCTCTTCCGATCCGAAACGCAGGAGGTAGGCAAACGCATCCGCCGCCAAGACCTAGACAAAACATGTGTGTGAACTCGGGCTATATTGACCTATTTTGCGATTCTAAATTCTCTTTTTAACTGTATCAAAATATATAAGATATTTATGTACACCTTGTTCGACGCTCACACCGCGAATTTTTATGTGTAGAGATTGTTTATGAAAAAATCTGGACATTTTTATTTAAGTAGTGCTGAGATTAAAAATCTAAGAAAAACTTCTTGTTTTTCTGCTGTTTACAAAAGTTTATAAAAACACACTTTTATGACCGGTCAGTGGCTGAGTTGGCATCGCGTTTGGGTTCCACCCGGGCGTCCCGTGTTTGATTCCTCGGTTGGCTAGTCCTTCGCGAAAGTAACATTTTTCGCTTGCTGCGTTGGTAGTAGAAGATTTTCAAATATGATAAGGTTAATGGAAATGAACCCGGGAATGTTTGTCCTTCTTAAAAAAAATTTAATTATTATTATTATTTCTCCACGCTCAGTCAGCTGTTCGATAAATTCAATTGATTTTGAATTTACACTCTACTTTTAAATGATAATTGCAGCATGTATCCAAATGAATCATCGCAGTTACTAGACATGTACCTAACAGCTCTCAGATGTTATCCGCGCATTACGATTACGACAAGCAAAAGTAAAGCTACGATTTGCTGCGATTGACAGTAGACAATGTTTTCTTTTTGCTTTCTAAAAAAGTCTACAAGGATTTTTTTCTTAAATCATCTAAAGTTTTGCGGTTTGAGAATGGAACATAGTGTATGATAAATAGATATAAAATGAAATAGTATTGTGTATGTAAGACACGTAAAGGTAAGAAATATAAAAACGTATTCTGCTGAACTAACCACCTACGTGAAGTTAATAATATAATATAGTCAACGCAATAATTACAGTAATTTTGTGAAGAAAAATCCTAAAGCTTTTCAAACCATGAAATTTATTTTTTATTGGCTCGCCAACAGAGTACATTATTTGATTATTACATTAATTAACATTTTAAATACGGTTATAGCGATTAATAAAATTGTTGGTGAGCACACCAAATTATTGGTGAGTATTAATAAATAACTAGGTTTTGCCCGTTGCAGAGGCAACTAACGGGTTAAAACACTATGCGATTTGGGTTTGAACGTGAATAAAGCGAGGAGTGTGTGTTAAATTAAATATTAATCGGTTAAATATCAAATTTTCATCGCAATCGGTTAAACGATTGAGCTATTTATAATTTCATAATGCCAGAGCTCACTTTCGTACACAGAAATCATCGCCGGCGTGCGCACATCAAAACCCCAAAGTTTTATCGCAATAGGATGAACGGTTTAGCAATGCATAAATTCATGATGCCAAAGCTCACTATTGTATACAAAAACCATCGCGGGCATGCACACATCAAATCGATAGGATACGCACTTTTAATCCCAAAAGTTTCGAGGGGATGCGCACATCAAGTCCCCAAACTTTCCTCGCAATCGGATGAACGGTTTAGCGATGCATACTTACATGATGCCAAAGCTCACTATTTTATACAGAAAGAATCGAGGGATGCGCACATCAAGTCCCGAAAGTTTCCTCGCAATCGGATGAACGGTTTAGCAATGCATTCTTTCATGATGCCAGAGCTCACTATTTTATTCAGAAAGAATCGAGGGGATGCGCTCATCAAATCCCCAAACTTTTATCGCAATCGAAGAAGAACTAAGACAGAACGTGAAAATGAACTTTAAAAAAAAGTGTGCTTTAGACCATACGACTGAAGTAAATCTTCACTAACTTTTGCCGGATACCCGCTGTATATAATGTTATATAGTGCAGGCGCTTGCATTATAATGTAGTTTCCCATGACTTGGAACCATTACAGTTTAATGGACCCCGAGGTTAAAGTGGCCTTGCAACGCATGCCGGGTACTCGTTGTATATAATGTTATAATATAGAGCAGGCGCCTGCATTATAATGTAGTTTCCCGGGACTTGCGATGGAACCATTACAGTTGAATTGACCCCGAGGTTAAAGTAGCGTTGCAACGCATGCCGGGTACCCGTTGTATATAATGTTATAATATAGTGCAGGCGCTTGTATTATAATGTAGTTTCCCGGGATTTGGGTTGCCAGAGCTCACCATTGTATATAGAAACCAATGAATGGTTCCCGGGGCAGCGGTACCAATTTCACGTTCAATGATTATCATTTAAATGCAAAATACAAAAAAAGCGCTAAGTAAATTTTATATTTTTGAAAAAAAAATATCCCATTCAACCTCAAGCAATTTCATTATACATTTACAAAAAAAATACATGAGCAATATCATCAGATGATTCCGAGTTGTTATGTGCAGGTAGGTACCTACTTAGATTCTGTGTAGAGGTACCTGCACATACTTGAAAAAAAAAACATATGAAATATATTTAGGCTGGGTTGTTTAAAAAAATAATTTTAAATCTTCAATTTTTCATGTTAATTTTAACGTTCTGTGAAAGTTCGGTTCAAATTCTATACAATTTCTGTAATTATTTCTGTTTTATGGTGCAACTGGGCTATACTAACAAAACAACAGAACTTGAATAAAACGTAGGGATTTGGTATATTTATGAATAAAACTCACACATAACGTGAAAATGAACCTAATTTAAAAACAGACCCTACCCACAGTGGTTTTCCAATACTAACTTCCTACAGAATCTACCTACGTGCACATAACTGCGCGTGCTGGCAAAAAGTGACCATCTTGAGTGATTTCTTTCATTTCATATCATTAATGTTCGATTTAATATATAAAGTAAAGAATATCGTTCATAAGCCGGTACCTACCTGGTAAATACCGAAAAAATAATATTGGTTTAAGTACCTACGCATTTTCTCTTCTTTATTATCTTTTTTTAGCAAATTTGCAATAATTCAATGGAACAGTAGGTACCTACTCCGTAATAAATTGTGTTCTTTTCGTACGGCCAGCTATTTACACATTCTCGGGTAATTTCAGAACACGTTTTTGACATGAATTTTTCCGAAAAATGTCCGATATTCATCAGTTTCTCCTGACATATTATTTTATATGAAAATCGTATATAATATTGACATTAAAAGTTGCGGAATTCTCTATTGTATTATATGTTTCAAAAACATCCAAGCTGGAATCGATTTTTGGGCCGCAATGCCGTGTACCGTAAAACCATAACCGAAAACTCTGAAAAGTCTGTATTATTTAGGCTAAAGAATTGACGTCTAAGATACTGACCTGACTCAACATTCCTAGCATTTTCATTTGCATTGAAACTGATGGCCAAAATGACATCTTTTTTTGGAAACGCAAACCTGTCGGCGGGAAATGTAACTTGGCCGAATTGAATATAATTTTACGATTGGTTCTAGTTTTCGCCGTTGATTCGCGTCAGTTTTTCTATGAATAAAGCGATAATTTTGTCGACAAAAATTAACCTCGCAAAATCAAAGTATTGAGGGTGGCTGAATGTGACTTTAAGCGAAAGTGAACCTTGAGGTGGGTGAAACGTAAAGGGCAGAGTGGTCGTTTTTCGCATCAAGGCAAAAGTGAGCGGTCGAAAAACTAAGTTGTGAATACATAAATATGAACGAATTTACGTATATATAAATATATATACAAATATATGTACGTGCGTATACTGTACGCATATTAGATAATATATATATATATATTTTTTTTTTTTATTTAAAAAATACATACGTATACAGATTTAAAGTAAAACATCTTCAAACTAATAACAATATATAAATTTCTTTTTTGTTCCTATGAGGCGAATACTTTGTGATGTGATATTATTAATTTAAAATAAAACAATAACTTTGTAAACACCACATTAGTATGTGGATGCACCGTATCCACATACTAATAATCCTGAAAATTTTCATACAAAAAGTTAATAAGCCAACCCTCCCAGAACTTCATCTTCTTCCTTTCCTTAAAAAAACCCTCCACACAGCATCCCCAAGATGACATAGGCTCTGAGGGAAATTATTTTCCTCTGGGCCTCCTATGTGGAGCCAATGCAAAAAAAAATACATTATCATATATACACATATTATAGAGTCAATGGATAAGTGGGTGCATGATAGAATAATTACAAAGTGGCTATAAGGAAGGAGATTGGCAGTTATATGCAAGTATAAGTTTCTTCTGAAGGTAGTGATTGAATTCGAAAATATATCCAAGTCCTCACGATCGCAGTGTTTATTACATAATCGAGTAATTATTGACGTTGGTTGGTTTATAAAAAAATGTATTACTACGATAAGTTTAGTATCGATCCAAAGGGTTTCAGGGTACTTTGTAAATTTTGGTCTTATGTTAAGATTAATTTGATTAATTAAAGATGAAGCAATATGATTTTAAAGAGCAAATTGGAGCTGCTTTTTGCTAAGTTTCGCAGTCTTATTGTGAATTCATGAGATGATTTAAAAAAAAATCATTTAGCATATAAATATGATAAATATGTTTCTTCAAAAAAGTTGTGCTGTGAGATAATTTATGAATACATAAAATACCCTAAATGTGATCCTTGAGGAACACCGGATGTGACTTGTTTGGGAGAGGACTCATAATAATTATCTTGTTCACATGAACTCCTGTATAACATATATGTATAATATAATCTGTCTTAGGATATTGATGTGGAAACGTGTTCCTTTTAGTTTTTGGATCAGAAGAGGATGACCAAATCATCGAATGCTTTCGGGTCTAAACTTAAGACTGCATCTATTAGTGTTCTTTTGTCAAAATTCGTATTTAAAAAATCTACATATTCAATGAAATTTGTGGTAGTGGATTTATTTCAAACGGATCAATGCTGATTGAGCTTAAATGTTTACTTTTTTTCATTAGCCCATATAGGAAACCCTGAGGAAAATAATATCCCTCAGGACATATATCATCTTAGCGGAAGCTATGTGTAGGTTTTTTTTTAAGAAAAGAAAAAGATGAAGCTCTGGGAAGGAAATAGGCATGAGGGGTGAACTGGAATCTGGGGATCAGTGTGTTCAGGAGTGTTCAGGAGAAGTCATCTCTTCAACTGTGGTGTAAGGCGATGAATCGAGGGATTCTGACTGGAGATTCTCCTCATCCAGCCTCTCTCTTGATCCGGCCTGTCACGCAGCAGGTGGGCAGATGTACGGCCGTCAAGACCTTGACCAACCTCACTCTATGAGCCCAGAAACCCCTGCTAAATCACCAAACATAGCGAATCACTTGGGGTGACCTACGGCAGAGGTATTGGTTATTATTCCACTGGTTACCGAGGCAGCGTAACTCATACCCGCCTCCCAAAATGCAGTGCCTTACATAGATTACGGATTCGAACATTTTCCCAAAACTTGAGAGAATACACATTGGGCGAAAATTAGAGTCGTCGCGTCGCCACAGTACATTGAGTTGTATGGGGGAAAGGGCGAAAATAATAACTCCGGTTATACGCCGAAAAAAAAAAAAAATTATACATATATAGTTTCATAGATCTAAGTCATTAGTCAAATTTGTATTTAGTTCAGTACATTAAAAAAAATCTTAGGGTGTAATTAAACACATTTCGTAAATATTGAAATATTGTAAATTTCGAAATATTACTTTCTTTATTGTCCACGACATAAATATATCATAATAATTATAGTACCTATTTAACAAATACGCGAGGTACCTGCCTTATTTCACACCGATGAATTAGACCTGTGAACACTGCTAGGCATTTAATACCAGCCATACAGACTGATGTACATTTGTCTCGTCTCGTTTGACAATATTTTGAATTTATCTAGATCGATGTGATAGCCGCTTGCGAGCACTCTGAGAAATATGAAAAGTTTCCCAATTAGTTCATTTTCAATTACCGTAATTTCTGCGCTAAGATCGGGATTAAGAAGAAACACATTGCTATCTTGCCATGGTTTGTAGAACCAACTGGCTTCGGTTTGTCTATCTACAGACCTACATATTTTTTATTTGAAATTTGCTTGAATATCACAGCATTTACTGTAGCTGTTAACACTTTGTATTGATTTTCTGATAGATCTAGATTAATATACTCAATACTGCTTGATGAGGAGTTAGTGAAGATGTGTTGTCCTTCCCCAGTTGCACCCCAGTCACATCCGCAGCAAGCTGCAATCGTCTAATGTTCTTCCAGATACGAGCTCCGATACGCGCCTTTTCTTCGTCCTGACCGAAGCTTATACGAATGGCTTGGAGGTCTTCCGCGGATACAACTTGGTCCAGGCTGATTGGTTATGTGTGGTCTGAGCTGTCACACCTAATGAGAACTGTATTTCTTGGTTTAGCCACGTCTCATTGCATAGTCAAAATTTCTGGCGATTGCGATTAACTTCCCCCAGCTTGTCGTTAAATTTTAAACAAAACAGCCTGCTAAAAGACATAACCTGGTTCCGAAATTCATCGCCGACGTTAAAAAAATTCAAAAGTGAACATCATTTGTGAAAAACTACTAGATGTCGATTCTATTTTTCGCTCTCAAAGCACACTTCTGCGAGCTCGACGTTTTCATCAAAATGAAACTTCGGTGAAAAAAATCATAAAATCCTTATTCACCGACCGATGCTGCCAATTTTGTGTGTAATAAAAATTTATTAATAGACCTACTTACAATAAAATGTAAAATCTACGAGATGATATTTTTTAAATCGCCTTTTAAGATGAGTAACGCGATAATCAGGCGTCAAGTTTAGGAAAAAACTTTTAGGACATCACATAGACCAACCAAAAAAATTATTGACAAAATTTAAAATTGATTTTAAAATACTCACCTATGCCAGTTGATTCCATATATTTAATAATGTATCACATTGTAGTTTGATAGTAAATATTAAACGATATTTTAGGGTTGACGATACGTTTTGATTAAGTGACAAAACGAAACTGATATTAATGTGATTAGCGAATCGCTGCCAGTAATCCCTAAGTTGAGGGTGTTTAATTAGCCAATGATCGTCTTCCAAGAAAAAATGAGTTTTGACTTTACGTTTTATATAAAGAACATTTCATGAAATCGAATGTCGATTTTTGTATTTTTGTCTAAAACCTCGATGACACAGGGCGAGTTTACAAGCTACTATCTGGGAAATTCACTATCTGTTAGTAAACTCGCTCAGTGTCATCATGTTACTTGCTAACTAGCAGATTGTTGACAATCTACGAAAAAAGTTGAAAGGTCGTCAACTTTACTCGCTACACGCTTGTTCCGCTTGCTCGTGATTGGTTAATTTATGTTTTTCAAGATGGCTGCCAATTAACAGCTGATTTGGATTATTAAACATCACAGAATTAGTTCACGCAGGCGTCGTTATTCTTGTTACTGGCGCTAGCAGCGACCTCAGTTTCCTACGCAACTGACCGAGTGGACAGTTTTGTGTGTCATCATGACAATCTTACTCGCCGATTTATCCGTTTTTAAACTTAGTAGATAATAGCTTGTAAACTCGCCCCGTGTCATCGAGGCTTAAGGGACAATGCACAGTCGCTTTTCTTCTCAAACCTGAAGATTGAAGTGATTCGCACTGTGTTTTAAAGATCAGAAAAACACTTGAATTTGAAAAATATAACAGGTTAAATAATCAATTCAGCACGATTTGACGTACATAATAATTTGGTAATATAAAATATAAGTTGCACTGCAAGTGAATTTGATGATATTTTCATAGATGATGGTTTCTTGGAAAACTTAATTGCACACCTACTCCTGTAAAAGAAAAATTATTTTTGATGAATTTAATAATACGTGCTTGCGTATAAAAATTAAACAAATCTCTAGAGATAATTCCTACGCACATCTAGCAGGTATATTATTTATTTTAGGGAAATATTATATTATATAATAAGTAAAATATACGTTTCCGATCTCAAACAATTTTTTTTTAAAGTATTATTTAATAACTATTCGCTGGGTGCCGCTATAACCATACCCCTATTTATGAAGGCCTCCAAAAACCTTTTCATGGCTACGAAAAGCACAAATTTAATTAGAACTTAATTTAGTTTTTAAGGCTCGCTATACCCGCTCAAAAAGAAGAAGATGGAGAGATATGTGAACACGAATGTTAGAGAGAGCGCACTAATATTAAATACGATAATATTTGAACGAAAATTCAGAAAATATTTAATTATAAAGTCGTATATAAATGTTTAATTTAAAGACTGTCACATAAATATTGTGTGACTAGTGCAGTTCTTGCCTATTTGGTTATTTTGTCTATGGTGTTTTTTTTGGGGAAGAGAGATTGTTTTTTTTTTGTTTATGGTCCCTTCCTCCCGGTCAGCATGGACTAGCTGCGTCGGAAATTAGTCACTCACCATTATGGTGTTTTAATCACTTAAAATCATGTGAATCCAAGTTTATTTTATCTTAAAAAAAGGCGCGGGGTGTTTTTCGTAACATGAGTAGTTCATTTACGTTATTATTTTAGTGAATGATTTGTGAATCCTACTTTTTACCGGTGATGGCGGTTGGCCATTTGTAGAAATGTTTTTGGAGTGAAATTATAAGTTATTGTTCCGGTTTTGTGGCTAGTATAATATGCCTTTATGACCCCGCGTCGCGAAGTCACGGATTACTGCATGATCTTCCGAAACTCTTAAGACTTGGAGACTGGTTGGGCCACGTGCCTTCGGATGGAGATTGTTGAGACAGCCTGAGGCTGGAGCCGCTCCTTGGAGATGTAGCGGCATTCCTCCCAATTAGAAGGAAGACCTAGGCTCCCCGGATTCCGCGCCGTTACCGGTTGATGAGACTGAAAGTCTCGTCCCAGAACCGTTTCTCGCTACGAAGCAAGTTTGCGGTCGTCATCCGGTGTTATTTCCGTTAGTTAGATTAGCGTAACCAGGAGTCCATCTGGTATGTTTATGTTTTTGTATTCTTTTGTTGCATTGGTATAAATTTAAGGCTAACCTTTCATTGGTATGAAATTTGCACTCTCATGTGTTGTTTTTTTTGTTGCCTACAATATAGTTTTGTAAAATTCATTTTCTTTTATTT
Organism: Limnephilus rhombicus; assembly: GCA_929108145.2. Classification (NCBI taxonomy): domain Eukaryota; kingdom Metazoa; phylum Arthropoda; class Insecta; order Trichoptera; family Limnephilidae; genus Limnephilus; species Limnephilus rhombicus. Next base: position 24,356,415 of record OV815288.1, read on the forward strand.
TCTGATTTCCCACCTGCTTGACAGTGTGATGTTTGTCTTTTCTCTAAACTCTTATATTTGTCTGTATTTTATTTACTCCTGGGCACTTGGCACCAGTCGTAATGTTTCGTCTTTTCATACTTATTTAACTCTCCTTTCATCGGCAAGACAGTTGTAATATTCTCGCCTTTTCTCTTGGCTCTGATCGATATTTAAATTCTTAAGGCTTTGCATATGTGTGGTAGGGATGGAAAATTCCTCCCCTACGTCACACAAGCCTTTATAAAATTGGACCCTTATTTCCTCTGATAACTACAGAAAGCTACTTAAAGCTCCCTTGTACTACATACCTTTAGCGATATATGTACTTAACTAATAAATACGTTATTTACGACTTTGAACGTAAATATTTTCGTATTTAGGTTGTGTAATTTTTTTGATTTATGATATAGAACTTTAATTACTTTAAATTTTGTGGTAACCCTCTTGATTCTAAACAGAGTGTTGAATTTCAAAACTGTATTGGTCTCTCTCTTGCAAATTTAACCTTAAGTAATTTCTCTAAATGAACTAACTTCCCTTTGACGTTTATTATGATTCCCTACATCCTAATGAATTCATGAATAAGCAATACTAATCGAAACTACACATGACTAATTGAACAGATAATTAAATATAACTCAAATGGTCAAATGTTAGTAAATTTGATTATGATTGTATCTCGTATCTGCTGGGCGCCCCTCCGTTTAGATTCAGCTGCTATAAGGTACATATAAAGATGGATTTAGTAGGTTAATGTAATTAGTTAATTGCATATTTGACGAACTCAGAATAACCCTTTTTCTGGCAAAATTTGGCTCCTGCCTCCATCAAGTAAGCAGGGTGATCAGAAGTCAACCCAAAATTCGCACAGTCTTTTGGCACGGTTCAATTGATTGATACCTAAGTTATCGCGTCCCAATTGACCTTCCTTCGCCATCATGCACTGCCTTCAGGTCTTCCCCCAAGCCCAGATACCTCCAAATTCCTACTCCTCCAAAGTTTACTATTTACTTAGGGCGAACCGGTTTCGTCCTATATGCAATCATATACTCACGGGTTTGTGTGGAGTTACGGGTCGTGAATCCTCCCTCCACGTTCAAGAAATGAGACGAGAGTGACCCGACAGGCCTAAAGCACTAATTGTAAGTGAGTTCGTTTCATTCAATGAACAGTACATAAAAAGATATATATGTAAACATACGTTTTGGGAAGGTTTATAACTCGCAATGCGAAACTACTTGCAACGCATCCCGAGCTCGGATCTCGCCCATCAAATTCTGCGAAATTTTCAGATTGATACCGAATATATACGTAAGAATAGTGTGAAATATAAATATATATTAGTACATTAAGATCTTATCTGGCGATGTGTTCTGGAGATTCGCCATAACTCCAAGCTTTTGTTTGGTTTTGTTGACGGTTTTGTTTGAGAGATCCGCCATCTCTATGGTTTGATTAATGGTCCTTGTTACAGAAGCGAACACTGCCTTCTGTTGGTTGAACTGTATTTTTTTTTCTTTTCTTTCCCTCCCCTCCAATGTTCAACTTTTGATAAATTCTTGCTATCCCGTGATTCTCAATTGAATCATGTAAATCCTCATTACCCCTTATTAAGCTATCCCGTGATTTTTCAACTGCTTCATCTAAGCCTTCATTACCCCTTATTAAGCTATCCCGTGATTTATCAAATGTTTCATCTAAGCCTTCAATACCCCTTATTAAGCTATCCCGTGATTTATCAAATGTTTCATCTAAGCCTTCAATACACCTTTTTGAACTATCCCGTGATTTATCAAATGCTTCATGTAAATCTTCAACACACCTTTTTGAACTGCTATAATAAATCTGTTAATTTTCAATTGCTTAGATCTGTAGATACCTCTTTACGTTCAAATTAAAAATAGTGTTTAATTTTTTTTTCTTTTGTTCCTAATAATTGCGCAATATAATAATTTTATCCCGTTCCTAGAAGTTAATACCTAAGTACGATATCCATTAATCAAGGTCATTTTTTTTTTCTTTTTACTGTACTCGCACTAGTGCCCCAGTGACCGATTTATTTTGTAAACAATTTGAGCTTTGTAAACATTCTCGACGGCCTCGTGACCTAGATTCAAGCGTATGAGGTATGTTTACTTTAGACATTCCGGAGACGTGTGAGATGACTCTAAAATTTTCTTTGTTTGATAATGATGTACTTAGCGCAATTGTCGAGTCTGATACCCGATTACGTATACATATTTATTCATTTATATATGCTTTGTCTCAATAAATAATTTATAATATTGATATGTATATACATAAATTTTATGATTGAAATAATTTCTAATATCATAACTTATTTCAAATGCTCTGGATTTTCTGAAATTATATTAATACATACATAACATTAAATATAAAATATTGATTTGTAAATTTATCACACATAACTACTTTCAATAGTTATTGATGAATTCAGAGGTAGGAATCGATACCCTTTTCCTCTTTTTTATATAAGTGTTTTTCTTTTTTTTTTTTTTTTGATTATAATTTTTCTTGGGAACAAAATTACATATATATATGTTTATATACTTACATATATAAATATAAAAATATACTTATTAAATTTATAATATTTTAATATAGTTACATATCACATATTAAGAGAGTAATATCTTGGTCAAATAATTAATCCAAATACCAATGTTTGCTGCATTCCGCTATCTCCTTGGAATCTGTAAAATTTTATAACGGAAAAGACTTACCCCTACCAAGGTTTTTTCCGACCGGGAAATACACGGTAACCTTGCTGCAATTTTCCTAAATTAATTTTTATTTTCCTAAATTTAATTAAATCTTTTTGACTTCAATTTTTTTTTTTTTCATTTAATCTAATTAATTAAAATGATGCATGAACTCTATCGTTCTAAACTGTATTTTATCTCAAAACTCGTTGGTTAGATAACTCTTTAAATGATAGTTACTTCACGATTAATTTAGAGATGGTAAATTGTTGTTAAATTAAATTTTTATCCCTCCGAACTTTTATGTATTAATAAAATATTATTTTGTTTTATTATTATTATTTAAGATAATTAATTTAATTATTTATTATTTGTTAGAACACTTTCACTTAGATTGAACACACGTATTTAATTATAACTCCTTCACGCTAAATTATCACATCACTTCAGTTATTTATTGCACTAATATTAAACGCGAAATTTCTAAGTTTAAAATTACGATATTAGGTGATTATAAAATCCGAATTTTCCACTAAAACAAATTGTATTTATCACGAGCACTTTTATTTTTCACAAGTAATTAATGCGTTGGCTTTAATTTTATTTTTCACTGACTCTAACTGCAAAGTATTTTTTTCCTGTAGATCACTGAATAGAATGTGAAATTTTTCTAAGTATCAAAATAATTATCACTTAGAATTTTTCAAATTTAAATCACCCACCGTTTCGTCACGTTCCGCGAAGTTACAAACTTTTCGACCACGACCGTAGACTGTCCTCAACTGGCATTTGTCTAGACTTTTATACCCCTCTCAGGTCCAAAAGATCGTATCTGAATCTCCTATAATAAACCAATCTAATTACTATCAACTCGTAATTTCTTGAAACCTCTCCATTATTGTCGAATGCGGTCTCTTTGTACGTTTTGCGTTTGATACATTAAATTCTGTCTCGTACTTCCATACTTACAAGATCCGGATTTAGTAAGATCCATGTTTAATGGCCCAACTTCCTTTGTCCTGTTGTTCATACAAAATTAGCTTGAATTTAATAATTTTAAAGTTCTATTTTCATCTATTCCGTAACATGTCCGTGCGTACGGCATCTACCATATGTTCCAAATCTGTCCCCAAATTCGCCTATCAGAGATATCTTCATGTCGAAGTCTTTCTCGCAAATTGTTCATTTTTATTTTATTATTTTTCCTCGAGTTTTTCTGTATTCTATATGAACCTTTCCATTTAAAACCGAATTTTCTCTATTTACGTCGTATATTTGAATTTTCCATTTTTTTCTCGAATTTTCTTTTACTCACGACACTCTTTCCATGAATTTCCTTATTTATTCTTACGCTATTGTTCATATCTCTATAGATTTTTATATTTCAAGCCGTATTTATTTTATTCACTGTTAATCTAAGATTTCCTTTGTTTTTCTCTGTCGTATCTCCTTTCCCCTCACTTCCCCGTACTTCCCTGATATAACCATATCGTTTTTTGATGTTTGCTGCCTCTTGGAAAATTTCATTTTCTATTTGTTATTAATAAATATATCATTTTTTAACATCTTTATAGGGGATACCCCCACTTCGGCCCTTAAATTCCTGTCATTTTTATTGCTTCATAGAGAACGCCTTACAAATTTCGTCCCGTTCTTACGCAAAATCCCATAAACCATATGCCTTGACAGTTGTATACATTAGTTCTTGTACCCACCTGGCAATAAATCCTTTTTTATTTCAGTGTCGTTAACTTTTACGAGAATTCTTTAATGTAAATATTTCATAAGACCCATGATAATTTTTATTACCTTTTTAACGGCTAATCGTCCTTATCTAAACAATTTTCATGTTCGAATATTCCTTGTTTATCACAACAAAATACATCTGGGATCGACAACCATTGTAATGCCTCATTTTTATCTGCAATTCGCGTACTATGTTACTCTATAAACTCCATTTTAATTACGTAAAATGACTCCTTTTCCTGAGTTTTTCTATCGCAATGTTTTCAGCATTTTCTACTCCCCTCCGTACTGCACTCTATCTTCTTCTCTAACACTTGTTACTGCTCTAGACATCTGAAATGTACCCTCGCCTATTCTTTAAAACTCTCATTTTTTTTTGACGTTTCCTCCCTAAATCTTTCATCGTAATATCCTAGCTCCGTCTAAAATTGATAACAATAATTTTCCATTGTTTTTTCAACATTTCCATTTCCTTTAGCACGTTTTCCCTCGAATCGATCATCTCCGGTCGTCACAAACAATCGTATTATAGATGAAAATCTCCCTAACATCTTACAATACGTTTTCGTCACTTGCTTTGCAATCTTTCACTTAAACTTTTGCATCGTGTTTACGTGTATCCTTTTTTTCCGCACCTGATATGTTTTAATGCGTTCGAGAACTAGGGTTTCTGATCCCTGGAATGTACCGGTTAATGATAACATTTCTTGGGGTCACCGTACTTTTGTCCCTGAACAGATTATTTCTTCCCATGGAGTTTATTCACCTCTCGGTTTGGTGGGAACGTCAAACTCATTAATTACATCCCTAATTGCTAAGTCCAAAGGTCGTTCCTTTGTTCTAAAAATGGGTTCGGCCCTCTTCCCGTTGATAGGCTGAATTGGTTTTTAATCGCTTTTGCTGCAATTCAATTGGCTGTCAATATATCACGTCTAAAGTATATTGGGGAGTCCCTGTTTCTGATTATTTGTTGATACCATCTGTGATCCTTTCATCAATACTCGTCTCACCTTGACTAATTATAGATCCCTACCGTAAATATGAATTCACTTTACTCTAATCCGATAGATGTCGTAGACGTGTCCGTTTTATAAGTAATTGATATTTTCTTTTTAAATTAAAGTGGGAAGCTACGATATTTCCTAATTTTCACTGTTGATCAATGCAATTCATCACAGTTCCCTCCTCTGAACTCAATTTGCTGTGGCTAACGTTGTATTTTATTTTAATGTCCTCTTCTTTTTTTTTTTTTTTTTTTTTTTTTTTTTTTTTTTTTTTTTTTTTTTTTTTTTTTTCTTTCGTTAGACACCGAAATTGTGTTCAAATTTAGACTAGCTATCTTCCCCTCCTCATTTGGTTATCCCCTATCTCTACTCCGTGTCATATTACTTCCTATCTCCCCCTCCTCATTTTGTTATCCCCTATCTTTTTTCCGTATCCTATTACTTCCTATCTCCCCCTCCTCATTCTGTTATCCCCTATCTCTTTTCCGTATCCTATTACTTCCTATCTCCCCCTCCTCATTCTGTTATCCCCTATCTCTTTTCCGTATCCTATTACTTCCTATCTCCCCCTCCTCATTCTGTTATCCCCTATCTCTTTTCCGTATCCTATTACTTCCTATCTCCCCCTCCTCATTCTGTTCGGATTGTTAACAATCTTGAATTTGAATCTCATTGTATTCTTTATTTTCTTTTCGCGTAGATTTTACTTTATGAAATTTTCTTTAATTTTGATAGATTCAAAATTAATTTCTTTTTGCTGGAACACGCCCCTCGACTCGCGTGTTTTGGTGGTCCCCAACCAAATTGGACTAAGACCTCCCTTACAATGATTTAAGTAAAGATTGTTTACAATCTCGCGGCCTTTCGAACAACTGAAAAGCGGGTGGTCTCTTGGTGTGCAATTAATTGTTTTTTGTTTTGTAAATATGAATATTTTTTGTGAAATGTGTGTTTTCGCACGACCTCACCCAATCCGACAATCAGTGGTATACATGTTTCATATAAATTTTCCAGCATTTTTTTTTTTCTTTATTTATTTAAACTTTATTTTATAATTCTTAATTTCTAATTGTAATTTCTTAATTCATCCAAAGTTGTTCTAGCCTAAGTGTTGTCCACTCTAATATTTAAATTTTTATAAATGTTCTTTATTATCCTCAAATTGGTTCAGCGTTCCTTTTTTCCTTTTTTTTTTTTCGAAATCTAAAATATTTATACCTTAATTCAAATGTTACCTTTTTATCTCTATACTTAATGTCTACCCTATATCTATAGATAAACTTTCTTATTTCAATATTTCAAAAAAAAAATCCCTAAGCATTGTTTATTTTTTTTTCAAAATGTCCCTTTTGTGTGCCATATAATATCTCTAATTCTCTCCTTTTGAGTGATCTTACTTATCTAACATTTTTTTTTTTCCTTTTTTTTCTCACTAACACATAAAAAAAAGTAAAATTTTTTTTTTCAACTAAAAAATCAAAATTAACGAATTTATTTGCCTTACTCTATTTCAATAATTGAATATGATTGTCGCTTATTAAGAACTTGTCCACTCACCCTCAAAGACTTAACGACGATCCGCCCCTCGCAAGCAATCTGATAATCTAATATTTTAGTAATTTTCTTTCTTCCCCCTCCCCAATTATAATGTATCCTAACATATTTTTATTTGTATTTCTCAATCGTTTATTTATTTATTAACATTTACAAATATTTGTAAACTTCGCACTCTATCCGTTGATTTCCACTAATTGTAAACCTGATTTTTGTTTCTTATTACTTGTGTAATATCTAGCTAAATGTAAAGCGCTATAATCTCCTTTTATCTCCCGAGTTAGCTGCGACCACTAGCTCCTTCCCGGCTGTAGTTATTGTAGAATTTTCTTTTGGTGAACTGTTAACTTCGGTGCACTTGCTGCAACTAGCGTTTTCGCCCACACTTTCAATTGCGTGTATCCTCCTTTTTATGGCGTGGTAACGGTCACGGTATTTGTCCTTCTTGCTGGATTCCTCCCCACTCCTCTTCCTCATGTTCCGTTCTTCTGGTGTACATACCATTGTATCTAGTTTTCGTAGAACCTCAGCGGCGACAATCTCATCTCCTGATTGCCCCGAAAACCATAGCGATTGAATTTCCTTCGGATAATGTCTCATAATCTCGTCAACTATGCCCAACGGTGTGTCAGTAATCTTTAAAGCCTTCGCTAGCTCCCAATAGTTTGCGAAATGAGTAAGCATGGATATATTTTTCTTGGCATCATATACCCCTTCTGCAAGACGACGGCGAACTTCATTTTTCTTTATGTCTCCCCAATAGGTAGCTAAAAAATCTCGTTCGAAATCTAACATAGTCTCCCATCGTTTATTGTACAATTTTGCCCACGATTTAGCTTCCCCTTTCAAATTTTCCCGTACGACGACTAATGGATCCGTTCGTTTCACTTTTCTAGTGTATTCTTTTAAATCTTCCAGGAAACTAATGGGATTTTGATTTCCACCGGAGAATGATGGTCGTTCCTGCTGTGGTAACATTTCCACTACTTGGAGAACGCTTTTCGGCGCACTATCCTCTCCTATCACCGCCACTGTTGCTGGGCTTTCCAATTGTTTCTCGAGTTCTTGCATCTTATTGACGAGCGGTGCCAAAGCTGCCTGAATTATTGTAGTTATATCTCCTATGTTTATTGTTGAAGTCTCGGTTGTGACATTTTCCCCGATTGCTGTCACTAAAGCCTGGGCTCGCCTACTTGTTCCACGTTTCCCAACCATTTTCTTTATTTTCCGAGTGTCGCCCGGTTAATGTTTATATTTTATCTTATTAAGCGACAACCTTATAATCTCTATTTTAGTTTCCTAAATTACCTTATGTAAATTATGTTGCCTTCCTTATTCTATTTATTTACTTATTTTTTTTTTTTTTCAATTTTCTCGTTTTTCTATATTTTTTTTATTTTATTTTTTTATTTTTCCTTTTACTTCGTTAACTTTTCTTGTTCCTTTTCCTCGGGTTTTTCCTGTAACATACCATGTGTGAGTCTCTCTTCACACTCTCGCTTATTTTCGCCCTGTTCCTCCGATTTTGTGTCGGTCTCCCCCTCTGGCTGAACGACTTCTATCATATCCTCGACTCGTAACTTAGACCTCTTTGAACGTCTAAATATCTCCCGTAATTCATCTCCCGACGGTATTTCTTTAGCTTCTAATTCCGTCGCATCCACTTTCCTTTTTTCCGCCATTTTTTGTTTAAAATTTTTAATGAATTTAACTCAATACCAACTATTTATTACAAATATACCTATATATATTTATAATTTATTTTATTTTTTTTTTTTTTGGAACCTGTCCCCCTATAAAACACAATATTTTTAATTATTTATATTTGTTTGCATGATGATTGTAACCCAAATTAGATCAACTCTACCATCACTCTTCATTTCAATTAAATGTAGGTAATTGCAAAAAAAACGGAATGAATATTGTTACTCCAATGTTAATGAATATCCCGTGATTTTCGTTCAACCAATAATTACTCATTGTTTAGAATGCCAACCATTCCTTCAAGTTCCGCAATACCTACGATATTTTCGCAAAATCTGTTTAGAGTTCGCAATACCTATCTTGATGTTATTTCGTCAAATCCCCTCCTTTTTTTGGTCCGAATGATCAAATGTTCCCTTAAATAGGTATATACCTATAAAACATTCGTCTGTGATATTAAAGCTCTCAACTCGACACTATCCCCAATCAAATATTTTATGTTATTTTTATTTTATGTTCCTTATCTTTTATGTTATGACTTTTTATGTGATAATCCTCACATACAAACCCACAACATTAACTATAAACAAAGGGTCACTTTATGTAGGTAAGTTCCCCCGTTTTTATCTGTAAAGTCTGTTTATTTTTTCCGTAACCGAGTGTTGATATCATTTTCGAGTTTGTTTATTCTACAATCTCTTAAAGCGATGCGCGTTACCCCCGATGTCGCCTACTTCAAAATTTTTCGATGTTTTGTTATCACTTTCGATGCTTAGGTTATCAATCTTTCGATGCTTACAAACACCGCGGTATCTCGTATCAGATTGTTTACATTACGGTCATTAACATTCTGGATTCAGGAATTTATGGCCTGCCTTGAATAAACTGTTTACGCTTGTATCTGACCTACATTCTTTGTTACGATATTTATAATCTCATAAGCAATCAACAAATTCATGGTCACTTGATTTAAACTTTATCGACACTTTTATAAATTATTTTAAAACATGTAGAGTTTATTCGTTAACACTTTTTTTTTTATATTTAAATGTATTGTTTATATATTTATTTTCGTATATTTATTTATTAATTTATATATTTTTTTCGTGTTTATTTAACGGCGCACTGTTCTGATTTTTATTTTATTTTTATTATCACTTCATTTAACATAACGTCCTACTTATTATTATTATTATTTTTTTTTTTTTTTTTGAAATAGATTGACCAATAAAAGTTTTTTTTTTTTTTTTCTAAAACAACTTGTAAAACTCTGATCTCCTGTCACGGCTGTGCAGTTGTGATGTTTGTCTTTTCTCTAAACTCTTATATTTGTCTGTATTTTATTTACTCCTGGGCACTTGGCACCAGTCGTAATGTTTCGTCTTTTCATACTTATTTAACTCTCCTTTCATCGGCAAGACAGTTGTAATATTCTCGCCTTTTCTCTTGGCTCTGATCGATATTTAAATTCTTAAGGCTTTGCATATGTGTGGTAGGGATGGAAAATTCCTCCCCTACGTCACACAAGCCTTTATAAAATTGGACCCTTATTTCCTCTGATAACTACAGAAAGCTACTTAAAGCTCCCTTGTACTACATACCTTTAGCGATATATGTACTTAACTAATAAATACGTTATTTACGACTTTGAACGTAAATATTTTCGTATTTAGGTTGTAATTAAACTCCATCAAACGTTGTGTAATTTTTTTGATTTATGATATAGAACTTTAATTACTTTAAATTTTGTGGTAACCCTCTTGATTCTAAACAGAGTGTTGAATTTCAAAACTGTATTGGTCTCTCTCTTGCAAATTTAACCTTAAGTAATTTCTCTAAATGAACTAACTTCCCTTTGACGTTTATTATGATTCCCTACATCCTAATGAATTCATGAATAAGCAATACTAATCGAAACTACACATGACTAATTGAACAGATAATTAAATATAACTCAAATGGTCAAATGTTAGTAAATTTGATTATGATTGTATCTCGTATCTGCTGGGCGCCCCTCCGTTTAGATTCAGCTGCTATAAGGTACATATAAAGATGGATTTAGTAGGTTAATGTAATTAGTTAATTGCATATTTGACGAACTCAGAATAACCCTTTTTCTGGCAAAATTTGGCTCCTGCCTCCATCAAGTAAGCAGGGTGATCAGAAGTCAACCCAAAATTCGCACAGTCTTTTGGCACGGTTCAATTGATTGATACCTAAGTTATCGCGTCCCAATTGACCTTCCTTCGCCATCATGCACTGCCTTCAGGTCTTCCCCCAAGCCCAGATACCTCCAAATTCCTACTCCTCCAAAGTTTACTATTTACTTAGGGCGAACCGGTTTCGTCCTATATGCAATCATATACTCACGGGTTTGTGTGGAGTTACGGGTCGTGAATCCTCCCTCCACGTTCAAGAAATGAGACGAGAGTGACCCGACAGGCCTAAAGCACTAATTGTAAGTGAGTTCGTTTCATTCAATGAACAGTACATAAAAAGATATATATGTAAACATACGTTTTGGGAAGGTTTATAACTCGCAATGCGAAACTACTTGCAACGCATCCCGAGCTCGGATCTCGCCCATCAAATTCTGCGAAATTTTCAGATTGATACCGAATATATACGTAAGAATAGTGTGAAATATAAATATATATTAGTACATTAAGATCTTATCTGGCGATGTGTTCTGGAGATTCGCCATAACTCCAAGCTTTTGTTTGGTTTTGTTGACGGTTTTGTTTGAGAGATCCGCCATCTCTATGGTTTGATTAATGGTCCATGTTACAGAAGCGAACACTGCCTTCTGTTGGTTGAACTGTATTTTTTTTTCTTTTCTTTCCCTCCCCTCCAATGTTCAACTTTTGATAAATTCTTGCTATCCCGTGATTCTCAATTGAATCATGTAAATCCTCATTACCCCTTATTAAGCTATCCCGTGATTTTTCAACTGCTTCATCTAAGCCTTCATTACCCCTTATTAAGCTATCCCGTGATTTATCAAATGTTTCATCTAAGCCTTCAATACCCCTTATTAAGCTATCCCGTGATTTATCAAATGTTTCATCTAAGCCTTCAATACACCTTTTTGAACTATCCCGTGATTTATCAAATGCTTCATGTAAATCTTCAACACACCTTTTTGAACTGCTATAATAAATCTGTTAATTTTCAATTGCTTAGATCTGTAGATACCTCTTTACGTTCAAATTAAAAATAGTGTTTAATTTTTTTTTCTTTTGTTCCTAATAATTGCGCAATATAATAATTTTATCCCGTTCCTAGAAGTTAATACCTAAGTACGATATCCATTAATCAAGGTCATTTTTTTTTTCTTTTTACTGTACTCGCACTAGTGCCCCAGTGACCGATTTATTTTGTAAACAATTTGAGCTTTGTAAACATTCTCGACGGCCTCGTGACCTAGATTCAAGCGTATGAGGTATGTTTACTTTAGACATTCCGGAGACGTGTGAGATGACTCTAAAATTTTCTTTGTTTGATAATGATGTACTTAGCGCAATTGTCGAGTCTGATACCCGATTACGTATACATATTTATTCATTTATATATGCTTTGTCTCAATAAATAATTTATAATATTGATATGTATATACATAAATTTTATGATTGAAATAATTTCTAATATCATAACTTATTTCAAATGCTCTGGATTTTCTGAAATTATATTAATACATACATAACATTAAATATAAAATATTGATTTGTAAATTTATCACACATAACTACTTTCAATAGTTATTGATGAATTCAGAGGTAGGAATCGATACCCTTTTCCTCTTTTTTATATAAGTGTTTTTCTTTTTTTTTTTTTTTTGATTATAATTTTTCTTGGGAACAAAATTACATATATATATGTTTATATACTTACATATATAAATATAAAAATATACTTATTAAATTTATAATATTTTAATATAGTTACATATCACATATTAAGAGAGTAATATCTTGGTCAAATAATTAATCCAAATACCAATGTTTGCTGCATTCCGCTATCTCCTTGGAATCTGTAAAATTTTATAACGGAAAAGACTTACCCCTACCAAGGTTTTTTCCGACCGGGAAATACACGGTAACCTTGCTGCAATTTTCCTAAATTAATTTTTATTTTCCTAAATTTAATTAAATCTTTTTGACTTCAATTTTTTTTTTTTTCATTTAATCTAATTAATTAAAATGATGCATGAACTCTATCGTTCTAAACTGTATTTTATCTCAAAACTCGTTGGTTAGATAACTCTTTAAATGATAGTTACTTCACGATTAATTTAGAGATGGTAAATTGTTGTTAAATTAAATTTTTATCCCTCCGAACTTTTATGTATTAATAAAATATTATTTTGTTTTATTATTATTATTTAAGATAATTAATTTAATTATTTATTATTTGTTAGAACACTTTCACTTAGATTGAACACACGTATTTAATTATAACTCCTTCACGCTAAATTATCACATCACTTCAGTTATTTATTGCACTAATATTAAACGCGAAATTTCTAAGTTTAAAATTACGATATTAGGTGATTATAAAATCCGAATTTTCCACTAAAACAAATTGTATTTATCACGAGCACTTTTATTTTTCACAAGTAATTAATGCGTTGGCTTTAATTTTATTTTTCACTGACTCTAACTGCAAAGTATTTTTTTCCTGTAGATCACTGAATAGAATGTGAAATTTTTCTAAGTATCAAAATAATTATCACTTAGAATTTTTCAAATTTAAATCACCCACCGTTTCGTCACGTTCCGCGAAGTTACAAACTTTTCGACCACGACCGTAGACTGTCCTCAACTGGCATTTGTCTAGACTTTTATACCCCTCTCAGGTCCAAAAGATCGTATCTGAATCTCCTATAATAAACCAATCTAATTACTATCAACTCGTAATTTCTTGAAACCTCTCCATTATTGTCGAATGCGGTCTCTTTGTACGTTTTGCGTTTGATACATTAAATTCTGTCTCGTACTTCCATACTTACAAGATCCGGATTTAGTAAGATCCATGTTTAATGGCCCAACTTCCTTTGTCCTGTTGTTCATACAAAATTAGCTTGAATTTAATAATTTTAAAGTTCTATTTTCATCTATTCCGTAACATGTCCGTGCGTACGGCATCTACCATATGTTCCAAATCTGTCCCCAAATTCGCCTATCAGAGATATCTTCATGTCGAAGTCTTTCTCGCAAATTGTTCATTTTTATTTTATTATTTTTCCTCGAGTTTTTCTGTATTCTATATGAACCTTTCCATTTAAAACCGAATTTTCTCTATTTACGTCGTATATTTGAATTTTCCATTTTTTTCTCGAATTTTCTTTTACTCACGACACTCTTTCCATGAATTTCCTTATTTATTCTTACGCTATTGTTCATATCTCTATAGATTTTTATATTTCAAGCCGTATTTATTTTATTCACTGTTAATCTAAGATTTCCTTTGTTTTTCTCTGTCGTATCTCCTTTCCCCTCACTTCCCCGTACTTCCCTGATATAACCATATCGTTTTTTGATGTTTGCTGCCTCTTGGAAAATTTCATTTTCTATTTGTTATTAATAAATATATCATTTTTTAACATCTTTATAGGGGATACCCCCACTTCGGCCCTTAAATTCCTGTCATTTTTATTGCTTCATAGAGAACGCCTTACAAATTTCGTCCCGTTCTTACGCAAAATCCCATAAACCATATGCCTTGACAGTTGTATACATTAGTTCTTGTACCCACCTGGCAATAAATCCTTTTTTATTTCAGTGTCGTTAACTTTTACGAGAATTCTTTAATGTAAATATTTCATAAGACCCATGATAATTTTTATTACCTTTTTAACGGCTAATCGTCCTTATCTAAACAATTTTCATGTTCGAATATTCCTTGTTTATCACAACAAAATACATCTGGGATCGACAACCATTGTAATGCCTCATTTTTATCTGCAATTCGCGTACTATGTTACTCTATAAACTCCATTTTAATTACGTAAAATGACTCCTTTTCCTGAGTTTTTCTATCGCAATGTTTTCAGCATTTTCTACTCCCCTCCGTACTGCACTCTATCTTCTTCTCTAACACTTGTTACTGCTCTAGACATCTGAAATGTACCCTCGCCTATTCTTTAAAACTCTCATTTTTTTTTGACGTTTCCTCCCTAAATCTTTCATCGTAATATCCTAGCTCCGTCTAAAATTGATAACAATAATTTTCCATTGTTTTTTCAACATTTCCATTTCCTTTAGCACGTTTTCCCTCGAATCGATCATCTCCGGTCGTCACAAACAATCGTATTATAGATGAAAATCTCCCTAACATCTTACAATACGTTTTCGTCACTTGCTTTGCAATCTTTCACTTAAACTTTTGCATCGTGTTTACGTGTATCCTTTTTTTCCGCACCTGATATGTTTTAATGCGTTCGAGAACTAGGGTTTCTGATCCCTGGAATGTACCGGTTAATGATAACATTTCTTGGGGTCACCGTACTTTTGTCCCTGAACAGATTATTTCTTCCCATGGAGTTTATTCACCTCTCGGTTTGGTGGGAACGTCAAACTCATTAATTACATCCCTAATTGCTAAGTCCAAAGGTCGTTCCTTTGTTCTAAAAATGGGTTCGGCCCTCTTCCCGTTGATAGGCTGAATTGGTTTTTAATCGCTTTTGCTGCAATTCAATTGGCTGTCAATATATCACGTCTAAAGTATATTGGGGAGTCCCTGTTTCTGATTATTTGTTGATACCATCTGTGATCCTTTCATCAATACTCGTCTCACCTTGACTAATTATAGATCCCTACCGTAAATATGAATTCACTTTACTCTAATCCGATAGATGTCGTAGACGTGTCCGTTTTATAAGTAATTGATATTTTCTTTTTAAATTAAAGTGGGAAGCTACGATATTTCCTAATTTTCACTGTTGATCAATGCAATTCATCACAACAGAAAACTACATTTCCCATTATCCTGAGCTCTGGTCTCTGCTCTGCCGTATAAAATTATACTACTCTCATATTATATACGTACATGTACTCGTTTCAACACGACTATTTAAAGATAGAGCAAAAATAGCGTTTAAAGAAACACTGTGAATTTTTTTATACATATAACTTATAAAATAACTGAAAAAACGTATTCATTTTAATTTTGGGAGCATACTTTGCGATTTTTTTCTATCGGGGGAATTTTTTAGAATTGCCGTTTCGGCGTGGGTAATGTATAGATATTATCTTAAAAAATAACAGGTGTTTTTTTAAGAGCTTTAAAACTTAAAGGATTTAAAGAAAATATATAATAAATCGGTAGAAATGTGGGAAGCGGGGCCTTAAATGAGAATGAATGAACAAAACTACCAATTATTTATTAAATCTTTTGAAAAAAACGCACCAGAAAATTGTTGCTTTGAGCTGAAATATAAGTTGAACGCAATTAGGTATTTTTAAAATAAAAATTAAATGTTTAAATTATTAATAATTTATTTTGATTACTTAGACAACTTGGTTAATCTTTGAATTTTTTGTGTTAATTAATAAAAGTTTTTAAATATGTAAATGCTAATTAGTAAAAAAACTTTAAAAAAAGGTTTTTTATGATAGTTATAATAAATTAACGGCCACCCTTATAATGATTTTTTCTCTGTTGTTATTGTTGTTGTTGTTCTTCCTTATTTGTCTGTAGGTCTACTTTTTTATATTTTGTCGTTTCTAATTTTATCCTGACAAAGGAATCATTGGTTTTGAAACATGGTGATAATTTTGATTAAATAAGTGATGTGTTCAAAGTTTAACACATTTAATTTAAATTAAACTAACAGTATTTAAATTTTCTACATGTATTATAATTTGAATACCAGCGGTTTTTCTCTTAGTATAAAGGCAGGCTTACATGAAAGACTTTTGTCTCGCCAAAAGTTTCGTCACCGTTTCGAAATCGTTTGCATTACAATAATGTGGTAAATGCCTCTAACATTACGGTGACTTTTAATGGATTTTTAAGCTGTTGCCGTGACAAAAGTCACCCATGTGCGCTTAGGACGCGTATGTACGTTAGTGTTCAAAATAAATAAAAATTAATTGAATTCAGTATTAGAATATGCAATGTAAATTCAGTATTAGAATATGTACCGCCGCCCCGGGAGCTATTTATTGGATAACGAACACCTCTGCCATAGGACTTCCCCAAGATGCATTTCCGGGTTTATGAGGTGAGGTTTGTCCAGGTCTCGGCGGTGGATGCGTCTGCCCACCTGCTGCGTTGAAGGAGGCCTTTTTACTTTTCCAGCCGGACTCACTCCTATACACACTAATCCCCAGATTCCTACCCATCCTTCATACCTATTTCCTATCCTGCCCTTCCTTAAAAAAACCCTCCACCCAGCATCTCCTAAGATGCCATAGGTCCCGAGGGAAATTATTTTTCTCAGGGCCTCATGTGTGGAGCTAATGTAAAAAAAAATATATATATACATTTTTTGGGTAGCATACCAGCAAAACTAAAATATATAACAAAGAAAACAAAAAAACAGAATATACCCAATAAAACACTATTAAAACAAGTTTTAGTACTTCACATGCATTTCTAAGGTTTTACAACACTTTAAACATAATAACTGTCTGCCCTATCAAAACTCAAATATGGAAAAGTTTGAGAAGCTCTGGTTATACATCATCCAAAATATGTTATAACATTTCAAAGAAATGTGAAAGTGATTATTGTGTTATTATAAATATGTTCCTTTTTTAGAAATAAGTGATTGACAAGTAAATTCTATACCAGTTATCTTCATCAAAAACTATTTTGTAGGAAAAAGTCACGACGTATTTTCACAAAATATTTAGTTAATTTTACTAACAGAATGACTTTGAATGTCGTTCGAGAAACATTATTTGGCTTTACAGTAATCCATTGAGTTTCACGTATTAAATTCACCTGATAAATAACATTCCAAGAACTTACATCAAACCCAACAAAGCTTGTTTACTCTTCGAAAAACAAAAGTTTTCGGCGCAAAATGAGCGAATTTCAACGAGTCATAATGCCGATAGAATTTTTTAGGCGATTGATGGGTCTTTGTATAAATCCCATAAAATTTATCGGTATTTTCAAACGAATTGATTTTAAATGCCACGTGGACATTTACAGTGTTCCCTGGATGGTTTATGCTACCATGCGAGCGCTCTGGAATGGATTTGAATACGTTAAACTATTTCAAGATTGGACAAGTGTCATCCACATGGACTTGGAAATGAAAATTCTGACTTTGGACTACATAATTAAGATGTTAGCAATCGGCATTATATCAATTTCTTCGTGGATAAATACAGGGCAGCATTTGAAGATGATCGCATCTTTTGACAAATTCGATGAACATTTTTCTCTAACTGGGAAGAAAATCGACAGCAAAACGCAAAGCAAAATTATAATATGGTCTGTTTTAGCTATGAATACGTTTTGGATACTGCATTTTATAGTATTCTTCGTGCAGTTCTGCCATGAATCAGTGATATCCTGTCTTTACCGCTGGGATATTAGATTCTTTTCCGGTCATTTGGTGCTTGTAAGTCTAGTGGAAGAAATTTGCTTATTGTACGCATTAAAAATGAGATTCAAAGTCCTCAATGAAGAGATCAATGAAATTAACGCAAAGAAAGACGACTCTCTGAAAGATCTGCAGCAATTCTCGGCGAATTTCGTCAATGCCAAATGTGCAGGGAAAACCGCAACGAAGATGGCGGTTTATATGGACCTGCATTTTGAGCTTTGCACTTTAGCTGCTGACGTGAAAAAAAACATCGGCATTCAAACAGCGTTGAACGTGTTATTTTGCTTCATGCAGTTATTTATCTGTTTGTATTTTCCGCTATTCGGATTCACATCGAATGGTTATTTTGGGACGATAAGAACGAATCCAATAATGGGCATCATGATCATAATCCGAGGTTTTGAAAGCTTTATTATACTATACTTTCTGGTTATGAACAGCGAGGATCTTAAAAACGAGGTAAGATTGCAAAAAATGTAATTTTATTTCGATTATTGATATTTTACGCCGACAAACCCAATTGATATCTTATATCGATAAACGCCCGGGTAGCCGGCAAATAATGTTAAAAAAATTAATTGTGTGAAAGTTGGGACGGCCCAGCGGTAATGCTCTTAACTCGCAATCCGATGTCGTAGGATCGAATCCCGGCGTGGCAAATAAATTTAGTTAGATCAGTTTGTGTTATTTCACAATTTATACATTTAAATAATATGTAGTATATTTGCGGCACGTTCTAGAGTGAAAGATACTCTCAGTATCGCCCTGGTGTAAGATCACCTTTCAGAATTGAAACGTTGCTTGAAATGGCTTTAGCCGTGTTTGGTGTCCAGATCTGAATAGCCAGGTACTTCCCCACCTTCCTCTTCCCTATCTCCTTCCCTCTCCACTTCCTTCAGCCTCACAACATACCCCAATTGGGGATGCCATAGTCTCACTGGCTCTAGACGGGAGCAGTTGGGACTTTTGTGCGGTATAGATATAAAAAAACATAGTTGAAATTATTCTAATGTTAGATACCTGAAATGTATCTATCTTGTTTACAGTCTCGCAAAACTGGAGCCATTTTATCATACATCTCAATGTATTCTACAGAGAAAGAACTGAGAGATTCTGTAAGTATTTAAAAATAATTTGATTTTTAATGTTATATATTATGAAGCCAATTAATTGGGTAACTGTTTAAAGGTCACAGCGACATTTGTTCATGGACCCTAGCACAAGCCGTTTTACATAAGATATTTGCAAAGAAGTAACGTTTTCTTTGGTCTAAATCAGACATGCCCAACTTGCACCTGCCTGCAGCCCAATTGAAGACTTTTTGCGGCCCTAAATCAAGTTTTCTACGTTTTTGATTTTTATATTCATACAAAAAAACCGTTCTCGTAAATTTATTACATTTATATTATATTTTGTAAAATTAGAACTTTAGGTATTCTTATTAGACCTCGGACTGTAAATAGGGGTTTGAATTATTGCTTGAAAAATGCCTGGCACATGACGCAACCAGAATATTTTTCCGCGCATTTAGAGTATCGAATGCAACTGACATGATTTTAATAGTTTATGCCTTACAGGCTTGTCGTTTTATATTAAGGGGGTATCTGTGGGACACCGGGCAGGCAGCGTGGATCTTAATACAAATCTACATCCAAATTTGATGAAACTTTGCACACTTTACCTCCAAAACAAGAAAAGGGTCACTATTATTATAAGCAATAATTATTAATGAAATAATTAAAAACACTTTGTTTTTACCACAATAAACTTTATTTAAAAGTCAACATGTTTCAAGAACGATGTTCTCTTCATCAGGACATAAAATGTACTAAATACTAAATGATCAAACATAGAACGGCGTGGGTAGAAATGGAAGTGGTGGTGGAGGAGAAAGGTGGAAAGGGGAGGTGCTTAGAAGATCAACAAGGGGGAGGGGGGGGGGGGGTGGAAAGGGGGTGCTTAGAAGAACAAAGACAAAAAATTACAATGGAAATATGTTTAAGATAGGGTTTCTCACAAAATTAATTTGATTGTTAATAATATTTAAATTTCTATTGACATTTTTCCTAATTTCTAATATTTCTAAAAGATCTAAGTGAAAACCACTAACGTTAGTATGTAAAATTTTAAAACCAGTATTTATATCAAATGAATGGTTAAATTCAATTAAATGGTTAGCAAATTCCGAATAATTATTGCTATTTAGACATCTCAAATGTTCCTTAATCCTCGTTTCAAAATTTCTGCAAGTTTTACCTACGTAAAAATGATTGCAGTCATTACAATTCAATTGGTAAACTCCAGATTTTTTCATTTTTTGGTCTTTGTCCTTGTTATTTAAAATATAATTTTTTAATTTATTATTCGTATAAAAAGCAGGCTGTATTGTATTAGGAATTTTTTTCATGATTAAATTGGAGGTTTGATGATTTACAAACAATATTTTTCTCCATTGTTTTTTAATATTATCAGTAAGCAATGGGTAAATGTAGGACATATGAAATTTTTTCTTTGTCCTACATTTACCCATTTTTAATTTGTCCTACATTTACCCATTGCTTACTGATAATATTAAAAAACAATGGAGAAAAATATTGTTTGTAAATCATCAAACCTCCAATTTAATCATGAAAAAAATTCCTAATACAATACAGCCTGCTTTTTATACGAATAATAAATTAAAAAATTATATTTTAAATAACAAGGACAAAGACCAAAAAATGAAAAAATCTGGAGTTTACCAATTGAATTGTAATGACTGCAATCATTTTTACGTAGGTAAAACTTGCAGAAATTTTGAAACGAGGATTAAGGAACATTTGAGATGTCTAAATAGCAATAATTATTCGGAATTTGCTAACCATTTAATTGAATTTAACCATTCATTTGATATAAATACTGGTTTTAAAATTTTACATACTAACGTTAGTGGTTTTCACTTAGATCTTTTAGAAATATTAGAAATTAGGAAAAATGTCAATAGAAATTTAAATATTATTAACAATCAAATTAATTTTGTGAGTAACCCTATCTTAAACATATTTCCATTGTAATTTTTTGTCTTTGTTCTTCTAAGCACCCCCTTTCCACCCCCCCCCCCCCCTCCCCCTTGTTGATCTTCTAAGCACCTCCCCTTTCCACCTTTCTCCTCCCCCACTACTTCCATTTCTACCCACGCCGTTCTATGTTTGATCATTTAGTATTTAGTACATTTTATGTCCTGATGAAAAGAACATCGTTCTTGAAACATGTTGACTTTTAAATAAAGTTTATTGTGGTAAAAACAAAGTGTTTTTAATTATTTCATTAATAAAATGGTGCCACAAAGTGAATTTGCTAAATTTGAAGAAGCAATAATTATTAGTCTGAAACACTCATCTGCATTGAAAAAATCTCCCGAGAAAAGATACATGCCGCCGACGGGACTCGAACCCGCGTCCTTCTGATATCCAGTCAACTGCTCTTAACCACTGAGCTACGTCGGCTTATCTCAAACCCGTCAAATAATTCAATATACACTTGTGTTTCATTCAACAATTACTGCTTATTACATTGTTCCACCTGAAAACAACCAACATTATATTTTTTTATGGGAAAGGCAGTGTATGTGCTAAATCTCCCAATGGGTGGCGTCGAGACAAATTATATCTACATTTTTTGGTGAAATACTTTAACTCGTCATATATAAATTATTAATTTTAAATTGATAAACTAATGTTTAAGACAAGATTTTTATCCAAAGCACACAGGATAACAATTATTATAAGCAATAATTATTACTAGTTGACTGTATCGATGAACTCCAAGACCTATTAAATCTTGTTAATAATGCTGGTGAGCAACTGGGCCTAACAATCAACGTCAATTAAACTAAATGGATGACATTTGAACGACTAGATCACTCTGAATCAGTGATACAGTTAAATGGTTGTAATGTCGAAAAGATGGAAAGATTTAGATACCTCGGCAGTATTCTCACGGAGACTCTTGACCCAGATGTGGAGGTTAGATGCAGAATTGAAGCAGCAAGAACTGCGTTCATTAAAATGAAATCCCTCTTCTGCAATGACAATATCAGCTTAAAACTAAGGCAGAGAATGCTAAAATGTTATGTGTGGTCGGTCTTGCTCTATGGATGTGAAACATGGACCTTGAAAGTAAATACCATGAACAGGTTAGAGGCTTTTGAAATGTGGCTTCACCGGAAAATGCTCAAGGTCCCATGGACCGACATGATCACCAACACAGAAATTCTCAGGCGGGCTAGAGCAGGTAGAGAACTGCTTACATTAATAAAAATTACGAAAATTTCATATCTGGGTCATATACTTCGAGGGGAGAAGTATCACTTGCTCCATTTGAAATTGAAAGGCAAGATAGAGGGTCGCCGAGGGCCTGGTAGGAGACAAATGTCTTGGTTGCGTAATATACGAGAGTGGACCGGCATTAGAAGTGTGGAGGAGCTATTCCGGGCAGCGCAAGACAGAGACATTCTCAAGAGTGATCGCCAACGTCGGGGGGACCTGATACAGCACGCAAAGAAGAAGAAAATAATTATTAGCCTGAAACACTCATCTACATGGTTAAGAGCAGTTGACCGGATATCAGAAGGACGCGGGTTTGAGTCCCGTCGGCGAAATGTATTTTTTTTCTGGAGATTTTTTCAATGTAGGAGAGTGTTTCAGGCTAATAATTATTGCTTAAAATAATCGTTACCCTTTGTGCTATGCATAAAAATCTGGTCTTAAACATTAGTTAATCAATAAAAAAATAACAATTAAAAAGGTCACTGTTTACATTTGTGTTAGAAAATCTTTGTGTGAAGCCCGAGAAATGCTGGGGACTTCAGCTAGTTGTTAATAAAAAATTTCTTGCTGAGCATGTGGTAAAGTTGTTTATTTTTTTATTGACAGGTGCTGGTATTTTCATATCAACTTCTGCATAAGAAAGTGACGCTTACAGCCAGTGGAATGTTTCCCATCGACTACTCACTTATTTTCCAGGTTGGTAATATTTTTTTACTTTCAATGTAGAAAGGTTGCAGAAAGTTTTTCTAACAGTGTAGGTTAGAGTTGACACAAAGATAATGGATAATTAGGATTGTTTATATTGGTGCATACATTGCATATGTATATACATCCAACAGTGAAGTCCTTGCGAAACACGAAATGAGAAACAATCTATTGGCCTTATGCACACTAATTTTTTTTAAGGATCAATATAAAACATGTACTTGAAGCGTGTATTTCAATTTATTAACAATTATTGATAAATTCAGTTTTATGAAGCAACTGGCCTATAACGATATAGTAACAGAGCTTGAATAGAACTTACACAGAACGAGAAAATTCAAATATTTGATGAATCCGTCAATTTTTTTGAAACAACCCGTCCATAGAGTTACCTACACCAAGCATATCGATGGTGGGCCTGTTTTGAAGATTGATTTTATTTTTATTTTTTATGTATGTTTATTTAGGAAGCATACAGTTTTGTAAAAAGTAATTTATGTACATTAAATAGTGAATATAATTTAAACCAGTTAAGTTCCATTTATAATATTTTGTTGTGGTTACTGATTATGTGATTATGAATCAAGTGGTTGTTAAACAATTATAGTAAGTATACGGTATAAGCACGTTGTAAAAAATATTAAAAAGGTATTAAAATTTATATTTTTATTATTGAATATGTAAAATAAATAAATTAACGTTGAGTTTTACATTGAAACGAGGGGTTATTCTGTAGATTGATTTCCTCTACGACTAAACTAATTGGCCTATCTGCGTGGATTAACGTTGTTTGTCAAGTTTAACAGCCATTAGGAAATGGTTTACCTAAAGCAACATATTTTTTATTTTGTTAACACGTTGGTGTATTAACTAATTATTAAATTATTATTTTATTTCAGGTCATTTCAGGAATATCAACCTACCTGGTGATATTAATTCAATTTAATATTTCTGAAAACTAAAAATATTCAATAACACCTTGTCTTCATTTACCATTACTTGGATATTACTTAAATACTTAAAAATAATAATTAATCGGGTCCGATGGAAAAATCCAGTGACTCCTTTGCACAATTTTACATGATGATGAAACTACAATTCGACTTACATTGTACTTGCTTATTTCTTTCATATTAAGTTTATTATGTTATGTATTATGAATTAAAAAAAAACATTTAAAACACTTAAATTATAAACCTAACTTACACTTTTCAAATTACTTACACCGAATCTGTTGATTTTCGCCACTTCAATTCTCTTCATACATGACATCTAATTTTTGAGCAAATCTTCTTATTATAATTCTGAAAATTGGCCTGGACTCACCAGAGCTTACCAACTTCAAAAATCATGTTCAACACCAGAATCCTATGTATTTCATTTGTCCACATATAGAACCAACATTTGAAAAAGTCATCAGTTCCACGTATGAGTATATATATGTGCGCAGTGTAACACAAAATTTCAAAACATAGATATTTTTGGCAAAACCCTTTGTTGGGGACTTAGGAATACCGCGAAGCGGAAGGATTGGGGAAAATCAAGGAATACCGACTTACCCTGTTTTCTTTCTTCGCTTGTCTCAGTTTCTCTGGTTCATCATATTCACACGACACTGTCGAACAAGGGCTCCGTAACCAACACTCACAATGTGTGTTGACATGATGATTTTTAATTTTTAACTGAACATTTTGGCATATGATTGTATTTAGTCGGCATAAGGTAGGTACGGATTAAAGTATTTTTGTGGATAGGAATTATAATTTGCAATGATAAAAGTGGGATGCTTATATATATATATGTATATGTTAATATTAAACTAGTTGGTGTAACAATCGAATGTATGATAGTGTATTTATCTGAAAAGGCAAAACATGAAATGATTTCAATCTAAATTTAAAATAAAAGACAGAAGGTATGCAATACAAATGTGGTTTATTGAATCTAATTATACAAGATTCCAGCATCAGAATTATAGATTTATATACGACTCCTCTTATTAAACTATAATAAACTTAGGGTTGTGTACGGAATTTCACGAAGTGACGTCGGCCATTTTTATGTGACTTTGACTTTTTATCTAACTTGTGAAAGACAGATGTAATGTGGCAATGAATTAAAGAATATAGGGCGCCATTGCATTTTAAAATTGAAAACCTTAATAAAAACTTAAGTAAAGGTACATTTCAATCTGGATTCGCCATGGTGTGATTATTTCCGCCAGCAGCCAAAGCGTGTTCCTTTCCCCGGGCTTGATCCTTCCGAACTGCTCTGAAGTTATCTCCAAAAGCTCCTCTCCGACAAAACAGTCACTAGTGATGATGCAACGCTCATCGCTATTTATAATGTTGTATTGTATTCAGGGTCAGAAGATTCAAGATTGAATCAACCTGTTACAAATTTTGGAAAAAGATACCAGGATGAATGTTAGGTACCAACACCCTTCAGAAATTTCGAATGGAAGTATAGCTTTCGATCGAAAATTAATTCGGAAGTGTGGAATGTATCAAGAGCATCTCCTGTCCTTATTGAATATTCCCCTTCCTCTCCTCCTTATCAAAATTTTAAGACACGATAAAACTCCGTCTCCAGGCAACATTAGCATGAGAGACTTTTTATGGCATGACTTCAGTTGTCAATAATATGTATATATTTATCTCTGTTTTCTATGTAAAAGCTATTTGTTTCTTACAAATAAATAAATTGTACTTTTGAACCTTAATGTTAATCTTAATGTGTGTATGTAAAAGCCTTCGCGGCGTTAATAAATAAATAAATTAGTAAAAAATACATAATCTTCAATAAACAATTAATTGTGATTTACTTATTGAAGCATATAAATATGTAATATTTATAATAATAATTGAAGGAGGTAATGTCAACATCCTCATTTAAAATACGAACGATTTAACACAGAAAGTAAAAACAGGTAACTGCCACAATCGGAACTCGAACTCAGATCCTCTGGTACTTCGGTCTTAGGAGGACAAACGACTGTACCTTTTTATCAATCGTAGGACAAATCCGCCACTGTTTGTCAACAAGATTTAAAGTTCCCTATTATGTTTTTTTTTAATAAACTTGTTGTTCTAAAAACTTATTATTGTTGTGTTATAATATATGATTTGTGTATGTGTGTATAAATGTAATGTACAAGTAATATGTTATCAATGTTGTGTTGTGTAGACTTAACATAATATGTATATATGTATCTCTGTATTCTATGTATAAGCTGTTTGTTTCTTACAAATAAATAAGTTGTACTTTTGAACCGTAATGTTAATCTTAATGTGTGTATGTAAAAGCCCGCACGGCGTTAATAAATAAATAAATTAATAAAAAGTACATAACCTTCATTAAACAACTAATTGGGAATACCTGATTGAAGCTTATATCACTGTAATATTTAATAATAATAATTGAAGGAGGTAATATCAACATCCTCATTTAAAATACGAAAGATTTAACACAGAAAGTAAAAAAAGGTAACTGCTACAATCGGAACTCGAACCCAGATCCTGTCCTGGTACTTCGGTCTTAGGAGGACAAACGAATGTACCTTTGTATCAATCATAGGGCAAATCCGCCACTGTCTGTTAACAAGATTTAAAGTTCCCTATTATGTTTTTTTATAAACTTGTTGTTCTAAAAACTTATTATTGTTATGTTATAATATATGGTTTGTGTGTGTATTAATTTAATGTACAAGTATTATGTTATCAATGTTGTGTTTGTCTTTAATTGGTGGTAGTATCAACCATGCTGAATGTAATTTTATTTGCGAGCGCATCGAATCACTGCTGACCAACCAAATAAAAAAAAGTTCATTTAAAAATAGTTGTTTTAATTGTAGTAAAAAAACTTGTTTTTTACGGGTTGATTTTTTGTGTGATTGCAATGTTCTCCCCGAAAACTCTAACAACTCTTTGGTTATTTGATTACAAATGGTGGTGCGTGAACCTATCCAATTTTATCCCATAGGTCCCTACATAAAATTATTGTACTTCACACCCAGGTACATTATTTGCAACTCGTACAATACTCAAAAAGTTTGTAATAATGATTCGTGCGGTCAGGTGTCAACACAGAAAATAAATAAATAAGATGCATTGAAAATTAATGAAAAACTAAAAAAAATTATTACTAAAATCATCTATCAAAATATCATAACTTAAAAGGAAAGTAAATTATATTCCTTTATCTCTGAGCTGTAATAAAAATACAGATCACCACATTGAGAAAATGTGAAATTTCAGGCGGTTTGTAAAGATTAAAAAGCAACATTGTGCCTGCTTTAATAAAATTTTATAATTTGTTTCATTTTTCGCTTTGAACATAGTTTTAACCATATTTTTACATTGAGAGAACATTATCCCCCTTGTTAATAAACGCGTATCAATTTTTTTAAATTTGGGAGGCAAGTATGGGTACTGCCGTACCTGAAACCATTTATATCCAACACCCCTGCAATACATCAAACCTCACTCCATAAACATGGAGTGAGGTTTGTCTTGGTCATGGCGGCGAATACGTGTGCCGACAGCGGGCCGGATCTGAAGAGACTGGTTGAGGGTTGAGGTAGATCTAACATAGACATCTTCAGCCAGACTCTTCGACTCATCTCCTTGCATCGCAGTGGGTGAGATGGATTCATACATCTATCACTCCTGGACTCATTGCAATGTGTATGGTATTGATAGCATTCGCAATGACTTGGTGGATAGCATAATATGTCTATAAAATATACACCTATCTAATCTTTCCACGCTGAAAATGTCACCATGAACAATGCAATTGTTTCAAGGAAAATACCTAACTTTAAAAGGTGACCTAACTTTAAAATACCTAACTTTAAAAGTGAGAGCGGTCAGTCTAAAATAATACACGAGACAGGGCGGATTATCTGTAACATAACATCGACTGTCGAGAACCATTGCGATTGCGTGTTTAAATTTTTAGTGTCGTGAACTCAAATATAATATTTAAAAAATTAATATTGCGAATTTGAAGCATCTAGAACCTGAAGACGTGTGGCCCCTACTGCGACGGATGAGTCCTTGTTCCTATACTCCAATCTAGACTTAATTTATGTTCCAGAAGCCCAGATTTGAACCATTGGCTCACATGGTCCATCAGTTTTGGCGAATGCGTGCAAACATAATCGTAGTTTTGGGACTGCTCCTTTGAGAATGTGGCAGAGGGCTTGACGTGGCTCTGCAGCACCTTAAACCACCAGTGACTGATACAGTGGAGCCGCAGTTTCGTGACACCAAACATTGACCTCCAGATTGGATTGAATAACCGATGCAATATTGTATTTGTTAGCCTATCTTAAAAGAGTTGAGTTTCTTTTTGGACAAAACTATTTATTCATTTTAATTTTGCATAACTTGTCCATTAAATAATTAAACTAGCGCCATCTATGAAAGAGAAGATTATGAATTCTTTTATGTTTCCCGTTAAAGTTATTTTTGAAGTTGATGTTAGGTTTGGAATTGATAAATAACTTACATAAATTATAATTTTATAATAATTAAAATTTCGGGGCGTCAACTGTCGGGGGATCAATTATGCGGTATCGACCTAAAAAAACCGAGTAATATTGTAAGATATTTTGGTAATTCTACTGTAATTGTTCTTTCTTCTTTTCAACTTGTATCTGGAACCATCACAGTTATGTTATTATAGGGCAGTTCACACCAAGGGATGATTAATGACATCGCGGATTGTGGACACTTTTTTTGTCATTTCGCCAAATCATCCCCTTCTCCTTAGAGAATAATAATTTTGGCTCGATTGTGTGAAATACTCATAAATAATATATTTTCTCAGAATTTTTTTTTTCCTGTTTCCATTGTTTAAATGACAGATATAATAATAAAATATAGCCAATTTTACTATCACAAATAAATTCTTCTTCGAGTATTTCTAGAGCTTTATTTCGGATCAAATTATAAAGATACCCTATTATATTATTCGTAAAAATACTTTCAGTTTCACATCGCGTCGGTTAAAGACTTTCTTTGAGAAAAATATTTCATGCACCGCTTGAACTGACTTCAGCTTTATTTAGTGACCAAATTTTAAAACTCAATTTCTCAAAACCTTAACAGCTCATTAATTTTATTTTTTCTTTTGCGATACACAGGGTGTTAAGGGACGCACTTGACTTGCTTTAACCAGTGCTTATTTGGAGGAAAAATGTAAATTAATTTTTGGTTTCCAAGGACTTTTTTAAAAACTAAAAAAAAAATCTGAAGGTACTGGACAGTTAGGGGCGAGGTGAGGGGTTGAGTCGAATGAGTCACCAGTGACGACAGGTGGAAGAATTTATTTTTTGTTTAATTTTGAAGAAAAAAAGGTCACCGGAGGCAAACATTTCATCTACATCTTTTACTCCAAAAATATGAGGAACCACTGGTTAAATAAGTTAAAGTAAGTCAAGTACGTCCATTATCACTATGTGCAATAAAATTGTGAAAATTCTATAACACAGTTATGATCCTTACATAACGAATTGTTTTCACGACTCGTTTTATTTATGTATTTATTTAGGGCCGTTAAATTTTTTATTTATTTATTTATTCTTAGTACATTTACATAACAAAGGTATAATATATTGTCCTTCACACTAGGAGTTCACCTGTGTTGTAGAGGACATTTTTCAGTTGTAAATTATAAATTAAAAATTGTGAATAGTAAAACAAAAGAGTGTTAATAGCTAATATAAAAAGTGAAACAATAAAAATCAAAATATAAAATCGACTTCAATTCGACAAAAATTTTAAATTAAAAGTTAAAAAGATTGTAGCCAGTTTCTTATGTTTTTTTGTATTCAATAATATTAGTTGTTTTATATTGTGTATGAAGAGAATTGTATAGTTTTATAGCCTGGTATCTGTAGTGTTTTTGTCCAAAGGATGTGTTTGTTTTTGGTATTTGTAGTTGGTGAGTATGTCTTGTTCTAGTATTGCGAGAAATTTGTGAAGTGTTAAATGTGGATTAGTTCTTGTAAAGGAAAGTAAGTATTTGTTTTGAATATAATTTTTGAATTTTCAGCACTGGGAATTTTTCGAATAGGATTGAAGTGAGTGTTAGTATTGGTAACTTAAGCATTACTTTTATTAGGGTTTTCTGAGCTTTAAACAGTGTATTAATGTATTTTTACTGGCACAGCCCCAGGCAATAATGCCATGAACATTTAGATGGTTTATACAATGTAATAATAAGCAATACAGTAGATTAGTAGGTACCTACGCCAGATATAAACATTAAAATATTTATTTGTATGAAAAAGATTTTTTGTCGTTTGCTCAATTTGGGAGGCGGAAATGCGAACCGTCGCCGTCGCACACACGGCCGAATTATCAATTTACGACGCCAAAAATATTTTTATTTGAAATTCTGATCATAAATGCATATTTGAAGATTACCTAAGAAAATCTATCAAAAAATACCTTATCAGAGTTAGTTGGAGTCAGGTGGTCGTAGTATTCTAATTAAAAAATATAATTATTTCGTGTTGAATTATTTCTTTATTTCGATCAGTGATTCAGTAAGATAAAACATATAAATATGATTAAACTATAAAATGATCGTAACTTCTAAAATTGTTCATTTTTAAACATTATAACTATAATGCTCTTTTCTCTTGACCCTCATTTTCTTCAGAGCGGGGTCGCCATGACTACCTGAAAAGAATGCCCTCGATTTAAGAAAGGAGGAACAGTGGGTATATACATACATTTAACGTTTTTATATTTCTAAGAAGGCATTTTTTGAACCAGTAAACTAATGGCGTGGAACTCGGTGGAACATTTTTCTAAACTCTGAAGAAAATATTTCAATTTATTTTTTTAACAAAATATAAATTATTTCATATTTCCGAAAACATAAATTATATCTGTACTAGCTGACCGGACAAACGTTGTTCTGCCGTATAAATTATTTCTAGTAAATATTTTGGTTGTATTGTGAGTGTGTGGGGATGGGATCTATGACAGAAAGAGGAATGGAGCGCAGTAGACGATGACCGCTGATAAAAACAAAAAATTTCAACTAAATAGTAGGAAAATGAAATAGAAAAATCAATTTGAATTTCGAAGAGCAATTGAGTTTTCGTGTCAGTCCGCCATCAGACACAAATAAGCTCGATGGTTTGCCCACGCGAGAACTGCCGAATGAAATAACAAAATGACGCGACGCTTCTCGTGAATGTCTTGCGCATGTGTGGATGAATGTTCAATGAGGCGGACGTAGCGCCATCTGTAATTCAACAACATAAATAATTTCGTTCTGTTTGAAATACGAAAGACGGTTAAATTTGTTCATACAAAAATACTATAAAATCTTGATTAAAAAATGGGAGGGTGGGGTTAGAAGAATTAAAATTTGGGATTATAGGTATTTTTGATATCAAATAAAAAAAATGTACAAAAAAAAATATTTGTCAAAAAATTAGAATATTTTTTTCTGGATAGGGACACCCTAATCACCTAGTGGTATGAAATATACTTAAAAATTTCTTCTCATACCTACCAAATATACAAAAAAAATCATAAGAAATCGGTCAACTCGTTTCGGTGGAGTGCGACCACAAACACCGTGAGATTTTTATATATAAGATTACGTTGACTATTTATTATGTTAATAATAATTTCAAATTAAAGAACATACCTGAAGCTTCACTATCTAATATGATGAAAATTTTTAAATGGGGAAAGCAGGACAAGCGTAGCTAATCCGTCAAAGAATCAGGCGCAACTGAACAATATTCGCAGCGCTATACATACTCGTATCTCAACTTTAGGCGCTTGTGCAGGCTATTGGGTCGCGTTCACAAAAAAATACGGTTCATTGTGAACCGGTTAATCGAGAAGGCTTCAAAAATACTAATAATTAGTTTAAAGACAATGCTTTTACCTATTTTTGGCACCATAATTTCCTTTGGCCGTCCTTGTGTGCGCCGCCCCAGGAACTCTTTATTGGAAAACCAACACCTCTGCCGTAGATCACCGCAAGTGATTCGCTACTCTGTTGACTTAGAAAGGGTGCCAAAATTCATGGGGTGAGATTTGTCTAGGTCTTAGCTTCGGATGACCTGGACACACTGAACCCCTGATTCCTTCTAACCCCTTATACATTTTTACTTCCACTCGTTCCTTTCCTTTAAAAAGCCCTCCACCTACATCCCCAAAGACTATTATTAAATTAAATTATTTTTCTCAGAAATTTATGTGTGGAGCAAATTTAAAAAAATAAGTAAAATAATAATAATATTAACTAGGTAAATATATACGAGTAGGAAGTATAAATACAATTTAAGACCTTCAAATTAACAATTTAACATTTTTCAATAATAGGTCAACTGTGGTATGACTTTACAGCATTTATATTTCAAATGTGCGTTTTTATGTGAATATCGATCCCAACTCAATCAATCGGGATTTGAGGCTGAAAGGTTGGAAATTACCAACTTGGCTGTTTAGATCTGGCCATTAAATACATCAAAAGTCATATCAAGCAACTTTGACATTCTGAATTTCTCGGCTGTGACCAGGGCAACACTGAGAATATCTACCACTATGACCATGTTTAAATAAAGTTCACAGTTAATTATAAAAATGATTTATATAAAAACAATAAGACAAATCCTTAAACGAAGATGTTCCTTTGTAATTGATTTCCCTTTAATCAATAAACCAATGTGGTTTTCCCCTTTAGCCACAACCAAAAAGTGTGTGCTTATAATTTGTTTCAACGCGTAACACAATGGAGAAAGTAATTTGTTAACAACAGTTCAGCGCCGATTAATGATGTGGTTACAACACAACTCTTTGAAAACCCGAGCTCTATAATCATCTTTGCGAATGAATCATTATCAGACCACTATTCTGTTAAGCAGAGATCGTCAATTGTTGGGTTTTATATGAGGCCATTCTTTAATTTAAACAGAGATTTTTACTAAGCTATTTATTCACACTTCTTTTAATATTAAACACATGTTCAAAGAAACACTTGAAATATGTAGCAATATGTCCAGGCCCGGTTCCATATCCCAGCTTCCATATATGCTTAGTTGGTCGTTTTTGTCCTGAAAAACAGGCTCTAGAAAAGTAGCAAATTCTTGAATGCCAACTGCTTATTTTCGACATCCAGTTCCATCTATCGATGTGTGAAAGTACTATCTACTAAAACAAATAGACAGTTTTGCTTAACGGTCTAAGTTGTAATTTTGTACAATTTCTTGTGACAGTTCAATTTATGACTCAGTTGAAGTTGGCGAAAAAATCCGATTTTGCTGAGAATAATATAAGTTGTATATTTTTATTTGTAAATATACCAATTATTTTAATTTCATTGTAAAATTAGATAGTTTACTTATCTAATGCAAATGAATGAATCCAAAATAAGTATTTTATTTTACATATACAGTTGTCAACATTTTTGTGGGTCGCTAAATACCCCTTGGGCAAAAGCATACTTAATTGCTTTTTTTATTTCTAAGAATAGAAGACCCCTTTGTACGAACGACATTATAGAGGTGAAGGAAAATTGGACGTTGACGATGAGATACAAAGTGGAGATGTTTTTATTGACCCACCTGACGATGGCAGGGTCTCAGACGGTGATTCCGGCGATGAAGAAGGTACATTTTTCCATCATTTATCCCGTCAACAGTTACTCGCACCTGAGAGTCTTTCTTTGATGGGTCCATTTGCTGAGAAAACCACGTCCAGCGAAGATGAAGAATCTGACAGTACATCACCACTGTCACCGAAATAAGACAGGCGCAGTAGGGCACGTGGAAGGGCACGGAAGGATTACGGAAGGAGGCATGAAAGGAGTTGTCAAGTGGATGAGGAGCACACTTGGGTGAAGAGAGACCTTCCTACGAACAACTGTGAGTGGATCAAGTCCGTACCTAGGTTTATTACAACTCTATCAGAAAATAGTATAAAAAAGTGTTTTTCGTGGGTACGGTGCGTAATAATCGTATCAAAAACTGCCCACTGAAGGATGAAAAAGAATGCCAAAAGAAGCAAGAGGAGACTATATATAAGCATTTCCCGCACTTTGTTGCAAAATAATGGAGCAGAAAATCCTAAATCTGGACCCAGTCAAAAGCTCCAAACAAGTGTACCTTTTATGGTACGAAAGCACAATTCGAAGCACATGATTGAAAAAGCTCTGTCAACACTTTAATGCGCTTGTAAAAATAATACTGTGACGGCGTGCAATAAATGCGATGTAAACTTACATTCATTTTTTTTCGCAGTTTCATTCGTCATTTTTATTTCAAAAGGTTTTTTTTCTGCTTAAGTTACTAACAATGTCGATAAATAAGGAATCAAAAAAATAATGGCATTTTTATTCAACATGAATTCATGGTAACGCATTTGACCATGGGGTCGTTTTCGACCCATTAAAAAAACAACACTTTCTCCACTCCCACCTCAAATTTTCAGTGAGAGTCTTTAAAACA